>OY728157.1:1221374339-1222624339 GCA_963277665.1 Viscum album | reverse complement strand
TAACAAGTTAGATTCATAGGGAATGTGATTAAAAATGAAGAACATTAAATAGACCCCTCAAAGATTAGAGAATTTGGGGAATGGAAGAGACCCTCATGTGTCATCAAAATAGATAGTTTTTAGTGACTAACTAGGTATTACCATTGGACTTTGAGAAAATTATCACAATATTATATTCTACTAATAAAGCTTACATGGTATGAGGAAAAGTACGTATGGACATATTAATTTGAGGAAATGTTTATGGGGATAAAAATGTTTCTAATAATTACACATGTACTCACACTACCATCATGTGGAAATGGGGTTATGACATAAATCAAGCAGTCCACAGAAGTATTGGGTTTTTTAATCATGTATAATATTATTGTGATGCACAAATATAAAAGTTAAAATTATATAGATGAGTAAGACTACCTGATACATGATCTGGATTAAGAATATATAATATTCTAAACAAATATCTTTATGTACTACCTATATGGTGATATGAAACACCCCATGATTTCATAGTAAGTTATTTTCTTTAATGTAATTCAATAGCTTTCTCTAGACACAACACAAAGTTTGATAGCACCACGACCTACCAAACTAGTCGTTCAAAAACAGTTATGAATAATATTAACTGGATTTTGAATTTTATATGCTCTATATAATTTTTTAATCCATATTATGTTTTTCTTAGACATAATATAAGAATAAATTCATTTTCAGTTAAAAGTAGTATTTTTAAAAAAATGGAATTTTACCACCTTCTAATGTCAAACTCCTATTATAATCAATATTTTAAACTTTTATATATTCAACTTAATAAAATTAAATTCTTCTTTAGAATAGGGACTTAAAAAATTATTTTGAATAAATTTTTGGAACTTTTCTGAAAACATTCATATTTTGATTAATACTAAAAAATAATAAATTTTAATTGAAAACATCATTTTTATTCAAAATAACTTAAAGGGTTAAATTTTTCATTTGATTGTTTTGGAAGTATAATTAGATTTTATTTTTATCATTAAATACAATGTTGGTCATTATAAGTAATTTCTCATTTAAATTTTACATAAACACATGTCAATCTTTTGATAGTTTTTACTTTTTAAAACACCGATTTTCGGTTTTTAAAAAACTAAAATTAATTTCAAATTTGTAAATTAATCTTATATGTTTTTAATATGGTAAAAAAAATTCATATTTCAATTTGGAATATCAAAATTATCTTAGGGTAAAGTTTTGGTATTTTTCATAAAACATTTAATTTTTTATGAATAGTGAAAAACACTACTTTATAGTCTAAAACTAACATTTTATTTAAATAATTAATTATTTTATATAAATTTACTTTATGAAAATATATATATATATTAGACCTATATAAGTTCAATTTAATTTATTGGAATCATTTTATAATAAAATTAGATTTATAAAATGTTATTTATTTTTTTACCGTCTTTTACCCACTATCTAAGAGCATTTTAAATTTTGCATAACGCATAATTTTACCTCTTTTATGAGTTAACTAAAAAAAATCTTAGAGAAATGGTTAAAATCAGTAAGTAAAATTTGGTTCGATTAGATGAAAATAATATTTGGTGAATAATATCTTTTGACTTTTATTTACCACGGTTAAAAGTAAATATGGTAATTAAGGGTAAAAATGATATTATAATTACCTTAACACATGTCCTAATTAAATTGAAAAAGTTTAATTAAACCCAGAACAACCTTATGAAAAAGAATATGATCCTATTTGGGCCATTTGGAATAGATTAAACATTTATACTTAATTTATTTAAAGAAAATTAAAAGAGTTAAATTCAATGTGTAATAACTAATGATTTTTTAATATAGGGTTATACATAATATAAAGTAGACTATAAATATTCATTAGAAATATAAAAAAAATTCCTACATTTGGGTATTTTATATATAATTTTTAGACATTATATAATTAAATTAATTTATGACACAATGATGAGATAATAATTACTTTATTAATAAAAGATTAAATAATTGATATTATAAATATCCAAATAAATGTAATTTGAGATTTTTGGTGGATTAAATTAATTTTTTAGGTTAATATGACATTTTAGGGTTGATTAAATAATTTTTTTTGAAGTAATCGTGCAGTTATGATTTTTACAAAAACCAAATACTAAATAAGGTCAAAATTGACATAAATGAGTTTTTAAAAGAAATACTATATTATTGGTTATTATAATATTCATAAAATTATTATTCTCGGCCAAAGGGATTAAATAATATTATATATGTCATTAATTATGTATTTTATGTTCGCTTGAGAGTTTATAGTATGTTTATTAACTATATAGTGAATGAATACAAAAAGACGTGGTAATAATTAAACTATTTAACTAAGCATTTAATCTAAATGATAATGTTAAAATGGTAACATAAACTTGTCTAAAACGTATTGGATTAGAGTTTCATTACTCATACCCAACTTATCTTCGAAATAAATTATTTTGGAGCCATTGGAAATCTGAATTGATGTTATTATAAAGTAATATTTCAAGGTTTTTCATAACTGAACCTCTTCTCTTTTCTAAAAGGGTACTCCCCCTTCTCTTAATTTCACACATTCAAAGAAATTTTTGTCATAAAAACCCTGAAAAATATCCTCCCAAACTAGCTCACATAATCCTAGATTCCTTACATTGATCAGAAATAAAATCTACGGATCAATTTTGATCAACTCAAAAGGAAATGCCCGTGGAAGAGGTAATAATTTTACCACCCTCTTTCATGTTCTTTTCTCCTTCCACTTCCAATTTCTTTTTTGTTTCCATACCAAAATAATAAATCCAGAACCTCATACATTCTGTTATGTTATTAAAAATATGTTACATCCATATTCATTATTCTATCCTTCCTATAAATGACAAAGTCACCATACGTGCGTAGGTATGGATTACCGACTCCACGTCGTGGTGTAGTTTCTTAATCAAACACTTTATTATTTTGATGGGTATAATAATGAGTATAAATGATTTAAATGATAAATATAACATGATAATTATTATATATATTATATACCATCCAATTACATAATATTTAACCATCAATATAATGATATTGTCACTCATATGTCTGTACAGATTATCGTCACCACGAATGCGATGCGATTAATTCCCCATCGTAATCATTCAAGAATAATATTCATTTTATTATTAATTTTTTTATTAACATAATATAATTCAATATAGGAATCAAATACATCTTATCCATAACAAACATGTCTTACGTAACCAAGCATATAATGGAAAACGAATCAGTTAACAACAGAAATGATGATACTACTGAAATATTATTTAAAAATAAATATTAAAAGATCATATATGATATCATTTATATGTATTTTGTTCTTGAAAAATTTAATAACAACTATTACACCATTATAAAGGAGGTTAACCTATCCTATACTAAGGAAAAGTATAAGGTAATACATTTTTATCTCACTTTTAATTCTGTGAGATTCCCATTTTTTGCCACGAATTTATTGCATGTGGTGTATTGTGTACTAACATTTGATATATATTATCATGATTCTATTTATATTCCTGTAATTATGAGATTAATTTGGTGTTTATTATCTTTTGGAAATGTGACTTGATATATTACAACACGGTAAGGGGTTTTCATCTCACTTATAATTTCATTGCGATTCATGCTATATTGCCACTATTTTCATTTGTATGGTTTATGTAATGAAAATGATTGTATTTATTACGTAATATATATTAATTTATGGGTATTTACATCGTCATTGTATGATCTTTATTTCATGGGGTGTATGTTTTGTAGGACACCGAATCAGTACGAGGATTTTTAATATTTGATTTCCACTCATTAGGCTTCTTCGCAAACTTCATGGATTATTTTACTCCACGATTGTGTGTGAAATAAACTTTTTTTATTTATATATCATTTTCCAATCCTCTTTCTGTTTTTTTAAAACACATAATCACTACATTGATAAATTCTAAATTCATCGATATGATCTTGATAAGAGTAATCTCAACCCAATTTTCATTTATTGAGTTAAGCATCCAAGTCATTGGTGTTGTTATTACCAGAATATGTGTGAATGTCCTCTGATGGTTTTACACTGAATATAAAATCATATTTACAGTATTTATATTTTTCCAAAAATAATTATGTCATTGATTAATTCTTATCCTGAGGATGCAGTATTTATAATGGATTTCATCTCAAATTACATTTCATTGAGGTTTCATTATTATTATTCACCAATTCCCTTTAATTTGGGGTATATACTATACTTTCACTTAATATATCATGAATAACTTTATTCTCATGATATTATTATGTTTTTATTCACTCAATTATTAGTATTCAAGCATCTCTCATTTGGTTAGGAACTCCAACTAAAATATAATTTTAAATGTTTTAAAGTTTATTCTTCTAAATCATTCTCGTTAATGTGCATGTATTAAAAATGGTTTTAAGGATTTATTTATATGGAGATTATTGTTTTAAAACTAAAATTATTTTTAAAATTTTCATAGTGATATGGTAAACCTTGATTAAAAAACAATTTTAAAAATCATCTTGATAAATTGTTATACATTCAAATGCATTCAAGGAAAATGGGGATATTTCTCTCAAATAGTATTGACGATTATTTTCATCTATGTCAACATCCTACATAATTCTCGATTGAGGTAAATTTATTATTATACAATTATACATATTGAATTGAAGGAGTTTTGTTTGACTGTAGATTTTCTATTTTTATACCATTCATGGTTTATGGTTATTGTATTGATGGTTTTTATGCTAGTTTTAATACGAATGTTTTGATTATGTTTCACCCTTTCATAGGAGGAATTCATTGGACTCAGTAAGTGGTGGGTGGAGCCCACTATAACTCCTCAATGCATCGGTAGGTTTTATGAGACAAACTAGTGTCTTGTCACAAGGCCTTGACAAAATCTTTTTTGTAGTATTGGCACAAATCCTTGACTATGTGGTTATGAAGTCTGGAATTATTCATTCCACCATTATGAAATTGGATATTGATATTACATGTGATTATTCGACTAGTATAATATCCATTTGATAAGTAAATGGAATTATTTGATTTATCTTTTCCATATTATAATGATGTTTATGTTTAAAAGGCTTTTGTTCTAGCCATATACATTACCATAAATTATTGTTCTTATTTATGACATGTTCCACTATATTTGAATCCTTACTGAGCATCTGAGCTCCCCCCTTTGTAATATTTTATTTTTCCCATGACGCAAAGTAGTATATTACGATTAATCTGGAGGAATAGGATAAATGATATAAGATGGTTTAAAGGGGACACAATGTTGTTTTTTATATCGTGATTTAATGTAAAACTTATGTATATATCTGTTACTTCTAATGATACTAAGCTGATCGGTCGTTCGGGACAAGATTCCTTGTATCATGCCAATGTTATGTAATAATGCACCTATTCTGGGCAACTGGGGTCTGGGAGTTAAAGTTGGTGTTAGAGAAAGATTATTACAAACCTTGGAAGCAATATTTAGAAAAAAAAATATTAGATTTGGAAACACTACCCTCAGATTGACATTGAGGATTAGTGTAGATGAACATCAAAAAATTTTGGTAATGTAAATATTATGTGGGTTTTCAAATAAATAAATCAATGTATGGATACAAACTGGTAGAGGCGGCTATGGAATAGATGTACCTAGGAGTTAAAACCCAAACAACGTGTTTTGGGCGTGACCCGAGGTATCCTGGTACACCAAAATGGTCCTCGATGCACTCTTGGTTATGACACTCTTGGGGGATACCCTTTGGATAATTAAAATTTTCATTACAATCTGATTTGAAGGATTTTAATATAACAAGAGAATAAATAAACATTGTAAATCCCAAGGTGTTTTAGATTGAAAATGAGGTGTTATTATATTCTCTAAATGATTTTATGAATCACATAATTCTTTCTAGTGTTAGTCAATGGATGGATTCCATGGAAGTCATAGTAACATTGAACATGTTGTACAAGGTTGGGAAGGTGGTGGAAATGAAAAATTGAATGGATTTTTGATAGGTGTAAAAGATTACATTTTCATGAAAATTCAGTTGTCCAATAATATGATCAACAACATATATATTAACCCACTTCCGCAAACAAAAAAGAAGTGAAATTAAATAAATGATAAGAGCTCCATCAGTGGAGACCATGGAGAAAAGAATGCTCAACTTCCATCATGCAAGAAATGTGGAATGAGAAACCTAGGAAATTGTCTTAGTGAAAAAAAGAAATGAATTTTGTGTGGGAAAGAAGGACATAATGTAATGAATTGTCAGGGGAAAATGAAGAGTGCTATGGAAAAAAATAAAAATGATATAAAGAATCCATTTACAGTAATTTTTTGTAAATGTAGGGGACTTCGGAATTACTCGAGTGAATGACCTATTATTTAGGATAACCTCTTGGTCAAGGATAAACCAATGTGGATATAAATGGATGAAAAAATGATTAAAAGTTCAGGTTATCTTTGTTAATGGGATTACTCTGGAAGTCGTTTCTCTTGTATGTGTAACCCTACAGTTTCTTTTGTGAAAATGCTATTTTTGGAAGAGTTTCCTTTTTTATTATAGTTATAAATTACCATTTGTGTTAATATGATCCATGAATTAGAGGAAATTTCATGTTATTATGTTTTGGGTTGAAAGTCAGAGGTTTGAGATAACATTAGTGGTGAAATTGTGTTATGGTTATTTGATTAGTTTTTATCATTTGGGGTATGTTATAAAATATTTTTCTTGAAAAAGTACAACACGCATACCATGTGACAACCCATCGTGTCAAACAAAGCTGCGGGAATCGAACCCACAACCAGAGAATAATGGGAATTTATAACCTACCACTAGACTATGTGAAGTCCCTGATTAGTGTGATTAATTATTTTTAGTTAAATGATTTTATTGATCAATAATATGATGATTTGGGATCTAATGTATTATCAAATGGATATCCATAGTATTGGAAAATGATTTGGTGATTAAATGAGTAATTTTATTTTAGAAGACATTTGCTCTATTGGAAACACTATATGCTTAAGGAAAATAGAATACTGTAAGATTTCAATTGAGGAGTAATGTTGGAAATTATTTCTATGTTTTTATTGTGGATTTATAGTGATTTGGGTAATTAATGGAAATGATTAACCTAGCCTAGAGAATACGTGACTAGGTTAATTATTTTATGTATGTGAATTTAATAGTTGTCGATGTTATTTGGAGATACAATTTATCATGGATGACATCGTAATAAAATTATTCTATGTTTTGGGTTTCAATATTAGTTTGGATTATATTGAAGGGTTTCAAGGACACTTGTTTATTTATGGTATTTATTGAACATTGTTTATTGTTGGTTTAATTTTAGAAATTATGATTCGTATTTATTTCTCTAAAAGATTATCCATTTGGGGAACATCTGATCTAGTACTAACCATTTTGTTATTGGTTAATCACTAATGAAAAAGTAAAAATATTGTTTATCCTTTGTGGATCAATTGATTCTATAGAAGTAGATTCCAGTGCTTCAGGTGTGACCAAGTCATATTGAATACTAATCATTTGAAAAAATGTTGAGGTAGTTGTAGAAATTTATTAAAGGATGAATCTCTAAATAAAAATTAATTATACCTCTTTATGTTCTTAGTTAATCTCATAGATAAATTCATCAACTTTATAAAATGGACCTTAAAAAAAACCTTGTCCATTTACTTTTCCTACATGTAAACTAATGATAGTTTATCCCATCACAAGTTTGTGGTTTTATTATTGTCAACATTCTTATGTTCATGATTCCTATCACTATCCATTAGAACATGACACTTATTTTATCTTCCATATCCATGTTTTCGTACATGTAATCCTAGTATGGGTTATCTCAGGTGACCTTCGTACTTCTCTTTTCTTTTTTAAAATTGATAGTTTTATTGAAACTTTTGCTGATGTGAGGCTTTCAATGAATTTCTGAAGCCCAATTATAAAATTTCCAGGAATTAATTTCCAATAGGGGTAAAATGTAACACCACAAGATTTCATATTAATTTGTTTTATTTAAATTAATTCAATAGCTTAGGCTACATGGAACACCGAGTTTGGGAGCCCCATAACGTAACAAACAAGTTGTTCAAAAGTGTCTATGAATAGTATTAATGGAATTTTGAATTTTATATACTCCTTATAATTTTAGAATTCATATTATGTGTTTCATAGACATAATATAAGAAAAAATTCATTTTTTCATATAAAAGAAGTTTTTTTCAAAAAATGCAATTTTACCACCATCTAATGGAAATCCCTTTTTAAAAAAATTATTTGACACTTTTATATATTCAATTTCAGGATATTAAATTCTTCTTTATAATCAGGTCATAGAAATATATTTTGAGTAATTTTTTTTGGTACTTTTCTGATAAGTTTCAAATTTTGATGAATACTGAAAAATACTAAATTTTTATTGAAAGAAGCCTTTTTAGTCAAAATAATTTATAGGGTTAAATAATACATTTGAATGGTTTATAAGTATCATTAGATTATATTTTTCTCATTTAATACAATTTAGATCATTAAAAATAATTTCATGTTTAAATTTGACATAAACACAGATCAATCTTTTGATAGTTTTTACTTTTTAAAACCCTGATTTTTAGTTTTGAAAAAGGGAATTAATATTAAATTAATTAATGTAAATTATATGTTTTGAATTTGGTAAAATATAATTCCTTTTTCAATTCCGAATATCAAAATTAGTTTAGGATGAATTTTTGGTATTTTTCTGAAAATATTCAATTTTTGATAAATAGTGAAAACACTACGTTATAGTTTAAAACCGATGTTTTATTTAAATAATTATTTATTTTATTTAACTTTATTTGAAACCAAAATAGATATATAATACTTATATTATTCAATTTAATTAATTAATGTCATTTTATAATAAAATTTCCTGTATGAAATTTTATTGATCTTTTTAGTGTCAGAAGGAGCATTTGCTAATTTGAAAAAAACATAATTTTACTGCTTCAATGAGTTGAGTTTCAAAATCTCTAGAGACATGGTTGAAATTATTAAGTAAAATGTTGTCCAATAAGATTAAAATATATTTTGTTGAATCGTAACTTTTTACTTTTATTTACAACAGTTAAAAGTAAATAGGGTAATTAAGGGTAAAAATGTAATTATAATTACCCTAAAACGTGTCCTAATTCTATTGGATAAGTGTAATTAAACTGAAAACAGACTTTGGAATAAAATATGATCCTCTTTGGTCCACTTGGATTGGATTGGGTCATTTATTATTATTTTATTTATGGAAGAGATAAAAGAGTAAAATTCAAAGTTTAATAACTAACCCATTTTAAATATAGGGTTATACATTAGATATATTTGACTAAAAATATTAATTAGAAAGAAAAAAATATTTCCTACATTATGGTATTTTGTTTATAATTATTATAAATTATTTAATTAAATTTATTTATGACACAATGATGATGTAGTAATTACCATATTAATGAAAAAATAAAACAATTGATATTATAAATATAAAAATAAATTTAATTTGATAATTTGATGAATTCAACTAATTTTTAGGTCAATATTAACTGTTAGGGTTGATTAAATGATTTTTTTTCGAAGTAATCCGGCTTTTTTTCTTTTCCCAAAAACCAATTACTCAATAATTTCAAAATTGACATAATTGAGTTTTTAAAACAAATATTACATTATTGGTTGTTATATTATTCCTAAAAACCTATGGATCCTCCAAAGGGATTAAATAATTTTATATATTTCATTAATGAACCACTTTAGGTTTTCATTTAAGTTTAGAGTTTGTTTATTAACCATATAGTGTAAGAATACAAGAAGACAAAGTAAGAGATATACTATTTAACTGAGTTAAATCTATAAGAAATGGTTAAAATTGTAATATTAAATTTTCTAAAACTATTGGTTGAGTGTTTTTCGACCCATATCCACCTTATATTCTAAATAAATCATTTTGGAGCAATTAGTAACTAAAAATTATTTTATTATAAAATAATATTTCAATGTTTTCTTTAAAGAGACCCCCACCACTCTTATAAAAGTGTAATTCAACATGTCATAATTTTTCACATACAAATACATTTGGATCTGGTGAACCCTATTCAAATATCCTCCCAACCTCTCTCACGTCAACCTAGAGTCATTACATTGATCAGTAATCCAACCTAAGGATCTCTTTTGATCAACTCAAAAGGAAACACCCGAGGAAGAGGTAATAATTTCACCACCCTCTTTCAAGTTCATTTCTTCTTCCACTTCCTTTTTATTTTTTGTTTCCATACCAAAATAATAACTCCAATACATTATACATACTGTGATGTTATTATAAATATGGTACAACCATATTCATTATTCTATCCATCCGATAAATGACAAAGTCACCATATGTGCGTACGGTCGGCTTACCGTCTCAATGTCGTGTTGTAGTTTGTTATTCAAATAATTTATTATTTTTATGGGTATAATAATGAGTATAAATGATGTAAATAATAAATATAACATGATAATGTTAATGTATATATCATATACCATCCAATTACATATGATTTCACCATCAACATAATGATATTGTCGCTCGTGCGTATGTATGGATTACCATCTCCACAAACACGATTAGATTTGTTCCCCATCGTAATAATTCAAGAATAATTTTCATTTTATGATTAAATATAATTTTTATGAACATAATATCATTCTTTATATGAATAAAATATTTCATATACATATCAAACATGTCTTATGAAACCATGCATATAAAGGAAAACGAATTAGTTAACAGACGAAATGATGATACTACTAAAATATTATTAACAAAAAAATAATAGAAGATCATATATGATATCATATTTATGTATTTGTTTCTTATATAGTTTAATAATAATTATTTCACGATTATACTGGAGGTTAACCTACCATATACTAAGTAAAAGTACAAGGTAAGGTGTTTCTTATCTCACTTTTACTTCGGTGAGATTCCCATTATTCGCCACTTATTTATTGCATGTGGTGTATTGTGCAATGCCATTTGGTATATATAATAATGATTATCTTTATATTCATGTTATTCTGTGGTGGTTATTAAATTTTTGTCAAACAAATCGATTGATTACAACCTGGTTAGGGGTTTTAATATCTTTTCTTATTTCCGTATGATTCATGCTATATTGCCACAATTTCGATTTGTGTGGTGTATATACTTCCCATGATTATATTCCTTATTAAAATATAGTTTAATTTATAGGTATTTATAGCTTCATTTTATGATCCTTATATCATGGGTTGTATGTTTCATAAGACAATAAATTGGTAAGGAAATTCCTAATTTCAATTTCCACTCATTAGGATTTAAGAAATCTTCATTGATTATTTTAATCCAAGAATTTGTGTGAAATCACTGTTTATTTATTTATGTATTAATTTCCACTCCCCTTTATGTGTTTATTATTTTTATACACATAATCAAACCATTGATAAATAATTAAGTCATCGATATGATCTTGATTAAAGTAATCTTAACTCAATTATCATTCATTGAGTTAAACATCCATGTCATTGGGGTTGTTGTTAAACGAATATGTGTGAATGTCCTTTGACTATTTTACACTGAATATCCAACCATATTTAGTGTATTTATATTTTTCACAAATAATTAGGTCATTGATTTACCCTTTACATAAGGATACCGTCTTTATAAAGAATCGCATCTCAACATAGATTCCATTGAGACATCTTTGTTGTTATGCACCTATTCAATTTTATTTTATGTATATACTGTACATTGACATAATATATCATGAATAACTTTATTTTCATGATATTATTATGTTATTATTACCTCAGTTATTTTTATTCAAGTGTCTCTCATTCGGTAAGGAACTCTAACTAGAATATAATTTTAAATGTTTTAAAAAAAGTTTCTTCTAAATAATTCTCATTGATGTCCATGTTTTATAAATCGTTTTAATTTTTTTTTTCTATGGACATTAATGTTTTAAAATTAGAATTATTATTAAAATTTTCAATGTGGTATGGGACACTTTGATTGAAAAATCTATTTTAAAAAGATTCTTGATAATTAGTGATACTTTAAAATGTTTTCAATAAAAGGGGTATAATTATCTCAAATAGTTTGGATGATTATTTTCACCAATGTCAATATCCTTCATTATTCTCAATTGAGATTAATTTATTATAATAAAATATTACATATTGTATTGAATGAGTTATGTTTGACTATGGATGGGCTATTTTTATACCAATCATGGTTTATGGTTAAAATATTGAAATTTTTTATCACAGTTTTTATACAACTGTTTAGATTATGTTTCACCCTTTTATATGAGGAATGCATTGGACTTCGTAAGTGACAAGTGGATCCCGCTATATCTCCTAGATGAATCGGTAGGTCTCATGAGACAAAATAGTTTCTTGGCATAAGGCCTTTACAAAATCTTATTAGTAGTCTATAAACAAGGCCTTGACTATGTGGTTATGAAGTCTGGCATTATGCATTCCATCAATATGAAATTTTCAATTGATATTACATGTAACTATTTGATTACAATAATATCCATGTAAATAATGAAATGAAATTATTTGATTTATCTTTTCCATATTATGTTGATGTTTATGTTTAAAAGGCTTGTGTTCTAGTCTCATAATTTTTCTTTAAATGATTGTTCTTATTTATGACAATTTTTAATATAATGTTATCCATACCGAGCATCTGACCTCACCCCTTTCTTATATTTTATTTTTCCTAGGATGTAGTTGAGTATATTATGATTAACCTGTAGGAATAGTCTAATGGATATAAATTTTCTCAAAGGGGACACAATGTGGTTTTTTTTATTTCATGATGTAATGTAAAATATATGTATATATGTAGTACTTTCAAGGATACTAAACTGACCAGTCGTCCGGGATATGGTACCTTTTATCTTTCTAATTTATGTAATAATGCACCGATTCTGGATAACTGGGGTTATGGCGTTACATGAGAAGTGTATCATATATAAAAATCAGAAGTGTGAAAATTATATATTCTCCCATAAGGTTCTTATAATTATTCAATGATGTTGGTGAGAGCTGATTGAAGATAATAATTAAACTATACACAAATAATCATGAAATGTGAAAAGGCTTATGGGAAATGGATGGGGAGATTATTTAATAGAACATATAAAAATGGTTTCATTTTTTTTATAATTATACATTTTTTATTTTTATAACTTATAAAAACCTATACAACGATATATAATTCTAAGTACACAATCATTATAATTCAAGCATTGATTCCAATAAATGTAACCGATGTTTAATTATCCAAAATATTATTACATAGAATATAAGTATTTTATCACTTATTTTTCCATGTCTTCATCTGTTTAGAGTTTTGTGAAATTATGATAATCTCTTACATAACATTATCCATTTATTTATATCTTAATGTTCTCAAGTATACCCTTCATTTTATATTCCATATTAATTCACTATCATATCACTTGTGAAAAAATAATATATATATATATATATATATATATATATATTATTTAATATATTTAAATATAATTTTAGGAATGAATAAAATATGAATTTAGTGCTCAAATTGTCCTTAAGGGTAAAAAGATACATTAAAAATCTAACTTCATCAGTTAGAAAAATATATGCATAAATATATGAGAATATATTAAATGTGAATTATCACTATATAAGATGAATCTTACACATGAAAATTAGGATCATTGAAAATGTCCCATGAAATAAATTGATTACAGGAATATGGGAGAAAAATAATTCAAAAATCAGGAACTGTGGTAAATGGACACATGATCAATGGAAACATTAGATCTTATTTTAAGGATATAGAAAATTTGTACAAAATATGGAACATCAACCATTAATCATGGAATCACCAAATAATGTTAATTACTAAATTATTTTATTATTAACATAAAATAGTAAACACTATTATTTCTTTTGAGCTTTAAATATTATGTAATCTCTATCGTATCATTGAGTAACTTATAATTGTTAACTCCGCCTCATTACCCAAGGCACTGTATTAATACCATTGACCCACAGATCCTTAAATTATAACATTACAAAAAGTACTTGGTTTATATCATAACTAAGAATATAAGATTCATTAAATAAATACCAATTAATCATCCATACTTTTCCATGTACTATATAATGGCCAAAACATTACGATGCTTTCACTTCTCAATATAACCCCTAGAGAAGAACTATTATTCATTTTTATCTTAATTATCATGTGGAAAATAAATTGGCTTCAGGATAATAATTTATATATAATTATAATCCATCCAGTTAGAAAAAGGATAATACCATTGGTTTATATCATCATTGGGGTATTGGGAAACGATAATGGGTATTTTAAAAGATGATAAATATATTTAAAAGGTAATTTTGTCCATTTATAGACAAATAGAAATATATAAAATTCATTAAAAAATAGTGTAAATATAAATTAAATGAATATTAAAAAAAATTGTTTGAAAACAAAATTATAAAATTTTAATGTAAATTTCCATAAAAGGAACTGTTATGATAGAGGGAAAACCATATATTTGTTAAATATTTTAGAAATGATCCATTTTACCCATTATATTTAAACCAAATGTACATTTGTTTGAAATAGAAAAATATTTGTTGAATCCATTAAAAATAATATTTAATTTATTTTAAAACAAATTAAAAATGATATTGATTAAATGAAAATAATATTCTTGAAAACATTTTCGATATTATGGAAATGTAAGAGAAAATATAACCAACAAAAAACGGGAAATTGTTTAGTTTCAACCATTAAAATTATTTTGATCTCCTTTTATACCAAATCAAGGAAAAGAAAATGAAATCATGTAAATTTTATAAATAATATTAGGATAATAATTGAGTTGTCTTTAAAGAGATTAATATCATAAAATTTTCCCCCAAGGAACCTTCGACATAATGAATCTTAAAAAATGATATAGTAACTTAATTATTTATCCAATTTTTTATGTTTCATTTCGAAAGTCATTAAATTAAATGATATGATTTGGATATATAATTCACATGAATTTCATGATTTATAATATGAAAAATTATTCAAGTGGATGTAATTAGAAATTATAAATAAATCAGGATGGAAGACATAAAACACATCTCATGAAAATAAGATCCAGGAATCGAAAACCCTTTCATATTTCATAATGTTCAATGAGATTATTAAACCATGAAGTTATTAAATTTAAAAGTTTAAATTTAAATAAAATAATTTAAATTATAAAATAAATTTTTTTTAGTTCACACATAATCTAAGAATAAAAATTAAATGAAAAATATATATAATCCAATGAAAAGAAATTTGTTTAGGAAACCCCTTACAAAGACTCCGAAATTGTTATGTTTTTAATTTAATAAATATAAAATAAAAAAATTATAAATATAACTATTTAAGATACATTTATTGGATTATTTCCTTATCAAAAAACAATTTGATGAAATTATTTGAATAAAATATTTTATTACATAATTAGTTATCTCATCTTTAGATGTTTGGAGTATGTTTATTTCAAGGGTGTAAATGACATTGGAAGGATTTATAGGGTTTGTGGGTTTATGGGTACATCATTAATAGAATAATAATAATGAAATGACTATCCTTTTTATACATGAAGTATATTTTTTTTATTAACCACTTATATCATCAATGAAAAATAAAATACATCAACACCCAAGGTGGTAGTTTAGACAAGCACACGAGAGAAGTTATTACATTCAATTGGATTGAGAAATAATGAAATATAATATAATATAATATTTAAATAACAATTATAATGTGATAAAAATATAATAAACTCATTAAATATATACCCATGTACATTAATGAGTGGTGGTATTGAAAATTGATTTATTTAATTATGTGGATAAAGTGTTACATTCATACACATGACTAGTGATTCCATTTTTATAAATTTGAATGTGATATGGATAGTGGATATTACATATTTAAAGATTTATAATTATATATTAAATATAATATATGCTCATTAAATCGATCATAATAACAATACACTAATAGTAGTGATGATAAACATAATACATATGTTCTTGAGGCGTTAGTCCAAACATTTACACAAAAACAAGTTTCATTTATTATTTTGTGGAAGATAGATATGAATAGGGTTATCAAATTAACAAAATGAAATATATATTATATTTTATTAAATAATGAAATTATATGTTAATGTTTTTGATAAAATTGATTTATTTAGAGGATGATGTAATATTAAAAGAATACATTAAGATGATTTCATATTTTTGAAGAATTCCTATTGGATGTCTCAATAATGACCGCAGTTATAGACATTTAAGAATATATGAAATTCTATAATGAATTAAAGAATATAAATAATATTTTTAATAGTTATTGGTCATGATAAATAGAATAATATGATTTTGGAGTATTGGAGGATTGGTTTCCTTTAATAAGTGATATAAGGGTCTACTTTCAAAGTAGATAATGGATTTAATTAAAATAAATTAATTTCTATGTACCAGATGATAAAAAATTGATATATTTAAAATATATGGGTAATATTATTTTATATAACCATATATAATAAAAGTTTAATAACTTTAAGTGATTTTTTAACCCTTATCTCGTAGTTTTGACCACCATTATCCTTTCTAATAATTACCATGATATCATTGTTTTTTATTAACGAGGGGTTTGGAATTGTACTATAAAAAGAAAACTGTAATTTATGTTGAAAATAGTTTATATAATAAATGATATAAAATTCTCTTGAAAAAGGAATATATATTTAAGTATTTTAAATTTTTTAATACACTATTATTTATCATAAAAACTAAAAAAGTCATTTTTGGGACTATTCACGCAATATGAATTAAATAAATATAATAAAAGTAATGTAAATATTATTAAATATGTTAACATATAATTAATAATTTATATTTATATATATTGATCACAATATAAAATTAACTCCCCAAAATACGTCTCATAATTTTTTAAAAACAATTGACATGATATTTATTCTACTTAAACTAGCACACTATTGGTGTTGAAGTAATATTTAAGGTAATTATTTCATTACTAAAAATTACAAGAAATTACCTTAAAAATTATTCATATTTGAATAAATATTTTATAAATATTATTAACATATTTTTTACCCTATCATAAATTATTATACTTATTAAAACCAATAAATATACATAATGGAATTTTCTATTACTTATCGAAATATATCGGTCTTTATCATAGACAAATAATTAAAAAATTTCATATTATCAAATATTTTATGGGTTTCTTAAACATAATCATAAAAAATTGATTTCATGAATAACTATTTATTATTTTTAAATAGTATTTCACACTTCTAACTTTTTTCTACCTAATTTACAAATATAGTAGAGACATAAGTTTTTCAAAATTTATTATCGATCATCACAAAAACTAAACTAAAAATAACTAAAAAAAATTCTAATGAAGATTCAAAATATTTAATAGATTTTTTAAATTTTAAATACATTAAGTGGAAGAAATGAATTTTAATATAATACCATAAAACACGATTAAAAAATATTTCTTAAAAAATTATATTAATTATAAAAATGTTTTTATAAAATAATTTTCCAAAATTTTAATAGGAATAAAAAAATATAGAAAATTATTATTAAAAAAATATATAATTTATTTTTAAAATAATTAAAAAATAAAATCTCAATATGTAAATTGTTAATTAGAGAAGTATGTTTTCTATAGAAATTGTATATTTTGTCAAGTAGCTAAACAATTTATAATATAAAAAAACCCAATATTTTATCCAATGAAAAATTATATTTTATTATTAAGAAAACGATCGGATTTATACATTATAATTTTTCTATGATATTAAGAAATAAAATATAATATCCAATAGAAAATTAAATAAATCCAATATTTAATAAAATATTTTTTGGAATCATAAAATTTCTATACTTGTAATTGAGGAATTATTTACAATGAACTAATAAAATAATTTTAATTATATAAATAATTTAAATATTTATAATTTTTTTATTCAAATTTTTAAGTCCAATTTAATTCAATGGTTATAATAGTAACATTTTTGTAAAAATATTTATATAATATATCTTAATTTACTTTAAGATTAGGGTCACATGTCCAATATTTTATCAAAGATAGTTTTTTTAAAAAATTAGACAGTATTATTATCACCCAATTTAAAAAACATCTATCATTAAAATATGAAACTTATATTAATTGTTAATTCTATTTTATAATATTTTAATAACAATTTATAGAATACGAACTTCATAAAAATCATTAATATTTTTAAAAAAAATATAGAATCGTTAATATGTATGACATCTAAAATAATACAAAACTAGATTTCTCTATAGATTAACATTACATGTACTTGAATATAAGGACATTTAAGAGAAAAAAAATGTAAATATCATTATGGGGAGTGGTATAGAATGAAATCATGATAATTTTTAGGTACAAAATCATTAATTACTAAGAGAGAATAAAGACTATCAATTCATCCGAAGTGTTTGTAAAAAGATATGACATATAATTAAAGAGGGATTATTTTGATATCCTAACTATCAACATTATAAAATATAAGTACATGATTTTTGAAAAATTAACGAATGGTATTCCATCTATCGATTGAATGCCATAAAATATTTTCATTACTATATCATGTCATATTCCTATTGATGAATATTTTCACGAACCGACCCTACATAGGATCGAGCCGCATCTACCCTAAGCCCGACTCCATAGGCCAGGGTCTAGCGACAAGTGCTGAATGCTAAACAACTCAGGGAGGCCTTTGCCTTAGTACCTGTACACACACACACGCAACCCAGTCAATGCAGAAGTGAAGAGTTAAAAAGGAATGTTATGTACCAACTTCTATAAACAACCACAAAGAGTGCATCTACCACTAATCAGTACAAAGTAAAAGATGAATGTAAACTAAAAAGAAAAAGGTAAAAAATCCCACCCAACCAGAAATGTTCCACAAACCAGCAATAGTTAAACAAAAGTACAACAGCTGGGAGCGTCCCCCACCTAGAATCCAACTACAACCACCATATGTGGTTCATGCTCCCGAAATCCTAATATCCTCTAACATCACAATTGACCTATCCATCGTCTGCAAGGGTGCACGAAGTGCGGGCAAAGCACAAGCAGGTGTGAGTATAAAAATACTCAGTATGATTCCACATAGGCTCGAGGGAGAAACAAGATAGGTACTGAATATGTGAGATGTAGAACAAATATGGAAAAGCAAGGGAGTACAACTGAGAGTGAATTAAAGAGTACATCTCAACCCAACAAGTGGAAGGAAGTAGACTCGTCAAACACAAGGAGATAGAAGCAGTTAGAAGACTAACTTATCATCTAGTCTTCCCTACCTATAGTAGGAGAGTAGTCTCATCCAACCATGAGAAGCTAGACATGGAAAGCACGTGGCATACCCCACATTTCTTTGCCTCTCCTGGATGGAGAGTAACCAAACCGAAGGAGTTGGTATTGGAACAAGGTATACACATATACATATGCTCAATCACGAAACTCAAACAAGATCGTAAGGTGATCTCCACCCCGAAGGTCAGCCCATGATAGTGAGTATCCAATAGTCCTAGAAACAAACACTATCGATGCCCATCATCCTGCATGTCTGGCCCGAACTGCAAGTCAAGTGGCTCATGTCACTACACCTCGACACCATCCACTTTGGGCGGTACTGACCCGTCCGCAAAGATTTAGGTCACGTCACAAGGACACATCTTGGTGGGGAAAGCACACCTCATACTTGAGGGTTTTGGGGAAATTCAAACCACACCTCATCCCTATCACACAGTCAAGAGGTCTGCTCAAAGTCAACGTAATCACATCAGTAACCCGTAAAACCAAGGGACTCGATCCGGTAGTCATGGAGAAAATCCACAATCTAGCCTAGTAGAAAGGACTGAGTCTGAAAGAAGTCATTAGGTAACCCACTTCTTAGCCCCGTTGGAGGGTAAACCCTAAGGGGTCGTCAGGTAACTCACTTCCCAGTCTCTACTGGAGGGTAAACCCTAAGCGGTCGTCATGTAACCCATAGTCCAGTCTCCACTGGAGGGTAAACCCTAAGAGGTCAATGAGAAAACCACTGCCCAGCTCCACTAGAGGGTAAACCTGAAGAAGTCGATGAGCAACCCACTGCCCAGCACCCCTGGTGGGTAAACCCGAAGAATTCGATGAGCAACCCACTGCCCAGACCCACTGGAGGGTAAATTTGATGATGTAGATGAGCAACCCACTGCCCAACCCCATTGGAGAGTAAAATCGAAGAAGTCGATGAGAAACCCACTACCTAACCCCGCTAGATGGTAAACCCGAAGAAGTCGATGAGCAGCCCACATCCCAGCCCTACTGGAGGGTAAACCCAGAACTACTCTGGACATCCATGTTGGATGGTACAACACTATCCAACAGACCACATAGTGGGTATTGTGCAACCACCCAACTCTAGAACAATTCACCTTATAGAGGTTCAATGCCCATGTACTGTGGGTAATGCTGAAACCTGGAGCACTGCTTGGGGAAACACATCACGGTAGATCACGGAAGGAGGATATGATCTTGATACATGGCTATGGAATCTCTACCTAGGCTCACTGGGGCTCCGTACCCTACTAAAAACAACCTCTATGGTAGAGAATCGGTGCTCGCATATAGTATTTGTCACACCGAATCCACAATAAATCTACCAGGTAACGTGAAGTGATGTGGTACTGAAATCCCACACGACTAAAGGAATAGGGGAACCCAGAAAACTCCGTCAATAGTTCCATCTAGAAATAGGACCAGGGGGTCCCACTCAACCCTATTGGTCGGAAGGTCTCTATCAGAAGGACCCTCTATGTCACGAGTGGTCAAACGTACATAAGTAGAACACGACATGCACATGGGGCCCATACGACGTGTGGCCCTAACTCATCTCCGAACCAAGAGAACAAATTTTCATATGTTCAAACTACAACATGTACCTCCCTGCATTCCCATATACTCCAAGAGTATCCCACATTTCCAGCCCAAAGAATGTCGTGCACACAACACCCAACGTCAACGTGAAGGGAAAAACACAGTTTTTCCAACCTACTTCCTCTACAGCCCTAACACAACCAACCACATCTCTTTAACAATCTACTTCACTCTAACGGGAGAGAACACGGTTACAAGCCATGGGTTCCCTACAAACACCGTAGGAAGAACCACCACTAGTACATCAATGATGCTTCAACATTTAATAAGATCTTGGATGAGGCTCTGCACATCCAAACGGGTCGAACCATTGTAATCCTCACGAAATGACTCGCGAGATTGACTATTTACTTTCCTCCAACAGACATCTGACGGAAAATCCATCTAACACCGCATTACGCCCGAACGACATCTCGTGGTCCCGGGCCTCTGTCCTGAAAACAGTCAGGCGCATCGCACCGTTGTGATCTTCTCAGAAAGACACATCATATTGATTTCTTACTTGTGAAGAACGGATATCCAGAAAAAAAAATGCATTTTGTCATACCGCACACGAGCGTTTATTCGTGGGACCCGCATCTCAGTCCTGAAGTGAAACGAACAAATCACACCATTGCGATCCTCTCGAAAAAGTTCCCAAGTTTGACTAATCACTTTTCCCAAATGGACACCAAGTTAAGAAGTTGGAATTCACCATCAACTCCCAAAACGACCATCTTGGGGCCCGCAACATCGTGCGGGATTAATGAGGGAGGATTGCACTATTTCAATAAACTAGGAAAAACACCCAGAATTGACTGCTTGCACGCCCAAAACAGACATCCGATAAAAAAGTTATAAAATGATGCTCACAGCTTAAAATATGGGTCGTGGGGCCGATAACTCCACTCCGTCTTCATCACCTGAATAAAACCTGGAAAGCTACACCTTGGCACCAAGGTCCCAATTCCACTGACGACACTCAAATCGGACATCGGATGAGTCCGCTCCATTCAAAATAAGAACTCCCAAAAACACGCCAATCTACTTAACGTATGTGTCGCGCCACAGAGCCCCCCCCCCGTCTTGGGATTTGAAAATCCCCAAGACCATCTCAAAATGTCTGTCTTGATAAAAGTACCACATCACCACCAACGGCACACGAATCCAATTTACGGTTTGAATTTTATGGCGTCTAAATATAATTGGACGAAACGAGGTGGGTCGGGCCTGTTCGTCCAGACCAACCTGCCTGAACCGGCCCGCGGTTCACCACGCGGGCCGGCCCGTCTCACCCAGAATGGCTCATAAAGTCCAGCTATTCCCAGAGGAACTTCGAGGTGTGGGTCCCTATCTACGGACTGGGGTCACGAGGACCCCGAGTCTCTAGCGTCAACTCGACTGGCAAAGTCGGCCTGTCATCTCGCGTCGCGCACCCTAACCCGGCGCCTCTGCTCGACCATGATGCCACCCGCGACCTCCTGCCATGCACCCTTGCCTGACCGTCGTCACCCTCGGTCTGCCAACCACCCCCCCCCCCCACTCCGTAGTCCAAGAGCCATGTTCGCCTTGTTGAAGTCACCCGCTGCCTAAGCCAATCTGCCCGTCGCCGGACCAGCCAGAACCACCTAAAATCCTCCAATAACCCGCAGATCTTCGGCAGACGACAGTGATCTCCTCAGAACTCGGACATTAAATCCAAAACATGGGCTGGATAGCTCGGAACATATAATACACAACCAAGGGATTCTCTATAAAAAATAATGTCAAAACGATGATAAAAATCAAGCTCAAAGGTGATGCAAAAATTAAAAATGAAACTGCAATGATCCTACCTCTTGGGCGTAGCCCGAAGCTTCGAACCATCAACGTTCCACCACCACTGTCTCTTCCGCATGTCTCGGGGGAGGAAGAGAGGCAGTTGAGAGGGCTTGAAGGAGATGGGAGAGCACTTCCTCCAAGGGAAACCAAACAGAGAAGAGAAGGGGTGGGTTCAGTTTAGGAAGAGAATTAATTAGACATTAATTAATTTTTTTAAACACACGCCTGAAGACATGTGTCCAAAACTCTCGACGGTTTCGAGGTTAAGCATCCCCTAGGGTATAAACACCCTCCCAAGCACAAAGGATGCCTTGGAATTTTGATCTGATCCCCTGTTCGAATGTTATAAAACATTACGCCTAATGCTCAAAATTAAGAAAACACCCCTGGGGCCATTTTACACAGAAGGGTCGTACCTAGGAAAATTACACCCCTCCTAGGGTAAACGACATGCTCCGGACTCAACGGTGCCCTCAGTTTTTTGCATCCAAGCAACCTCTTATGAGTTATTTCATTTATTAGGCTTTCCTAGTGTGAACACACTGAATATTTAATTCCGGCCTCACTGGGGCTCGGAATTGTACGCTGTCAAAAGGGGATGCTCTGGAATATCATCAAATATTCCAAAGTATTTTATTAAAAAAATTGGTTCTTAAATTTCCCTCATTCAAGATTTTAGACCCCGAAAACCAAACCCTGAGAACAACTCAGGGTACTATGCCCACGCATGGCTCTCCCGTACCCAAAGGAACTCTTGCACAGCCCCGCATCACTGACCAATGGATTTGATCTGTTCATACAAGGTTTTCCCTTGCTGATGATGTGCATAGGATCACGTAGAAATATCCTCAAGAAATCCATGCGGGAGATGTCATGCACCCAAACCTAACCCATGGGTTAGTGCGAGGCAGTATAGAACCTCTCCATCCCTTTTCACGGTCTCAAACGGCCCGAAAGCCCTCGGGGGTAGCTCACCTCCTCGGTCGAACCACAACATCGCACTCCGTGACTGGAATCACTGTTTGGACCAGGGACAAAGCTCAATGATTCCCTCTATCAGAATATCCATATGGTGAAACACCAAAGTATATTTAGTCATGAAATATTTCACAGTTGATGTCCCACAAACAAGACTATCTTACACGCTTGAAGAGTGAAGGTGTTGACAACATTGACTAAAGAAATGTTCCCACACTTTCTACCCTACCGACATAGGGTTACAATGACGCCCCGCGTCACTCTGGTAACACCTCAAGAAATGAGTAGGGAGAAAAGTGTACTTCAAACACAAATTCTAACAATTCTACTACAAAATGTAGAAGATCCGTAAAGCGTACCTCTTATCATCTCATGCTTTACAAGATCGTAGACATACAAAGCTCGCAGCTGTCTGTCGTCCCAACTATCAACACCCGAAGCCTGAAGTGGACTTTATAGTGGTGATGGGATATCCTCGTAAAGTCTCCCTCACTACCAGCTCCCCCTGATCCTCTGCTAGCACCACCTATCTGGGAGCTACTCAGATCACGATGCTACATCTTCCGCGGTGGTGTATCTGTTGCCTGCCCTATATTCTCAGTGCACCTGGTCGGGCAGTCTCATGCCAGGTGACCATGCCCATCTCAAGAATAACACTGACTATCTCCGGGATGCACTGATTCCCTCCATTTCCACTATGATGTATAACCATGCCCCTGAGTCCGGTTATCAGAAATCCACCTGCATTGAGGTTCTCTCAGCCGACACCCAGTAGTTGTGGAAGACGTCTTGGCTCTGTCGAGCCTTCTACCACCACCAACTGTAGAGCGTGATAAGAAGATCTCTGTCAACAGTGCCTTCTCTAGCACCTCGGCATAAGTGGGGATGCAAAAGGGTACAATTATAGCACGAATCTCTCTACGAATACCATGCTTGAACTTCCGCGATCGAAAGTTATTGCCATGGACCATGTCCATGTAAAAAAAATGTGCACGGTCTTCGAAACTAGTCGCATAACCAATCACCATCATCCCTCACTACTATAAATGTAAGAGCTCCAGGATCCGAATGGAGAGTAAGTATGAGGGAGAAAACTCCTCATGAAACAGCAGCTGAACATCACCACATGAAAGTGGCGACTCATCGAGTAACTGAGTCACTAGACTCCACCAACACCCAGATGCTTCGCGGAAAAGGCTGGTGGCCAAATCCACCATAGGATCTGACAGTGTCTACATAAGCCTGAAGAGACAATCCACTATCTCAATCCAATCCTCTACTGCCTGACGATCTAGCTCCCCACTGAACCTCATCGGTCTCTGTTGCTGGAACTTGTGAGTGTGCTCAACCTGCACTCAAGCTCCGTCTGCTCTACTGGAGCTGTCTGTTGGTCACCAAGTGGGGCTGCTTCTACTAGACCACCTGGTGAAAGGGACTCGCATTATGGGTCCTATACTAAGGCCTCGTAGCTCACATGGTCGTCATCACGAACCAAATCTAGTATCCTGGTTGGATGTCTTCATGGAGATATCTTCAATGTTATCAAGGAGTGTCGCGAAAAGATGCGAATAAATGTATATACAACAGTCAGAACAATGGGGAGGTGAATCAAGAGGCATAGTCAAAGACTCAATCATATGTTATGCACAAACCAATTCCCTGCAACAAGTGTCTTAGCATTCAATGTCGACAAGCAGGTTGTCAAGGTCCATGTGAATGGATACGTCAGCCGACGCACTATCACAGGATTGCCTGGCCTGAGAGCCGCTCTCAAGACACATTGACACTTTTTTCCTAGATCCCAACCAAATTATTTTTAGGGTTGTCCGAACACCATCCCATGGAAGTAACCACCTCTGATACCACTTTTTCATGACTCGACCCTACCCAGGCTCATGCTGCAACTACCTCAAGCCCGCCTCCATTGGCTAGAGGCAAGCGACAAGCGCAATGGATAAATAACTTGATGAGGCCTTTTCCTGAGTACCTGTATCGACACATGTAGCTCACTCAATACAAAAGTACAGAATAAAAAAGAATGTAATGGACCAACTGCTATAAACAACCACAAAGATTGCATCAACCTATAATCAGTACAAAGTAAAAGATGAAGTTAAACTGAAAAGAAAATGGTCAAAACACGTTCTCAACCAGAATAGTGCCACAACCCAGCCAGAGGTAAAAAATATTATAATAGCTACGAGGGTCCCCACATAGAACCCAAGTACAACCACCACATTCGGTCCAAGATCCCGAACTCCTAAGCTTTTCTGACGTCATGATCGACATGTCTATTGTCTGCAACGGCACACCAAGTGTGGGAAAATCCCAAGCAGTGGTGAGTATAAAAATACTCAGTAGGATGCCCCGAAGGATTGAGGGAGAAACAAAGGAGGTTATGAATATGTGAGTAGTATATTGAACAAGTAAATGTAAGGGTGTAAAATCTAGAGTGCATTAAAGAGTAAAGCTCAACCCAACAAGAGGAAGGATGTAGACTCATCCAAACACAAGGATCATGAAGCGGTGAGAATATGAACTTCTCCTCGAGTCTTCTATACGTATAGTAGTAGAGTAGACTCATCCAACCATGAGAAACGAGACATGACAAGCACGTGGAATACCCCGTGTGACTTCACCTTTACTGGAAGTGGAGTAACCAAACCCATGGAGTGGGTACTGGAACAAGGTATACACATATACATATGCTCATTCCAGAAACCCAAACAAGATCGTAACGGAATCTCCACTGTGTAGCTCAGCCCAAGAAGGTGAGTAGCCAATAGTTCAAGAAGAAAACACCATTGATTCCCAAAATCCCTCACGTCTGCTCCGAATTGCATGTCAAGGGGATCAAATCACCACACCTCGACACTATCCTCTTTGGGCATCACTGACTAATCCACACGGTTTTAGGTCACATCAAAAGGATGCGTCTTAGTGGGGAAAGTTCCCCTCATACGTGAGAGGTTTGGGGAATGTCAAACCACACCTCATCACTATCACACAGTCGAGAGGTCTTCTCAAAGTCAAAGATGTCACATCAGTTACCTGTACAACCAAGGATCCCACTCCGGTAGTCACGGAGAAAAACCACAGAATTTCCTAGTAGAAAGAAATGACTCTGAATGAAGTCATCAGGTAACCCATAGCCCAGCCCCGCTGTAGGGTAAAACATAAGAGTCTATCGGGTAACCCACAGACCAGTCTCTACTCGAGGGTAAACGATAAGCAGTCATCTGGTAACCCACTGCCCAGTCTCTACTAGAGGGTAAAACCTAAGAGGTCAATGAGAAACACACTGCCCAGCCCCACTGGAGGGTAAACCCGAATAATTCGATGAAGAACCCACTACCCTGCCCCGTTAGAGGGTAATCCCAAAGAAGTTGATGAGCAACCCACTACCCAGCCCCAATGAAGGGTAAACCCAAAGAAGTCAACTAGAAACCCACTACTCAGCACCACTAGAAGTTAAATTCGATGATGTTGATGACCAACCCACTGCCCAGCCCCGTAGAAGCTTAAAATCGAAGAAGTTGATGTGCAACCCAATGCCCAGCCCCACTGGAGGGTAAACCTAGAACTGCTCTAGTCATCCCAACTGGATGGTACAACACTGGCCAATAGAACACAGAGTGGTTATAGCGCAACCACCAAACTCCAGAATAATTTATCTAGTCGAGGTTAAGCACCCGTGTATTGTTGGTCACACCAATTACTGAATCTATTTCTAGGGAAACACGTCACGGTAGATCATGGAAGGAGGATATGATCTTGATACGTAGGTAGGGAATCTCGACCCAGGATCACTGGGTCTCAGCACCCTGCTAGAAACAACCTCCTAGGTAGAGAATTCGTACCCGCGTAATGTATTGGTCACACCAATTCCACAATTACTATACCAGGGAATGTGATGTGACGTGGTACTGAAAGCCCATATGGAAAAAGGTACAGGGGATCCCAAACAACGCTGTTAATCGATCCATCAAGAAACGGGGCCAGGGAGACCCACTCAACCCTGCTGGTCTGAACGTCACTATCGGAAGGACCCTCTATGTCACGAGAGGTCAATGGTATGTAAAGTAGAACACGATGCGCACATGGGGGCCATACAACGTGTGGCCCGAACTCATCTCTGAACGAAGCGCACAAACGTTCTCATGTTCAATCTACAACATATACCTCCCAGCATTCCCGTATACTCCTAGAGTATACCACATTTCAAGCCCAAAAGAAATCATGAACATGGAACCCAATGTCAACGCGAAAGGAGAAACACAGTTCCGCCAATCTGCTTCTTCCACGACCCTAGCATGGCCAACCACATCTCTTTAACCAAATACTTCACTCACACGAGAGTGAAAACGGTTTCACACCAAGGGTTCCCTACAAACACAACAGTAAGAACCACAACTAGTATATCATTCATGCTTCCACATTTCATATGATCTCAGATGAGACTCCACACATCCAAACGGGTCACACCGTTGTAATCCTCACGAAAAAACATGCGATATTGAATATTAACTCGCCTTAAAAACACATCTGATAGAAAAGATGTCTAACACTATTTTACGCATGAATGACGTCGTATGGTCACGAGCCTCGATCCCAAAAACATTGGGGCGCATCGCACCATTGCGATCACCTCGGAAAGACACGTCAGATTGACTCCTTACTTCCGTGGAATGGATATCTGGAGAAAAAATGCATTTCACTATACCACACACGAGCGGTGCTTCGTGAGACCCAAATCTCAGTCCCGAAGCGCAATGAACAGATTACACTATTGCGATCCTCTCGAAAAAGTACCCAAGTTTGACTAATGACTTATCCCAAACGGACACACGGTTAAGAAGTTGGAATTCACCATCAAATCCCAACACGATCCTCATGGGGCCCAAACCATCATGTAGGATTAAAGTGGTAGGATTTTTCCATTGGAATACCCATGGAAAAACACCATGATTTGACTGCTCGCACACCCGAAACAGACATCAGATAAAAAAGTTTCTAAATGATACTCGTATCTTAAAAGATGTTCCATGGGGCCCATGCCTCCACTCCATCTTCAATGCCTGAAACCACACTGGAAACTCTGACTCGGTTCCAGGGGCCCAATGCCGCTGACAGATCTCTAATCGGACATCGCATGTTTCTGTAACATCCAAAACAAGAACTCCCAGAAAAATTCCAATCCACATAATTTACATCTCATGCCACCGAGCCCCCCATCTCGGGATTTAAAAATCCCTGAGACCATCTCAAAATGATCGTCTCATCCAAGTAACTCATCGCCACAATGGAACGTGAATCCGATTTACTTTTTGAATTTTAGGGGCGTCTAAATATAATTGGATGAAACGAGAAGGGCAGGGCCGGTTCGGCCAGCCCACCCAGCCTAAACCGGCCCGCGGTTCACCACGCGAGCCAGACCGTCTCGCCCAGAACGGCTATTCCCATAGGACCCATGAGTTGCAGGTCCTTGTTTGTGGACTGAGGCCACGAGGACCTCGGGTCTCCTACAGCAACCTGGCAGGCAAAGCCTGCCGGTCTTCCCGCATCGTGCGCCCTCACCCAGCGCCTCCGCTCGACCGCAACGCCACCCGTGTCCACCTTCCGCGCTCCCTCACCCAGTCTCCATCTCCCTCGGACCTTTGACCACACCTCTCCACTCCTTCTTCTAGGAGCCCCGCTCGCCTGGACAATGCCAGCAGCCGCCTAGGACGAGCCGCCCGCAGCCTGACCGGCCAAAACTGCCAGAAAACCTCCAAAAACCCTTGGATATTTGGCGGACGACTGTGATCACCTCAATACTATGATTTTCAATATAAAACATGTGTTCGATAGCTCGGGACATATAATACCAATCCAAGGGTGTCTATCGACAAAATAATGGCAATAGGATGCTACAAAAGAAGCTCAAAATCGATGCAGGAATTAAAAATGAAACCACAACGATCCTATCTCTTGAACATAACCCGAAGCTTCGATCCTTCGTCGCACCACCACCGTTGTCACATCTGCATGGCTTGGGGGAGGAGGAGAGGAGGTTGAGATGGCTTGAGGGAGGTGGGAGAGCTCATCCACCAGAGGAAAACAAATGAAGAAGATAAGTGGTGGGTTTGGTTTAAGTAGAGAATTATTTTGACTTTGATAAATGTTTTGTTAAACACCCACCTGAAGACCCATGTCCAAAACTCTCGACAAGTTCGAGGTTAAGCCTCCCCTAGGGTACGAACACCCTCATGATCACAACAAAGGCCTCATAATTTTGATCTGAGTCTCTGTTCGAAGGTTATAATACTATACGCCTGATTCTACTAAATTACAAAAACACCCATTGGGCCATTTTTCACAGAAGGGTCGTGCCTGCGAAAATTACACCCCTCCTAGGGTAAAAGGATTTCTCTGGACTTAACAGTGCCCTCATTTTTCCCATACAAAAAAAAATTTAAGAGTTATTCAATTTATTTTTTATTCCCAGTGTGAACACACTAAAAATTTAATTCAGGCCACATCGAGGCTCAGAATCGTACGCCATCAGATGGCTTTGCTCTGGAATAACATCAATAATATTCCAATGTATTTTAATGAAAAAACTATGTTCTTACATCATTCAATCCTTCAATATTTTAATACTCTAAAAGAAAAACTAGGGAACAACTCAGTGTACTAAGACCACACCTGTCTCTCCCGTACCTAGAAGAACTCTTGCAATGCCTCGCGTCACCGCACACATACCAAATGATTTGATCTGTTCACATGATGTTTTCCACATCCTATGATGTTCATAGGAGCACGCACACATCTCCTCAGGTAATCCATTAGGGAGACGTTGTGCACCCACTCCGGACCTTGGGGTTAGGGAAAGGCGGTATGGAACCTCGCCATCCCTTTGCACGGTCTCAAATGGCCCGAAGGCCCTCGAGTGTATCTCACCTCCCTGACCGAACCCCTACATCGCACTCCATGACTGGAATCAACATTTGGACCTGGGACAAAGCCCGGTGATTACCTCCATCAGAATATCTATATGGTAAAACAACCATGGATATCTGGTCACACAAGATTTCACAGTTGATGTCTCACGAACTAGACTCTCTTAGACACTTGATGCGCGAAGTTGTCAACACCATCGACTGAAAAAATGATTCCACACCTTCTAACCTATCGACACCGGGTTACACTAACACCCCGTGTAACCCTGGTAATGCCTCAATAAAATAGTAGTTTGGAAATAGTACTACACACACAAATTCTAAAAATTCTACTGCAAAAAGAATATGATCCATAAAGCATGCCTCTTATCATCTCATGCTTTAAAGGATCGTAGACATCCAAAGCTCGCAGCTATCTGTGGTCTCAACTGTCAGCTCCTGGATCCTAACTTGGATGCCTAGTGGTGATGGGAAGAAATCGTAATGTCATCCCCCACTACCAGCTCCACCCGCTCCTCTGCTAGCACCACCTCTCTGGGCGCTACTCAGATCACGGTGCTGCCTCTGCCATGGTGGTGCATCTGTTGCCTGCCCGATATTCTCAGCGTGCCTGGTCAGGCAGTCTTGCGCCAGTTGACCTCACCCATCACAGGCATAACAAAAACTCTCTCTAGGATTCAATAGTGCCCTCCGGCACCACTGCGGGCTATGACCACGCCCCTGAGTCCGATTTTCAGAAATCCACCAACGTCAAGGTTCTGTCATCCAACACCCGCTAGATGCAGTACACGTCTCGGCTCTATCGAGCCTACTGCCACCACCAACTATAGAGCGTTACAGGAATCTATCTGTCACCAGCACATGCTCTAGCAGCACAGTATTAGTGGGAATGTGAAAGGTTACGATGATAGAACAAATCTCTCTACGGAGACCCTGATTGAACTTCCGCGCATGGAATTTGTGGGCATGGACCATGTCTGGGTAAAAAAACATGCACGGTCTGTGAAACTAGTCACGTACTCAGTCACTATCATCACACCATACTGAAACAGCATGAGCTGTTGGATCTGAACGGAGCATAATTAGGAAGGGTAAAAATCCTCACGAAATTGTAGATGAACGTCACCCCACCAAAGTGAAGACTCACTGAGTAACTGAGTCACCAGACTCCACCAACGCCCAGCTGCTCCGTGGAAAAGGCTGGCAGCCAAAGCCACTATAAGATCTGTCGGTGTTTGCACAATACTAAAGATGAAAACCATTGTCTCGTGCCAAACCTATGCTGCCTAAGGGTCTAGCTCACCACTGAACCTCAGCGGTCTATATTGATGGAACTCATAGAGCGCGCTCAACTTGTGATGAAGCTCTGTCTGCTCTGCTGGATCTTTCTACTGCTCACAAGGTGGGGCTGCTGCTACCGGCCCACCTAGAGAAAGGAACTCGCATGATGGGTCCTGGACTAAGGCCTCATAGCTCAATGGGTCATTGTCATGATCCAAAGCTGGTATCATGGCTGATTGTCTTTGTAGAGACATCCTGAATGTTATCAAGGTCTATCACAACCATATGAACATAAATGTATGTATAACAGTCACAACAATGGGGAGCTAACTCAAGAAGGATAGTCAATGACTCAATCCTATGTGATCCCCAAACCAGTTCCCTGCAATAAGTGTCACAACATGTCGAGTCGACAAGCGGGTTTCCAAGGTCCTGGTGAATGGATACGTCAGTAGCAGCACAATCACTGGAATCCCTAGCCTATGAGCTACTCTCAAGACATGTTAACAATGTTTCCCTAGATCCAAACCAATTACTTTTTAGGGACATCTGAACAATGTCCCATCGAATGAACCACCTCTGATACCACTTTGTTACGACCTGAACCTACCCAGGCTGAAGACACAACTACCCCAAACCTGCCTCCATAGGCCAGAGGCTGGTGACAAGCACTGAAGGATAAACAACTCGGGGAGGCCTTTTCATAAGTACCTGTACACACACACATAGCCCACTCAATGCAGAAGTGTAGAGTAAAAAAGGAATGTAAATTACGAACTATTTTAAACAACCAAAAAGAGTGTATCGACCTATAATCAGTACAAAGTAATAGCTGAAGGTAAATAGAAAAGAGAAAGGAAAAAACACGCGACCAACCAGAAAAGTGCCACAACCCGGCAATAGGTAAACAAATGTACAATAGTTTGGAGGGCCCCCACCTGGAATCCGACTACGACCAGGATATGTAGTCTAAGACCCCGAACTCCTAAGCTCCTCTGACATCACGATCGACATTTTCATTGTTTGCAAGGGTACACCAAGTGCGGGCAAAGCCCAAGTAGGGGTGATAATAAAAATACTTAGTAGGATGCCCCGAAGGCTCAAGGGAGCAACAATGGTGGTAGTAAAGAGGTGAGAATTAGATCGATTAGGGAAAAGTAAGGGAGTACAACCGAGAGTGTAGTAAAGAGTACAGATCAACCCAATAAGAGGAAGTAAGTAGACTCGTCCAAACACAATGAGCTAGAAGCGAGGGAATATGAACTTCTCTTCGAGTCTTTGCTAACTATAGTAGGATAGTAGACTCATCCAACCATGAGAATCTAGACATAGAAAGCAGGTGGCATACCCCACACGTCTTCGCCTCTCCTAGAAGGAGAGTAACCATACCCACGAAGTGGGTACTTGAACAAGGTATACACATATCCATATGCTCAATCAAGAAACTCGGAAAAAATCATAAGGGGATCTCCACCGTGTAGCTCTGTCCAAGAAAGTGAGTATCCAACACTCCCAGAAGAAAACAACCTTGATGCCCAGCATCCCGCATTTTTACCCCAAACTACATGTGAAGGGACTCAAATCCCTGCACTTCGACAGTATCCACTTTGGGCGGCACTGACTCGTCCACACGGTTTTAGTTCACGTCACAAGGATGCATCATGGTGGGGAAAGAAACCCTCGTACTTGAGTGTTCTGGGGAATGTCAAACCTCACCTCGTCACTGCACATAGTCGAGAGTTTTTCTCAATGTCCAAGATTTCCGATCAGTGACCAGTAAAACTAGGGTCCCGCTCCAGTAGTCATGGAGAAAATCCACAAACTAGCCTAGTAGAAAGGACTTAGTGTGAAAGAAGTCACCGGGTAACCCACTGCCCAGCCCCGCTGGAGGGTAAACCCTAAGAGGTTGTCGTGTATCCTACTGACCAGTCTCTACAGGAGGGTAAACCCTAAGCAGTCGTCAAGTAACCCACTGCCCAGTCTCTTCTGGAGGTTAAACCCTAAGAGTTCAATGAGAAACCCCCTGCCTAGCCCCGATGGAGGGTAAACCTGAATAAGTCGATGAGCAACCCAGTGCCCAGCACTGCTAGAGCGTAAACCCGAAGAAGTCGATGAGAAACCCACTGCCCACCCCCGCTAGAGGGTAAACCTGAAGAAGTCGATGAGAAACCCACTACCCATCCCCACTGGACTATAAACCCAAAGAATTCGATGACAATCCCACTGCCCAACACTGCTGGAGGGTAAACCCAAAGAAGTCGATGAGCATCCCACTGCCCAACCCCACTGGAGGGTATACCCGGAAATTCTTTGGCCATCCCTACTGGATGGTAAAACCCTAGCCAACAGAACACAAAGTGGGTATCACACAACCACCCAACTCTAGTACAATTCACCAAGTATAGGTTTAGTGACCGTGTAGTGTGGGTCACGCCGATACCTGGAGATCTTCTTGGGGAAAAACTTCATGTCATATAGCGGAACGCGGATATGATCTTGATACTCATCTAGGGAATCTCCACACAGGATCACTGGGGCACCGTACCCTGCAAGAAACAACCTCATGGGTAGAGAATCAGTGCCCACGTAAAGTATTGGTCACACCGAATCCACAATAAATCTTCCAGGGAACTTGAAATAATGTGGTACTGAAATCCCACACATCTAAAGGAACAGGGGAACCCAAATAACTCTGCCGATCAGTCCGTCGTGAAATAGGACAATGGGGTCCCACTCAACCCTGCTGGTCTGAACGTCACTATCGAAGGACCCTCTACGTCGCTAGAGGTCAAAGGTATGCAAAGTAGAACACATTGTGCACATGGGGCCCACACGATGTGTGGCCCTAACGCATATCTGAACGAAGTGAACTAATGTTCTCAGGTTCAAACTACAACATGTACATCCAAGTATTCCCATATAATCCTAGTCTATACCACATTTCTAGCCCAAAGGCTATCATGCACATGACACCCAATGTCAACGCGGAGGGAGAAATGCATTTTCTCCAACCTTCTTCCTCCAAGGACCTAGAATGACCAACCACATCTCTTTACCCATCTACTTCACTCACACGAGTGTGAACACGGTTACACGCCAAGGGTTCCCTACAAACACTGTAGGAAGAACCACCACTGGTACATCTTCCATGATTCCAAATTTAATAATATCTCAGATGAGACTCCGCACATCCCAACAAGTCGCACTATTTTTATACTGATGGAAAAACATGCGAGATTGAATATTTAATCACCTCTAACAGACATCCAATGGAAAATCCATCCAACTCCTCTTTATGACCGAACAACGTCCTATGGTCCCGAGCCTCGGTCCCAAAAACTGTCGGGCACATCCCACCATTACGATATCCTCGGATAGACACGTCAAATTGACTGCTTACTTGATAGAATGGATATTCAGAGAAAAAGATGCATTTCTCCATACCACACACGAGCGGTGCTTCGTACGACCCGCATATCGGTCCTGAAGCGTAATGAACAGATCACACTATTGCGATCCTCTCAAAAAGAACCCATGTTTGACTAATCACTTGAAAAAAACAGACACCCAGTTAAGAAGTTGGAATTCACTGTCAACTCCCAGAATGGCCCTCGTGGGGCTCACACCATCGTGTGGGATTAAAGCGGGTGGATTTCGCCATTTCTATACCCTTGGAAAAACACCCAAGATCAACTTCTCGCATGCCGCAAACGGACATTCAATGAAAAGTTTCTAAACGCTGCTCGCAGAAAAAAATACGGGTTGGGGGCACATGCCTCCACTTTGGCTATAATGCCCGAAACCACCCTGGAATGCTCTCCCTCGGCGCCAGGTTCCCAAGGCCGCTGACGGTGCTCATGTCAGACTTTAGATCTGTCTGTGCCATCCAAAACAAGAACTCCTGGAAAAAAGCCATTCCACTTAACATAAGTGTCGGGCCACCGATCCCCCCCCCCCCCCCGTACCGGGATTTAAAAATCCCCGAGACCACCTAAAAATGTCTATCTCAATCCAAGGAACGCGTTGTTGTGGACAACACATGAATCCGATTTATAGTTTGAATTTTAGGGGTGTATAAATATAATTAAATGAAATGAGGTGGGTAGGGCCGGTTCGGCCGGCCCACCAAGCCTGATCCGGCCTGCGGTTCACCGAGCGGGCTGGCCTGTCTCGCCCGAATCAGCTCAGCCTGTCCAGTGATTCCTATAGGACCTGTGAGGTGCAGGTACTTCTCTATTGACTGGGGTCATGAGGACCCTGGGTCTCCTGTGGCAACCCATCGGGCAAAGCCGACCTGTCTTCCCGAGTCACGTGCCCTCGCCTGGCACCTCTGCTCGACCACAACGCTGCCCATGGTCTCCCGCCGCAATCCCTTGACTGACCAACGTCACCCTCGGCCTACCGACTAGGCCTCATCTATCCACCATCCTGGAGCCCCGTTCTCCCAAATGAAGCCCCCGCCACCTAAGCCGAGCCGCCAGTATCCAAACTGGCCAGAACCGCTCGAAAACCTCCAAAAACCCAAGGATCTTCGGCGGATGGCTGAGATCGCCTCAGAAATCATATTTTCAATCCAAAACATGATTTGTATAGCTCAAATCATATAATATGCAACAAACGGATTTTCTCTACAAAATAATGGCAATCCAATGCTACAAATCTAGATCAAAGAAGATGAAGAAATTAAAAATGAAACTACAACGATCCTACCTCTTGGGAGTATACCGAAGCTTCAAACCATCATCGCACCACCACCGTTTTCGCTTCCACTTGGCATAGAGAGGAGGAGAGGATGTTGAGAGGGGTTGAGGTAAGTGGTAGAGCTCTTCCTCCAAGGAAAAAATGGAGAAGAGAAGGGGTGGGTTTGGTTTAAGTAGATATTTAATTACACTTTAATTAATTTTTTTAAACACCCACCTAAAAACAAGTGTCCAAAACTCTCGGCTGGTTCAAGGTTAAGCCTCCAATAGGGTAAACACCCCCTATTGAGCACAATGGAAGCCTCAGAATTTTTATCTGATTCTCCATTAGAATGTTATAAAACTTTACGCCTGATGCGGCTAAATTACAAAAATGCCCCTGGGGCCATTTTTCACGGAAGGGTTGTGCCCACAAATATTACACCCCTCCTAGGGTAAACGTCATGCTCTAGACTCAATTGTTCCCTCGATTTTCCTATCCAAGCAATCGTTTAAGAGATAATTCATTTATTTGGCGTTCTTAGTGTGAACACACTGAAAATTTAATTCCGGACACACCCTGACTCAGAATCGTACGTTTTCTGAAGGTGTTGCTCTGGAATAACATCCAAAATCTTCCAAAATCTTTTATAGAAAAAACTAGGATCTTACAGGTATTAATGATAATTATTACTCATAAAAAGAAACACCATTGAATATATCATTGAATAAATATAATGATGAAAATATCATCATCCAATATTTTGAAATACAAAATTGTTAGCATAATGTAGTGTAGTGCCAAAAATTAATATACCATCAAATGAATAAATAAAAGATTTAAATATAATATATATATTAAAAACAATGATTCATGTTATATAATTCCATAATCATAAAACCATATAAGAAAATTAACCATGGTAAAATCAATATTTAATGAATCTTGTACGTTTAAAGGATAAATCATAAATTTCAAATTACACCCCCAATAAATTAATAGTATTATTTTTTAAGAATATTTTATGTCTATGATAATGGATATATATAACAAAAAACCATTAAAATTTCTCAAAAAATATTAGAAATAATCTTAAAATATCATTATTTAAAAGATCAAAAGGGATGTATATTTATTTTATAATTTAATAAACCTTAAAATTATACACCCATGATGGTATCTAAAACTCTAAAGATAATATGAAAAAAAATATTATTCTCGAATGTTATATAAACCATTCTCTAACACAAAATATAACATCCCAAACTCAAACACCTATATACAATGCTAAAAAATAAGATTTAAAAATGTAAAATTGATATAATAAAAGAGAACCAAATTTCAATATTAAAACAACTATTTCCTAAAAAAGGCATATGGAATCAAATAAATACCCAAATCATTTTGGGATTATACTTTTAGAAAATTAGGGCCAACTCTTACATAATGTAGTCACTCTCTTCTTTTGTGAATTTTATCAACTATACCCCTATTTTCTTACTACATATGTTTTCTTCAACCTCTCACACATGAAATCATTCTAGACATATCTAATAAGACAAAATTCTTATATCATGGGGAAATTAAAAATAGAAAGGATGATCTCTAATTGTTAGTATGGGTAGAAAAATTCAGTTACAAATAAATATCATTTGAGGGAATAAGTGAGAATAAGGGATTTATAACATATTTAATATTCATAATAATAATAATAGATAATTCATAGCAATAAAAAATAGATCACTATACATGCAACATAATATAAATATTTTTCAAAATATAAGAAACATATGATTCAATAATCATGAGAAACATTAAAATAATCCCTTATTAAAAGAAACATTAGTACATACTGCAACTGTAAAGAAACTATACAAGTACCTTTGATCATAAAACAATCATAATAGAATAACAAAAGTAGGATAATTATAAAATTCATTTAGTAATAGAATAAAATAATATACTCAATAATTTCTTGATAGACACTAATATTCACTAAACAACACCATGTCTTCCTTGTGAATTACAACATTTAACTGCCTCGATTAACCTAATGCATTGATAGAATATAATGAAATCACTCATTCGTAATTTATAATGTTACCACTACTCCTCGGTTTATAATTTACACACTCATACTTGGTTTATAATTGAACCACCCATAATCCATCCGTATAAATTTCAAACTACCATAGAATTATCATAAACATTGGAAACATACACTTTTAAATATAAAACCATTACAAATAATCATTACTTTATTATTATTAGATTTACTCATTTATATTAAATGGGTTCAACGAAAATCAGTATAAAATAATCATAAGTCATCTAGATAAATAAAAAAAAGATGGAAGTAGTAGAACATATCCTTATATGTTCCTAGGAAATATATATATAAATATATATTTTTATTGATTAAAATGAAATTTTAAAATAAATATGATATGTTTACATGATAATGTAGAAATTATATTTTTGTTTTGATAAAATTTAAAATTTATAATACGTGAATATTGAGAAATATATTTTCTTTTAAAACCAAAATAACATTCTTTGGGAAAATAGAAAAGTATTCACTTTGAACATTTATAAGGAAAATGAAATATTATATAAAATTTCATTAAAGGAAAAATAATTTATAGAATATTAATCATTTTAAAAAGGGTTATGGTTATGGATATGAAAGGGAAAATAATCCAACAAAAGAAGAGAAATTGTGTTGGTTTTTCATTGAAAACATATTTTGATATTTTTACGTTCCAAAAAGTGAAAATGGATAAAATAATGTAAATTTCCCAAATAACTAGTTTAGAATAATAAAATTTCGGTTTAATAAATTAATATCAAACATTTTCCCCAAAATAAACCTTGAACAAAATAAAATTCTAAAAATAAATTATCTTGTGACTTAATTTATTATCGTATTAGGTAACATTAAAATTAGAAGAAAATGAAATAAATAAAATTATTTTGGTATATAATACAAATGAATTAAATGATTTAATATATCAAAATTCATTCATGGGGTATTAATTATATCTTAAAAACAAATCACGATCGATTACATGAATCATGTTTAATGAAAATGCGATTGTGCTAAAGAAAACCATTAAAAAGATTATAAATTTTAAAGGGAAATTTAATTAATGAATAAATTTTGTTAATCTATTTAAATATATGTAAAAAAAATAAACACATCATAAATAATTTGGATAAAACATTAAAAAAATTCATGGCACTAAAAATTCAGTGAATAAATAATATCCTAATGAATGTAAATTGATATAGGAAATCCCTTACTTTGAAAATTGAAATTCTATGTGTCTTCATTAAATCCTACATAATAAAATGATATTAGTTATTTATTTATATAATAAAATTTCCAACATTAATTACCATATAATTAATCTTTTTATTTCATTTATTTCAATGTTATAATTAATTATATAAATAGTTATGTCCACATGGTGTATTTTTGGGTCATTAAGTCCAAAATAGAAAAATTAATTTAGTAGGTCCACTATGGTAAAATTGGTGATTTTTTAATGTTCTAATAAATTGTTATAATGAAATAATTAATATTTTTTTACATAAAATATGATTTTATTTTAATCTATTAAATTGATTACCTAAAACAAAAAAAAATCACTCATGAGTCATTTATCCAATCATACACACAAGCATTGTTTTTTAATTTTGGTTTGATAGATAATAAATATAGAAAATATAATTTTATTTTAATTGAGTTATTATTTTATTATAAAAATAAAATTAATACATTAAATAAATCCCAATTGAAATAAATGAGAGGATTTATTTAAAAAAATATCAGTATAGCGGGATGATAGTCCGTATGTACACACATTGGAATATTTCATTTTTATGGATTGTAATCCTATGAATACACATGAAATATTATGAATCATTATTCATAATTATTCCATTAATATCATATATATATATACATTAAATCAATAATAACATTCATTCATGAATGGTGGTGATGAGAGACAAAATACGTTAACTCATGTGGTTGTAGTCAGCATGTTTATACGAAAGATGGTTTCATTTACCATTTGATTGAAGAGTAATATTAATAAGGTTATGCCATTAAAATTATAACATTAATGTTTTTTGAGATGCTAATGTTATTTTATAGGATTTATTAGGTAAAAATTGATGTGGTTAAAAAATGAATAAAAATAAAATTTATTTAATAAGGAGATAAAAATCTCGTTGAAGAACAAATTTTTTTTCCTTCCTTAAGGAAACTAGATATTTTATATTATTAATGAAAGAACATGTAAAATGTATCTAAACAATTTAATAATTTTTTATGGAGGAGTTTTGGATGACCTAGGTGGAATAAATATTTTTAGGAATAAAGGAGTGTAGTTTTCATTTTATAAGGGAACTCAGGTGAACCCTTGAAATTATATAATGTTTCAAATTAACTAAAATTAATTTTAATCTTCAAGTAGAATAAAATAGATATATTTAACATTTAAGGTGAATATATGACAATATTTACCAATAAAGGTAAATTTAAATATGTTTAGGGGATATTTGAACCATTATATCTTAGTTTTTACATCTTATTTTCCAAATCAAATATTATCATGATATCAATGTGTTTAAACCATTAATAGGACAAGAATCTTACTTTGAAAGAAAATTTTACCTATAAGTGAAAAAATGTGAATATTATAACCCATATCCCTTTCAGGATTCAAAATATAATATTTTTATGAAATTTCTATTATTTGAAAAATTATTATTTAAAATTAAATTAAATTAATTATATTTTTGATATTATTAAAAATATTTGAATTTAATAAAATTGAGAAATTTAATGTAGTTTTAATATAAACATTTAACTCATTAATAATAAATTATATTTATAGAAATTATTTTTGGGAAACTATAAATCACCCCAAAAATAATACATTTAATGTTTTTAGACCCTTTACATGATTTTATTAGTATTTTTACAGGCACTATGTCACCATTATATAAATATTTATTATAATTATTTAATCATTAATAATAATGTTTTTCTTTATAATATATTAATTAATTTATATTTAAAATATCCATTTATAACCATTTATTACATGTCATATTACTATCATAAAATATTATAGATTTAAAAAGGAGGGAGACATTTAGGATTTTTCATTCATTTAGAATAATATAATTTTATTTATTCAAGTGAAATAGCACCCAAATGCCAAAATTTTAAATATTTTAATGGGTTTCTCCAATAATAATAATGAAATTAAATATATTATTCTGTATGGAAGATATTGAATAATTATTTCATAGTTTATGATTTTTCTACCCATTTAACCCTTACCATGTTTATAACATTTCATCCATGGTTACTATTCATTATATCATAAAGTATTGTTTACCTATTAATCAAATTTGGACTTGATGATTATAGATTTAGATGTTACATTTTCAAATTCAATTACTATAAATAGATTAAATCAATTCTAAATTATCCAATAAAATTCGAAAAAAAACTAGTTTTCTAAAAAAATATCGTTTATGTTTACAAATATTTATATACCATGATAAATATCAATTACAATGAAATTTACTGGATTTAATTTCATAAAAAATTACATATGAAATTTTAAAATCAATTAAAAATAAAATATGCCTTTCTAAATTCAGAATATAAATGATATCTTTATATGAAATCTATATTTTTCACTATTCATTAAAAACAATTTTTCTCATAGAGATCCCAAAATTTCATCGAATGATAATTTTGATATGCAGATTAAAAAACCGATAAACAATTTATCAAACATATTTTTAAAAATTGGAATATATTTACCATAATATCCATTCATAGTAGACAATAAAACCACATTTTTAAAAAAAATATTTTGAAGAATAAAATTAATTTCTAGAAAAACATTCACTTGTTTACTATGAATTAATTTATAAATTTTAATTACATAAGACATTTATATATTTATGATTTTTGGTATTTTTCTCATTAATAATATTAGAGCTATGTTATTCCAATCACATGTAAATAATATTTTCCTGGTATATCATAGATCATGTAACACTCAGTGTTGTGGCTCTTGAACTTTTCCGAACAAAGAATTATTTCAAAATATTCAGTGTATTACACCTTAATCTATGTTGAAAAATAAATTCTTATTTTCTAGTGAATATTAATAATCCTTCACTATCTATATATGAATTATCATGTTGTATATTGATATTTGAGTTTTCTTATGGTTGTACAATACAAAGAAGGATATTTCTATATACAGCCTAAAGAACATTGTATGTCAATAAGTCAATGTACAGTGATGAATATCCAAAGGGATGATGCACCTATTACCTGTACTAACCAAAAATTGAAAGAATAAAAGTTTAATAATTTTCAATAGACTCTAAAATTCATTATATTGAATTAATATGATATGGGTTATAGTGGATGAAATCACTAAGACTACCAACCTCATCCCAATTTGAGATTATTTCCTTATTAAAGAAAATTCCATGATATTTGTAAAAGAAGGGTTTATGGTATATGTTCCACCAATTTAAGTCATATGTAACCATTATCTAAGGTTTATTTCTAAATCATAGAGAATACATAAACATGATCTTAGCAATGAATGGATCATTAGTACATCTTATCACCCACAGAGTGATGTTAAATTTGATAGGACTATTCAAACACTCATGGACATAGTGACAGCTCACTCATTGGATTTTAATGTTATTTGGTATAAAGATCTCTAATTGGTTGAGTTTTCATAAATTATAAATTCTCATCTATTATTAAAATGTCCCATATGATTTCCATCATGATAATTAATACATAACTCCAATACAATTCCATGATGTTGGTGAACATAAGGTGAATAAATAGGTTCTTGTACCATAAACAATACACATAGATCAATCCAGTAATAAACACATTAATTTTTCTCAGTGTTGAAATGATATATATGGAGAAAATATTTGAAGGGAATTAGTTTTTTATGTAGGATATATTTTTATTTCTTCGAATGACTCTTTGGGAAAATGTAATGTGTTTGGGAAAAAAGTGAATGTCAAGACCAGGGAACATTAACAATATCATGATAATTAATTAAATAGGACATGTTTCCTACTAGTAATAACTACCAATATTCACGGTTAAATATAATTATGTTTTAAAAATAACTCTCATAAGTTCACAACCAATAGAAGACATGTACTAAATCCAGAGGATGAAGAACCTGATGATAACCTCTTATATGAGTATCATATAAATATTTCTTTGTATTATAGAAATAATCTCCTATGAAACATGAAAAATCACCTCATTAATGTGATTTAGTATAATCACATGTATAAAGAAGTGACATTGGAACCTAATGTGGAAATAAAATAGGATTACACTCACTTATTCTCATCAAAGGATTTGAGTAGAAATTCTGGAAGTCAAATTCCGAAATATGAGAGGAATGAATCAAAACAATAATATAATATATATATATATGTGATTTCATTATGAAAAAATATTAATTATTAAAAATAGTTATATAAAATTTTTAAACAAATAAAACACATAGATCATTGTTTCATTAAATTTGAACATTACATTTATTGAATAATTATTTTAATGATAATGAAAACTAGTATATTAATACTACACAATCATAGAAATAAAAATTTATATATAGAATATCTGGATCATTTTGGTATTATAGATTTATTTCACTCATAAATAACATTGTAATAATTTATTGGTCATTTGAAATATAAGGAATATTTTACAAATAAATAATATAAAACATTTAGAGGGATTTAGGATAATAATTAATGGAGGAATTAAGTGGTAGGTATTTTGGTTATATGATAGTTGGAATATTTATATGAGTTTTGGAATAATAATATGAGTGTTGGAATAGTAACCTAAATGTTAATAATAGTATCAAGATCCTCAAAAGAGTATTTTGACATCAAAATAATAAAATTCCATCCATGTAATATTTGTCCTATGTAATTCCTAAAAGTAAAAATATTTTAATATCATAATATAAATATCTAGAATAAACTATGAAAGAAACTCTTTGCATTTTTTTAAAAAAATTCATTTTTTCATGCTTCATAAAAATTAAAATTATTTTTTTAATAGATAAAATATCATTTTTTGAAATATATTTTAATAAAATAAATTACATTTTTAGAATCCAAAATTTTAAATTTTATAAGGGTGACATTTTGGACATTCATCAAAATTTATGTGAATATTAAAAGTATAGTTTTATGTAAAATACAAGTTTTAAACTACATAATTAATTAAATAATAATTAAATAACCAATTATACAGTTTTAGGAATAAAAAACCATTTATAAAATTTTTAATAGTTATTCAATTTCAAAAAATTTATCTATAACTTATTTTCCACATTCTTATGACTAAATAATTCATTTAGAAAATATTTTTTATTTTTTCACATTCCATTTTAATTAACTATGGAATATGTTTCTAATGGTTATAAATGTCTTAAAATTATATCACTTTCATAAATTATTAATAATAATTTTAATCATTCCCCTATCATATTAATTATAGTTAAAATTATATGTTACTCAATATTTTATCCAAAAACTTGCATTCATTCAATTTTAAATACACCTTGTGAATCATTTTGAAAAAAATTGTAACATTCACTTACAAAATCTAAATACCATACCAATTAACATATATTATTCCTTTAATAACAATTAGTGATATTTTGGATTTAATAAACATAAAAATCTCTTGGAGATATGTTTATAGAAGAGGAACATAAATAGTGAGGTAATATTGTTTTGTCATTTACTTTTCATTTTGTTCCTCTTCCTGAATCATTAAATTATTTTCAATCACAATATTTGTAAAAATAATTAAAAAAAAAATTAATGGAGTTTTATTTTTAATAATATAATTTAATTATTTATATTTATTTTTATATATATGTTATAAATCATTCAAAACACATTTTTACAGTGTCATGTTTAAGGTCAGTTAACTTTTAACCAGGACTTTTCCAAGTCTATTCTTATCACCATCCTTATAAATTATTATAATAAATTACTTATGAGATATATAACAATATATATGCTCATATAGTTTAATATATTAATGTATATATTTAAATAATTAAAACAAAAAATTGAATCAAAATAGGATATTTATAAAAAAACAAATATCTAATTTTACACCATTATAAAAAAAAATTAAATCCAATGATTATAATTGATCATGAGTGAAAAAATAACACAATTCTCTATTGGGATCTTGCATTTTTAAATTTAAGTTTTTGATTATTATAAAATAAAAATGGTAGGAAAATTAAACATGATCAATGGAAATGATAATTCTTGAACCAAATTCAATCCTCTTATGATATCTCCTCAATAAAATTTCTTTTATTTTGGATTCTTCTGAAATATCTTCAAATTTTAATATTATGAATTTTAAAATTATTTGGGGTATATAGACAGTTACAACTCTTTTAAATTATTTTTATTCTAATTATACTGATTTCTCAAAGTGACTTCATTTTCCAAAGCATCACATTGACCCCACTGGATTTGATTTTTATTTTTCCAATAATGATGATATTTTATGAAATCACATTATCATACTAATTATTTTTAGACCTAAATGGTCTTCTATTAAGGAATAATTGATTAAATCATTATAAAACCGATCTATTTTCATTAGATTATTTAATTACATAGATTGGTATTTGTTCGATATATATCATGAATGAATAATTAGGATCATTTTATAATGTTATTGTTGGAACTAAAATTATATAATGTGGTAAATCTAATGAGATTATTTGTATTATTTATAATTTTTTTACCTATCTAAAAAACCATGTATTTTATTTAACCACAATATTGTCATTTTTATGCATATTCCCTATTAAATTACATTATAAATGATTCTTCCATGATTATTTTGTTGACACCTTTCATATAATAACATGATAATGATTATATCTCCCATGTGTGGTTTATTATTGTCATTATATTGTTTAATTTTATGCTTCACACATTCCACGACTCTAGATCACCTATTATTTGATGTATATCCTTATGTTATAATATGTACTAAAGACAAAATGATATTTTTTAGAAGGAATATCAAGAAGGATTTAAATATTGACTCTACATTATTATGTACAACTGATGTGTTACAATATTTCTCATATGACGTAAAACCTTTTGATATTTGAATATATTACAATAATTTTATTTATCATTGAAATGATGTAACATTCATGTGTGGAAAGGTTATGTAGTAATATGAATTCTTACTAGGAAATTATGAGACACTATAATAGTGTGTGAAATTGTGTGGATACAATATTGGGATATCAATTTTTAACCACACACTATGTCACAAATAAAATTAAATGACTAAATACAAAATAAAATCATCATGTTTAAAAATAGAAGAATCCTTACCGATGTATATTTTAAAACCAATATCAATGCCAGCAGAGTGTTAACTTAAATTATAGTCCATAATTAGACTTATTTTGGGAATGAGGTATAAAAACCAAGGGGATTTTACCTATCGTGGTGTAACCCCGTCATAAAATCCTTAGATGTGTAGAAATACAGCTAATGGATAAAGACTAAGAGCTAGGGAAGATGAAAAATAAGATATTAGAGAGCCTAAAATAGCTTCCATAATTAATCATTCAAGATAATAAAATAAAAAGAGGATAAATTATGGTGATATGAGCTTCCATTCCATTCATGAAACCCTATTATTAGGGAAATAGGGATTTTACCCTTTATAACAATAAGATAAAAAATAATTTTCCTTAACAACAAACACACATTTCTAATTGAACTAGGTCGTTAACTCCCCTAAAGGGTTGAACCACCCATGTAAAATTATATAAACCCATATACATGGAAATTAGGCCTTATAATAGGGTCCTTAAACCGTACATATAGTTGTATTTGTCTTTATATTCCATCTCCTAGTAGAAAAATTCAATCCTTCATTATTAAGGAATTCACCCTCAATATCAATTCCCTATATAGTAAATAGTACAATGATAATATAAGTACCACAATAAATACATATCTTCCCAATTTCAATCATGGGATTATTGTTTACTAATAAATTTCATATCACCATTAGGATATCAGGGTATCAATAATTTATATTAAGAAAATTCATTATTATTTAGATGTACATGAAATCTAAAAATATATAAATTTCTATATTGGATTATAGGATAAGGGCATTAAACCACCCCAAAGGGTTCAAACACACATATATTCCTTATTTTAATACATGTGGACCAATGGAATATCAAATGGTCATATAAGCCTTTATAATGGTGCATGATGGCCAAACAAAAGGTTACCAATAGCCCTTAAAATATTTTTCTATCCTTATATAGGGCCATGGTATCAGGTCTAATATAATATCAACCCACTATATTTTTTGTTTGAGTTATAAAAACAAATGAAACTCATATACATATTCCTGAATATTATATTCATGAAGCCAAGATCTCCCAAACACCCCCAAAGTCTAACTACTATGGTGGCCATGTAGCCTATATAGTATTAATTATAATTATAGTTATAGTAATTATAATAATATAAATTCTGAAAAAATACTATAAGGCACATAAAATATAATAACAATAAGAAGGGTGATGTTTTAAAAATATCATTAAATATAAGTTGCTCAATAAACATTATCATAGAGCAATGCATGTCCCAACCACATGATCTGACTGATAAGTTAGATAATGTGTTCTAAAATCTATTACAATATATGTAGGTGAGGTGGAAAACATGGATAATGTTAATAATAGAATCTATACAGTCCCCTGATGATAATATGAGTATCCAAGAGGGAGAGTAAATATTAAAAATAATGTAATGCATAAATAAGGACAATTGTATCTCAGAAAATTATTTTCTATAATTATTATGCATTGAAATATTAATATCTTACCTAACTACGATTATAAATGATTGATATGATATGTTAGAATCATATTATATAGATTCTTACACTATTTTTCCTTATTTTTTATTTATAAGGACTCCATCATAACCTATAGTTCTATGATTTCCCAAGGAAGAAATACCTGTGTTGATTTTTATTCAATATTGATGGGGAGGTTTCCAAATAAAAAGAATTAAGCCATTATATTACATGAACTAACCATAAATTGTTAATCCTTCATATTTAGTGGATTCATGTATCATGTTATTATATAATACCATCTTCAAAGATATAGAAAATCTGATTTCAGTAAAATTGGTGTTAAAGTATTAAATAATTTAAATGGACTAAATATCAGATCTATACGAATTCCTTTTCCACAATTTGATATATAATTACCTAGTAATATTTTGTTAAAATAGATTATTAATATTTGAATATTCCATTTACATGTTTTAATAGTCATGTCGAGAGATCCAATCAGCGGTTTTAATAGACAACACCTTAAATATGATAATCACAATGCATTATATATATTTAGAAAAAGGATATTAGAAGAAGATACTTTTTATGTAATCCTTACCAACTCTATATTCACAAGATAATGTGAAATGAAAAATATAAGTGATCATAAATAAATAATCAGTAGAGATTCTTCAAAATTATACCCTCTAGGTTCTGATGTAATGTGTGAGGGGAATTCATGGATATTGAACTGATCATGCAGTAGGCCATGATTGAGGGGCCACTCCTAAAAAAATCAATAAGAGAATTCATATAAAAGGGGTATTCCTTAAGGTATCTCAAATTAGTGTGTCATTTCTTAAAATAAATGAATAAGAAAATATAAGATTCCTACTTGTGTTAGGAAGATGGAAAAAAGTGGAACCAATTTTTCCCTGATTATCACATTGAAATATTGAATATATCCCAAAACTTCATCAATATAGCTATATAAATGGTAATTATCTTTAGAGTATTTGTGATAAAAATTGGGTGTGTCAATCAAATTATTACCCTTCATTTCAATAGTTTTGGATATCATAATATAAGTTCTGATATTGGAGGGTAGGTAGTACAACATCCCAAAACCATTATAGTTGATAATTTTATACATGATAAATTGATCTGTTCTCAAGTTTTCATTTTAGATACTCAATAAAAAATATCCTTGGGTAAAATCATTTAAAATAAACTAATTTTTAATTCCCATGTATCCCATAATAAATTATTTTCAAAAGGATCTCCATTTTACTACAAAAAGTATTTTATCAAGAAAACTGATACACCAAATATATTAAATAATTCTTCTTTTGGTAATTATAATTTAAATTGTTTTCCATTTTTAACCCTTAATGTAATTAACTATCATTGGGATATAAATGTCATTCATATGTGGGATTCATCTAGAGAGAGGACAGAATCCCATTTCTAGGAGATCAAAATGGGTAGGTTATTGTAAGAGGATCCCATAGTGATTTTTTTCTATGTCACCCCTATTAATGTTTAATTACAAAACATATCAATGATTGATGACCCTCTTTATATACATATTCTTATTTTAGTGGAAAACATCCCAGAATAGTTGTAAGCTCCAAAAATTTTATAGTGATGTCTCAGGAATGTTTTTAGGAACTATTTTTTCTTTTTGGAGTATATTTTATTGGGTTTTTACCCTAGGGAGTTTTTGGGTGAAAATGGAAAATGATGGAAGGGTAAGGAGAAGTGTACAATTGACACACAATTTTCCCAAACCATGATCCCCGCACCGGAAAACAATGAAACCCTAAGAGGAGGGGAATTTTATGGGTGGAACATAGTGTCTGAAATTGTTCACTATCTTAGTAGTAATCGTGTGTCCCTTTGGAGTAGGCGCATGGTTTGGCGCACAATTATAGAAAATTGAGAAACAAACATAGGAAAGTGTGTGTGTGGAAAATTAATCCCCTGATAATTCATTAAAATATTCTTGAACCCCAGTAATTTATCCTTAAGATCCTAGCTTGAAAATATAGAAATTATTGTCAATTATTGAGGATTTATGTTGAATTCCTTGTCTTTCCATCATCCATTCTTGATGAATCAATTCTTGAATTTACAATCATTACCTCTCGTGGTATTAGATTTTATTCATGATTAGTTTCTACACTCACTCTGAAAAATATCTAATAAATAAATGTGATATTTTTCTTCATTGATGATGGATCTAGATATATGTTTTGATAAATATAATATTATTGGTCATTGATTTAGGTTTTGGATCTAGAACTCATCCTTTGTCATGTTATTGATCATTTTTCATCAATTTGGAATTTCTATTAGAAAGCATCCATCATTAATACTAATGTAGGTGGATTAAATTCATTTCACATGGTCTTGAATTAAAATTTCATTTATTTATTATGTAATTTCAATTTAAATGTTTTATATTTGAATCATGATTCCAAAAAAATAATTGGTTAACTAATTTATCAAACTGTGGAATTGAATAATTTATTTCCATCGGTTTAAAATATTACTTAAATAATATAGAATTTAATTTTGATACTTTTTATTCTGAATGGAGAGCCCCGAAGCTTGACTTACATGAACATTACATTACTTTTGCGTAATACTTAGTACATAACAAAACACACACACAAGGATCGTAATAGTTTAGTGTCTTTGGAAACTCGGAATAAAATCTTCTAATCCTGGTGAAAGATCTTCAACATCTCCTATAAAGATCTTCTTTTTTTTTTATACAGAAAACCTTTCTTTATATCCTGGGGAAAAGAAAACATAAAAGGGTGAGCTCAAATGCTCAGTAAGGGTAAACAAAAGAAATATCAATCACATCATATGCATAAGTAAATAACTTTTGGAAATCATAACCTGTAAAAGAGATCATAATTTCATAACTTGGGATTACTCATGGCAGTGAAATGTAATCACAATAATCATAACATAAAACATGAAACATTGTGGAATCCACACATAATCTTAGATAATCATTTCTTATTAGTCAAGACTCATTGTCAAGACTATCTTAGTGGACAAATTCCCTTTCTGAACCGAGTCATCCTCGTTCCAGTCCTGTTTCACTAAACTGGTATAACCTACCGTTCCAGCCCTGTCTATCTCATGAGATATAAAATCTTTACCCAATTCATTTGAGGGAGATATAGGTCCCACCAATCTCATAATGAAACCATTCTTATGAGTGCCACAAAATCATAAACCATACATCATAGCATAACACATGTAATAAAAATGGGAATCTTAAACATCGTGACATCATAAAACAATTTATATAAGATAAAGGAATTCATAAACATAATTCCATCACAACTTAATCAAATCAATATAATAATAGGAATAAAAAAAGAACCCTGTATTATCTTATATGGAAAATAATTTTGATAAAACACTTGAACTCCATTCTTGAGGAAAATATTCTTTCTTCTTCAAAAACATTTTTCATTTGTAAACATGTCATAAAATTATAACTAAAAGAAGTTGATTAAAAATAAACTTGATAACTTGTAAAGGAATATGATTGGAAATAATGTTTTAAAAATCCATTCATGCCGTATAATTTAAAAAAAACATTCTTCTAGTACTTTTGTCGGAAAAGTCAAAAAAGTACCTCGTACGAAAAACGACAAAAGATTCCTTTCATATCTTTTACTAAAAACTCACCAAAGGGTAAAATTGGGTTGAAACAATTGTAGGTGGATGGAAATAATATTAAATATTTAGTAAACATGGATGTGGATGATAAAATACACCCCAGTAAATACCAAAGTATAAACAATCTCGGATAAAAAATGAGATTGTGATATTTCCCTTACCTTAAGTCCGATTTTGTTCGTAAGTGTCCAAACCTCCTGTATAATGATTTAAATAATTTCATTGACTTATTAAAGAATCATATTCATTGTTATGATATCATATATGGTTTATTTATGACTTTATATTACCCGTTCTTTTGTAAATTCTATGTTAAAGAAGCGTTTTGGGTAAAATCGTTTCATTTCTCGTAGGTGTTTTGACTTGTTGTTCATGACATTATTATTACTTATATCATGATTTACTTACTTCCAGAATATAAAATATGATTCATATATCATATATATTCAGCATATATATATATATATAATAGATAGATAAATGAAATGAAAAACACCATTTATGGAGACGGTAGTCCGTACGTACGCATGAATGTTGTTTTCCTTTCCTTATTGTCTTGAATGGAAGTAAGTAGATGACATACATGTATATATACATAAATCCAGTGGCTTTATAATATCATATATTTCATTATTATTTCTTATATATACTTTATAATCATTCTTAAATGGATAACATGGAAAATGAATCTCATCGCGTCGTGGAGACGGTAGTCCGTACGTACGCACGAGCGATGATATCGTTCCCATGGTCGTGGAATTGTGTTGAAGTGTATGTATACTATTTCAGTATAAATATAAATTTATAATAATCATATATAGTTACTCATTACACCATTATACCCATCCAATTAATGTGGTGGCGGAAAATAGATTACACTACGACGTGGAGACGATATTCTGTACGTACGCACGCGCGGTGATTTCCTTTTTCCGTAGGATGGATAGAAGGTTAATTAGAGTTGTTTCATATTTATAATAACATATCAGTATATAAGAAATACTGATGTTATTACTTTATCATGAAACAACAAAAGAAGAAGAAGTTGAAGAATAATGAAATTGAAAAAGATCAGTAATGGATATTACCTCTTTTTGACGTGCCTTTTCTTAGCCTCCACTTAAAGAACTAAGGAAGGTGTTTGAAGAAGACCAGGACCTCTAGGATGATACTAGGAAAGTGAATAAGGTATTTTGGCACGGGTTGGCTGAGCTTGAAGGCTCAAAGTTGTGTGTGGAAGAGAGGGAGGAGGTGCCCTTTTATAAGGGAGGAGAGGGGCACCTTAGGAATATCTCAAAATATTATTTTATATTAAAGTTAAAATTGGTTTATAATGGTTCCAAAGGGTCTTATTTCGAAGCTAAAATGGGTATGGGTCTAAATCCTATCAACCAATAGGATTTAGACAAGTTTAGATTATTATTTTAACCTTATCAATTAGATTTAACTCTAAGTTAAATAATTTAACCTTTACCGTGTCTTTTTGTTTTCTTACACTATATGGTTAATACACTAACTATAACATGCCAAACGAACCCCAAATTGTTTATTATTAATATATATATCCTTATCTAAGACATTTGGCCGAACCATAGATTTTTAGGAATAAAATAACAATTAATAATATAATATTTTATTTAAAAACTATTTTGTGTCAATTTTGACACTATTTGATATATGATTTTTGTGAAAGTCATAAAAGAATTATATGTTCGAACCAAGTTGATTAAATAAACACTAATATATCATAGTAACCTATAAAATTAGTGGAATTCATAAAAAGTCTTAAATTAAATTTATTTTGGTATTTATAATATCAATTATGTTAATATTTCATTAATAAGATAATTACTGCATCATCTTTGTGTCATAAATAAATTAAATTATGTGATGTATAAAAATTACAAATAAAATACCATTATGTATGAAATCCTTTTAGATTTATAATTAATATTTACAATCGAATTTATCTTATGTATAACCCTATATTAGAAATTTTTTAGTAAATAAACTTTCATTTTAACTCTTTTAACTCTTCTTTGAATTAAATAATAATAAATGTCCTAATCTAATCCAAGTTGGCCTAAATGATAATATTTTACACTTAAGGTTGTTTTTGGTCGAGATACACTTGTCCAATAGAATTAGGACATTTTTTAGGGTATCATTTTTACCCTTAATTACCCTATTTACTTTTAACCGTGGTAAATAAAAGTAAAAAGTTACTATTCACCAAAAATTATTTTCATCTCATTGAACCACATTTTACTTACTGACATCAACCGTGTCTCTCGGATTTTTGAAATTCAAATCACAAAAGCGGTAAAATTAAGATTTATGAAAAAAATTAGTTTTTTAACTACCACTTAGTAGTTTCACTATTCATAAAAAATTGAAGGTTTTCAGAAAAATGCCAAAAATTAGGCCTAAGCTATATTTGTTATTATGAACTCAAAAATTATTTCTATTTTACCAAATTAAAAACATATCAGTTGAATTAATTAATTTAAAAATTAATTCCCATCGTCAAAACAAAAGGTGTGTTTTTAAGAGAAAATAACTATCAAAAGATTGACACTTGTTTATCACTGTTTTAAATGTGAAATTACATCCAATGAACAACATTGTATTAAATTGTAAAAATATATTCTAAATATAATTTAAAACCACTCAAATTAATAATTTATCACTATTAATTATTTTGATTAAAAAAGTTGTTTTTAATTAAAATTTAGTAATTTTCACTATTCATTAGAAAATGAAAGTTATCCGAAAAGTACCAAAATTTCACCCTAAGATAATTTCGATATTCCGAATCCATAAATAATGTCCATTTTGAAAAATAAAATTAAAAAAATTTCAAAAAGTGGTTATTAATATTCATAACGGCGAGTTTTAATAATATTTTAATAGCATATTGTTGTTTAGCGAAACATGGTGTTGCGTACAACACATGCTATCGTGGAAGGTCGTGATTGCGTGTAATTCAAGCTAGGTTAGAGATGTGTGTTGTGAAAGCTCCTTTTGGTGTAGCGTATAACACAAGACATTAATGAAATTAAAAAGAATATTTTTCATTAAATCCCGGGGTGTTACATTCTACCCCCCTTAAAATGAATTTTTCCCTCGAAATTCGTCGGGGTTATAAATGGTTTACTATTCGAAAATTTCATTAATCGAAAACCACATCGTAAAAAGGAATAACAAAACTAATATATAAAAACAAAAGTATGAAACGTAACAGTTACCCAAATAAACAAATCACTGGGTTTCCACATAGGTGAGAATATGGATATAGAAGAGAAATCTAACCATCATGTTCCGATGGAGAGTGGTAGAGAACATGGCTAAGGAAAATATAGCAATCAAAAAGCCATAAATTTGTGACGATCTATGGTACCATCTGATTAATCAGATATAAGAGCACTAGTACAACATTTTTGGTTTTCAAGATCATTTCAATAAGTTGAAGAATTTGAATTAGAATAAATACTTACTTTATTTTGGTACAATCTCACTGTTGTTCGTGCCTTGGACAATTTCCACTTCATCTCTTAAATAAATGATGGTGAATTTTTTATTCGTGAAGTGTTAGCAGATCATGTGATAGAATGACGGGTCATTCCATCTGTCTCAAACAAAAGGTTAGCAAAAGTTATTAAATATAAATAATTCATTCTATAGTGAGATTAATCATATATGATTCCTAAAATGGACTTATACTTCATATATCATACTTCTTAAACTAGCTTCTACTAAACAGGGACTTCCTGTAGGCCAGTGGTAGGTGATAAAGGCCAGTCGCACTTCGGTTGTGGGTTCGATTCCCACAGCCTTGTCTGAGGCGATGGGCTGTCGTCCATTTTGCAGGTTGTCCTTTTTCTAAAACTATATTACTATAACATCCCATCAATAATATCGAAAAAAAATTCTATCCTTAAACAATACTAACTTCTGTCCAACATAATCCATTCCAATCTTTAGGCATATCCATAATACTGCAGTCCACTCTCATAACATAGTGAAAACAATTACCAGAGATTTAATACCATCGTTGAACCCCATATATCATAAGATATGTTTTGTTGGTCACATTCCAAACATTCAAAGTCCTTAATCATGTATTCTCTTGAATACCCATTGAACCGTAGTGAAAACATGAATACAGTTAAAATTTAACACTTTCCACAAACCAAAATCCTCAAAATTATTTATACTCAAACCATGATATCACTTAGTCCTTTTATCAATCATCATCTCATGAATACTGTTAAACATTTCGTTTTCTCGTTTTCCCTTCATTATGAGGATATCATCTTATTTCCAAAAATATCTCAATCACTTTGAATACCACATTAGACCAATACATAAATATTCCAATACTTTATGATACAACATTATTTTGGAATCCCATTACATAAAAACTTAATCATTCCACCACATCGTCATCATATTCAACATCACCAATAGTGATCACATGTGACTTCCCTTTGTCCTTTGCCTTAAGCGGTTTCTCATGTCGATCATCACTAACCCTTGGATTAGGGAATTTATTAGCATAATGCCCCATTTCCTTGCACTTTAAGAATTGAAGTGTTGGTGGTGCGTTCTCTGCAGTGTTTTCTTTATTCACACCATAAGAATCCCTTTTTCCATTACTTTGACACTCAGCTGCTCGATGACCTTCTTTTCCACACTTAAAACATTTTCTAGTCCCTTTAAGACAATCTCCACCATGCTTCTTTCCAGACTTTGTGCATAAGGAAACATTCATCTTCTTTTCACCATTATTCTGAGATTTCTCCTTGAACTCCATCTTTCGTTTCTTGTCAAAACCATGAGATGGATATGTAACACCAACTTCCATTTCTACCTTGATATCACAACGCACAATTTCTTCATAGCTACTAAAGTCTCTTATAGCTAATGCCCTTCGAAGACTTGGTTTTAAGTCACTGAAAAATCGATCAACTTTACTTTCAGGTTGGATGATAATGCCAGATGCATACCTTGCAAGTCTTGTAAAATTTGCTTTATATATACCAACAGATTCATCATCCTTCTGCTTTTCAGCTCAAGAAACTCATTTTCCATCTTTGTTCGAAGAATACTAGGGAAGTACTTACTGAAAAACAAGTTCTTGAACTCGTCCCATTCCATGGACTCAATTTCATCTCTTTGCCTCGTATTCTTGATAAGATTCCACCATTGATCAGGTTCACCTTCCAAACGATATACTCCTAAGATGACTTTATCATGCTCAGAACATTGAAGAACTGAAAATATCTTTTCAGTGGTACTGATCTATTGTTCAGCAAAAAGTGGATCATAAGACCCACTGAAAGAAGGTGGACGTTGCCTCATGAAGGACTCAATAGAATATTGTTCCCTTCTCTGCTCATTTGAAAGTCTAGAATGATTCATAGCTTGTGTAAGTATAGAAATAAGATTTTTCACACCATATCCCATAAAATTTGTTTGTCCAGGTAGGCAATCATTGCATTGTCCATTGCATTGATCAACACGGTTCCTTTGGGTTCCATCCATCGTCTAAAACCCAAAAATAATAGTGTGAGAGGCAAAAATCATGCTAGGGAAAACAACATAATAAAGGGGGAGTACCTTCAATATCTAACATCTTAGGTTTAATTCTATGATCGTTAGCATAATTCTAGTACTATAACCTATATGTATACTTATCCTTAGGGAAATCCCTAGACATAACTTAGAAATATCTCTAGGGATATCACTAAAGTTATCGCATCCTAGTTTCCAAAGGTTGACTAAACCTTTCCACTGATACCAACTGTAGAGACCCGAAGCTTGACGTACATTATCATTACATTACTTTTGTGGAATACTTAGTACATAACAAAACACACACACAAGGATCGTAATAGTTTACTGTCTTTGGAAACTCGGAATAAAATCTTCTAATCCTGGTGAAAGATCTTCAAAATATCCTATAAAGATCTTCTTCTTTTTATACCTAAAACCTTTATTTATATCCTGTGGAAAAGAAAACATAAAATGGTGAGCTCAAATTCTCAGTAAGGGTAAACAAAAGAAATATCAATCACATCATATGAATAAGCACATAACTTTTGGAAATCTTAACCTGTAAAAGTGATCATAATTTCATAACCTGGGATAACTCATGGCAGTGAAATGTAATCACAATAATCATAACTTAAAACATGAAACTTTGTGTCATACACACATAATCATAGATAATCATTTCTTATTAGTAAAGACTCATTGTCAAGACTATCTTAGTGGACAAAGTCCCTTTCTGAACGGAGTCACCCTCGTTCCAGTCCTGTTTCACTAAACTGGTATAACCTACCGTTCCAACCCTGTCTATCTCATGAGATATAAAATATTTACCCAATGCATTGGAGGAAGATATATGTACCACCCATATCATAATGAAACCATTCTTATGTATGCCACAAAATCATAAACCATGCATCATAGCATAACCCATGTAATAAAAATGGGAATCTTAAACATCGTGACATCATAAAACAATTCATATAAGATAAAGGAATTCATAAACATAATTCCATCACAACATAATCAAATCAATGTAATAATAGGGATAAAAAAAGAACCCTTTATTATCTTATATTGAAAATAATTTCGATAAAACACTTGAACTCCATTCTTGAGGAAAATATCCTTTCTTCTTCAAAAACATTTTTCGTTTGTAAACATGTCATAAAATTTTAACTAAAAGAAGTTGATTAAAAATAAAATTGAAAACTTGTAAAGGAATATGATTGGAAATAATGTTTTAAAAATCCATTCATGCCGTATAATTTAAAAAAACATTCTTCCCGTACTTTTGTCGGAAAAGTCAAAAAAGTACCTCGTACGAAAAATGACAAAAGATTCCTTTCATATCTTTTACTAAAAACTCACCGAAGGGTAAAATTGGATTTAAACAATTGTAGGTGGATGGAAATAATATTACATATTGAGGTAACATGGATGTGGGTGATAAAATACACCCTAGTAAATACCAAAGTATAAACAAACTCGGATAAAAAATGAGATTGTGATATTTCCCTTACCTGAAGTCCGATTTGCTTCGTAAGTGTCCAAACCTCCTGTATAATGATTTAAATAATGTCATTGAATTATTACAGAATCATATTAATTGTTATTATATCATATATGGTTCACTTATTACTTTATATTAACCGTTCTTTTGTAAATTCTATGTTAAAGAAGCGTTTTGGGTAAAATCGTTTCATTTATCGTAGGTGTTATGACTTGTTGTTCATGACATTATCATTACTTATATCATGATTTAATTACTTCCAGAATATAAAATATGATTTATATATCATATATATTCAGCATATATATATATAATAGATAGATAAATGAAATGAAAAACACCGTTTATGGAGACGGTAGTCCGTACGTACGCATGAACGTTGTTTTCCTTTCCTTATTGTCTTGAATTGAAGTAAGTAGATGACATACATATATATATATACATAAATCCAGTATCTTTATAATTTCATATATTTCATTATTATTTCTTATATATACTTTATAATCATTCTTAAATGGTTAACATGGAGAATGAATCTCATCGCGTCGTGGAGACGGTAGTCCGTACGTACGCACGAGCGATGATAACGTTCCCATGGTCGTGGAATTGTGTTGAAGTGTATGTATACTATTTAAGTATAAATATAACTTTATATTAATCATATATAGTTACTCATTACACCATTATACCCATCCAATTAATGTGGCGGCGGAAAATAGATTACACCACGGCGTGGAGACGGTATTCCGTACGTACGCACGCGCAGTGATTTCCTTTTTCCGTAGGATGGATAGAAGGTTAATTTGAGTTGTTTCATATTTATAATAACATATTAGTATATAAGAAATACTGATGTTATTACTTTATCATGAAAAAACTAATGAAGAAGAAGTTGAAGAATAATGAAATTGAAAAAGACCGGTAATGGATATTACCTCTTTTTGACGTTCCTTTTCTTAGCCTCCACTTTAAGAACTAAGGAAGGTCTTCGAAGAAGAACAAGACCTCTACGATGATACTAGGGAAGTGGAGAAGGTATTTTGTTAGGGTTTGGCCGATCTTTAAGGCTCATAGTTGTGTGTGGAAGAGAGGGAGGAGGTGACCTTTTATAAGGGAGGAGAGGGGCACCTTAGGAATATCTCAAAATATTATTTTATATTAAAGTCAAAATCGGTTTATAATGGTTCCAAAGGGTCTTATTTATAAGCTAAAGTGGGGATGGGTCGAAATCCTATCAACCAATAGGATATAGACATGTTTAGGTTATTATTTTAACCTTATCAATTAGATTTAACTCTAAGTTAAATAATTTAACTTTTACCGTGTCTTTTTGTTTTCTTACACTATATGGTTAATACACTTACTATAACATGCCAAACGAACCCCAAATTGTTTATTATTAATATATATATCCTTATCTAAGTCATTTGGCCGAACCATATATTTTTAGGAATAAAATAACAATTAATAATATAATATTTGATTTAAAAACTATTTTGTGTCAATTTTGACACTATTTGATATATGATTTTTTTAAAGTCATAACATAATTATATGTTCAAAAAATGTTGATTAAATCAACACTAATATATCATAGTAACCTAGAAAATTAGTGTAATTCATAAAAAGTCTTAAATTACATTTATTTTGGTATTTATAATATCAATTATGTCAATATTTCATTAATAAGATAATTACTGCATCATCTTTGTGTCATAAATAAATTAAATTATATGATGTCTAAAAATTACAAATAAAATACCATTATGTAGAAAATATTTTTATATTTCTAATTAATATTTACAATCTAATTTATCTTATGTATAACCCTATATTAAAAATGTTTTAGTAAATAAACTTTGATTTTAACTCTTTTAACACTTCTTTGAATTAAATAATAATAACTGCCCTAATCTAATCCAAGTGGGCCTAAATGATAATATTTTACACAGAATGTTGTTTTTGGTCAAGATAAACTTGTCCAATAGAATTAGGAAATGTGTTAGGGTATCATTTGTACCCTTAATTACCCTATTTACTTTTAACTGTGGTAAATAAAAGTAAAAAGTTACTATTCACCAAAAATTATTTTCATCCCATTGAACCAAATTTTACTTACTGACATCAACCGTGTATCTCGGATTTTTGATATTCCAATCACAGAAGCGGTAAAATTAAGATTTATGAAAAAAATTAGTTTTTTAACTACCACTTAGTAGTTTCACTATTCTTCAAAAATTGAAGGTTTTCAGAAAAATGCCAAAAATTAGGCCTAAGCTATATTTGTTATTATGAACTCAAAAATGATTTCTATTTTACCAAATTCAAAACATATCAGTTGAATTAATTAATTTAAAAATTAATTCCCGTCGTCAAAACAAAAGGTGTGTTTTTAAGAGATAATAACTATCAAAAGATTGACACTTGTTTAGAACTGTTTTAAATGTGAAATTACATCCAATGACCAACATTGTATTAAATTGTAAAAATATATTCTAAATATACTTTAAAACCACTCAAATTAATAATTTATCACTATTATTTATTTTGATTAAAAAATTTGTTTTTAATTAAAATTTAGTAATTTTCACTATTCATCAGAAAATGAAAGTTATCCGAAAAGTTCCAAAATTTCACCCTAAGATAATTTCGATATTCCGAGTCCATAAATAAATTCCATTTTGAAAAATAAAATTAACAAAATTTCAAAAAGTGGTTATTACTATTCATAACGGCTAGTTTTAACAATATTTTAATAGCATATTGTTGTTTAGCAAAACTTGGTGTTGCATACAACACACGCTATCGTGGAAGGTTGCGATTGCGTGTAATTCAAGCCAGGTCAGAGATGTGTGTTGTGAAAGCTCCTTTTGTTGTAGCGTATAACACAAGACATTAATGAAATTAAAAAGAATATTTTTCATAAAATCTCTGGGTGTTACAATGAAATTGTACTTTTTTTATTAATCAATTTTAAAATTAATGAGAGGATTGTTCTTATGTTATAATAGATTAATTTACTGAATTTTAATTTGGTTAGTTAATGGGTTTTTGTAATTATTCGATTAATGTGTCTATGAATTATTTTACTTCAAGAATTATGTGATGGATGTATATATCATAATGGGTTAATGGAATATTAGATTAAATATTTACAAATAGATTAATATTGAAATTTAAAATAACTACATGTGATTGAATATTGGAAATTTTTTAATTTTGATAGTGGAAATGGTAAACCATGATGTGATATTATGATATGGGGGTTAATTTTGATTAACCTTGCTAAATATGAGGTATGTGATTGTTGTGATTAACTGATAAATATGTTTTGGGACATTTAATGATGTTTCAAATACCCCTGTGGTGAGACGCAAGGTTCTCTATACCCAAATTCATGCCTGTGATAATGAGTGTGGGACACATATTACTACTTCAAAACCACAGTTGTGAGATTCACATGATGATTAGTATTGGACATGGAAAAATATGTCAAAATATTACTTGTGTCATTGATTGATAATTATTGTGGGTAATGTAATACTAATTCAAAATTACACTGGGGTGATTATTTGAAAAATGGGTTATGGGACACAGATTTATGCTTTAAACACCCACGTGGACCTAGTTGTGGTGTTGTCTGCCCAAATTTTGGCATTGGACTTTGGTAACAATTATCCATGATATGAAATGATATTTAATTGATAATGAAAAATCATGTGATATTTAATTTTGAATCCCTATGTGATTTGGTTCTGACCCTAAAAGTGGGCGATGTATGTATTGAGGGTTTGGGTGTCCTTAGGAACCCTAGGGATTATGTGGTTATATAATGTATAATATAATATATATGGAAAATATTTTCATTATTGATTATATATAATTCTATATACAACCACATATAGTTTTATTGAGTGGATATTACTTTAGATGGCATTGGTGTGGTATACTAGGATGTACTAATATCCATCTCAGGATGCCCAATCTGTACATAAATAGACCATATGTTTATAGAACTAGATAAGGCCAAGAGTATTATATTACATGGAAGAGTTGTGATGGAACATTGATTAGGGAACCCTGCATGATTTGTGACCCGCTTATGTCTTGGAAGTGCTATTATTTATTTTTTTGTTTTTAATACTAACACAAGACACATATTTGAAATGAAATATATATTTATTAGAATTTGATATTGTATTTCCTATTTTTTCTTCATGTAATACTAGTTTAGATTTTGTATTTTTTTATCTCATTTGACTATTCATATTTATTTCCTATATTGAGAATTTAATAATGGGGTTCTAGTCTCTCCATTTGCATATATCAAACCCTCAATTCTATTTAGAAGCCTATGACGTTCAGGAATGGGTTCATGATGTCACATGACGGACCGACTGTGGGAACATGAGTGTGGAACCTGGTCGGGGATGTTAGAATGTGGAATAGATTTATATTTAATTTATTTTCTTTAGTATTATTATTTAGAAAAGTTATATTGAGGAATATTATGAATTATTCCATTATAAATAGATAATTTAAAGGATTTGGTAACCCATGTATGAGGGGAAAATCCTAGTACCCATGGTGGGATTATTGTTATTGATGTGTGATTTTATCATTAAACATTATTTCACATAGAGTGATGGACTTAAGTGTAATGTTATTTCTTCTGAGTCTTTATTTGATTTTACTAATAGTCCAATTTGGCACAATAGCTGATTAATAATGCATCATTCTATTTACTCCTGAATTATTTTGACATTTATCATTTTATTAAGGTACATGAAAATATTGTTTAGGATGAGTTTTTTATGTGAATTTTGATTCATTATTCTGTAAATTGTTAATGAAATGGTGACCTATGTGAAATTGAAAATTTTAAAAATGACATATTTTGTCTAAAATGGTTGTCTAATATGAAACAAGAAAATGATATTGTGTTTACCATTTTGAAACTAAGAACTAGATTTAGGATAGTTATTTTTATTGATAGTCCCTTGATTTTGACCATGTGGTAGAAAGGGAGGAAGTCATGTTATTTATTTGTGTGGATTACCCTGGATAATTTTTGAATGGTTGTTAAATGTTTCCTAAGGAATATTTTTCCCATTTTATAGTTATTCCTCTATGATGATGATTGTGGATAAGATGAACGAAAGAAATTTCTACAAATAATCCTCCATATTTTGTACCTGAGGCATCAATAGCACTAGGTAAGGGAGATATAGAGAATCTTTGTTATAAATTTTCACACATCATGAGGTTATTCATTTATTGATTGATTTTATTTAGATGATAGTTGATAACATGGATAATCACATTGACTAAGGTGTCAAATTGGATGCCTCTAGGTAATTTGGTAAAGCTATGAATTGGGGGGACATCCATACTCGTGATGGAAATATGGAAAACAAGGTGTTGAAGTAGATTAAATAGAATATTCTAGAAAATTTTTATCCAGATATGCTGAGACATCAGAGGGATAAAATGTTCATGATAATGATTTAGGGGATATTTCTATTGAAAAAAATGATGAATCATTATTGATTTTCAACTCTTAGCTCCATATTTAGTAGGAGATGTGGCTATATAGAGAATAATTTTTAGGAAGGTCTTAAATGTGCAATTAATTCAAAAGAAAAAATATTCAGGATAAAGAATTTTTTAGAATTAGAAAACGGGGGACAAAAATATGAGGGGAACCATAAGGAGGCTTCAAATGGACGGTAGGTGGTTTCAACTAGAATATTTAATTAAATTAATTCCAAAAGAATAAAGCATCCCTAGGACAAAATTTTCAATAGCATTTGAAAAAAATAGGCTAGGGGGAATGATCAGTTATATATTATATTACTCAAGTGATCTATCACTAATGAGGTAGGATGATTCATTTTCCTTGACATTGTGCACAAAAATATGTAGATTAATGATCCTATTGTACAATGAGACATATACATAGGTTTTTGAAGAAATACATGATAGATGGGTAATGATCGAGTGTCTTGGAAGAACCAATGTACAAGAACGGGATATTATACACCATATCAGCATGGTTTTTGGAGTTTTAATGGTTTTGGTAGTAGAGGCAGCATACATTGTACATTTAAGAAAGGGAAACCAAATTAGTAGAGTCTTGTAGAATAAGGGAATCAGACTGCATTATAGGGAATACGTGAAGGAAAATTTCATGTCGTTCAACAAAAAATTGGGAATATCAAGGTCGGGCCGTCAATAGTTGGAGGTAATATTCATATAAATTGTATTATATAATTTTCCTTATTTGATACTAGAACCTATCATCCATTGATATATAGAACTCTTGTGAATGGATTGAGCCTGTAAGTGGAGTTTATATTATTTAATATGATGATAGAAAAACTTTTGGGAGTATGTTTGAGAGACATCAATTTGTAGAAGGCGTTTTCTCTAACATTTGGGATGTATCATTTCAATTTGGATCATTACATTATTTACAAGATAGGACTTCAAAAAATGTTTGTTATAAAATTTTCAAACAGAGACTAAACAATTATTTACCAAATTAGGCTGATTGTTATGAATCTTAAGGGTGAAAATTATATTCATCATGGAGAGTGTGATGTTCAAGAAGGCCATGCAGGGCCAGCTCAATAGTATATGAGAGACGATACCTTCAAGGTTGCATGTATTTCTGAAGATGTTAGTGGTAAAATGCATGAAGGCTTCCAACCCATATTGTATAGACTTCATGATGTGTTTTAAGAATAATTATCAAGGATTCCACCTAAGAATGATGTGAAATTTACTATTGTGGTCATTCTAGGGAAGTTCTAGTTTCTATTCCTCTATATATTATAGTATTAAGAACATTTCAATAGCTTATAAATCAAGGGGAAGAGATGTGGTATAAGGTATTCATAAGTCCATGTACGTCACCAAGGGGTTATCTAGTGTTTTTTCAAAAGAAATATGACAAGACCATTCACTAATGTGTATATTACCAAATGTTGAACTCGATGTATATGAAGAACATATATCATATTTTATGTATTGATGATCCATTTGACTATGTTATAGGTGATTGTGTCTTTTTTGAATATTGAATTCTGATCAAGGAATCATAATTTATGATTTCAGACTTCTAATATACCGTGTACTTCATTTATAAGTAGGTGTCGCCTATATGAGTTCGTCATGATGTCCTTCAGGATTACGAACACACTAAATGTTTTCATGGACATGATGAACAGAATCATGGATCTATAGATGGATCATATTTTATAGTATTTGAGGTTCATTTCATGGTGTACTCCAATAATCATTACGTTCATCCCAACATTTTAACGGCATCCAGATCACACTATGGGTGAATCTGTTGTACGCCAATGTCTTTAAATTTCAATTGGTTATTTATCATCTACACTTCACGAGTCAAATCATATGAGAGGAAGGAGTATCAGTGGACCCAGAGAAGATTTAAGAAGTTATATATTGGTAGAATCCTATGAATTTTTTATATATGAGAATATTTATATGTTTAATGGGTTATTATCATGTATTGATATAGGACATTAACCATTTTGAATAACCACTTTCATTATTGAACAAGAAGGGTGTAATGTTTTTTTGGTCAAGAGAATGAGTGAATTCCTTATCATAGTTTAACAATATCTTGTAAATGACACCAATATAGATCTAACCAATGATATTTGAGGAGTATAATATGTCTTGTGATGCTTATAGGATAGGTATTGGACCAGTGTTGAGGTAGAGAGATTGATTTATGGTGAATGGTTCACGATAGTTGATTCTTGGTGAACATAGCTACCCTTTACACGAACTCGAGTTAGAATTAGTTTGTTATGCCATGATGTGTTGCTGGAATTACCTGTTGGGAGAGAAGTTTACAATATATTCCGATCACAAGTTCATAATTTATATATTTTCAAAAATAAATTTTAATATATGGATGTAGAGATAGGTTGAGTATATGAATTCATTTTATTTTGAGATGTCGTATATTCCTGATAAGTGAAATAACATTTCTAATTATCTATGCAGGACACATGGAATCAGGAAGTTCTGGTATCTGAAATGTAGTAGAAGATGATGAAATCACTAAATATGATGCATATTATTTTTACTAAAGTCCCTAAGAAGGTGAATATCATATCAATTTCAGTGGAGTTTACATCAATATGTCAGATGAGGGATTGGTAGTATAAAGATGTTGAATATTTTTCCTTGAGGGAATTCATTGAATGTGGGGAGTGACCTTAAGATTTCATCATAGACGAGGATGAGACTAACTATGTCATGAATTATGTAGTTGTGCCTATGAGAATGTGAGAATATCTGATGTGTGAATATTATTCTTCCAAATGGGAAGTACAACTCGATTTGAAAAAAATATTCCAAGACCAAGGATGACAGTTTAGGTGGTTTAGAATAAAAATAGATATTACAGTGTCAATGATATTATGTTACACCTATCAATAGGTGATGACTTATCATCACTGATATGGTGATTGACTACATTTTCCCCCATTTTAGAATTGAATATGGTTGACTTTACTATAGACTATTTTTTGGTATCCAGACTATGCCTAAGAAGAATTTATCTCCTAGTATGGTTGTGGACTTATGCACATACGTAACACATTTGTTTCATATACGGTAGACATTCATAGTGTATATGTTGGGAGAAATGTAAAATAAGAATATATTTTCTATTTATTGATGGAAAATAGTATTTATTTCAGATTGAAAATTGCATTTTATATTTCACTTTGAGAAGGTATTGAAAATTAGTCATTGTATAAGGGATTTACAAGGTATGAAATTACCCCCACGGATAAATGTGTAGTCATAATGTACTATACTTGTGTTTGAGGTAATCCTTCAGGCATGTTTCCCATTAACTAGTGTGTCTTGGGAGAATAACCTAGTGATAGTGGAGTTCACCTACAAAAATAGTTATCATGAAGATATATAAATGAAACAATATGAGGCTCTTTATGGTAGTCCATACACATAACCTCTATGACAGAAGGAGGAATGTGAGTCAGAGTTATTTAGATTGAGTCCCATAGAGGAGAAGTAATAGAATGTTCAACAAATTTAGAAGTGTATGTCTATGAATCAATGTAGAAAAAATACATATACTGATAGATTTCAATTACCCTTAGATATTTCAGAGGTTGAATGAGTATTCCCTTATGTGTCTCCCAGATTGGTCCACCATATTATTTTTATATTGTCAAAAATGAAAATGATGTTTATTGTACTATTTGATGTTATTGGGAGAATTGGGCTAGTGGAATAATGATTTTCCCTTCCATAGAGGCATTTTTTTATACATGAAATTTTTATTGTCTCTCAAATTCCCCAGTATCACCATGTCCCTTATCATGTACTTATTGTGGGTGGCATTGATCTTGAGACAAATGTGTTTGTTGAGAAGAATCTAATACATATGTTTGATTCATGTATAAAGGTGTTTTGGCTAAACAGAATGCCAGTAGTTTGGGTACTGTAGAAATATGGATGTGTGTTGTAGAAAAAATGGGAGAGAGTATAATATATGTAGTTTCAGTGGCCCCTTCATTTTCCCTCAGAATCATAGTTATACTTGAGAGTACATCTCAAGGACAAGATATTATAAGTTGGGGATATTTTATGATCCTGAACATTTATTAAAGATATCTAGATCTTTATTAAAGGAAATATTTTTTCTTATTTTGAGTTTTTTTTCAATGGGGATTTTTTTGGTGATTCTGGAGAATAATGGTAGGGTATTATGCAGTTCATGGTAGGTGCATGGTTCTCCTAAGACGTGTTCCACACCCCATAAAAACATGCTATCCTAGAAGAGGGGAATATCATGGTAGGCACACATTTTTCAAATTGTACTCATTCTTTCATGTAACATTGTGTACCCTATGGAGGAGACACAGTTGGTATCATGGTTAGAAGAAACCATGCTCCTAGTGTAAGAAAACATACATGTGGAAATTTACACTGTCCAAAATTCAATAATAATTTCCTGAACCACTGCATGTATCATTAAACCCACTAGCTCAACCCTAAACTATTTTTTTAATTATTTGAGACTTTAAAATAATTTCCAAGGATTTGAAACCTCTGTTCAAGATGATCCAAATAAATGATTGATGGTATAAAACTCTTCTAATAAAAGATTCAAATATAGATATATATCCTTCAACTCTCTTGTCTATCTATCGTATTTTAAAAGGATTTTTTATTCATTGATGATTTATCTATATCTAGGATTTGATAGGTCTAATCCTTTTGATCATGGATTTATATATTGATCCAGATATCAACTTTAATCATTTTGTTGTTCACTCTGCATCAACTTGGGATTCCAATTAGAGAGTGTTCATAATTATTCTTCTATTTGGTGGTCTAAATTAAATTCCCATATTCATGAATTCCAATTTAATGGTTTTATTGTGGAATTTCAAATGGTATGTTTGGGAATCAAAATTTTAATTTTATAAATTAATTGATTTATTGATTTATGTAATTATGGGATTGAATAATTGATTTTCCATGTGATTACGAAATGATTTGAATATATTAAAATTGAATATATTTAATTGTGATGATAAATTTTCTGAAATTGGAATAATTTAATGTTATTTTAATTAATGGAATATTGTGATTTTCTAATTGATAGATTAATTTAATTTCTATTTGGTAAAGAACTAGGTTTTTGTACTTGGTCAACTAATATATTTTTTTAATTAATTGACTTTGATAATTATGCAGTGGTTTTCAAATCCTTAATGGGTTAATTTAATATATTATTAAATATTGGTAAATGTATTAATGATGAATTTTCAAATTTTTCCATGTGATTAAATTATTCAACCATGTGTTTCTGGATAATTAAAATGGTATACCATGATATGATATTTTGATTATTGTGTTATTGTTGATTTTCCTTGTTAATTGTTATTTGTTGTACATATATATTATGATTTATTAAAAAATCGGTTGTGAAAAATGGGATGGTGCTTAAAATATAAATTGGGTGATAGAAACGTAATTCATTTCCCAAATACATCCATATAATAATGAGTGTGATATATAGACTACTGATTCAAAATCCCACTTGTGAGATGCATGTTATAATGAGTGTGGGGCACTGACTAATGCATAAAAAATAACACTTCTATAATTGATTTATAATGATCATGGGACATGAATGGGTTATTTAAAATAACATAGGGAATATTGATTGATAACAGGTTGTGAGATAGAGGCTGATGCTTTAGATACTCATAGTCTCCTGGCCATGGTGTTCTAGTCCTATAATGTTAGCATCATACTTTGGTTCCGATTATTCATGATATAAATTAAAATTAAATACATAATTATATACCATTTGATAATGAACTTTTAATAACTATGTTATATTGTTTAGACACTAGAACATGCTGATCCATGAATTGGGGGATTGGGTGTCTTTAAGAACCTGAAGATTATGTAGTTAATTACAGAATAATCGAATATGTGTATATTATTTAGAATGTTACTTGTATTTTATTCTTTATGAAATCTTGTAAACTACTGTTTAATGGATATTATTTTAGATATCGTTGGTTTCCCTACTTATTTTTATTCACACTCTACCTAATATTCTAGATTAGTTCCTGAATAGACTTCATGTTTTTTAGATTGGATCAGGGATGTGTCCTATAATAGATGGATAAGTTGGGATGGGGCATATACGTGGGAATCAGTGGTGATTTAGGACCCCCATGGTTATCGTAATCATCATTATTTATTCAGGGGGTTTCATAATTATATTTTAGACATATTTTGCTTAAAATATCTAATATTTATTTTTTGATAATGTGTTTTTTATTTTGGACATCTTGTGAAACTAGTTTGGTATGCTTTTTGTTATATCATTTGGTTATTATTATTAATATTAGCTATTATGATTATTTTATAATGTTGGTATAGTCTATCCATGTTGATATATCATAATATAACTTCATTCGGACAGCTCTAGTATATAAGGAGACGTTTTTTATTTCAAGTGACATCGAGACTTAGGGTATCAATGTGTGGCGCTCAGGTAAGGACATTAAAATAGTTGAAATTGATGTTCAAGATAATATTAGTTTATTATAACTAATGTAATGATTTCAGAAGGAACCATAATGATCTATAAACTCATTGGTAGAATCTATATTCCCCATCCACTATAATGAAAATGTTTTAGGTCATATATGTAATAAATTAAATGGTGCCTAGACCCATATCGATGATAAATAGGGTTTAAAATCCCCTTTAGTCCATATCAATAACACATCATCTTATATGATGTTATAAAATTCATAATAGGTTAGTTGATATGGATTACCATTTCTAATTCCAAATTATTATGAAAAATATTCCTCCATCATTATACTGAAAAATGTATAAACTCTTATCGATATAAAAAACAAGAGAATATCATGTCATTGAAGAGACATCTAAACTGAAACTTAGGAACATCATCAATCATTAATTCATAGTAGATTATGTCAAATCCATGTTGATATCTAGAATGAGTGAAATAATCCCATTCATATAATTATTTCAATGATAGTTGGTTTATTTAAAGGAATATGAAGACAATCTTGGATTTTAATCCCTTGAACAAATCCATATAGATTTTTAGTAAAAAACTTGTTAATAATGAAGGAGAATCTATGTGAAAATATGTTCATATTAATATTTCATATTGATTTTTTTATATAAATAATATAATGTTAATAATGTGAATTGGTTGATTCAAATTTGTTCAAAATAACCATAAATTTTCATTTAATTCTATTTATAAGAAATCATGTTTTGAAAAATATACGTATCATTTTCAGGTGAAAAACCTATAAAATATCCCATTACTCTCAGAATAAATTATTTGTTAATATAATGATTATAGAAAAATTATATTGATAAAGGGCAGGGACTACCTCCCTGACATCCACCATATCTAAAACCTAGTTTTCATCACATAATGAAAATATGTAACAAGTGTGGAGAATAATTTTTTTCTAATGGAAACTATTGAAAAATGTACTCAATTAATAACTTCTAGATAATATTAATAAAAATGATCAATTATTTTATATTTCATAGAACAATTTCTATTCCATTATTCAAGTATGTGATGGGTTTCTAGACATTATAAACCTTCTGAACATTATTGAGAAATGTTTTCTTCTTATCAACCTCTATGAGTTAACTAATCTTGATGATTTAATTTATGATAATTACCACCAAGGAGATATTTTAATTAAAACAAGTCGAATTCTCAAACTCCCTGTAGAGATGATTCAAATCAGATCCCTCCTTATGTGTATTTTTAGAGTCAATTACCATATTATCTATGTTCAAAATGTAAATCTCCATGGATGAATAGGATTTCATACTCTACAATTTTATTATGGAAATAAAATTTCCTAGCATATGAATATGAGTTTAGATATCATCAATGGAATATGTGTTGGAAAATTACTCTATAAAAATACCCCTACATTATAGATTCTTTTTCCATGAATTATTTAATATTAATGTAAAGGTTCCCATTTTATTTTCGGTGAAAATGGATTTTAGAAAAGGGTAATGATCGATGTCATTATTTATTATATTCCTCAACTAATTATCTACCAAAACATCTTGAGTAGTGATTTCACCAAGATGTAATCTTGCATTCTTGTCACAAGCCCATATATTATCTTCATATTCTAGGTATATTTATCAAAATAAACTAACAGTTCCAAAAAATCATTATGGATGATAAATTCATTGAATTAATATTCATCGTCAAAAAAATAATGTTCCTTAATTTTTATGAGACAAAAGGAAATATTTTACATCACCCAAGAGACTCCATGACCCTCAAATATCAGGGGTGAGATTCCCAATTTTCTCTCCGAATGCTCTTCTACCTTTATTATTAGATAGAGAATTGTTAAAGAAAAAAAGAATATGTTTCAACCAAAATAGATCATCAAGGTAATCATTTATGGACTAATATGAACCACATTACCACTTATTTCCCTCTTTAATAAAGGAACCTTGAGATTTGTTTACCACTTTTGTGTTCTGATAAAGCCCCCAGATGACTGAAACACCTCTAATTACCATATTTTATTATTCTAGGACTATATACCGAAAAATCTGGGACCGAAGGCCATATAAAAATGGTTTTAATGAAATTTATATAGGGTCAAATGATACAATTGAACCATCTTACTGAGTTTTAATTATGATAATTTTATTATTAATGATGTTTCTTATAATATTTATAATCATTGTAATAAAAATAATGGTATTCTAAATAATCCCATACCAAATTTAAATCCAAACTAAAATAAAAAACATATATTCTAATCAGCATCTTGAGTATGAGTATATATATATAGATTAAAAATATCCTTAAATTTCCATTTAATTGTTAAAGTGAAAAAATAAACAATTTGATGAATTTTTATATTATTTTTTTAAAGTTTTATACACTTTTATAAATTTTTATTAAAATTATTAGTCAATATTTTATTTAAATTAGATTCAAAATTATGGTGATATATGGATTGTTACATTCATTAGTAATGCTTTTGGTTAAAAATGAATATATTTAAATTTTCTAGAAGTGTTATATATTGGAAAGTTAAAACCACAAATATTGTTTTTAAAAATAATTTTATTAATATATGAAAAATATTGTTCTCACATTTATAAATAACTAATAAATATTTCTTCAAAAATATTTCAAAAATATTGTCCAGATGATTGTAAGTGAAAAAAATATTAAATAAAAACAAATTCCATCTGTTAAACTGTAGATACCTCCTCACCTTTTTACAAGACTTCTACCCGCATTTTAGAACCAATATCCCTACATAATTTAAAAGCAATAATTGTATACACATCACCCCTAATAATAATGTTGTATTTTTAGTAGATAACACAAATCCAAAAATTGAAAAAAAAACATCAACAAATACTACTTATTCTATTTGATATTTTTATCTGAATGGAATTTAAAAAAATTATATGAATACTTTTGTAACTTGTCATTATTATTCAATATTTCTTCTAGATTTTCCAGATGAGCTTGATAGAAATCACAAATAAGACGCCAAGAAAATCCTTCCACCTTGGGTGTGTATCAGCTATTCAAATCACACAAAACATGGAAGGGAATCCATCATCTTTAAGGGATTCATGAATAATGGAATTATAGACTAAGAAATGTAGATATTTGGAAAATGATAATTTTGATTATTGAATTAAATTTCAGAAAAGAATCCATATAAGAATTAAATATGTTCATATAAGCACACAGAAACCCTCTATGTATCTTAACAATTTTTATTATGTTAAGTAAATAATTTTTAAATGTTAAAAAATTAAATAAATTTTCAGTGTAAGGATAAATTCTGATAAAAAATAAATAAAATTTAGATAATAATTTTAGATTTAAAAATTAATTAAATCATCATGAAATATTTATAACCCTTAATATGATTTCATGGAGTAGGAGAATACTAATGGGCCATGTGTTATATTATAATATTTTTATTCCAATTCATAACATCAGGATGTTCTTATATTAAAATGACTTGTTCTACCTCAGGAAAAACCAATATAATTTATAAGATTCCATGTCATGTTTTTACCATTGAATTATATTTTTATCATTCCCTATCTTGAAAAAAATACAAGTTGTATTTTTACACTTTCACCTTGTGTAAAATAAAATGTAATTTTTTTGAAACTATATCCAAAAATTATTTAGAAATTTTATAAAAACAGTTAGTGATATATACGATTTATTTTCATGAAATGATACATTATATGAAGAATAATATCAAAATATATTAAATTTTTAATTTATATATCTTTAATAACACTTTTTGAGTTTCTCATAAAAATATTTACAAAAATAAAATAAAAATTTTATTTCTCATTCACACAATAAATATGTGTGACCCTATGAGGATTTTTTTGTGTTGAAAAAAAATTAATTCAGTGGGAAATAAATTTATGAAAAGTGATTATTCTTTAAAACCATTAATTCTAATCAATCAATAAAGATATTTGGCATAATATTTATCATAAACAAGTATCTCAATATAAGAATCCATTAGTTGTATCATGCATAATTATAGATTTTCATTTAATGCGTTTTTAAAATAAATATAATTAACATTGGAAACATATTATTTCATATTCATAAAAAACTACTCTTTCATTCATTATTGTTCAAGTATGGATTAACTAGATAGATGTAAAAAACTCATTTCATTCACCGATTAAAATAATGACATTACATTTCCCTTACCCAATAAATAAATTCATATGATGTTCCTTTTATAGGAATTGAAAACACATCATTAGTCTATCTTAATCGAGGGACATAAAAATGACATGATTTGAAAAAATAAAAACGACCCCCATAAATTTCTCATCCTCACTAATAAAATATGAGATGTATTTATGAATAAAGGTTACCATTCAATGAATCTTACTGAAATCAGGTACAAGAAATAATAATTAAATATAAACACCAAACATATTAAATACATATTACACTACAATACATATAGAATACTAGAAAGATCATCTTACACATTTTTTTCATCATAATATTCTAGATATCTATATGAAATCATACCCATGATAACATAAACATTTAGAAAAATCAATAAAAAATCTTGAAGATCATTAAATAGAGATAACTAAATATATTACACTATGTGGTTAACATTATTTTTTCGTATTCAATATATGAATCTTACATGAAATAATAATTAAGTAAATACTATATTATTTATGTAGTAATATATTTTGTATTCTTAAAAAATTATTAGTACTATAATACCATACATAAGTTTTCATATAATAATATATGGTATAATAGAACATTATAAAGGTCTTACCTCATTGACTTTTAAACTCAATACATCTCTATATAATTAATACCATGTCTCTATATTTCTATTCGATACAAACTCCCAGAAAACTCCTTCATTTAATGAAATTCATAATTAAATAATTTCTGAAAAATTGTGAGGCTAGGAATCACATAATAATGTTATTCTCATTTATCATAGAATATGGAAAGAATTACATCAAGGTATATCATATCACAATGTTAGTAAATTATATCCTCTATATAGTACTCATTTTCTTTTCCGTATCATCATGATGGAATATTTTAATTTATAATTATATTTTAGATAATTTCAGTAGAAAAAAATAAATATTTATATGTCTCATATAATGTGTTTTTCAGTGTGAAAACTTTTATTTATTTAGTTTTTATTAATTTCTTATTTCATTGATTTTATTGTCCATGTAGATATTTTGATTTTTGTGAACATGTGCATTTTGATGTCTATAGTTTTTGAGTCTCCTTAAGGACACAATGTTTTCAGTATGGGGAAACCATAAGGAAAATTATAAGAAAATGGGTATGTGTTGTATGATAGATTCCATTCCAGGGATTTACGCATACATTCTTGAAAAAGGTAACAGTAGTTAACGTTACACAACCCAATAACTTTTTAAAGGTGACCAGGGAAAGGTTTCACCATAGTTGAGGAGGTTATGTTAAAGATGGATGGTTCTTCAAGGTGCGCCATATAGAAAACTAGTAGATAATGTCGTTATGGCCTAATTTTTTGGTACTATATCCATTTTACTCAATCATGTGTATCACTATACAAACCATGGAATTTTATATTGAGGTGTATTGGGGAGGCATTTCATGTCACAACCTCTTTGGATATGTCAAGGTAAATTATGATAATGTAATTAACGAATAAAAAATATGAAATTAATGTATATACACATTTAATTAAATCCATTACCCCACTAATTATAAATCCATATCTCTATACACATCTCCAATAAAATCTAAATCTCATATACCCTTCCGCATAGTCTATGCTTTTATGGGTATTTCTTAATGACCATTCAATGAAACCCCACATAAGGTAAACATCATAATTACCTCCAAGTCCATCTATCCAAATTTATTGAATTTATCTTCCCCAAAATCTAGTTTAGTTTATGATAAATGAAATTTCATTATTTGGGTTTCAATTATATTGTTTTTTTGTTTTAGTGGTTCATCTCCTCCCATGATTTTAATTTTTCTTCATTTCCTAGTGTTCCAAATTTATTATAGTATATATTGTGGTATGTTATATATTTTTTGTATAGCTATTGATACTTTGAATTTATAATCTTGTGAAAAAATATTAAATAAGATATTAATTATAATTCTCAAATGGTTTCAAAGATCCATTTTTGGATTAAATGATTCATTATGTTTTTAGAAATTGGAAGTACATGTTTTAAGTATAAACATGAATTTTGTAAAAAAAAATTAAAAAATTAAAGATGATGGTTAATGTGGTATAAAATAAACAATATGGGAATCGATTAGTGTTGGGTCTTCTTAACCGATAATAGATGAGGTCCGTTATACTATATAGGGAATTATCTGAACAACTGATGTAGTTTAGGTGGTTCCCTCATCGTTAAGTGACATAGTTCTACATCTATTCCACTAATTGGTGGAATTAACCTAATTTTTGAAATAATATTTCCTGGTTCCCTAGATATATTACCCATTTTGTGTAATCCCATTATAATTATAAATTAATATATTAAATTTAAATATTATATATAAATTTTTTATTCTAGAAGTATTAATTCACCTTGTCCTCATTTTATATATAATTTAAAAAATTCATTTTCATTAACTTTGTCAAAAATAGTACTTAGTATTTTAAAAAAAATAAATGAAATAAACCCTTCCATGGTATATAAATTACCTCATTTTTCATAAACTAGATACACAAATTGGGGTATACAAAAAATGTTTATATAGATGTAGATAAGGGAAAGGAACCTCTTAGAGGTAATAATTTTTCATTGTAACATTATCTGAGATTATCATGGTGAAATTGTGGGATGTTGACTCATGTCACCATGTGATGGGTAGATATTCATTTTAATTATTTTTTTTCATCTAGTAAAATACTTGTGTCATTATTTTATCTTAATCTTTTCAGCACCACAAGACTTCTATATTTTGCAATATTCAGTTGGGTTTCCCTTTTTATTTTATTTGGTTTTTATTAAGACGATTAATTTACTAAGAGGTTCGATATATTATTATATTATGTTTTGATTATTCATTATATTATATTTTCCAATTAGATGGATCCATGAATTTATATTAAATGGTGTATTGATTTAAAATTTTCATATTGGACTTGATTCCACACTTGTTGGGGAAACCATTCTCAAATAGTTGTCTCGATACCCTGAAACGTGTTTCCAATCAATTGCGAGTATAAATTTCTTTTTCAAATTTCCACTGGCCCTATTAGGATCTTGAGTCTAGGGAATCAATGGATTGTTCATGAAATAACTATATCATTGACCTATTTCATTTTGTTTATGATATTTGGAGTTTTTGGTATTGGGGAGATATGATTATCATGGCTTAAAGGGTAGAAATATTGCCATGTTTTTCAACTGAATAAATTTTAATAAAGGTAAAACTATAAAAAATATGTTGATGTTTTTTAATTTATTATTTAGGTGCCCTTATATTTATGTAGGATTGAGTTTAAAATTTTTTATTAATTATTATAATGTATTTTAGGAATGATTGAAAACTGGAAATGTCAACTCTTAGTTTTTTAAGATAGACCACTATCATCAACACCATCTAATGTCTCATTCTAATGTTTGGGTTTTCAATTATTTAAATGGGAAAAGGGGTTTTCCATATAATTGAAAATTCATTCTACACTATTTACTGAAAATCATGAATTTAAGGGAATTTTTATTAATAATGATGTAGCCTCTTGACTTCCCCAATCACTGAGAAGGTATGAGGATAAATAGATTGGATGAAAACATTAATAAAATACACCCCATATGTTCATGATATATTTTTACCTAAGTTAATTTTTTTATAATTATTCTTGATTAATAAATATTTTATTTTTTCTAATATTATATATATCATCCTATAATTCTCCCATCAGTCCTGATGAATGATCTAGGTCCCTCATCAAATAATATTGGACAACTCACAATAGTTGATTGGTTATAGAGACCATTACTTTATAAGATAGAACTGAACATGGAATATGTTTTTCTCCAATAACCAATCCATAATACAAGTTTTATCATGGATATGAAATTATATATACTCTCTTCATATGTTCATTACAATGAAGAAATAATATAATTTCATAGAATCATCCTAATTTACAAGGATAACCATTTTTACATCTCTCATGCTGGTTCTATCTTCCCCAACATCAATGAACACTCTTATATTTTACAATTTTCTGTTATTGAGTATCCATTGGAGAATTTGTGTTAGGAATTAACCATACATGTCATGGTTATCACACATATATAACATGAATGTCATCTTTCTATCATCATAGATATTTTTATTAAATTAAAATTTTTCAATATTGGCATTATAATCATGTGTTTATCAATACCTAAATATGAATCACTGAAGTGCATGTTTCATCATAGGGTTTGTGATTTCTTTACAAGGAAATTTTTTATAGGACTACTCTGAATATTAAAAATCCTTATGATGTTCATATCATTTCTTAGTTTAGGGTTTGCATCAGAAAAAATAATGGAGGACCCTACAATGAATCTAAATGGGACATGGGCGATGGTTTATATTCTATTGGTGAATCCAGTAATGACATCGTGATTAATAAATGGACATTAAATAATGATATCTTGTATTTCAATGTTCATTTTATAATTCCTTAAATCTATAATTATTTCCAAGTCATAAAAAATGGACTAGTTTTTTTAACATTAGTTGTGTACCTCCCTCATCACATGGAATTTCTATCTATTAGGTCTCTTGGGATTCACCCTCCTCAACAATTAAATTTAATTCAAATAGACAATGAATAATTTTAACAATACAAATATTTTTATTCCATTATGAGTATATTAAATAATTAATAATGGAATATAATTCATTCGGTGAAGAAGAAAATTAACTAATTTTTAAATCGATTGTTTTAGATTATAGGCATTAAATTCTTTATATATATAATATTACCTTCTTAGAGGTTCAATAAAAAACATATTTTATTTTCAATTTTATGGAAGGAAGCATTTCCTCACAATGATTAGTGGATTATATCAAAAGTTAATATAGAATCACACATAACATAATATAGATATTTATCAATCCTGGAATAATCATGATTAAGATGAAAGATTATTTGGATACCTAGCGAAATGAGTTCTTCTCTATTCATATACTTTCCAATTTTGGATCTCTTCAAAAAGATTATAATATTTATTATCTATGTTATTTCATGGACACCATCAAATTAAAACTCCAAGAACCGCCCCTATATATTTTGTTCTATTTTGTTTAAATATTTATTGTTCTATAAGTTATTTATGTTGGTATTTTATATTTTTTTTATATTTTATTATTATAATTTCCACTATAATTGGTTTCTAGGCTACAAACCATGCAAATGAATCAAATACAATGAAACGATTTGCATTATTTTTTAATTACCTATAATTTCTGTAGTTTATTATGATGATATTTTATTGGGATGTTTAACAGTAATTTTATTTTTTCCACTATTTTATAACAATCTTATATAGTTTGATACCTCCTCATGGAACCACGGTATACCTTCATGTGGGTGGAGTAGATTATTTTATATGTGATAATTACCCCATTTCTAAAAATCATATTAGTGCCACAAAGATAATTGTTTTGGCCTTAGATCCGAGAAATGGTGGAGGTTTAGAACATAATAAAGGGTGGGTCTAGGTCAAATTCAGGATAAGAACTGACCATAGGATATTCTTTGACATAATACACATACATTACAGGGTAATAGTGATTGTAGAAAATATTGTATGGCTAGATATATTAGATATAATATATTAACTTATTAGTACTCATGAGGTGGTCACTATTGGTGGGACTCTATTAGGATGTAAGGTCCCAATCGAATGTTTATGGAATTTGTTATCCAAGAAAAATTACATGTTAATTCTCATTTTAAGTGTTATAATGTGATGTTCTCAAATCCTTTTTACATATATATTGGTTATTTGTATTTCATCACATTTTATGACCCATCATTATAGGGATTGATTGGTGATGGATTATCAAAATTAGTTCTTAAATCTCATCAACTTTTCTCCGTATCAAATACATAATGAATTGATGAAGGATAATCAGTTTGAGATGGTATTGTGTCTATAAAATCGTTATTAAATATTAATATTGAATATTATGATCTATGTGGAGGTGGTATACCATGAAATGATGGGGAAGATTCGTTAAACAATTATTTTTTGTTTTCTCTACACTTATACTATGATTTATGGTTCTGTGGGTGGGGTTTCTAAGAGGTATAGAAAGATTGAAGTTCCTATTAGAGGAAGTAGTAGAATTTGTTCACCTCCATCTCTATAGGTATCATAATTCCATATGGGATATAGAGATCTTATTATCAACCAATATAGCAATCATGTTCTTGCGAAGAATTAGATTCCAATGATTCATTACGCGTCTCATGAATGTTGGAAACTAAGATACCTTTATATGTTTTTCAAGAATAATCCTATATAAATGAGAAATTATGGTAATTCAACCTAGCGAATATCTTAGGAACTATCAAATGAACCAAAAACCATTGGTTATCACTCTTGCAGTAGTGGTAGAAAAATTGGATAATTTTATGGGAAATGTTAGTTGAGGACTATGTCCTGGGTGAGAGGAAGGGAATAAAGTATGTTTTCGAGTATGAAAATTCACTATATGGTCCCATATATTATGTAATATATGACAATAAATGTGAAAATTAGTGGTATAATTATTATTACATTATCTGTGGTGGTAAATTAATTATAAACTAGAACCTATCCTTCATTTACGTCTTCTGATGTGGTGAATTTGGTGATTCATTATTCTAGTCTCATTCCCTATATGATCGATATATGAACACCACATGGTTAATAGAAGAATACTAGCTGTTGGTTCTTATATTTTGTTTCCACAATTTATTAGGTGTATCTATCCTTGGATTACTTCATTCTTGTATTGGATATATTTTATTATTCCCTAGGATGAACTACATGAGATATCATTGGGTGTATATCTGATTTTAGCAACATTGGTTATCCCTCTGATAACTATGAGTGTATATATATTCCATGGGGAGTGGAATAATTGTTTGATATTGGATTGTATATATCCTCTTTATGATGATCAAAATTATTAATGGAAATCTTCTAATTTACAATAGAATGATTATGAATGGATGGAGAGTGAATTATATTTCATATTTAATGATTTTAGTTATTATTTTTATGATTTTAGTTATTATATTTAATGATTTTAGTTATTATTTCATATTTAATGATTTTAATATCAACTTGATCACATTGACACATCCAATATCCATACATTCATATCACATGTCCCCAAATGAGTTTAAATATTTCATGATACATCATGGGGATCTAGAGGATAATGGATTCATTCAACCCAGCCTTTCTATGTGGGATTCTTCATTTTTTCATCGCTAAAAAAGTTGATATAAATATCCAATTATGTATCTATAATGATATATTTAAAAAGTTTAATATTGGAAATAATTACACCTAAAACATTATCTATTAATTGATTGATAAGTTAAACGGTGAATGTTGAATCCCAAAAATAAATCTGTGTTTCGGTCAAAATTAACACATGGGTAAGGGATACAATGTTCATATAATTTATTTTTTAAATTAGATATGATATTTATGAGTATTCCTTGATGATTATCATCTAAAAAATTATATTATTATTTTCATTGACTTGATGAAACAAATAATTTATCAGAACATGAACTCTATTTTTATGGAGGTTTAAGATAATATCTTTGTCTATTGTTAGACCCATAAAAATCATGATCGACATTTGATAATTTTCCCATGGAATCATTGTGAGAATAATATCTATAAAATTATATCTTAATAGAGTATTTTGATCCAATAATTTATCTTCTCAAGTATTATAGTGTCCAATCATTGAATTAAGTTTGATCTGGAGATTGTTATGGCTATAAAATCATGGAAGGTTCTACAACATTTTCTGATATAAAATTATTTATCCGAATAATAGGTTATACATTATGCTACATCATAAAATTATAATTTATATCATTTTCATTTTCCCCAATCACTTAAAATAGAGTTTTAATTTATTTGGATCATAGTGTGAAAATATCCCTTAGAATTGTAAAAGTTGGGTATGACATCATCTATTACAATGATTTTGATGGCGATCGATTCTAAAAATATAGGTGTTTAATATAATAATATATTTCAATATGTTAATAATTTTAAAAATATATATACTTTTAAGTATATATAATAAAATAATTTATTATTTTTTTATAAGAAAAGAAATGATTTTATTCTATTTGAATTTCTTATAATAATCATATGGTTTTTAATGAAATTTTAATATTGAAATTATAATATATGAATCTTATAAAATTTAAAAAAATTATTTAGAAAAATATTTTCAATCATTGTTTTTTAACCAATATATTGAAATTAATTTCTTCCATATTAAAAAATTGATACATAAAAAATGGAACTCATAATTTGAATCTAGAAGTTCGTAATTTCTAATTGAGTCAATTTCATTTTTAGTAATAATAAATTGTTATTATTGGAAAATTTTATCGTCCTAGTAAAGGTTAAAAAGGGTCAAAATCTATTGGGGGAATTTAGAGAAAAGAATTATAATATAAATAAAATTTGTCTAAAATTTATTTAATTATTATTTCAACCTTAAAATACTATTTTTATATATTTTTTCTATTTCATTTAACATAAAATATTAAAAGATATTTTTTATATAAAAATGTTAGTTTAAATTCAATATTTTCACTCCCGTCACTTATAAAAGGACACATCCTCTCCTAAATTGTTCAGACATTTTGACACACTTATCACATATAACACATTCAATAAACTAAAACCAAAAATCTTGTATATATTCTATTGTTCCTTGAATTATCAAAAGACCAATCCTACATGAATTAAGGCATTATACAAAGGTAGATAACTGAGGATGAGTTATATGCACTTGTTGACTTATTTTATTCTTTTTCACAGTATACCTTCATAAATATATTATAAATACTATGAAATAATTACATTAGTGCACACAATATAATCAAATTTTATTATGTTGATTGAATAACTCTTCTTATCACGTTTCTATCAAATTGTAAATTAAAAAATTGCTTCTCCATACATGTGGTCTAACACATCCAACAAACAATGTGTCCTAATTTCCATCATTTCATCACATTCTTGGTTACAAAAATAGAATTAATAGATTTATAATATTTTTTTGAATTTATTAGTTTTCTGGTAAAATAATATAATACATACCTTATTACACTTTCTATATATTTTAAAATTGAATAATTTTTTGTGTTTACATATGGAATATCACATCCATAAAAAGATCTTCATTTTTTATTATAGCATCTCATGTATAGTATTGAGAAACTAATTAACGTTTAAATATTTATTTTATTTATCATAATTAAAAATTTATAAAATTAAAATATTAAATAACTTTGTTCTTTTAAATCCATTAGAAAAAAGGTAATGTCACTCATGTGCACTTGTAGTCTAAAACCTCATGTATAAAATATATACAATTTGACACATCCTCCATCCAAGGATAGTTATAAAAATGTTTTTAATATATAATGTAAATAATTGGTTCATATTAACACTTTATAGATTATTTAACCATAACCCCACTTACCTTGTTCACCATACTAATGTTATCATGGTCTTAAAAACAAAAAATTCCAAAAAAATAAAAACTAAACAAAAAAATTAATTTAATTAATAATACATCATAAAAAAGGAAATAAATTAAATTACTATAAAAAAGTATAAATTAAAAAATTCCACATTAAATTATAAATATAATATAATTTTTTACCTAGGAGGGTATATATAATAGTGATACATGTTATGACTCTAGGTAAGGGACTTTAATTATTAAATATATTTTTATTAATTTACGTGAAACACTTTTTCACCAATTTCACACTTCCCTGAATATTTTATGAAAGTGCTTATTTTTACCTTAAAGGGTCAAAAGGTCAATTTTTAATTTATTTTGATTTCTTCACATTAGTTTATATATTTTTTTATTCATTATTCAAATTTAATTTTTTTATCTATTTAGATATGTAAAATAATAATATTTTTTAACACATATTTCTTGTCCACGCTTTTTTGTAATAATATATTTAAATATTTATCAATATTACACTACATGGTAATATATTTTTGAAAAAAGTAATTACATTAAAACTCAACTTGTAACTTTTTAAAATTTGTTAATAAGGAAATGGAAATAAAATCTCAAATGTAGAATATTTTTAATTATCAGTTTAATTAAGGGGATTTACTAAAATTTAAATGATATTATTTTTGGTGGTTTGTTAAATATGTATTATATTGGTGATTGAGATTTGAAAATTTTACATTAATGATTAGTGATCCAAGAATAGTTCGGATTACGAGTCATCCCAGCATATCTCCTTGATGTATTAGGTAATGTGAGAGAGGTTATCCATCATTGGCTACTCTTAATAGTTGTGTGGATTTTCTTTTATTGTGATTACATTATAATGATTATTTTAAGAGTGAATATAAGTTTAAATTTTAATGGTATAAATTTGATATTATTATATTGGTTTATAATAGATTTTTTTTTTCATTTTAAAAACTAGTAAATATAGTGTTTTTTAAGAATTCTCATGAACTTAAAAAAAGGTTAAAGTATTGTTTGGTAATGCAATGTATTCATGAGTTTTTTTTGTTTTCAAGGAATATTTTTTTTTTCAGATATTGACATTATCATTTAATAATAATTTTTTTTAAATATTATTTATAATTATTTTATTTTCCTAGCAATGAAAAAGGAAATTTTATATCAAATGTTGATTAAGAAATATGAAAATCTTATTATGGTAGTTTTAGTTTCACAAAAAAAATAATAGGTTCATTTACATTTATGTTTATTATAGAGAATTTTTATTCGTCCAAAATATTCAATTATTATGTATTGGGGATATGAAAGAGAATGGACATTAATAAAGTCATATTTCAAATTATGATAGTTTCCTTGAAGGAATGGCGTGTTTCATTATATAAAAAAAATTAGAAAAGTGGTCATTTTTGTAAATGTACATATTTTTTGTATTTCTTAATTCTATGTACCTGTAATCCTAAAAGTTTATTGGGATATAAGTGATGAAATATTCATTATAAAACAAGTATTGTAAGATATTGTAATGTGTAGGTTGTTATAGTTCTATAATGAAAAACATTTTGAAAAATTTAGAGATTAACAAGTATTTATACGAAAATACTAATAGATTATAATTTATGGTTATATTACCATAAGATAGATTTTCAATATTACTATATATCATTATTTAATGTATTTTTTATTTTCAATGTGTTTTCATAGAGATAAATGGTGAAGATGAGTTAAAATAGAATCCATAGGATATTTTCATCTGGATACATAAACCTAGAGATGATATAATTGTAATGTACTAGTTTTTTGATCAATTTTATACGTTGAAATTTGATATTAATGGAGGTACCAATGCAATAGAGCTAGTATATTTTCCTTAGAAGAATATATTAATAATAATGTATTTCAATAAATATTGGCCCATGTATTTTTTTTAATCCATATACATAGTGATAATGTATAATGGATTAACATTTTGTAAATAATATTGGATATACATAGATGTTTAGAAAACCATAAGGTTACTCTTTGTATTTACCATTTTTATAGTGAAACCAATTAATGGTTGTATGTGAGTATAGACACTATCGAAATTGATTAATTTGATTCCACATAATTGATGGTACATAATGACCATATCCATTAATAGTTCCATCCTAATAATATTTTACTTACAATGGAATATAAATTTCTAATGTTAAGGAAAAAGGCTGGTGAATTTTTTTCATTTGAATCTCATTTTACTAGAATGACAAGGAATGAAACAAATTTCATTCTAGAAAATGAAATTTTAATTAATTTATTTCAATCATGAATGTATCTATGATTGTGATGGTATATTGTAACTAGGGATCTTGGTAGAATATATTCTTATGTTTGTTAAAAATGTCAAGAGTATATTTGTGGGATTTTATAACAATATAGAAAAGATGTTATCTTGGTTGTAATCAATATGGAAAAAATCATTAAAGAGACCATATTGTAAAAAATTCCATTACCCTCTTATGAGAAGTTTGACATGAGTAATTATTGGTATTAGATATGATATTTGGGAAGTGTCATTGATGTGAAATGCATAGACACGTTTCAAATAAACAAAAAATAATATATCTATAGTAATGGCCAGAGAAATAATTTGAGGAAGGAAATGAAATGTTTTAATTACACTGAGATGAAACATTATGGAAAATCAAATTAAATGAAAATTTTAAATTAATATGATCACCAATACCATACATATTAAGGTTTTTTATTGTAATATTCAATTTTAGGTCTATCAAATAAACTAGGGATATGTATAATACCCTTTATCTCTATGGATGTTAATTTCTTGTTTCATTTGACATATAAATATTCTTTTATTTGTGATATTTTAGTATAAAAATTGAAATATCATCATATTAAATGTGGAAGATCATTTTTTAAAAACTCTTATAGGGGGTACTAAATAAATATAGATTTATGGGAACCTTCCTACCATCATATATTAAATTGACTATCTTTAAATTCTTGTTCTCTAATCCTTACTTGTTATTTTTGTTGTTGTTTTGTTATTCTTGTTTTGAATTAACATTAATTTCACCATGATATGATACATTAATGAGATTTTGGATTCATATTCAATCCATAGAATAAATTTCAATATGTATGTAATAATGAATTCATATGATTGATAACATATCATTAAACTAATAAATTTTTAAGAATTCGGGGAATTTTTTTTCCTAAATATATAAATTTTAAGAGATAAACCAATCATATCAGAGATGTGATGGTTGTAAATAGATATATGGATATACTTCCTAACTATTTTCCAATTATTATTCCCAATTGGGTGGTTTAATTTACCATTGATGGAGCTCCTATTTCTATCTACTGTCAAAACTACCTTATTAAATGAATTTATTGGTGTTATTAAAATTAAAAATGATTAATATATATTTTATGGATAAGAGACTCATATTCCCTAAAATAGTAAAATTATTTTATCGATATTATTTTGTTCAAAATTTCTGTTTTTCTTGTAAAATTATATTTTTATGTAAAACTCAATAATAAGAATGTTAAGAACAAATATACCATGGCTCATATTGAGGACTAGTTTGATTATATATAAGGATCACTCTATTGTTCAAATATTGATCTCATCTCCATGTTTTATTATCTTATCGTAACGGGATAACACTTTCAGATGATAGAATATTTTACTATGTATGGACATTATATGTTTGTGGTTTTTTATTTGGTGTTATTAAATTATCTAGTTGTATTTATGGATCTAATGAACAAATTTTCCCATGTGTATATAGAAATATTTTAGGTGGATATTATAAATGATTTAAAGGAATATTCTAAAATAAATTGATATCATGAGAAATTTAGAAGATCATTTTGAACATCTAGAAGATGTGAGTTTGTTTTCAATGATCGACATGCATTATGGATATCACACGTTGACGGTGAAAAAGAGTGAAATCATGAAGACTGCCATTGGATACACGTATGGGCACTTTCAATTTTTATTCATATTGTTTGGTGTTTCAAACACACCATCCTTGTTAATTGGTCTTATGAAATATGTGTTTCATGAGTTATGGGATCAGTTTTTCATTATATTCATTAGGGATATCTTAATCGTTCCAGAATCAGTGTTGGAGCTCCCCAAGCATATCAGAACTGACATGCTTGTTCTTCAGCACCACCGTCTCTACAGATTTTTATTTATACTTAAAATTAATGTGCATTTATGTAATTTTATGAACATATTTATTTTTATAACAATTTATTTCACTTATTAGACATATTAGTTCAATGTATGTAATAAATTTGAACTTACTAAAACAACAGCGATGGAAGGGTTTCCAATTCCTATAAATGACATGAAGATTAAACTTGTAATATAAAAATTCAGTTACTAATAATATTTTCATTTAAACGTTTCTCAATTTATTATCCCAATAACATAGCTATCTAAAAAAGGTGTTCTATTCATCTAGGAATGGGAATGTAATAAATATTTTGATGAATGGAAAATACGACTGATTTATTCCACTATATTCCTTTCCAATTATAAATTGGTAGATTTTTACAATGGGGTTTTTTATAAGTTTCCTTGTTATTCCATGATATATAATTTCCAGGTTATTGAATATACATCAATTTAATTGAAATAAAATGATTACCCTTATCATACAAATGATATTCATAAAGATGACATATTTTTTTGATATAAAAATATAGATGCGTCGTCTATATGGTGATAATGATCAAATATATACTATTAATAAAATATTAAAGTATATATTGAAACAAAAATATTGGAACATAGGGAAAATATGGTGTAAATTACTAATTAAGGAAAATTATTTCTTAATTTACTATCATCTAAAAATGGAACCAAATTCATTGAATGGAAATGGTATTCAATCCTTAATTATGATACATTTCCAACATGATCCTTTTGTTAATTATTTAATAAATATTTGAGAGTAAATTGTTTTTTAGAAACTCATTCATTTATCATAAATGATTCATTATCATCATTTTAATAAAATGATAATTAATGAAGCTTATGAGGATTATCATGGTTCATTAGAAAGAATATTATTGATAAAATTGTATGTTTTATAAGTTTAATAATGATGATGATGATGTTATCATATTTTAAAAGAAGACATAATTTCTGAGTGATTCTGAGTTAAAGAATGAATTATTGTGTTAATCTCACAGCTCTCTATTTCCAATAGACACTTGAAGTACTATGATATATAGATAACAGATGTAGTTTTTTTGGAATGTAAAAAGTATGATTTATGTTATTATACCATGAAATGTATATCTTTTCAATAGTTTAAAGATGAATTATAACTATCGATGTTGATAATTCAGCCTTTATTAGTTCCTAAATGAAAGTGAGGGAACATATATATGGATTTCAGGTTGTCATTTCTAAACACATCTTGTGGTACAAATATTATTTGGGTTATTATTAATAGTTTTACTAAATATATATATTTTTTCCAGTTAGGGATATTATATAATTGGATTATATTTCTATATGTTATATTAATGATATAATAATGTTAAACGGGGTTCCACTCTTTATTCTCTTGAATAATGATACCTGATTGATATCAAATTTTGGGAAAGGTCATCAAAAGTAGAAGTTTATTTATTTATATATTTTTAAATACATTCAACCATCATTTTATCACTATTATGTTGGTAAAAGTAATATTTTGGTGCATATGTTTCAATATTTATCATTATATTATCATGTTAGTTTAAAAAACCATATATTTTTTGAGTTTCATTATAGAAATAGTTTTCATTCTGGTATATGGATAGAACATAATGAGGAATTATTTTGAAAGTGGTGTCAGAATCAAGAATGATGGGATATAGTTGGTGAGATTAAATTTTTTGGACTGGTATTGGTATAAATGATAGTTCATAAGGTAATAATGATTCATCATTGTAATGAACTGTCCAGAGTTACCCGAAATCCTACTAGCTGACACATTCCTCCTTATAAACGAAGGGCTTTCTTGATCCCCACTAGTTGGTGAACATAACACATAACATAATAATAAACTAGTGGGAATGATTTCACCCAACCTGAACTAACCCATGTCATTTATATACACATAATGGGAAGGAACACTAGAAACTACTTCATATAAGTTTCAACTGTATGAATGGAAGATGAAAAAAATACTATAAATATATCCCAAAAATCCAAGAGACTAGTCTACCTATAGAGGACCACAACCATTCAACTACTCCATCTGATGGCATGGAAAAACTCCCCCATCTCACCACCAAATATCCAACGCACGTGACCCAAACCCTTACCGCCTCACTACCACACCTTAACATTCCCTTAAATGAATGAAATATAATGGGATACGCGACAAAAATTATATTTTTTTCAAGATAGATGCTTTAAGGGAAAGGGGGAACCACATACATCAAGAGGGAATCCAAATACAAGATGCTTAAATGAATTTTTAAATTCAAAACAAACGTCAAACCAGATGAGGATTTGATCCAAGAGTCACTATGTCATCTGGAGTCATGTTGCTACCATCCACCATCATCAACATGGTACTCCATTGTCAAATCGACATCCAGAACACCCAAACCTCCAGAGCCAATGATCATAGTAAAGAAAACCAACCAAAAATCATCACAACCAGAACGCGAGCATTCACATACAAACCACAATAATCCTTCATGGATGGCTTTGTGGAAGAAAAAACCAGAAGACAACTTGTCATCGTCGCCCATAACACCACTTCAGGAAGAAAACCGAACAATCAAGAAAACCGTAAACATAAACTACTCAATTGGCATTGTTAAGACAAACATGGAACATCACCATCGTCGAAGAGGCTGGATAACAAAACAGTCTCGAGTCTGTTCGCACTCGGAATCCCGATGGCCGCCAACCCACATATCCCAAAAACTCTTAGTACCACCGCCCCAACTCTAACTGGGAGAGGCACAGTGGAACTTGACTTCATGGTAGGGGAGGGAGTAGCCAACCAGTAGAATTGGATTCCTGGACGATCTAAAGCTTAGAACCCATGATTCCTTGCACACTTAAAGCATCAATTGAGGACCATTTTATCTCCGATGGAAGACAAAACGCCTCCTGGAACACTGAAAACTGAACAACCCACACATCCCAAAGCCTCCAGGAAGCCACCGTAGTAGACTGACATGGAGTGCAACGGATGATCCGGAAGCCAGAGCAGCAATTGAATCAAGAAGGGTGATACCAGAGAAGCTCACCTCGGTTGGGTCATCAAACCCCGTGTGTCGAGGCCACCACCTTGCAAAACACATGGGATCGAATGAACATGGGAGGTGAAGGAAGGATGGAGGAAAGGGGGAGACGAAGCTGAAGATGCACCGGCCTCCCCCCACTGAAGAATCACTGAGAAACCCTAGCAGTACGCGATAAGGGAGAGTGGCCACTCTAAGTCTCTCAAATCCCCATTAACCGTATTACATACATATTTTTATACACAAAACTGAGCTGGTGTGCTTGGTGAGACATAACATGATCAGTAGGATCCCACCAATGTGTTCTATACCAAGTCTCCATATAACAATCTCTATATGATCTTCCTAAATAAAGCATGGCTTGGTAATAAGTAAATCATTTTTATAGAAATCATGTAAAACGTTTCCCTTTTATCGTAGTTTTAAAAGGAAGAAGGTACACCAATTTAAATAATATTTTCCACATCGTCTTTCTCAAACATAAACATCAATATCAAGGATAAAACAAAAAATCCAAGGAATATAAAAAATAATAACATGTAACAACAGCGAAGACCAATATAGGTTAAAGTAACATACTAATCATACCAAAATCAATCTAGTGAAGAATCCAGATCCTAGAACCTAGGCCTAGGAAGCAGTGAAATACCACATGGGTAAACCCCCAAACAAAGTAAATATCAGTCCCTTGTAACAATGATCTTAGGAAAAAATGAAATCCCTCAGATAAAATCTCATGATAATTAAAAATATGGATGATGACCTGACGCTAAACCTTCCTCTAAAGAACACAATGTATCCCATGTTCACATTTTCAGAATTCATTCAAATGAATTGAAAAGACATTTCTAGCCTATATAACAATTCCATATAAAATTCTTTCCAAATACAATTTTTATTCAATTTATAAACAACATATAAAAACAAATTTTCTATTAAAAACATTTTAAAAACCTTGATTTCATTTCAATGTATAAATAATTTAGTAAAGAAAGAACAACAAGGTTCACCAATATAGTCTAAATACATAAAAACCAACCTCGAAAACCTAGTTTCACATGCCCGCAATAGGATCCAGTAACAAAGGAAACCCAACGATCCCAAAAAAATCCTAAGAATCTAATCCACATCCCATGATTGATCCCCAATTTAAAATAAACTAGTCGTTGATAGAAAGGGGGAATCTCACAATCTAGATGAACAAATTCCCACCTCACCACAACTAAGTACATAATTCCCTAAATAACGAGATCACACAATAGATCTAAATGAAGGCATGAGGAAACACCAAATTGTACCAATGTATATGATATAGTATCTCGAAGTCTCTACCATGATCAATGATAATGAGAAAGTAGAAAAATCACTTAAGTAGAGACATGCGCTACAACTACAATGAATATCAAATGCCAAAACTATTGATATAGAAGGAATGGAGTCTGACAATTTAATCAGAGAGGAGATTTGGTTTGATATAAATGGAAAATTGGTAGATAAAGGGACACTAATAACTAGAACAGTGCCAAAAATCCATCCATCTCATAGAATTTCATGGATTGTAATTCCTTTAGACTTTGTGATGTACACTGTGTTTGAGTACAATATGAAATCTATCGAATCAGATTAAAAATCCATTATTTGAAGGATTCATGACGTTAAATATCTCTTTACTTCATGCTCCCTTTCACAATTTGAATCCTTTCATGAATTATATTCATCAACTCTTACATGATGTGTACCCTTGTTACACGATGTGAAATCCTCCAATAGACTAAAGAAAAAGATATTTGAAGATTAATGTCTGAAAAATCACTAACTTCACCATTATAGGTACCCTCCCAATTCATTCTCAGCCCCATAAAGGCAATGATAAAAAGAAACACCTTACTAGGTTAGTGAAATAGATGATAGATCAGTAATGGGATGTCACAATCACCCCACCATAAAAACATTTTGTCCCCTAGGAAGTCATATGGAAGATGTTGCCCCTAGAAAAAATGATTCCATTGCTCCCTCACCAAAAAATTGTGTAAAAAAATCTCTTGATGATCTGATATATTTTTTCATAGTACTCTTATTAACTAAATATACTTCTAACACAAGACTTTGATAGGAGTTTCAATGATCTCAACTTGTTTGTGCAAAACCGAAGTATCTAGATCTAAATCAATTCATCCCAAATTCATAATGTGAGTGGGATGAAGAAGATACTTTCTGAGATAAGATATGTGAAAACCATCAACAATATGATATAGTTAAATGAGAAATTTTCCACAGTAAGAAACATTCCCGATCTAAATAATGAGATTATATTTTCCAATATATCTTGGATAAAATATTCCTTGTTTTCAAAGATGAGGTTGACCTATCCTAGGGAAAAATTCAAGAAAACCAAGTCACCAAAAGAGAACATCAAAGGATGACACAACTAATCTGGATATTAGTTCAGTTGAAACAATGTTGAAACCAGACATCGATGCAAATCTGGAATATTTGCCGACATATCCTAGACCAAACAAGGCCCAACTAAATACGATATTCTATCCTTCGCTTGAATATTCTCTAATATTCATGGGAAGCCATAAAACACTTAAAGTAGATTTATTTTTATCGAAAACTAATAATTGTTGTTGTAAAAAAACACAAGCAACCCCATATGGCTATCCCAGGATCCATGAAATTCCAAGACAAGGGCATTAATCAAATCCCCTTGGATCTGAATCTCTTGCTCTATATAAACATTTTTCTCTAGTTACACAATGTTAAATCCTCCCATGTAATATATCAATCTTCTATACAAACATATTACAATGTTATTCACCCTTAGTGGTATACTTGATTAAAATGAAATGAGAAGTCTTCATCAACTAATAAACTATCAGAAAAAATAGCATTCCTCCCTCGGGGTTTCCATGGTAATAAAACCAAAAAATCCATTGATACCACACCCCATTTTCAAACTATCATAGGTTGAGGTAAAGCAAACTAGTGGGTTTAAAGTTCTCTACCAATATCTGTTGGATGGTGTAACAATATGGGCATAATGTGGAGTCTCACGCTTCATACCATCATTCCAAAACCATCATCTCATGTCATAATACATCTCCATAGTTTCTGGACAAATAATCAATAACAAAATATAAAAAATAAACAAGACTGAACACGTCATGGGTTAAATGATGGAAACCCTCATCCAAAAGTGGATTATACCATCTTAAGAGAGATACCAACTAGAAACTTTCTCCCCACCATAAACAATTTCTCAATTTTCTAGAACATAATATCCTACTACTAACTCTAAAAAATATTCCAAGAGAGATGATGATAACTGAACACTAGTCAGAACCATACCTGAACTATCCTTCTCATCATCCAGGTGAAGCATGGTAAAAATCAACATAAGGATCCAATCTTCCATTGATTTTATAATGACATGAATGGTAAATTCCTACCAAGAGTGTCTGAAAAAACAACGCCCTTCCCTAGGTTGTAGGCGATATTGAAGACAAAAGTTTGAAGGTATTCTATCCACCACCTCTACCTAATATTCATTTATTTTATAGTGAAGATATAACTCAACTTCTTATGAAAAGAAAATATCATGAACTGCTTTCCAATATAGAGATATCTCCAAAAAAATTATGCATAATTACAACTAGAACATGAAATAAATTGTTAGTGGGGTTTTCTTTTCAAGTGGTTGATGATTATGAGATCCATAAAGAAACAAAAGTGTCATCCTGCATGAGAACACTTCCCAAACTAGCACCAGAACCATAGCTAGAACATGTATCACATATCAAGCTCATGTAAGATCAAAATAGTAGCCAAGGTCAGACGTTGTTTCAGTTAATCAAAATATGACTGAAACATTTCATCCAAGGTTATCTTTACCACATTCCTTGTAAGAGAATTAAAATGTTACACCATCTTAAAAAAAGCATTAACAAAATATCTGTATTATTAATTAATATCCTGGAATATTTATTTCTCAATGAAATTATGTATTTCCATGCATTGTAAAATATCCTTCCCTTTCTCTCGATCAACTAATAAACCATTTTCAGATATTTTGTTCCCTAAAAGCATCACTTCACCAATCTAGAAACTATAACATGAATGTTTTCCATAAAAAAGTGACTTATGATAATTTATATAATGAAACCTAGATAGTGCTCGTTCTTATGGTGAATTTTTTAATATAAAAAAATATCATCCATGAACACTACAAAAAAGTGGTAAGATGTAGATTGAATTTCTGATTAATCAAATACATAAAAACATCAGGACTGTTAGTCAGACAGAAAGGAATCAAAAGATCATTATAATATCCATATATGATCTTGACAAGGATAATTTGGTATATCAGACTCCATAAAACTGAGATAATGATAACACGACATAATATCAATCTATGACCACTACTTATCCTCCTATAACATATCAAAAAAATCATCCACATCGGTAAAACGTTATTTTTATTAACCATGACCCAATTCAAAAAAATATTGTACACACACAACCGAATTAAACCACACTCATTCCTAGAAAAGAGAATAGGGGATCCCCATGTGAAACACTAGGGTGAATGAAACCTTTTTCCAACAGGTCATCCAACAGAATATTGATATTTTTTCAGCGCCAATATTTCCATACAATAAGAAGGTATCATTCTCATCTATGTACCTAGTGCCAACTCAACTATAAATTCTACATCCCTGTATAGAAGAAGACTTGAGAATTAATTGGGTAAAATGTCAAAAAAAAATTCAAAAAATTTGTATGTTAATAAATATGAGAAACATAACTATGATCAAATGAAATATAGGGCAAAAAACTCTTGAGATCTTGGCATGAAGGCATTGCACAACCGGATCTTAAGTCCCACTCCCCATGAAACACATGAGGACCCCCATGGCTGTAGGAAAAAAATTATAATGATAAAATTCAACATCATCTCAATGAGAAACTTGAAAATCTACATAGATGATAAAGTCAAACTAATACAGATGAAGAATACGAAAATCTCAGACCAACTCCATATCAGTAACCATGAACGGTCAAGATGGAAAACTAAAGATGAAATAAGGATATTACTTCTCACCATATTCATAATAGTGTAAATTTCTGTTGGATACTCATATACTATGTGGATATGCTTCACTAATATGGTGTGTAGCTGGAGAACTGTAGTATTTGAATCTTATAAATTCACCGTAGTCACATTTAGAGATAATGGAACCTAACCATTGTGTAATGCTATTATACTATTAATGAAATGTTTTAAATGACCAATCCATTCAAAACTACTACACATATTCACGGGAATAGCAAAAGAACATTTGGTGTGTCCATCCTTGCCTCACTAATTTCATGTTAGGGAAACTTTGGTAGCTATAGAATACGGTGCAGAGGAGGCTCTTTGGTGAGATCCACCACCACCAATTTTTAAATGATCCTTACACTAACTCTTATTTATATCCTACCACTGAAACTTTAACTAGATTAAGGGGATGTGTTGGGGGAACCAACCATTCTTTCCATACCATCAAATCCATCATATCTTGGTCTATCGTATCATGATAGATGAAAGTTTCAACATAAATACCTATGATTTGATATTCAGTCACGAAAAATATTGTTTTTTAGCCTTCAACTTGTCATTCCTCACCACATATAGAGAAAAATGGGTATGTAAAATAAAATAATAGGTTTACACCAACAAAGAACACTATCCCTACTAAAAATAAAGGAACGTTGTAGAATTTTTCAACATCAATGACTCTAGATAATACAATTGTAAGAATCGGGATTTTAATACCATCTAATATAGGTCCATGTGACTATCTACATGGACCATTGAATACAACCATCACATTCCAGAACCCTCGATCCAAAATCAAGAAAACATTACCATGATAGTATCTGGTTTCTCTAGAATGTCAATTATTTGATCAATCCTTTCTTGCATGACCATCACCTACTGAGGTTCAATCATTCCATTAAAGGATGGGTCCTTCTCATGAAAGAATTTTCTTGATTGATCTCTCTATACACTAGATATTGGATATAACTCAATAACTGCATCATGAACTCTTGGTGTATCATGATAAACTACAAAAACTTCTTGTATAATGTATTTTTCAATATTTTAATCCACTAAAAGATTCCCTTGTGGATCATCAACTACACCTTCTTAAGGAACTCATGGATTATGTCTTAGAGGCATACAACTGCACACCAAAATATAAGGAACAATCATAAAAAAATAAGTTCAAAATAGAAACCCCATAAATAAAAAATATTATAAAACACCCAAAAATAGAGACACATAAACTGAATAAACATGGAAACTTGAGTCTCATCACGATAAAAGCCTTCCATGAACTTATCAAAACCCTCCACTCATGTTCAGAAAATACTATGTCTAGTCAATTTGACTTCCCAAGACACGAAATCTGAAGTACAGACATCAATTGATATCAAATTGTAATGAACCAAACTGAGTGACCCCAAAACCTTTTACCCAACACACTTCATCACACACTCGATTGACGTTCCTGATCACCCTTGTCTCCCTAACATCACATGGGTACCAAACTTCACACTAGATGGAAATCATTCAACCATCCCAAAAAATCACTTTGAATATATAAAGATGAAACAATGAGGAAAATCAAAAATTAATAAATAAATTCCATATGTGTAAGAAATACCATGAAAAAAAACCTTAAAAGTACCCAAAACACAATGAGATCCAATGGAAATCACAACAACAAAATAGCTACTCCACGTGATGGTGTGGAAAAAGTCCCACCGTCTGACTACTAGCTACCCAACCCAGGTTTCACAAAAACTACATGCCTCACATTGGAACCTTGAATTTCACTATAATTGAAGACATATAAAGCTGTATGCACTACCGAAAAGGTGAATTCTATGTGAGCAAACATCACTAGTAGGATCCCACAAATTTTTTTGAATAAAACTCTATATAATAATTCGAGTGTTATCTTTTTAAATAAAGCATTGAATGTTAAGAATTAAAACGGTTTTATAGAAAAATTTGTAAACATTTCCTTTTATCATAGTTCTATAACAACATATTTATATCTATTTCAATGAATTTTTTCCACATCATCATTTTAAAGCATAAACATATATATCGAGGATAAAACAACAAACCCAAAAAATATAAAATAGAATCACAGGTATCTGCACCAAGGATCACTATTGGTGAGACTATTAGACTACTAATTCAACAATCAATATTGTACACAATCCATCTCCTAGAACATAGGCCTATGTATCTTATGAATACCACATGTGTAAACCCCCTAACAATTCAATATCAGTTCTTTAGAAAAACAGTCCTAGGAAATAGAGGAAAGCACTATATGAAAACCTCCGAATATTTAGAATCTATGGATGATAGAATAAAGATAAACCTCACACCATATTATCCACGGTAACCCAATATTTTCACAATATTTTAAAATTCATTTAAAATACATTTCATAACCATTTCACAATTCCATTTTTAGTAATTTGAAGATAATAAATTTTCATTCCGACTATAAGAAACCACAGATATTTCATTTTATTTGAAATGCCTTTTTAACACACATAATACAATCATTCAAATTTTCTCTATAAATTATTTTTTAATGCATGAAAAATAGCTCTCAACAATATAGTCTTGAGATGGAACCACCTACGTCAAAACTCGGGTCGCACCTTCGTACAATGGGATCCACCAACAATAAAACACAACTATATCTATGAGCACTCTAGAATTCAATCCACATCACAATATTTGCCCAATTTAAAAAAATGGTTCAATGAAATGGATTAAACCAATAAAACATAATAATGAAAGACCTTCAAACCACAATCTATCATAGAATGACCTCCGAAATGAGGTCGCACAATAGATCTAGATTAATACATGAAGAAGAATTATCTTAGACTAACGGATCATATAACGAAACCCAAAGGCATTTCCATGATCAATGGATACAAAGAATCATAAATATCACTTTCCTGGAGAGATTCACCAAAACCAAAAATAATATTTTACACCAAACAGATTGATCTAGAAGCAATGGATTCTACCAAAATTATCATAGGTGAGATTATATTCTAGAGATATTTAAAACTGGTAGCTAAATGGTAACTAAAACTCCAATGACAACCAAAAACATTCCTTCATGGGAAATTAAATGGTGTGGAATTCCTTACCTGTCCTAAAGTCCATAGTGTTAAATAATGTCATGAAATTCATCGCATTAGATTAAAAAAATTTATTTAAAACATTCAAATCAACAAACATAACTTCACATCTTGAAGAAATTTAGAGTGTGAAGCCTTTTATGAATTGCATGAAATGTGAAATCCTTCAGTATCATATAAAAAATCCAGTTAAAGGTGAAAGTTAAAAAAAATTCTGACATCAACTTCATAGGTATCCTTCAAATTTCTTTTTCGGCCCTATAGATACAATGAAAAAAGTAAATGATGGTGAGGTTAAGGACATACTTGACATATTGGTAATTGGATGCTACAATCACTATATGAAGTCATCAAAGAACTAAAAATGATTTCATAAATAATAGAGTATGATTATTTTCATTTGATGTAAGTGACCATGTCTTTTATAAAATATTAACATTGAAAGGTGTAGTGTTTTTGTAAAAAAACTAATCATGGTCCTTTATTTCATTGAAACCAATGAAATCCTATAGAACGTGAGATTACTATATAATTATGTATTCTTACCTCTAAATTTATCATTGGGAAATGATGTTTTTTGTTTTTAACTATTGGGGAAGTATACTATAGATGTATCTCATATTTCAATCCCTACAGTTTTAATGCTAGATTATAATCCCCTTATGTGAAAATTCTATTTCAGATTCTTTATCATAAAAATTAATATGTTTTGTAATAATGTAATTGTCATGGAAATTTTTTTATTGATAATCCACATGATTGAAGAAGAAATAGGGGTGTTAAAAAATGATTGAGAAATCACTCACAAATTTAAACAATAAAAAAAATTGTGAGGACACAATTTCTAAATGGGGAATAATATAAAAACCTAGGTAATGAAAATAATAAAAAAATTGAAGTCTTATTAGTTTTCCTGTATATATTAATTCGATTGAAAATAAATAGGATGGTTTTATATTAATTTTTCCCTCAGAAAATATATCATATTATTTAAGGTGAAATGGTTTCCATTAAATATAATTCTTTATTTAAAAATAAAATGTTAAATTTTACATATATAAATTGATGAAATTTAATAAATTTTTTTATTTAACATATCATAATTATCTTACTGTGATTTTTTTGGATTTTTAAAAAAAATTATTTTTTGAGGGAATATTGTAAAATGCCATATTTTAAAAAAAAACTACATTTTATTGTAAACAAATTACAATTTCCAAAATGGTATGGAATTTTTTAAGTGAAATAACTTCAATTTTTGTAAAAAAATGAAAATAAATCCTAAGAATCATTTTTATATTCGATTTGGGTATGAAATCATTTTTATGCTTAAAATGATATTTTTTGAAATACTATATCTGTTTTTCTTTTTCCCACAAATATTGAAATTAATTTCGAAAAAATATTTAAATATAATCATAAAAAATTAATTTTTATAATTATAATGTTCAAATAATCTAATATGGTCAATTTCAGTTTTCTTCATAATTACTAGTTAACATGGTAAAACATTATCACTGAGATAAAGGTTAACCAGGGTTATTTTGAGGGGGTTGTTGGGGTGCAAAGGAATATTTAAACCATTAAATATAATTAAAACGTGGTTAATGTGTTTTATTGCGGGTATTTATAACCTATACTATATTATTTTTTATATTTTTTTAATTTGTTCTAAATTACAACAAGAATGACTTTTTTTATATTTAAAATTTTAAAGAATTTACATGCTATTTACTCCCTCACATATAAAAGGGTACATCATCTCCTTAATTATTCAAACATTTTAAGGCACATAGAATATCCAAGTACTCAACTTGTCTAAAATTCCTAGTATTCTCAAAATAATATTCTTATCAGGATTAATGTTTTGTAAAATGTAAATATACAATTAAGAGATGTGAATCATAATTGACCTATTTCATGTTTATTTCTTCTTCGACCTACATAACATTATTTCAAACCATTATAAAAAAGAAAAAAAATATATTATATATAATTAAATATAATAATATTTCAGTAAATACTCTTTTCATTCTCATTTTTTATCCTAAGTGAAAGGAAAATATTGCATATGTGTACTTGTAGACAACCACATTCACGAAGTGATGTGTTTCAGTTTCTATCATCTCCTCTAAAGACTAGTTATAATAATTTTATTAATACATATATAATTTTTGTATGAAATAATATTTATTCAAGAGTGATAATATATTATGTAACTTCTTATTCTTTCCATCCATTGGAAAATAATTGAATCACTCATGTGTACATGTGAAACATGACCTCCATGATGCAATGTGAATCATTTTTCCTTACAAACTCACATGATATTCATATAGGTGGAACTAATGAATAAATATGGAATTTATAGCATAATAATTATAATGTGAATATAAAATATTATTTACATTATCTTATTTCATACAATAGAGAAATGGGTAAATCACTCTAGTGCACATGTATATGTCCACCTCGACGATACGATACATTTCATTTTCTACATCCACCATCCTTTTATGGTTCTCAAAACTATTATATTGTATAATTTCTTTCATTATCATGATTATGTTGGTGATTTAATTGTGATACCTTTGAGATTATTCAGCCTTCCATTGTTATGTTGGACTTATAAACCTAATATACTAAAAAAATGTGAAATTTACAAATTTAGTGACTATGTAAATCATCGTAAAATGAAATAAAGGAAACAATTATTTATTAATGACAATTAAAAATGTTTTTAATGTTTTATGAAAATAATATAATTATATTACATCGAAGTGTGGATGTATGAATGAAATGAGTCAGGACTATAGGTAAGGGTCATTGTTTTAAAAATCATTCTATAATGTCTTCCTTCCAAATCATTGTCACCAATGATTAGGTTACATTAAATTTTTTAGGAATGTTAATATTTAATTATAAAATGTTTATAATGTTCATTTATTAATATATTTGAGTTGAGATAAAATGTTTTATGAATGAAATATTTTGAACGATATTTTATGGGTTATTTTTTAACTTTTAAAAAATATAAAATGATTGTTATTTATTGTATATTGTATTGTGATATATCTCACCATTGTATCTATTATTTTTTATCAATATAAGTATAAAATATACCATGGTTTTTCCAAAAAAATATTTGATTCCCTCCAATATCAGTTTTTTTAGTTTTAATATTTTTTAAGAAAATAAAAATTTATTCCTATTTATATGAGGTATCTAAATTTTATAATTATTATGAAATATAATGAATTTTAAAATGTTTTCTGTAATTCCCCAACCCCAGTTCCCTATATTTGATGCATTATTAAATAACATTGGCATGATCAATAATGATCAAAATTCCGAAAGACTGATTTGTTTAGAAGCCTTGGAAGTATTAGATACATTAATAAGTTTTACATTACATTATAAAATGAAAAACTACAACAACTTTGTATCCATAGACCAAAGTCATCCCTTAGACTATCCATGTAGGTCAGTAATAAAATTTTTCTTCACATACTGGGAAAAGTAAAACATATATAGGGGTGAGCTCAGATGCTCAGTATGGATAATAATATAGAGGAAACATTTAAGAATAAGCATAAACTTTTTAAGGAAATGTATAAGACTAAAACACAATCAATTTAAACATAGACATCTTTTATAATATGGCCAATATAAAGGAAATCACTCCATTTGACTAATCACATTTATATTTTACTTGTCGAATAATCACATGCAATATTAATAGCCAATTTCATAATGATATATTTCATAATTCCAGACATCATAACCACATAGTCAAGGAATTGTGCCAAGACTACCAATAAGATTTTTGTCTAGGCCTTGTGCCAAAAACCTAGTTTGTCTGATGAGACCTACCGACACATCATGGAGCTATATCGGGCACCAATTTTCACTTACTAATTCTAATGCATTTCTCATATGAAAAGGGTTAAACATAACGTAAACATTCATATTAAAACTAGAATAAGTAATATAAATACTTTATCCATAAACCATGAAGGGTAAAATAACACATCCACTATCAAACATATCACAATACCTTCATTAGAATGTGAAATATTTGTATCATAATAAACCAACTTCAAACAAGTTAAAAATCCATCAAAGGATGTTGACATAGATGATTTTTTTTGCAAAACTCTTAAAGAGAAATATTCTGTTTTCATGAAAACATTTAAATGTCACAAAATTTAGAAAGGAAGACATTTAATAATATTTTTTAATTAAAGTGTCTCATAACACTTTGAAACTTTTAAATGGAATTAACATTTTAAAAACATTCATGTCCATAAAAATAAATATATAAAAAACCATTCTAAAAACATAGACATTAATGAAATTTTTTTAGAAGAATAAAAATTTAAAACATTTAAAATATTTTTTTAATAAAAGTTTCACTTAAAAATAACTCCTTTGAAAACTAATTTATTAATCATGGTCATGTATAATAAATATTTACCAGTAGAAACTTACCCATAAACAATCTCGAATAATAATGAGAATGAAGAATTAACCCTTACATTTTAATTTTTCTATTTCAAGGGTACGTTAACCTCCTGTATAATATTGAAATCATTTTTATTAAATTATACATGAACCATATACATAAATATGACATCATATATATTTCCTTGTAAATAATATTTTTATAGTATCATCGTTTCAGATGTTAACTGATTTGTTTTCCTTTATATGCTTGTATACGTAACCCATGTTTGTTATTGATATGATGTGTCTGATTAATATAAAAAATGATATAATGTTCATAATAATTATTTTTAATCATAAAATGAAAATTATTCTTGAATGATTACGATGGGGAATGAATCTCATTGCGTTTGTGGAGACGGTAATCTGTACGTATGCACGAGCAAAAATATCATTATATTTATGGTGAAATAGTATTTAATTAGATGTTTTATCATATATAAAGAATAATTAACATTGTATATTTATTATTTGCGTTAGTTATGCTCATTATTATACCCATATAAATAATGAAGTGTTTGAATAACAAACTACACCACGATGTAGAGATAGTAAGCTGTATGTATGCATGTATGGTGAATTTTTCAATTATAGGATTGATAGAATAACGAATATGGTTCTGACATAATTTTAATTACATAAAAGTATGTATAAGGTAAATGATTTATTTATTTTTTGTAAGGAATCAACAAATAATGAGGAAGTGGAAGAATAAAATAACTTGGAAGAGGGTGGTGAAATTATTACCTCTCCTTCGGGTGTTTCCTTTTGAGTTGACCAAAAGGGGTCCATAGGTCGGCTTACTGATCAAATTAAGGACTATAGGTTTAAGGGAAGATATTTTATAGGATATTTGGGCATGGTTTGGCCTATAAAAATGGATTTTGAGGTGTGAAATTAAGATAATGGGATGTAACCTTTTATAAGAGAGGTGAGGGACACTTTAAGAAAAGTTTTAAATATTATTTTATAACAAAATAATATTCCATTTCTAATGGCTCCAAAATAATTTTTCTCGAGGAAAATGTGGGTATGGTTCTAAAAACTCTCATATAATAGGTTTTAGATAGGTTTAGTTCGTCATATTAACCTTATCGTTTAGATTTAACACATAGTTAAATAGTTTCGCATTTACCATGTCTCTTAGTATTTTTATATTTTACAGTTATTAAACTTACTATAACTAGACAAGAGAACCCCATGTTGTTCATAATTAATATTCCTATCATTATGTATGTTCTTTGGTATAATCTTATATTTTTATTACTATTATATAATTTAATAATATAATATTTCTTTTAAAAACTCATTTATGTCAATATTGACACTATTTAGTATTTAGTTTTTGTGAAAGTCATAAAAACATCATTACATCGAACCAAATACATTTAATCAACACTAACATGTCATTTTCACCTATAAAATTCGGGTATATCATAAAAATAATGAAATTATATTTTTTATAATATTTATAAAACCATTTGTTGGATTCTTTCATTAAAAATTTAATTATACCATCATCATTATGTTTTAAATAAATTTAATTATTTAATGTATAAAAATTATAAATAAAATAAAATTATATAGGAAATATTTTTATCTTTCTAATGCGTATTTACAGTCGAAATAATAACTTATAAAACCCTGTGTAGAAATATTTTTACTAAAAGATATATGTTTTTGTCAATTTTGTCATTATTTTAAATCAATTAATATAATGGGTCCTTTTCAATATGATGTGGCTCCATGGGGTCCCAAAATCGACCGAATGATCACCATGGTAATAAATTTATCAACCAATAGTAATAGGGCACATGTTAGGGTAATTTAATATTATTATAATATTATTTTTTACCATTATTTACCGAATTTACCCTTTAACCATGGTAAATAAAATATATCCCAAAATAATGATTCATAATTTCTAAAAAAACGTTACTTATTTATACAATTTGTACCACTTGATTACATATTTGGAATCCATTTCTCAAAATTCAAAACACATAAGTGGCAGAAATAATTTAAAATTAATTCTTGTTGTCAAAACAAAAAGCGTGTTTTTATGAAATAATAACAATCAAAATATTGACACTTGTTTATGTCCTGTTTAAATGTGATATTACATAAAACGTCCTAAATTATATTAAGTTATAATAATATAATCTAATGATATTTTAAAACCACAAAAATGATTAACTTAAAAAAATAAATTATTTCGATTAATAATGTTTTTTTACTTGAAATTTACTATTTTTCATTATTCATAAAAAAATTGAATGTTTTCAGATATATACAAAAAATTCACCCTAATCCAATTTGAATATTATAAATTAAAAAATGATGTTCATTTTAAAAAATAAAAATTATCAAATTTTAAAAAGTGGGTATTACTATTCATGATGGTGAGATTGATTGGTCGTAGTGTGTTAGAATCTCAAAGTTGCGTACAATGCAAGATATTGCATTATTCAAAGGGAAACATACCATGGATGCTTGGTGTGTTACATTCCTCCCTCCATCAAATAATTTCATCCTTGAAATTTCTATAATAATACCACACAAAATGATTCAACGGGTAACTCATCATAAGTTTCCCGGGTTCCCACGTTGCATTATTCTTCTTAGGGTATATCCATAGAAGATTTAGAAGGCAAGTCGTCTGGATTCTCAAAAATTGTTTTCCTGTATCATGAATATTGATAGGTTCTTCACAATAAGATAGATCATGTTCTAGTTCAATTACCTCAAAGGTGAGTACATGTGTTGGGTCAGGCATGTATTTTCTCAATAGTGATACGTGGAATACATCATTAACATTGGAGAGACTTAGAGGCATTACCAAATGATTTTCCACAAATCCAATTCCTTTTATAATTTCGAAAGGTCCAATGTTCATGGGACACAATTTACCAATCTTACCAAATCGTATAACACCCTTCCATAGAGATACCTTCATGAAAACATAATATTCTACTTGAAATTCCAAATCCTTCCTCCGATAATCGAAATTGATCTATTGCCTACATTGAACTACAATGATGATGGTTTGGATAATCTTCACCATTTTCATTGTTTCCTCAATATGTTCTGGGGATATGAGTTTTCTTTCTCTAACATCATCCCAACAAGTTGGTGTGCGACCTCTTTTGCCATATAACACTTCCTATGGTGCCATCTGGATACTTTAATGGAATATGTGGTTATAGGAAAAATCTACCAGAGGTAAATATTGATCCCACATACCTTGAATGTCATGTGAGATAGATCTCAACATGTCTTCTAAGGTTTGAATAGTCCGTTCTGATTGTCCATCGGTTTGAGGGAGGTAGGCAGTGCTCAAATAAAGTTCCGTATCCAAGTACTTATTAAAAATTCACTAAAAGAACTATGTAAAATAGGGGTGGAGATCAGAAAAAATTAATAGGGGTACCCTATGGTGTCTTATAAATTCATTAATATATAGTGTTTCTAAACGTTGAAGTGGTGAATTTTCTATTATAGCAATAAAATGTGTTTTCAAGGTAAGATGATCAAAAATGACCCATATTGATTCATTCCTTCTAGTATTCTTTGGTAGACACATGAAAAAGTTAATCATAATATTATCCTATTTCTACACATGTATGGGAAGAGGTTTCATGACTACCCCAGGCTTTTCCTTGCATCTTTCACTTGTTGACAAACCATACTTCTTGAGTGAAAATCTGCAATCTACCACTTCATGGTGTCCCGCCAAAAATGATTCTTCAAGTCATTATACATATTGGTTCTCCTAGGGTGTATAGAAAAATTGAAGCTATGAGTATCATCCAAAAATTTGATTTTTAGATCAGGTATATTGGGAATGCAAAGTCACTTCCAAAATTTCAAAATTCCAACTTCATAAAAGATGTCACTCAATCTCCCATCATTTACCTCTTTAATATTATTTTTAAACTTCTTATCATTAGTCTAATAAAATTTTCTCCTTTATAGTTAAGACGGTTGGGTAACCATTTGAAAAATTATTGATGTTTCACCTTCCATGGATATTCGCATATCCATCTTAACTAGATCGATGAAGATAAGGTCCCTTTCAACTCTTATCTTGTTCAAAACTCCGTGATCCTTTCTACTCAAAGAATATTCCACCTTATTCGCCTTCCCCAGGTGGTAGTGTACTGTGAAATCATAATCTTTATGTATTTCGAGCTATCTCCTTTGCCACATACTGAGTTCTTTTTATGAGAAAATATACTTCAAACTCTTGTGATCAGTATAAATCTCACATTTTCCACCATAGAGATAGTGTCACCATATCATCAGAGAAAAGATTATAGATTTATCTCAAGATCATGAGTGAGATAGTTTTTCTCAGGAATTTTTATCTGGCGATATTCATAGACAATAACTCTATCATTCTGTATAAGGACACAACCAAGTAATTTCTTTGAAGCATCACTATAAATAACAAAATTAACATTCCCTGATGGAAGATTCAAGATAGGATCGTTGAATAATCTTCCCTTCAGTTCTTCAAAACATTCTTCACACTCTTCTATCCAAACAAATTTAACTCGTTTATGTGTGAGCTTTGTTAATGGGTTATCCAACTAGGAAAAATTTGGGATGAGACGTCTATAATAACCTACTAAACCAATAATACTTTGTACCTCAGTTATACTTGTCGGTGCTGGCCATTCTTGGATTTCCATGGTCTTTGAGATATCTACAGAGATTCTATCCATTGACATAATATGACTATTAAATGAAATATCTTGAAGCTAGAATTCACACTTTCTAGCTTCCCATATAATTCATTTCTGATGATTGTTTTCAGAATAGTGCGCAAGTGATTTTCAGGATCTTTGTAGATTTTTGAGTATACCAAGATATCATCAATAAATAACATTATAATGTCCTTAAGATATTACTTGAAAACTCTATTAATTAAATCCATGAAGACAAAGGATTCATTAGTCAATAAAAAAGGCGATACTATAAACTTGTAATCCTTGTACCTGGTACAAAATGCAGTTTTTGGAATTTCGTCATTCATCATACACCACTGATGATATCAAAATCAAAGGTCAATCTTTGAAAAAAATTTAGCTCCATGATGTTGGTTGAATAAATCATCAATAAAAGGTAGGGGTAACTTGTTCTTTATTATTATAGCATTTATCTCCCTGTATTTAAGGCACAACCTCATAGACCCGTCTTTCTTCTTAAAAAAATGAAAAGGGCTCTCATTGGAGAAACAATAGGGAGAATAAATACCTTATTACACAATTCTTATATTTTTTTCTTTAGTTCCACTAATTCAATAGTGGACATTCTATAAGGTTTCTTTGATATGGTCCTTATACCAGAAATTAAATCAATGTAAAACTCAATTTCACTTTCTGGAGGTTATCCAGGTAAATCCTCTGGAAACACATCAATATATTCTTGAAAAATATGTACATCCTCTTTTCAAACATCATTTTCCTCACACGTAATTACTTTATTCTCTTCCACAACAATAATTCAATTTTTTAGAGCTACTTGGGGTGGATCACGATAAGAATTAGGTGGTGATGTTTCTGCTATAAATATAAGGTACTCCTTATCATCATTGAAAATTGTAACATCCTTATTCTTAAAATATTTTTTGCATCATGGTCTAAACTACAATAAATTTCAGGGATTATATCATATTAAATCTTGGGTATGACGCTGAGATCTATAGATAAATATTGTTTATATTCCCTAATGGAAACTGATTCACCAAAAATTGGTGCGATAATAATTCTGTTAGGAGTTTGGACTGACAACTCCCTCATTAAGTAAAATTAAAAATATAAAAAAAATAGAAAACTGTGAATATATGAAATAATGTGACTATCCACAATAAAAATAAATCATTTGTTAAACATGAGGAAACCAATAAATTGCTTTACACGACCTCTTTCTGAGCTTCCACCTCATAGGTAGTGATTGAATAATCCTTTCCTTTCTCCCTTGGCCTTTTCTACGGTATGTTCCTTTGGTGCATATGAAATTCATTTTTATAATGTCTTTTTTCTCTAAAATTTTAGCATCCACCATTGACATCAACTTCCATTCCCTTACAATCATGAGCTTGGTGGATTTTTTCACCACAATTGTAACAGACCCCCATTCCCTTTAGGCATATACCAGGGTGTTTCTTCCCACATTTACCACATGATGGATATCTAACTTTTCCCTTCTTCCTCTTATTTTCATATCTAGAGTGTTCAGAAGATATATTCATCTATTTCTTTTCTTTGAAGTCATAAGTCATAGAGAATTCATTTTCGATCTTGATAGCGCATGAGACAATATCTTTGTATGATAAGAAGGATTGTGAGACTAATGCTCAATAGAGAAATCATTTTAACCCATCAAATAATCAATCTTTATTACTCCTTGGGTTATGTATATTATATTCTGCATGCCTTGATAACCTTGTAATGTTAGCCTCATTCTTTGAGACATTCACATCTTCCTTTTTCCTCAGACTCAAAGATTTACTTTCCATATCTACTTGATGGTCATGAGGAAAGTATTTTTCTATGATAATATCTTTAAACTCCCTCCATTACTTGTTCGGTACTTCTTTATCTACATTTTTATTTCGGATTAATGATCACCATTGATCTGCATCTCCTATGAGGTGATAAGCATCCATGACTAATTTTTCCCTTTCGCTACCCCCCAATCCGTGAAATATTTTTTCTAAGGAAGTTATCCATTTCTCAGCTAATAAGATATTTTGCTCCCATTGTATGTTAACATTGAGAATCCACGTTGTGTATGAGGGTGCTCTATAAGGGTATGGTTATTAGTTATAGCCTGAGTGAGTTGTCCTAGTATGTTGATTAGTTGATCAGTACCAATTTCTTCACTATCTCCACTATAATTATCTTGAGTTGGATGGAAATACATACATGGATTACATACGCTAATACAATTTCCATTCCTTCCACTAGGCAACTGTTCTATACAATGGCATACACTAGATTAGGTTATGAATCATAATACATAATTCCAAACATGTTAATCACTTTACATAAATTTAATTGTTTATGGATATAATAATTAATAATAAAAAATGTTTTCTATGGGGTGGTATATACATATAAATACTTCATAATGGTTTGTAAATAAAATGTGATTTACCCTAAGCATATCCCCCTAGAGTGTCGTAACCATGAGTGAGGAAAGTCATGTTGACGTGTACCAGGATGCCCCAGGTAAAGCCTGAAACTCATTGTCGAAGTTTTCACACCTTGGTACATCTGTTCCAGAGCCTCCCCTACCTTCTCGTATCTAGATAGGGATGTATTGTTGGAAATATACACAAAATCTCTACATTACAAAAATTCTAGGAAGTTATTCTATAGTAATCCAAAAAGTCTATCTAAGTGTAACATTCTCTAATCAGAGTTTTTCTAAATCTAGTTTCTAGGGTTTGTACTAAAATTTCTCTGATACCAACTGTAACACCCATACACCAGTTCCCTAGAGTTTGTGCATTATTACATAACAATGGCATGATCCCAAGGGATCAAAATCTCAAAAGGCTGATCAGTTTAGTAGCATTGGAAGTAATAAATACATTCATAAGTTTTACATTACATTATAAAATGAAAAACAACAACAACATTTTCACCATTGACCATATTCATTTCTTAGACTATCCCTGTAAGTCAGTCAAAATATACTTCTTCGCATCTTAAAAAAAATAAAACATAAAAGGAGTGAGCTCATATGCTCGGTAAGGATAAAAATATAGCGGAAACGTTCAAGAATAATAACAAATAATTTAGGCAGTCATTGATACTAAAATATATGCATTTTAAACATAAAATTCTACATAATATGGAAAATATAAATCAAATAATTTCAGTTACTTATTCACATGGATATTCTACTATATGAATAATCACATGCAATATAAATTGCCAATTTCATAATTATGTAATGCATAATGCCATACTACATTACCACATAGTCAAGGTCTTGTGCCATTACTACAAATAAGATTTGGTCAAGGCCATGTGCCAAGAGACTAGTTTGTATCATGAGACCTAACAATTCATCAAGTAGAAATAGCGGGCTCCACCCATCAGTTAATAAGTCAAATTCCTTCCTCATATGAAAAGGTTTAAACACAACATAGATATTTTTTTAAAACTAGCATAAAAATGTCAATATTTTATTCATTAACCATGAATGGTAAAATAACACATCCATAGTCAAACATATAACAAAACCATCAATATAATATGGAATACTTTTATCATAATAAATCAACATTAAACAAGTTTAAAATCCAACAATGGATGTTGAAAAAAATGAAAATGATTTGTAAAACACATTAAGAAAAATATCCCATTTTTATGAAAACATTTAAAAGTCGCATAATTTTATAAATGAAGATAGTTAAAACAATTTAATCAATGTTTCCCATACCACTTTGAATCATTTTATTGGAATAAACATTTTAAAACATTGATGTACATATAAATAAATCCTTAAAATTCATTTTGATAACAAAGACATAAATGAGAAAGATTTAGAAGAATAAATATTTTAAACATTTGAAATTATGTTTTAAATAAGTGTCTCTTAAAAAGAATCACATTGAAAACTCTTTTTTGAAACATGGACAGGGATAATAAATATTTCCAAGTAAAAACATACCCATAAACAATCTCGAATTATAATGATATTAAATAATTAACCCTTACCATGTACTTTTCCTTAGTCAAGGGTATTTTAACCTCTAATATAATAGTTAAATAATTGTTATTAAATTATAAAAGAATCGTATAAATAAATATGGTATCACTAATTATATTCTAATATTTCTTTTTTAAAAATATTTTAGTATTTATATCATTTGGAATGTTAACGGATTCATTTTCTTTTATATTCATGGTTATGTAAGCCATGTTTGTTATGTATATAATCTATTTGATTAATATACCGACTGATAATATGTTCATAAACATTATTTTTAATCATAAAATGAAAATTATTCTTGAATTATTACGATGTGGAATGAATCTCATTGCGTTCATGGAGACGATAATCCATACGTAAGCACAGGCTACAATATCATTATAATGATGGTGAAATAATATGTAATTGGATGATATATCATATATAAATAATCGTTATAATTTATATTTATTATTTAAATTAGTTATACTCATTATCATACAAATCCATATAATGATGTGTTTGAATAACAAACTACACCACGACGTGGAGACGGTAAGCTATACGTATGCACGTATGGTTACTTTATCATTTATTTGATGAATAGAATAACGAATATGGTTTTATCCTATTTATAATAATATCACAGTACATAGAGGGTAATAGAGTTATTATTCTGGTATGGAAACAATAAATAATGAGAAGTGGAAGAAGAAATGAACATTAAAGAGGGTGGTGAAATTATTACATCTTCTTCGGTTATTTCCTTTTGCATTGATCAAAAGGGATCCAAAGGTTGGATTTATGATCAAAGTAATCCCTCTAGGTTTATGGGATGATAGATGAGAATATATTTGATCAGGTTTTTTCTAATCCAAATGGCTTTGTATGAGTGAAATTATGGGAAGGTGAAATACCCTTTTATAAATAAGGTGAGGGTCACTTTAGGAAATCCTTGAAATATTATTTTATAATAAAATAATTTTTGGTTTCTAATGGGTCCAAAATGAGTAATTTCGAGGAAAATGTGGTTATTATTAGAAAAAATCTAATAAAATATGTTTTAGAGAGGTTTAGTTCAACATATTAACCATATGTTTAGATTTAACTCTTAGATAAATAGTTTGACATTTACCATGTCACACTGTATTTTTATGTTATATGGTTTATATACTTATAATAACAAGACAAGAGAACCCCATGTAGTTATGTATTAATATAACTATCATTATATAGTTTCTTTGGAATATCATTTTATTTTTAGTACTATTATATGATTTAATAATATAATATATTTTTTCAAAACTCATTTATGTCAATTTCCACACTATTTAGTATTTTGTTTTGTGAAAGTCAACACAACACGATTAGATCCAAAAACATACATTGAATCAACTCTAACAAGTCATTTTCACCTAAAAAATTCTTTTATGTCATAAATACTTCGAAAATATATTTATTTTAATATTTACAATACCATTTATTTTCTTCTTTCATTAATTAGTTAATTACTACATCATCATTGTCTCATAAATACATTTAATTATTTAAAGTCTAAAAATTAACAAATAAAATATAATTATGTTTGAAACCTTTTTATACTTCTAATAAGTACTTATAGTCGAAAATATAACTTAAATAACCCCATGTAAAAATTGTTTTACTAAAAGATATATGTTTATGTCATTTTTGTCATTACTTTAAATTATTTAATATAAAGTGTCATTATCACTCTCAAGTGGCTCTCTGGGGTTCAAAAATTGACCCATGTATGACCATGGTCAGACATGTGTCAACCAATTGTAATTGGACACATGTTAGGGTAATTTAATATTATTATAATAATATTTTTTACCAATATTTACAAGATTTACCCTTTAACCAAGGTAATAAAATATTTACCGAAGTAATTATTCATAATGTCTAAAAATAAAGGATACTTATTTACACTATTTGGAACTCGTGAATAGAAATATGGAAACCATTTTTTTTAAATTCAAAACACAAAAGTGGAAGAGATTGATTTAAAATTTAGTCATGTTGCCAAAATAAAAAACATGTTTTTAAGAAATAAAAACTATCAAAATATTGACACTTGTTTATGTCCAGTTTAAATTTTATATTACATAAAATGAACTAAATTATATTAAATTATAAAAATATAATGTAATTCTATTTTAAAACCAATCAAATGTATAATTTAACACTATATAATATTTTTTTTAAAAAGATGTTTTTAATTAAAATTTTGTATTTTTTCAATATTCATCAAAAATTGAAAGTTTTCAGAAAAGTACGAAAACATCACCCTAATATAATTTCGATATTACAGATTCAAAACATACTTCCATTATGAAAATTATAAATTATAAAATTTCAAAAAGTAGGAATTATTATTCATAATTGCTAGTTTGATTGGTCGCGGTGTGTTTGAATCTCAATGTTGCGTAAAATGCATGTTAATGCATTATTCAAAGAGAAATATACCATGGATGCATGGGGTGTTTCATTTTATGTGTTAAGTTAATAAATAATGTGCATTGTTTGGTAAAATATTATTCTAATTTAAATATGAATGATTTTTGAGACAGATATAGGTCTGATGACAAGTTCGACCAGCTAAGATCTCCAATTTAATGGGTAATGTGATGGAGTTTCCCGTTGAGACATTACTCCTAATGGATGTTGGAATTATCTAGTTAGGTGATTAAATTTTATGATTTAATATATTATTTAATGTAATGATTTTTTATCAATATTCCTACAATGAATTTTTATCATGGTTTATATAGGAAATTAATTTATTTCAAAACTAATTAAATTGAGGAAATGTTTTTAAGGAATGATTCTAACTATAATAAAAATGGGTTAAATGATTTTTTTTCAAGAAAAGGTATTCCTGAGTTTTCTTGTTTTCTAATACACACTTTTGTTTATAATTTCTATATCATGAATACATATGAAATTTCTTATGAGTTATTTATTTAAAATATGTTTTTTATAAAAAATGGGATTTTTGAGATTAAATTTATTTTATGAGAAATAATATTTCTTAATTATGTATTTTAATGGTTTATAAATTTAATAAATATTTTTTGTTAATTTAATTAAAATTATTGATATTTATTTATAATCCCAAAATTTCAAATGTTTTTCATAGGGTTTAAAGATGATTCTGAATGATAATAACTTCTTAGATCATGTTATGGGGGTAAAATTGAAAGAGGAATATGTGTCTTTTTAAAGAACATATTTTTTAGAAGTAAAGAAATTGTGTGTAAATGTCCACTTTTTATTTTAATATATACTATTTATCTAAAATATAAACATACGAATATATTCGGGAAACAAATAATATTTTATAAACTATAAATCATGTAATTTATTAGGTTATTATGTGAATTTTGTTATATCAGTTAGAGAAATGTTGTTTTCTATGATTTATTAAGAGTGGTATTGGGGGAAATCCCTATAATGAATGATAACATGATATAATATGGCTAAAAAAAGCCATGACTATATGTGGTGAGTTATAGAGAGAAATAAATTTTTTTATAAAATGTTTTTTATGTACCATATTGTGGGAGACACTATCTATATCGTGATAAATACATAGGGAACAACGACTATAAAACCTTGAGAAACACATTCAATCATGTGTACATAATAATAAAGAAAGGATTACGAGTTGAATAACTATATTTTTTTTATATGATATTTCTTACACCTTTGGTATATGAAATATAGTAGTTGATTCCTTTATAATGAATTTTATATCAATGAAAATAAAGAAGTATAGTAATGAATTGATCCTTATTGGTCTCTTAGCTAAATCTCTTGAATATATTTATGTAGAAGGGATACTTTTTTCCCATTATAGTGTTTTTCTCTCAATCCCTATTAGATATCATCTATGTAGAAAAATTAATAAAAATTTGGTTAAAAAAATTAGAATATGTTTATATTATTGAGAGACTATCCCTTACTTATGTCTCTAATCTGAAGACCTTATGTGCTTTTGGAATATTCATTTGCATCGTTTATCTTCATTAAAGTGTGTGATAATGTAATTACAACATTCAAAGAGTTATATCCATCCTGGTGTCACTAATATATACTTAGGTATGATTTAATGGTATTGCTGTAAATACATGAGGTGGTATGTAATGGATTTTGTATCTTCATATTGTGCATCCATTATGTGAAAGCTAATCATCAGAGACACTTAGGATTTCATAAAACTCATCCCATCCTTAAATAGAAGTGGGATGATAATTCCATTGAATTTATTACCGGAATACCTAATAAACTTCAATGGTTGGAGGCTATTTGGGTCATAATTTACAAGTTAATGTTGTTCACTCACTTTATATTGAACAATGACATCACAATGGTAGCGGATATTAGTAAACCTTATAATATGGACATAGTTATGCTTCATGAAATTCATTTCAACACTATGTCAACAATAGGTCATCAATTTTTTATTGTTTTCAAGAGACCTTATAATGAAACAAAATCCCTAATTAGTCTCATCCCAACCAAACAACCAAAATTATATAATCAAACTGAGTGAGTAAACTATATTATCTAAAAAATTGACTAAAATATTATTTTATAATTTTATAAGTCCCTGGATAACTATATGAAATTGTTATAATTATTAAAAAATATTTTTTACAATTACTCAATTAGAATAAAACCTTTTAAATCATTATATGGATCAAAAAAATTCTGTTTCTTCTGTATGAACAAGGAAGGAGAATCCTCCCTTTTGGGACCATGGATCATCATAGAGATGACAGATAAGATAAATGATAAATATATTGAAATTAATAAATGTATATATATATCCAATTTATATCATTTTAATCATCCCTTGTATTTCCCATTTGGTGGTCAAGTACATTAATGGGTGTTTCCCCTACATGTTCACCAACTATTTGAAATATAAGGTAATTTCACCCTATGATTCATTAATCCAATTGATATTATTTTAAGAGTTTATATTATCACATATTTGTTTGAAATGTATTATTAAAAATATTCTCATGTGTTTAATTATGATGAAATTAAATGGAAGAATGAAAGATTCATAGCTGATCACCCATTATGAATAAATAATTTCCTTGTTAAATTGATATTTAATAATTACATCTGATTGTGTTGTATATTGTTTTATCTATGATCTAATTATCAGGGGAATTGGGAGTGATAAGATAACATGAGTGATAAATGTCCCACTTTTTCATGAATGAAGCTTCAGATTGATTGACTATGGGTAGAACATGTTGGATTGGGGAGAATTATCAAACCCACAATAATTTTTATTACAAAAATACCATTAAATTTATTAGTTAATATTATATGTTTATTGTATTTTATACTTTTCATCTTTTTTTATTTTTTATTCTTTTCATCCATCAGTTTCATATGTTTTCAATTTTAAATTGGTATAAGGACGCGATGTACATACAATTTATGTGTTATAGGTCACCCTATAGGGAGGAGGGGATATTCTACATACCATTTTGAAATTATATGGAAAAACACGTTCCTACATTATAAAATTCATAGTGTTAACCTTGTAATATAAAACACCAACATTAGGGTAATTATAGTGCGCTGTGTCATAGCCTAAGAGGTTATTCCATAGATTCCCTATGTACCCCCATGGAATAAAATCCATAAATGCATCATTATCTATTTCTCCCTCTTACATTCTCTCAATATCCCTCCTCCCATAACCCTTGAATGTATTTTTAACATAGATACCTTGTCATATGATGGGATTATATATATATATACACACATTCATCAATTACATATAATGAAACATCATGTAATCACTTCCTCTCCCTTTCTTCATGTTAATCATTTCATATTTATTATTTTTATCTTTACTCTAAATAAGTGGAATTTTAGGACTCCATCTATAAATAAATATATTATATAGAGTTTAATTTGAGTGATTTGTTTTTGGTTCTTGTTGTTATTCAACTAAATTGAGAGTTTTCAATATTTATAGGTTTTTAGCACAATTGTGACAGCTAGTTTTGTATGTTCTTATATGATAGAATATCAATTGAGGCTTTAAATTGACAATTTATTTATAAAATATTATCAAAGATAATATATGGTAGTATGTAATCTAATTATTAGATACTAATTTGATTAAAATACTTAATGATTTTGAAAATGGAATGCATATATTTTAATTAGAAATTGTAACTACATGTGAAAAGGTTAACAAAAAAGAATTGTTTAGTGAACGAAGTGGTATTTAAAAAAATCAAGGGAATCTGTCATACACGGATAGTTCATCCTATATCATATGATTTTATTTCATCATTCCCAAGAATCGACATAACGAAGGATGATGATTATTATATTCCCTCACTAGCCACTAATGTAGTTCATTATCAATTCCACTAGTTGATGATATTTACCTAATTAGTGATGTATTATCAATAGGTCACCTAGAATTATTCACCATAGGGTGTAATAAAATGATTATTTTTCTTTATGAATTTATTTTAGAAGTTTTTTTATGAATTCCTTATTCACATAGTAGTAATTTACCTTGATATTTTTTTCAATAGAGAGTTAAAAACCTATATTCATTCACAATGTTCCTCCTAGAATTATTAGTTTTTCTATAATGTATTTATATAGAACAATTAGTGGGATTATACAATGATTTATTCTAACATCATATATGGTTACACATGTTTATGTTTACCTTATTCATATGGATTAATATAAGGTAATGTTTCATATTGGTGGATGTCTATATTCATAATAACATTAAGTGAGATGACGTGGGTGACATGGTTTGATAAACCCTCTTGTCATGAAGGTGTGGATAAATGTTAATTCCATGTACTGTTTTCAATATTTACTATATTCACATGACATTTTATTTAATTATTGATTCCCAATCTCATCTATTTTTTTATTTCAAACTGTCCAATTTAGTTTCAATGTTCATTTTAATTATAAATCGTTTTGATGTTACATTTTCTATGAGATTCCCAAAATTTAATGTGATGTTTTGATGATATTTTTTTCAATACATTGATATAGTTGAATGAATTTATAATATATTTTGGTTTCATGATGTGTTATCTGATAAAACATGCTTTCACACTGATTAAAAGTACCTGTTCCAAGATATTTATCCTAATTCTTAGGAAATAGTTTCTCGAAAATTGCGATCTTGAATTCCTTTCATTCCTTGCCACATATTGGATTTGGTTTCTGTGTAATGGTTTACTTAGGTTTTCTTATAACATTAAATTATATATCATTAATAATTTTCCCAAAATAATTTTTGTATACAATATATATCTCACTCTGCATTTTAACTAATATTTTATATTATATTTATGCTTTGTCAATCAACAATTTGAAACATTCACCCACGAGCCTCTTGGAAAATATATTTCCACCAAAACATCAAAAAAATATAATTATAATTTTTTAGGTAGTAATTAATATATATTTTATATAGTTGTAATATTTTCTAATTAAACTATTAATACGAAAATATAATATGGTATTCTATGTTTTCAAGGTAATATTAGAAAACAATTATTCACTGAAAAATTCCAATGCTGGAAATGGGGAACTAATTTCTTCATATTTTTAAGAATAATATATAAATAATCCATTATAATGGATAATTAAATTTTATCTTTTTTTACATTTCAAGAATATCATCATAGTTGGTTTGTATCATCTCCAGTCTTGCATAGTTGAAATGTAATAGGACTAGTCAGAATAGGACCTCAAGCATGATGCCTAAAATACCAGAGGATGCAATCAATTTTTCAGTGTTGATGTAAATATAATTGGAGTTATATACCCTTTGTTAAATAAAAATAAATAAAAATGGAAAAGGAGATCAAAATTTTAATAAAATAAATGAAATTTAAAATTAAAATGATATTATAAAAATTGATATCTAGTCAACCCATCAAGTAAAAAATTTGATATTGTTAATGTAGTATAATTATACATTAAAATAAGAACATTAATGGATAAATCATATACTATATGGTTCTATTGAAAAAAAATGACGTAGATAACTAGAAACTAAATTAAACTTGAGTCCCCAACCAGAGATTTTTTTATTCAATTTTTACTCAATATATGACATTTGATATTATGGATCTCTCTCTTACTAGCATCCATAATCATGAAATCAAGATTTACATCGAGATTCCCATGAATGTTGTGCACATAACTGAATAGACCATAGAAAACAGTGACCCTAATACAATCTAGAATCCATAATTGTGATTTTTAGATATTATTCATAATAAATAGGTATTAAGGAATTATCATTATTGAATGAGATTCTTCAAAACCAGTCCCATTAGAGGTTATAGATGCTTTAGCTACTATTGTAATCAGATTACTTTTTCATATTTTGGACTAATACTAACGGATAATTTTCTATCATCAATCACATATTTATAAGAGGTGAATAAGCTATTCACATAAAATATATCAAAATAATGAAGAACTACAATTTCATTACTTATAGTGATACATGTATTATATTCATATCATTTGGGATGACTAAGGTATCACAAGACTCACCAACATGGTGAAATATTTATCACTAAAACTATTACATAATGACTCATGGAATATCACTAATACACTTTCCTGAGTGAATGATGTAACAACGACTTATATCAAAGGTGAAATATTTTTCACAATCTAGGATGTATGTGGGGAAAATTTCATTTCAATACTCATCTATATAGTTGGATTATACACCCCAAAACTAATGATAATGTAAATGATGTATTTTAATATCAGTGACTAAAATACCAATATTAATCCCAGATAGAAGTTTCATAATATCTCATGCATACCTCCCAATATTTATATGCTTTGAAATACAATCATTGTTTAATAAAACATATATTTCTAGGGGTAATCCCCCATTAAAACAATGATAAAAAATATATGTGGTTTACTAAAATTCAATCCTAACATTGACATATAAAACCCAAACATACAAAATTTTCAAAATTCATACTTGAAGATAATATTAAAATATGAATAATAATCAATAATAGTTGCATGATATAAATATAAAAAAACTATACCAAAAATCGCATGTGGTTTTAATTATATATATATGAAAAATACCATAAAAATTTCATAAATAATACATACCAAACATGGAACAGTGGGTTAAAAATAGGTGGTCTCATGCATGTAATCACTAGATAAAAAACAATGGGAAACCCATATAATCCCAATTTTAATTTCCCTTATGAACTCCTACAGTTGTACCCAACGCACCAAACTCAATGTGGTTCTGTCTCTAGTTCGACCTAATTCTCAAGGATACATGAGAACCCTATAGCTAATAAGGGAACATGAGAAACAACTCAATAAGATATCCATATCCAAGACAGTATTTATGTAGGGAGTGATTATATACATACTTAATAGGGACTTAATAACATTCATGACATACTAATTAATAATCAATTTCATTTATATATATTTCAACTAATTTGTTAAAATATATAATAAAACACTAATACTATAAGTCATCAATGAAGAAATAGAAATAATAATTTTCCAGTTGTTTGATGTGTTATTAATGATATTTCGTAATACATGGGCGGTCCATACTTGTATAACCCACATTAGGATAATATAATAAATCTAAATAGTCCATGGAATATATATTTTTATAACATTCCCTATGCAGCTATCACAAGGTTCACATACCACATATGTCAATAGGAAAACCACATCATGTTGAACATTGTAGGTGTATAATAAAGTCATAGAAATCATGTAGCTTATTAATTTAGGTATTAAAGATGCTTTATAATAGAGTTAGAGTGTATCATCCAACATACTCATATAGTTATGTTTCATCATCCATCCCATTAATCCCAATACATTTTGATCATGAATATAATCATTAACAATTTATTTTGTAGGAATACATGTGTACATAGAGAACTCCATTATAATTCCAATAAATATTCAAATGTAGTAGACATGGTCAACAAATAGTATTAACAACATCCATAATTTTTATTAAACTAAATGGAGAGAGGAATTTTACAATACTAACATTCCATAATGTAAAGACAACATGGTATTTAAAAACCAAAAAGTAATAGTATATATAGAATATAAACCCATAGAGACCAAAAAATCAATATTCATGTACGTAATATTATTTTCAAGAAGGTTATAAATAATGATATTCTGTAATCAATAGCATATATTGGTAGGATTTCATTCCAAGGACTTCATCCATTATAGATAACAAATATTTTTGTGTTTTTGAACTATATAAATTTTATATTACAAAAAAAATATTTGAATCACGTAGATTATTAATAGGAAATAAGTAAGGTTTGTTATTATTCATAACAAATACTTTCTTTTTTTAAGTACTAAAAAATATTAAATATTTATTTAAATTAAAAGATGAAACTCTTATAAAAAATAATACTTATATACATTAAAACTTTCCATTAAAACATTTTCTTAAAAATAGGTAAATATATATCTACGAAATATTTTACATTAATTTTTTCAATAAATAAAATCTAATACCTTTAAAAAAATTAAGCTTTCACATTGAAATTGGAACATAAACAAATAATAAAATTTATGTTTCCTAATAGATATAATCATTATAAATTCTTAATTTTTATAAACTAAAAAATCATAAAAAATTAATTTATTTTTATTCTAAATATGATATGTTAGTTATTAAAATAAGAATATTTTTTAGAGAAAAATTAATTTTTAAAAATAAATAAATCATATAAGTGATACCCTCTCATCCCACAAACTTTCAAAACCTTCCATCATTTTGACAATGGTGGGACCCATAATAATATTTATAATTCGATAGATTAGATATAATATAGGTTGGTTTTATATATTTTACTAATATATTATACAGGTTATTTGGGATATGATGATAACATCTGTATCTTTTGAAATGGTTTACATAAAATGGGTACCTGTTATGAAATTTTCATATAATTTGAATTATTGGATTATAGTTCTTAAGAAACAATTTTAATAAACTAATGAAACATTATAGGTTATCTCACACATATACTGGATTTCATAGACTAATTATCGTATTTGGATAGAGTAATATTACATGTCACATTTTTTAGAAATTAGAAGTACAATAGAGGACATATAAGAATAAAATATTGTCACCCGATACAAAATGTGTTGAATTTTTATGTTCTAAAATGGTATATTAACATAAAAAATAATGGTAGTTTTTATAATTTTGATTAAATGGTTTTAAAGGGATGTAAATAGTAATCCACTAGGTATATATACACATATTTATATATTTAAAACATTTCACTAAATACAATATAATTTTTCTGAAAGAAACCGTGTAGAGAAACTATTCATTTATGATTTCATAATAATATAATAAATCAAGGTTAATGATTTAGAAAACATTTGGTAGACATATTTTAGGAATAACATTACAATTTTCATAAATATTTGAGAACCCCTTCCTTAATATTTATATATATTTTCAATAACAAAATCCTCACCCATCCAATTAATTATTTATCATAATGAATCCACTAACTAGATCATTACTAAAATATACTAAATAGATTAATTCATAATAGAGAGTCATCAATTATGTTATCTTTATTTTAGAAGTCACTCATTTTGGCCATCCTTAACTCATTGGTGAATAAAAAAAATCATTATATTATAATTATTTGTATTTTTTTATGAATCCAATAGTCAATTTACACAAATACCATAAATAGAAGGGATGGAGAACAAGCTAAATGTAGGTAATATGATAGGAAGGTGGAAAATGTGATGAGTACCTTTTATTTGGCATGAACAAAACACCTTCAATTATAATTATTTATAAATAATAACAGAGAGAGAGAGTATTATTTATATGTTTTACATTGGGATACACATACTGATTTTTGGAGTGGAATAATCTCAATGTATATGAAATTATGGATAAAAATGATTGAAATATGAAAATTAAAATGAAACTTTTTTCTGAAAATATGTAAATGGTTATACCGAGTCCATATTATGGTCCAAAGGGTACATTATTGGATCCACTTGAATCCCCCTCCACTATAGAAACCCATATTTTCGTATACAGATCTGACATGTTGTTATATTAATATTCATTACATATTATAAGGATCCAAACTATAATCAAATTGGATTGGTATATTTGGAAACAAGAAAACATATAAGACTATTTAGTAAGTGTATCTGATTAGGATGATCAAAATAATAAAACATTATGTACATATCGCATAAAAAAATACATAATAATAATGGTTAAGGAAAAATCATTAAAAGTGAGATCAACAGACCAGTAATGGAAAATAAGGGATTTTGATAAGTGAATAACAAGATTATATTGGATAACAAGAGTATATGGGAATTAGAATATGAGATTAAAATTTGAATTTCATACCATTCATATCATAGATCATTATCATGATTTGTGGTATAAATCATAGAATTTCATAAGATATTAATCATAAGAAAATTAAATTACATGAACCAATAGATGATAACTTTTTCATTTTCCTTGGAATTGTGGGATAAATATTATCCTAAAAAATCATTTTATTTGGAGTCGAGGGTTTACTTTTAGGACTATAATAGTGGATTGGGATCACATCCCAAACCAGAATAGTTTTTTAGGCCCACTAAGAATAAAATATTAGAGGATTGGTTCCCAAAAAGCAGTCATTGGTCATTTCCATGGGCATCATAGAATAATGGGGTAACTAACAAATTCATCATAGTAGTCATGTTTCCCTCCATAGATTATAATATTTGATAGATTCAATTACTACACTAGTTCACACCCCATTATAAACATGATTATCACATGAGATATCAATATTTACCTAATTCATTAGAATAATATATAATTATAGGCCCAACCATCACATAATGAAGATAATATATATGATTTAATAAATATAGAAAAACATTCATCATAGAAAGCACTATTTAATGAAATGGATATCAAAAAAATTTCATCATAAGACAACCCAATGAAAAGAAATGTGTTTCAAAAACATTTTATTACATTTTTACGATATAACACATTGAGATGAAATGAATTTAAAAATAATCTTATCATTATAGTCATAGAATATAAGGAGAAGAAAATCCTTATCATTATATCAAATTAATCATAAAACTTAAATAACATCAAAGGATTTCATCATTGATGAAATAAATCTTTTAATCCCTAGATGTTAAATTTCATATTGTCAATACCCATTTATCATTGAAATAACTTATTGAAAATATAAATTTGTTGAAAACAATAAATAATTTTTTTTAAATAGTCATGAAAAATTTTAATGATAGATTATAGTCAATTATTTTTCATGATGATTGGAACCTCAATTCATTCTCTATAAGTAAAATTAAAATATTACATTAATATTTCTGTAAAAAATAAAAAATTACATGCTTTAGAAAAAGAAAATAATATTCAAATTAATTTTTCATTGGTTAAAATTAAGTAATTGGTAAAATTAAATTTTAATAATAATTTCATAATATTAATAATAATAATTAAAACATTTTTTATAAAACAAATGTATGGAATAAAAATTATTTCAAAACAAAGAGAGAAATATAGTCAATTTTTTTTAAAAAAATCAGTCCTTTGAATACATAATTTGTGGAAAATAAAATTTATTCATTAATTCTCCTTAAATGACTAGGAGATATATAAATTTAATTTGTTTCATGAGAGTTACATAATAATATTTCATGATCGGAAATGTCATCATAAACAACATTGATAAGGAATTAGGGTGAAAAAAACACATATCACTATTATAAGAGTTGAAACATAAGTACAATGAATAAAATAAACATTATTGGATATGAGAATTAACATAACATTCAAATGGAGAATCATATTATAAATTCATGGGTATTATATACATAATATAAAATAAATAGATGGTGAAAAGGGAATGCGTATTATAGAAATAAAAGTGAAATGAAAATCCCTTACCTTAGGTCTAAATTCATTCATATCTTTTTAATACTCATATATAGTAAATATTATTTTATTATAAATATATTAAATAATCGTAATCATTTATATAATAACATATATGATTTACATATAACCTTTTATCACCAACTTATAAAAAAGTTATTTAAATTACTGTTTTAATAAAAAACAGCTTTAAATTTTCATGTAATACTTGATTTGGTTATTCCAGTCCTTGTACATTGATGATGGTTACATCATATAAATAATTTTTATTTTAATATATTCATCATATATGTTAATTATATAAATATATAAATATATATATATATTTTATTTTTTGGATAAATTTTTTTTAGAGAAAATGATTTTCACCATTAATGGAAATTTTATGACATATATACGCATGAAGGGTATATCACTTTTTTTATAGATTGGATGAATGAAAAATAAATAATAAATAAACTTAATAAATAATTATTATATCATATATATATATATAGAATGAATATTTTCTTATATAAATTTTATATCTTAATAGATGAATATTTATTACATCCAATAAGGATCCACACCATAATTGTATAGGTGATGTATCATTGGAAACATGGAAACAGAAAGAAAAACGAGATAAAAGGTTACCTGAATTTATTCCCTCTTATGTTATTAATAACTAAAACCATTCTTACAGTTACCATACATAATACATTTTTCAGATCATGGGGAAAAGAACCATTACAAATACCGAGCATAGATGATATATATGTGTAAACCATAAAAATACCAACCATCACATAATCCGAACATGAGAATAATGGTTTGTGGAAATGTGAATAAAATTTAAAAAAAACAATACCCAACATATCATATATCAAAATAAATTAATTTATTAATAAAATCGTATGATTTATAAGACCTGAATCATAATGGAAATAATGAATGTATACCAGGAGAGCATAAAATTTTCATAAATAAAACATTGGTTCCATATAAATAACCATAAAAAAATATTTCCTTTATATTCAATGATTTATACCAAGGGAATATGAGTTGAATGGGTTCAGTCCCCAAACAATCATAGTTTTCATGGTTCACTCCCCAGACTATTGTAGTATACAATGTCCCATACTAAATTGGTTTCACACCCCATTCCATAAATATTTATTCTGATGATATATCCATATTTACCCAATGCATTGGAGGAATATATATATCCCACCTATCACAGAATTTTAACTATGAATATTTGTTTCATATAAATTTTAAAAAATAAATCATAGTAAAAACCCATAAAATGAAATGGCTTTCATAAATATTTCATTATCATATATCATATGGAAATGAAATGGTTTTCATAAAAATGTTGTTGATTCATCATGACATTACCCGTTGAAAAGTAATGGGTCTCATTAAATTAATTTCATTATAATAATAAACAATGTAGAGGAAGAACAATGGAGGTATTATTGGATGATATCCCCACAAATACTTTAGTAGCATGAAAGGATGCCATCATAGATGAATCATGATTTTGAATGATACCATAGATATTATGTTTGGTAAAATATCCTTTTAACTTCTAAATATGCCTTTTAAAACATAAAAATTTACCAAAAAAATAATTTTTTATTTTTTTTAAAATTACCTTGATCATTTCTAAAAGATTATTTAAATAAAAGAGTCTTTATGTAAGTAGAAAAATGAGTTCATTAAGACATTTATTCCTTTAACATTTTGGGTACGAACTCAAAATTACCTACTTCATAAAATGAAAATAATATATATTTTAACTAAAATTTTAAAAAAGGTCAAAATGGGTAAAACCAACATTATAAAATTATTGGGGAATTGTAAAATAATTCTTAAAACCATATCTTAAAATATAGACATGGAAGATGACATTTTTCCCAAAAGATATAAATAACTATTTTTTCATAAAAAACATTATTAAAGTATATTTAGTACATAAATGGTGTTAAATGAATGTAAAACATGAATGTACATGACATAAAATTTGGAGAAGAAAATTCATGGGTTTCTTGAGTGGTAGATTATATGATTTTATCATTGGAATAATAATCATAACAAATCTGGATAAACAATTATATTTTATCATATAACCATATCCAATTTATATAATTTGAATCATATTTCCAATGAGAAAAATAATATATTATGGATATGTATATCCCATAGTTTATATGATGATAATAATATAATAAATTCATGAATATTATACGAACAACACAAAAGAAAAATTAGTGGAATATGGTATGTGTTTGGTAGAAATTATAGTAATATTAAAATATCATACCTCAAGTCTCAACATCCTTAGTAAATATTTTAATATTAGATATAATAAATTTTTTTTATACCTATATTAAAAAAATATAGTTATACCTTTCATACCATATATGATTTACTTATAACGATTTTTAACCATTACTAATGATTCCTTTTTAAAATAACATTTTAGGTAACAACCACATCATTTTTCATATATGTTTATTTTTTTTATTTTTATTAATTTTTCTTTTATAATGTCTCTATTATCACATTAATATTGATTATTTTATAAATATTATATATATTTACTATATATGTATTTAGAAAAATATATTAAATACAGACATAAAAAATGAATTTCATCATTCATCGAGAGAGTTTGTCGTACGTACGCATAAACAACACTTCCACTTTATCCACACCTATATTAAAAGGTTGATGAAAAAAATAAATAAAAAATTATAAAGTAATTTTAATTTCATATATATGACATATATTCATTAAATATATTTTTATTACCTTTCATGTAAAACAAAAGTGAAAAATGATCACTGCACTTCATAAGGATATGTTATGTTGTACTTATGGGAGACGTTATCATATTCGTATGGGATAGAATGTTATAATGTTTAAAAGATAATATAAATACATTATAATAATAATTTAATTAATATATTAAATCAGAATTAAATATTTCATTATATATTGAATTGGTTGGTGGTGGTAAAAAATTAATAACATTAGTTTCAGAGGTGGTATTTTTCCATAAACATGATCACTAATTTTGTAGCCTTGATCGTAAGGACTTTATCCTGGTTAGATGCTTGGGATCATCTAGCAACACACTTTGAATAACTAATAATAGAGGACCCCAGATTACATCTACCATTTGATTCCTAGAAATTATGTAGGAAGAAGTCCTTGTATAGGCTTAAGTTAATTTTCAACAGTTATGTGGTTTACATTAGTGTTGTACCAGGTTGAACTTGGGATTTCTCACTTTTCCTTAAAAGTGTTTTATTAATAAAAAAATTTTAAACATGGAGAGTAAAATCATCAAAAATCTATCATTATTGAATATTATATGACATAATATATAATTTTTTTCAATAAAATTGTATTTTTATATATTCTATTAATTTACCACTTAATGTTTTATTTTATCCCCTCAGCAAAACTTTTTTATCCCTCACTACGTTAATTAATTTTTACCATTTTTCTATTCATTATAATGAACATTAAGTTTAAATTATTGTATAATATTAATTATTTTTATTAAAAATGTTGAATCTATTTTTGTTAATTAAATTCAATGAATTAAATTAATTTAGTTATAAATGAATCCCAATGATTTGTCAAATAAACTATTTTCCATAGAGAACGTGTTCATAATTATAAGACATTTGAATACCAAAAATAAACATTTTAATTATTCTAATGAACTAATATATATTAATCATTATATTATATTTTTAATATTATTTTGAAAATACTTTAAATCAATTTAAAATTTTGTAAAATGTTATAAAAGTAAATATAGTATTTAATAAAATCCTTTATTTTTCACGATTTTTTTAAAAAGTAAAACTTTTCAGATAAATATATTTTTCTTAATATGTTAAATTTATTTTCTCATTCATGAAATAAATTTTAGTTATTAAATTATATTTTATAAATGGATCACAAATTAATTTTATAAATTTTTTTACAAATCAATAAAAATCATTTTTAGGAAAAATATGTTTTCAAAACATTTGAAGACGTTTCTAAAATTTGATTACATATTTATAAATATATTTTTCTTATATAATCCATGAAAAATTAATTCTATAAATAGTTTTATTCTTATTGTTATTTTTATTTTTAATCAATAGGTCATTGTAATGTAGCATCTTTAAAAATTATATATTATAGTGACTTTAAACTAGAATTCACAAGATTAATATCTTGAAGATATTTTTGGTTATGAGTACTAGAGAAGTACAAAACAATTTTACATAGTTAAGGAATACAATACATGTGGAAACTTCTACAATATATCCATTTTCACCATAAAAAAGGCATTAAAATTAATCTTGATTTTTTTTTTATATATATTCACAATTTTCTTCATGATCTCATCCTTGTCTATATTATTTCATAAACTCCATGAAAATAATTTTAAAACATAGTATAATCAAAAAAATGTTTAAATAGGGATATAAAGAAATTAAATAATTTTCCATGTAAAAACACATAAAAACCCTTTTTTGAAATATAACATTTTACCCTTAAAAAGGAATCATTAATAATAAAAATAAAATATAATAGATTTTGAGAATAAAAAAATTTCTAAGAAAATGCATTAAAAAGAAGCCAATATTTTTGTTAGTAAGATAAGACATTATCTTATATATCACTCAACCAAATGGAATAACTAGTATGGTCAACCTCTAAATTCGGAGCACCCAATGATATAGAGGACAGAGCGTAACCACAAGTCCCTAGTTTGTCACAAAACCACCAATCATTATTTAAAAACATAACCAGTTATCATTATTTTATCATGGAGACATCTATTTAAATTTTACTGAAAAACCTCCCATCATCAGAAACAATTTCCCAACCCATATATTAATTATACAACATAAAATATATTATTATAAAAACATTATTTAAGAAAATATAATTTTATTTTTGAAATCATTTATTATTAGAAAAATGTGCCTTTATGAAGGAAATAAATTTCATTGAAAAATATCATTGAAGCATTTAAAGAATGAATCAACATATTAAGAAATAATAATGGTATGAAATTATAAAAATTCTTCATTAATTTTAAAAAATTCCATTTCTACTTAGTGAAAAATAATATAAGGGAAATTTTAAATGATGTTTTTTAAAGGAAGTCCACTTCATTGAGTAGGATTCAAAAAAGACATTCATTATTTTATGGAGTAATAAAAATTTATTATTAATTTAATTTCATAAGAACATTTTTACATGTTTTTAATTTTTTTTCTTTCCATTGAGACCAAGTTATATACATGTACATAGTTAATTATGATCATGTCTGAAGTTTTGAGGATATTAATTTCATAATTCCAAAATGGATTCTGCCAATTGAATAAGAATAATGGATCCATTAATAACTCCATTCTATGTTAATAATCATGAAAATAATTTCATTTTTGTACTTAATTTATTGTTTTAATTACTCCCATTAAATATGATTAAAAAAAGAACTATGTTACAACCTTGAAGTCTATATATCATACGTACACATGAGTTACATTTTCATTTTCCAGTGATTAATATTTATGGAAGGTTAATGTAATTTTAATTTTATAACAGTCATAAAATAATATATATCTTATAATTTCTCTATATATACTTACATATATCATCAATGTGATGTGTTGATTAATAAGGAAGCACATCGCTTCATTGAGGTGGTTGTCTATGCATACACACAAACAACGTTGTTATTTTTCTATTTTCCTATAATACTAAGAATGTAAATGATATCTTATCTTATAATATTTACATATATGTAATTAATATCATATAGAATATTAAATCTATGATAATAACCATTCATAATAATTTTTGATGGAAAATATATTACATCGGTTTGTGGAGAGGTAGTTCTCCGTAATGTTGAATGATGAATGATTTTCCCATTTGTTGGAAGTAGAAAAAGTTTTGGTTTATTATACTAGAATAATAAAATATCCTTATATAGAAAATATTATAGATATTATTTTTACATTTTTGACTAATATTTGATGGAGGTGTGAGTAGAAATAAAATAACATCCCATAAATAAAAATAATTCTTCTTCATTTTGAAACCCACATTTGATTACACATGAATCCTTCTTAGGATGGTGTTTTTACTAATCAATTACATATATAATGATAGTATGGACTCTAATAAGGGTTATGGTATGGAATTTGTTGAATCATTGAGTTTTCACGTGTGATGGACTGTGAAGAAGAGGTTCCCTTCAATAAGAGAGGATATTAAACTCTTGGAATTACTCAAACTATTAAAATTCATTAAGACTACACTAGAGCCTAAAGCATATAAAATGACAATAAATAAATAGAGTTAAAGTTATTGACCTTATACTTCCCCTCTTGGATAATTTAATATTATAATGATTTTGTATAATTTAATACAATATTAATCCAAAAAAATATAAATTTGTCAAATTTGAAACTATTCAATACATTGACATTAAAATAATCAGGAAAACAATTAAAATTAAAATTATAAATATTATTATATATTTTAATATTCATTGTAATATAGATAATTCATTGGTCACATATAGTATCATGAATTATATTTATTCTACTATTTTTAAAATAATTTATTTGATTTTTCCATTAATTGAATAATTACAACATCAAAGTTGTGAATGTAGTGAACGAAATTATTTATTCAGTAATAATTAAATATATACTACAATGATGAAGAAAAATATTTTATATTTTTAACTATTTGTTATAGTCAATAATATCATCTGTATGACACCACAATAAAATTATTACACTTGTTGAAATGAATTGTGGGACATGTATGACTTTCCATTAAATAAAATAATATAATGCTAATTATGTAAACCATGTCTCTAAAAAATTCCATAAATTCTACCATTGGATTATTGTGGAATATATATGCTAATAATATAATATTTAGGTTATTTTTCAGTCATTTTATCATTTTAATCAATTTATTTTTAACATAAATTAACTGATTTACCATTATCATAGTTATAAAAATTAATATGTTAACTCTTTATCATGGAGAAAAGAAATTGGGAAATATTGAATAAATTTAAACTCACTAATTAAAAATATGAAATAAATTTCCTGAAATTAAAAATGTTGATGTTTTATTTTTTTATTTAAAATTGAATCAAATAAAACATAATGATTTATTTTGGGAAAAAGAATCTTAGAATATAAAAGGTATTTACAGAAAAATTAATTGTAGAATCAACATTGATGAAAAACTGTATTATTTTATGTCAAAATGAAAAAATAATATTTAATAATAAAAAAAAAACCATATTTTGTTTTAAATGAAATAAAATTTATTTTTTAACTATTCATTGGAAATAAAATATTTAACAAAAATTTTAAAAATTTAATCCTAATATAATGTTAACATTTTGAATGAAAAATTTAAATTATTTTGGTCAAATAAAAATTACATAATTTCATAAATAATATTTTAAATATAATCATATAATAAATTCGTTTAATAAATATATTTTGTTTTGATTTAATGAATTAATTAAGATATTTAAATTGAATATTACCGTATATTTCAATAATAGTGATAAATATAAATGAAATTTGTTACAATTTTTACCTAGTTTATTACACTATCACTCTTATTAGAAATATAATCCTTATAATTTTTTTGACTTATTCAATTCTAGGTGACACTTTTCCCTCATAACATATTCAGCTTCACTTGGTATTTCCTTAGACATATGGTTTTTCCAAAAAAACATAACCTGGTAAATTAACTTATCCCATAATACTTCTTCTATATAATAAAAAATGTATACTAGTATCTTCTTATAAAAAAAGATCTCTTTGAAGTGATCAATAGAAGGGATAAAAATATGATATGAGTATCAAACATAATTTCTTATCAACGAAACATGAAAAAAAAATTGTACCTTAGATAAACAAGGATGCAAGGACGCACGATAGAAAACTGATCTAAAATTATGGAGGAATTATTATGGTCCATTAAACCATGGATTTAACATTCACTTCTAACCCAAATCAATATCCCTTTTCTGTGGAAATATTTTATTGGGAAAACACATTCACCAACCATGAATAACAGAACCTTACTCGTATTATCTAAATAATAAATATACTTTATCATAGCTATTATCTGATGTTTATAAATCTCATTTAACAATTTAGCCACATCCCTTAAAATTTAAGGTACTGTTAACTTCATCTCATATACATTATAAAAAAATTATAGAGTTTGATACCGCTATCTATATAATACCTCAAACAGTGGCATCTTTGTACTAGAAATAATACTTTTATTATATGAAAACTCTTCCAATAAAATATGCAAATACCAAAATCCCTTGTAATACATCGAAAAACTGATCAAATTTCTTCCATTATCATAATTTTTACTTTTTATCATCCATCTGATCAGGGATGATAATATGTACTAAACTTTAATCTATATCATGTGACCTCTGAAGCTCAATCCCAAATTTATAAGAGAACATATTATTACATTCTTGTACAATGGATAATATATGTCTATATTACCTCACTATCTCTTAGTGGTGCTGTTGAGAATGATTATCTAATGACACAACATTTTGGAAAGGAATTAAATGTTTATATTTATTTTATCTACAAAAAAAACCTAAATTTTATTATTACTTCAATATGTCTTTAGTAATCCCACCATGATGTCCCTGGAAATATTTTCCCATTTCTACGTTATAATTGGTAAAGGGTAAATCATCTCCTTTGGTATTTTTTCATTTTCATTATCTTTTTGACAAGTAAACCATTTTATGGTGAAGTCAGTAAAATCTATTTTTATTTAATCTCACCAATAATACTCTTGAGGTCCTTATTATATCATAATAAATCATTGATAAAGTGAATATAGATTACTATAGGCTTCAATGAACAACTATTTCATAAACTGGAAATCAAAATTTTGAAAAAAATATCTTTCAATAACAAAAAACACATTATTTATTAACATTAAATTCAAGAAACATGACCTTATTAACCAATTATAATTTTTATTTATATCATGGTCTTACTTATATTATTTCAAAATTCTATTAAATAGATAAGAATAAAATTACTCTTGAGACAAAATAATTGAATTTACTACTGCCACAACATTCAGAAAATAGTTCATGAAATCATTAACCAAAGGGACATGTTCCCAGAGATAAGTAGTCATTATACCATTATTTTTCTAACTCAAACTTTATCCACTTTTTCTCGTTTTCCATCATTATAATTGATCATAAAATAAAAATCTATTTTCATTTCCATTGATCATATATACCTAGAGTACAATTCCATATGATTCAATTTATTAAAAAAACACTTATTATTAGTATATATTTCACACTTATGTCTATATAAATTATGCCTACAAATATTAAATAACAATTCTATAGAAGTTAATTCCAATTATTGTGTAAGATAATTTAAATCATGAGGTTTATGTTTCTAGGAAGACTATGAAATTTCCTAATCATTAGAAATTACAACATAATATAGTTTCTTTATATAAGAATCATTATAGATAAAACAATTACCATTTCGTAAGGGTAGGTACAAACCTAGATAATCATTGTGCTCCTTTTTAATTCATAAAAACAATAATTTCAATATTATTGCCATATTAATTTAACAGTTTTTTAACATAGATAGTGGGCTAGATAAACATACATGGTTTTCAAAAAACCATGAATAATATAATGACAATCCAATAAAACATTTAATCTTGGTAACATTTGTTTCTCTAGGTCATTCATCAACCATTATATTTAATGAACAAAAATTTTCTCAATGGAAATTCCTTGCATATAGATATTCTATATAATATAAAGAACATAAAATCACATAGAGAAGATTGTTTTCTTTTTATAAATGTATAATAAATGGAATAAAAGGTATTTCTTTATGTAAATAAATCTTATACTGAGGAAATTATAACATTCCCACTTGAATAGTTGTATGACCCCTATAAATAGTAGACTATTAAAATAAATATTAACCTCATCCATGATAGTATATAAATATTAGGCATCTCATAAATGAATATATGATATAATTTGATCATAATAAGATTATATAATTGTTTTAAAAAATATTAAATAACTATTGTAATTTTTTTTAGTAATAGTTATGTTATTACAATTTAATGATTAATATAATAATTTAAAAAGAGAATTTATTTTCATAAAATATATGAAAAAATAAATATTTTTTTTCTTATATTGTTAAGATATTTTTATAGGAACTCAATTAATATTTAATGTGTTATAAAAACGAATAAAAAATTAAAATTTAAATATATTAAGTAAATGATTATTTTAATTGAAAAATGAATTTCTCTTATTTAGAAAATTCATTACAAAAAATTATCTATTTTTAAATTCCATAAGTCAAATAATAATTATAGTGAATTTTAGGGATTTTAATAAAATACTTGATTCTTTTTGGTGAATAGTAAAATACAATAATTTACTATAAGAGATAAATATAATAATAATTGATTTATAGATGATGTTGGGTGGATTTAAGAACAAAATTAATAATTATCCGTCATTATATTAATATTTATAGTTACAATTCATGAACTATTGATAGTATTCATCCAAAATAGTAAACTAATGAATATAATAAAAAGAAAACATAACTCTCCACCACTATAAATACCACACCACCCCACACCTTCTCCTAACACATTCAAAGCATTGATGGTTGTCCAAAATATACTCAATCAGCTTCTCAATCCCCTCCCCCATTTCTATGATGCATTTGTCCCAAAAAAAGATAAAATAATTTTCTCTAAGATGGTACTCAAAGAGGGTAAATTTTAGGGGATATTAATATAATGAATGAATTCAAACATAGTTATGTTTAATTATCTAACCCAACAATCATTATTTCAGGATTACCTCTTTCAATCCATTTTTAGTATGTATGTTCTTTTAATGTTCCATAATTATAATTTCTATTTCATTCCTTTTTATTAACTTGGACATACATATTTCCAATATGGTTTTATGAAAAATGAAAAGATTATCCAAATGAACCATTCGTTCCAAAATAGAATCTTTTACATCTCAATATATTCATTCTACATCCCTCGAGATTGATGAATCTTATACCAAGAATATTAATTCATTATGTTTTTGTAAACATAAAATTTTATTCATGAATGTTTATATTGTTAAATAAAATCCATTCTACTCCATGGGTGATTGTATGTCCAAGATTGATATACATTCTATGTGGAATTTATGGCAATGTAAATGTTATGATCTGATAGGTGTGTCCAGAATTATATATTTCATGTAAATTTTACAGTCTCATAGGTGGGCTCGTAATGATATTGAACTCCAATATGATAGGTGAACTGATGAATCTCATGACATAAGATGAAATATGTATGACCTTGATTCTATCTTTTTTCCCAAATATGTGTTGTAGTTGAACACTAAGACATGATGTTTTATTTTTATGAATTTCCACATTCCATTCCATTATATAATTATATTTTTCTTGTGATTATTATGACAATCCTATATTAATGTCATGATGATGATGAGTATTCTCAAACCATGATATATTGATTAAATTTTTTATATATTCGTTTACAAGTATTTTATCTGACCATTTTTCATGATGTTTATTCAAAGGTCAATATATGTATTAAGAATATCAATAGTGACAATAAGAACCTAGAGAAGACCTAATAAAATTTATATTTATGTTTTATTATGAAAACTTTATTTGTGGCCCTAATTTTCCAAAGACACTAAAACTTTGGATCTTTTATTTGTATCAATATTAGGTTATTTATATTTAAAATGATTTAATGTTCATATAAGAAAACTTTTGGACTTCATATTTTGAATTAGAGGCACTGTTTAGTAAATTTGGGAATTAATATTAGATAACCATTGTTAAAATCGTTACTATGAGACTATGTATATGTAATCACCCAATAATAATTCTTTTATAAAATTAAAAAAATAGGGATCCATAAGAAATTACATTTGACATAGTTGTAAAAATGTATAAATTATTAATTCACGACTTCATGAATTATGTTTTCTTTTGTTTATTTTTTAGCTAGAGTTATTGTGCATATTTTTAACAAAAATATGGTGGTTTTTTATTAAGAACACGGAGCATTGGGATGAAATTTTATGTAAGGAGTGGAAAGAATTTATGATAATGTTTCATAGAAAGTATTTCACTCAAACTCTTCATACATAGATGGAGATAAATTTCATAAAGATAAAAAAAATGTTTAATCTGTCATGGATTATGAGAAAATTTCCACAAGGCTTTCAATATGAACATGTTGTTTTTTATCGACAATTATTGAAAATTTTTGATATTATTTAGTGGTTTAAAACCAAACCTTAAAAATTATATAGCAATTTCATACATTGGAAGGTATGATGAAGCGGTTATATGTACAATGAGAGTGAGATAGAGATTGGATAATGGTATCATGGATTTAGTGATTTGAAATGAAATATAGAGTTTTGAACTAGGTTATAAAATGTTATATGTCCAATGAAAACTCAACCACACACATGTCAAAATTATGGGAATAAGAATCATGGTAAATACCTCAACGGTATAGTGAAATGAAATAAATGTGGCATATAAGGAATCCAATATCACAAATATTAAAGATATGACATGAAAAAATGGAAAATGTGGTGGATGAATGGATATCACCACCAATGGTCCAATGTTTAAACTATATGGAGGAAAGGAACAATGAAAGTTAGCGTCCTAAACATTGAGTTCTTGGTGGTAATCAGCATCATTATCCACCAAATTCAATTGAGAAAGGTATTTCTTATTCTATTACTATTAATAAAGTGGATCCTTATAATGATGTGGTAAAAAGTACACTGATTACTCATTCAATAATAATGATCATGCTATTTTATTATAGTTCTATTAATTCATTCATATCATGCATTTTTAGTTGAAAAATTCAAACAACACCTAAAAATATTGTGGATGAGTGATCTGTGAGAACATCACACAGGGAAATTATTCCATCAAAAGTTTGTAACATCACACCTATTAATGATTATTGACTGAACCTCTAAAAAAATATTTTCTTACTTTATTTGGTGGAGTTTGATGCAATATCGCGCATGGATTAGATATCTTCATACAAATCCAAAAATAATTTTCGGGAAAATGATATCACTCTAACCATCATAAATCATACTTTAATTATTTGTGAGTATATAGGGTAGGATGGAGATATTCTAGAATAATCATCTCATTTGTGTATATTAATGCCTTTTAGAAAAGCATATCTAGCTCAAATGACTGAATTAAATGAATGAATCGTGCTCGTGGAAATATCGATTATGAAGGACTACAATGATATGTTCCTAGATGAATTGCATGTTCATACTCTTGATCAAGAGGTTGTGTTTTAATTGAACATATTCATGGATCTATACCTATATCATAGAAACCATATATAATAGACACTATTGAGTTGGTGGAAATAAATAATCATTTACTAGAGAATGTGTAAAAGGATTTTATATGCCAAAGTTATTCAACATGGGGTGCACTAGTCTTCTTCATAAATAAGATGAATAGATCATTGAGCCTATATATTTATTATATTGAGTTCAAAAAATCATGATAAAGAAGATTTATCCCCTTCCATGGATAGATGAATTTCTTGATCAACTACACTAGTGGAATTACTTCTTTAAGATGGACCTTTTTTTGGGATATCACTAATTAAAGTTGATGAAGGAAGATATTACAAAAACAACCTTTGAAACGAGTAGTATCACTATGAGTTTATAGTGATTCCTTTTAGAGTCACTAATCAATATAAAATATTAAGGAAAAAATGGATAGTGTTTTTTAGAGACTACCTCAAAAAAATATTGTATCATTTATTGATGATATTCTCATATACTCAAAGGTAAAGGAGGAGCATGAAAAATAATAGAATATTGTGCCCCAAAAATTGAAAAGGATGATATTTTATGCAACATATAGTAAAAATGTGTTCTATATGGATGTATTATTATTATATTTGTATTTTAGCACTATCAAAGTAATATCTTTGGACACTTCCAACACAAGGGAAATTGAAGTGTGGCCGAAGACAACATCTGTAATCGAGATTCGTAGTTTCTGTGGTCTAGATAATCATTACTGAATATTTGTGAATAATTTCTCCCAATGTTCTAACCCACTATAAATGCTGATTATATGGGAGAAAATTTTATTTAGACCTGTGAATAAAAATACTACTTCAAATAGTTAAAAATTTTAGCACTACCACTATTTTAATACTCACACATCTTACTAGTGTGAAACTCTTTGTAGAATAAAGTGATTCTTAAATGAAAGGATTAGTATGTGTACAAATTAAATTTGGTAATATGATATCCTATAACTCAATGTAGTTGAAAATTATTGAGAAAAACAATCCCATTATTGATCTGGAGTTGGCATCTATGATATTTTTATTGAAATTATTAGGACAATTATCTCTGTGGGGAGATTTTTGAGATAAATACAGATGATAATATTCTAAAAAGTATATTCACACATAAGGAGATTGATATGTATCATTCAAGATAGTTATAACTAAAATAGGGTTACAAATTATTGATCTAATACCATTATGGTAAGGAAAATAAAGCGGAATATTATATAAGATTAAAGGATACAACAAAATTAATAATGATGAGAATTGAGAAGGATCCAATATTCTTAAATTCACAATGGTTGGACATGGGAATCATTATGCGTGGACCATCATCATTAATTTCTAACAAGATTTCTCAAGAATACATTAGGTTGAAAAAAAATATCCTCAACGAAATGATGCTGAAATTTAGAAGAAGTTGGATGCTCTGAAAAAGGATATTTACTCAGAGTAGAAAATTCATGAGGATGCAGTTGTAAGATTTGGATCATATGATCCAAAGATAAAGAATGATATAATTAATTATGCACATGGTTTAACCTAATATATTCACCAAGGGTGTAAAAAGATGTATCATGGTCTCTGAGAGAACTATTAGTCAGAAAATAGGAAGAAGGATGTTATTTAATATAAATCATAGTGTTAGGTATGTCAGTATGTTAAGGCATAAAGATAAAATTAAAATTGGTTATGAAACTATTACCTATACCAACTTAGAAATGGGAAAACATGAAAATTTACTATGTAAAATTATAAGGGAATAATTCTGTATAGTTTATTGTGGATTAGAGGATTCTCACACTATCAAAATTTAAGAGGATTTTTCCCATGACCAACATGAACACACACACACACACAGATATATATATATATATACCAAGAAGTTGTGAGGATGCATATATTTCCATTTTAGATTGTATCTGAAAGTGATTATAGATTCAAATACATGTTATGGAAATGTCTCTAACAAGATCTAAACACTAAAATGAACATTAGTATGGATTTATCATCCTCAAACCACTGGCCAATCTGAATGAACTATTCAGATACTAGAAGAAATGTGGAGGCTATATTATATAGACTTCAAAGATGTATGGGATCATCATCTACCTCTGCTTGAGTAATTTTACAGCATCAATTTCCACTGATTAATCATAATATATTCATGTAAATCCCTCAACCTGAAAATAATAAAAAACAATTATAATAGTATTATTTAGATGAAGGAATGTTTATCTGGCATGAAATTGTCAAATAAATGGTGGAATAGATGAAAACCATTCAGCGTCAAATCAAAAAAAAACTGAAGGTGAAAGAAGAGATATGAAGATAATCATCGAGGATACCTTTAGTTTATGGTAGGATACATGGTATTCCTCATCATATATCCATGGAAACTAATCATGAGATTTTTTATGAAAATTAGTTTGAGTCACATGTAAATCATTCCCTTTATGATCAATGATCTTGTTAGTGTTTTGGCCTATCGATTAGAGCTTCCACCCACCATGTCTCATGTATATGATGTATTTGACATATCCCTCTTGAGGAAGTATATACCAGATACATCACATATACTAAATCCATTGGTTGTATAGTTGAAAAATGATCACACTTACAAGGAGCATCCCGTACATATATTGGAACATAGAGATAATGTCCTACACAACAAGACTACTCATCTGGTCAAAGTACTATGGAAAAACCATAAGTAGGAAAAGGAAACATGGGAACCCAAGCAATAAATGAAAGGGAGTGCCCCCAATTTTTTACTCCATATAATATAAAATAAAATTTCATCGGAGAAAATTCATATGGGAGAAGAATGTAATGATCGAAAATTTTATCAATATAAATTCCATTCTAATAATTTTACCATATAGTATAAACCACATAAAATCTCACTGAGAACACAATGATAACATTATAAAAGTACAATTAATGGAATAATCGGTATTTGTAAATGTTAGAAAACCAATACGAATAAAAAACGTTACTTGACCTCACGAATAGTAATATGACCCTTATGAATAGTAAATAGGCCAAATGAATAGTAACCTCAGACACGATTATATAAATACAATTTTGGAATCTTATAAATAAAATTATGACATAATTATATCATTTTAAGAGTAAACAATTTCTCAAAAAATTATTAATTAATTTTGGGCATTTTTTATGTCAGAAATATTTAATTAATATTATATTATTAATTTTATAATTTTAAGTAAAATTAAATTTCAAAAAAAGATATTAATTAAATTTTATTTTATACTTATGATATTAAAAAAATTATGGGACCATAGATAGTTTTTAAATTTGTCATAAAATCACTTATAAATTTTAAATCATCATTTACCAAGTAAAATATGATTTTATTTGAAAATTACAATTCTCATTTGTAGAAAAATAAATTAAAAAATGAGTACATTTTTGTATTCTACACATTGAAAAATGGTTAGGGTTCATTTTTTGGATTTTTTTAAATACATGAATTTTTTTTGTATAGTAAAATACAATAATTTAAAATAAGAGATAAATATATGAATTATTGAGTTATAGATTATTTAATTCAATGTAAGACCAAGAATCTCGAACCCTCCTTCTTTATTTTAATATATAGAGAGATATTGGTCAATATGTTAATATTATTTTTCTAAGTTAATAAACTAATGAATATAATAATGAGAACAAAACCCTATCCTTCCTTACAAATAATACTCCTCGCAACCTCTTCTCATCACACCTTCCAGACATTGGGTCTTATCTAAATTCTACGCACTATTTTTTCCAACTACCTCCCCACAACTAGTATGAGTTGGCCTTAATGAAATACACAATCATTTCTAGCAAGGTTCTTCTTAAGGGGAACAAATTAAAGAGAATATTAATGTGAAGAAAAAATTCTGACATAAGCTATGGGGAATTCCCAAACCCAACTCTATTCCATTGTATTTATTCATTTCACTATATTCTATATTGATGTTACTTAAATATCATTTTTTTTTCTTCCCTTTTCTTTTCAGGGATATACATAATTGCAATATAGTTTAATGAAAAATGCAATTTTTTTAAAAAAAGAATCTTTCCAAAAATAAATCTTTTATATATTAGAAGATTTTTTCTTCTTCACTCATGATTGATGATTATTATACCATTAATATTATACCCTCTTCATTTTCAGAACCTAAAATTTTATTCATGAATGTATGATTTATGAAATGAATCCCATTTCATTTCTTGGGTTGTTTTTTATCCAATATTGATATATGTTATATATTGAATGCAAGATAATGTAAATGTTATTATGTAATGGTTGATACAAAATTATATTTCACATATTAACATTATGTTGTGATTGGTGTGCCCAAAATTATATATCACACCAAATCATTGGGTAATGTGTTGAATATCATTATATATAGTGAAATATACATGGACTTGATGCTTTCTTTTTTCACAACTATTTGTGGAAGTGGACAAATAAGACATGATATTTAATTTTTATGTATTTCCACATCCTATTCATTTATAAAATGCTTCATACATTTATTATAATGATAATAATATGTTCATGTTTTGATGATGACAATTATGCTCAGCCCATGTTATATTTATTCGTGACCTTATCTATCCTCTAACTCAGATTTTATCTCACCCCTTTTTATGATGTATATATTTAAGAGAATATGTATTCTAAGGAGAACACAGGGGGAAATAAGAAGCTACAGATAAAGGGATTAAATAAATTTTTATGGTTTTTTATGTAAATGTTACTTATAGTGATAATTTTATAATGATAATAATCCCTTAAATCCTATATTTGTAGCACTATTAAAATGTCTATCTTTAAAATGTTGTAATTTTATTTTTGTAAAAGGATGGGTTTTTATAATTTTTTTATAGAATGAATGAATATTTTTCCATATTTATTCACAATGATACCAAGGAATGAAAATTTTTAAACAAAAAAAATCAATATTCTAAATTTTCCAAATAAAATATTTTTATTACAAAAATTCAGAAGAAATAGATATTTTCCATGATCCTTATAACTTTTGGGAAAAACTACCATATTATAAATAAATGAAACCACAAATGTAGTCAAATATAAATTTAAGACCCTATTAATAAGAACCATAAATACACCTGGGGTTTTTTTAACCACAGGGGTAACTAAAAACAAATAACTCACACATATTTTCTAGAATTGTTACATTGGATTATTAGCCTCCATTAATTTCATATAATGGTACCCCAACATGAGATGAATCTTTAAAAAGTTTTATTATTCATGGAGAAGGTCCAAGAAATCATGGATATGATGTAAAGGATACTTGTTCTTAACATTGTTCTTCTTTAATGCATCATAATCAACAAAAACCCTCATAGAACCATATTTATATTTAAAATACAAAACATTAGTACACCATTGTGAATATCTTGGTTGAATAATTCCTTTATCAAATAACTCTTAAAAAAATTCGGTTCCAAAAGTTTTCATTGAGCCAATCGATAATGGGGTTTTGAAATAGGCCTAGCATCAGGGGATATGACAATAATATTCTCAACATACCCAACCAGAATGACACTGGTAATTACATCCCGAAAAATAATAATGTATTTATTAACTATGGGAAATTAAAGAATCTAAATAGTTTTAATTATTTTAGCAACACTTTTTATGTACATTAAATGAAATTTGGAATCAATGTATAATCTTTTTAGTATATTTTCAATGGCATGAAATCATTTAATAATACATTATTAGATATAAAATATAAAATAACATGATAAACTAAAATCCATTATATAACCAAAATATATTATTACTAAACTATGGGTTGTTTAGAAATATTTGAAATAATTACCATTCCAGTTATTGAAACATGAATGGAAATATATAACATGGTTTCTATAATATTTTTACCTTGTGTTTTTACCAAATTTTCTATCATAATTTCTTGATGTAGTATTCATTTTATTCGTGAAAATTTATAAGAAATGAATAATGAGAAGATCTAGAATGAAATATGGTATTGGAATAATTAAAATGCACAAGCAGGTTTCAAATAACCAATTTATTTGATGGACCTTAATTAACTGTAGTTTTAGAAAACACAATTTCTATTACTTTATGATATTGGTGTTTATAAATTATATAATGATTTAATATCATCAATAACATATTAGAATAATTTCCCAAATCATTGAAATTAATGAAACTTATCATATTTTTTTCATTATTTTAAATCACATTGTTTCATGTGGTCAGGATCCATGTGACCATACATTCCACATTAGAAGTATTTTCATGTTTTATGAGACATTACCTAGGGTTCTTCTTATCCCACATTTCAAAATAATGGGAGTAATTTCCTTACCTTAGAGTTTCTTTCGAAAATTATTTCCTAATTTAATCCAACCTATGGGCTTCTTACTATTTTATTCATGTAGGATATACATGAAATAGAACTCCACAACAACTTATTCAAAATTATTAAAAATATTATCAGATCTTTTAATTTCTCATATCGAAAATTATCTTAATAATATTTTTAAAACAATATGAAAATATATTAATTTAACTATAAATATATGAAATGAAAATCTAGTATATACCTATATTGTATTTTTATGACTACATCATATGAATATAAAATATATTCGTATGTATACAACAAATCATGAAATCGTTTATCTATTCAAAGTAATATTTCTTAAATAATTTATTACTCTTTGAAAACAAGTTCAAATTCCTCAAATTTAAATACATTAATCTCTTCTCTATCTATAAAATTCTAGAACATTTATCACCACAGGTCAGCTTCACCTAAAAAATGATACATTTAAAAACTATCCATTTGATGATATGAATAACACATGACTAAAATTATATTAATTGACATTAATCTACCCATAAAATCCAATTGGTTCATAAGATGCACTTAATTTAGGATGGTTTTTATTCATATAATTATCCAATATCATCATATAACTTTGGGGTAGATTTGGAAGATCAATTGTTTGGATGGGAATTTCATTTATATACTTATTAATCAATTACTACCAACAACATTTCAATTCCAAATCCAGCCACTGGTGGTTATTTATATGGAATAATATTTTCCTCTCAATAACATCCCTCTGTAGATTCCCTATTTCTTATATTAGAAAACAATTCTAAACAGAAAAATATTTTTAAAATGATAGATGAAAATATTAATGTCATATTTCATTTAAACATAAGAATATAGTTTGAAATAATTTTGGTGTATTCTGTTGACATTTTCCTAACATCTAATTTTATATAATCCTTCCTTTTATATCAATTGTAAGGATTAAACCGTAAACATTACATATTCTATAGATTATAAAATAGAATTTACATTCTTATATACTCGATATCATTTTTTGTTTTGAGTTTCTGAGAAATTACATAAACATATGCAAAGATAACAAATAAATTATCTTTGGAAAAAATTACACAATATCCATTTTTCACATTAATATAAAAGTCTTAGAAATGAATTTGATTTATTATCTTGACAAATCTTTAAAATTGTGTTGAAAATCTCATCCTTGGTGGTACTATCCCGTACACCCTATGAGAAAAATTTGAGAAAATGGGTTTATTAAAAATAATCTATGTAGGGAAAATAAAATAAATAAATTCATTACTCAACAAAAAGCGATAAAAAGTTCTTAAAAACACACATTTTTACCCTGAAAAAGTAATCCTTCTTTCAAGTAGATCATTATCTTACCTTTAGAAAATCAAATGATTTATGTGAAAACAATTAAGAATGAAAATAAAATATTGTTATGTAAATTGGATAATAATTATCAATATCACTTTATGGAATAGAATAACCAATATTTCATCCTCCAAATCCATAGTAAACAATAAATTCTTGGTTATTACGTTAACACCTGTCCATTTTTATCATGGAAACATGCATTATTTTTTTAATCACAAAACAACCCATCCTTTTTTTTCACCAAACCAACAATAATTGGTTTATTGTGGAACCACTTGTCAACCGATGATGTTCCCAAAATAGTGTCATAATCATAACCTACTAAATAATTCATCATAAAAACATTCTTAAGGAAAATAACATTTTCATTTGGAAAATAACTTATTATCCAAAATACAACATATTTATAAAAGGGAAATATTTTATTTAAAAATAAACATGTAAAACCATATATGAATCTTAAAACATTAAGGCATTAAGAAGGTTGTAATAACTAATTATTCTTAATATGATAAAAAAAATTATTTAATAATTTTATAAAAAAATGAAAGAGTCACATTAACAGAGTAATTTCTTAAAAGAATGTCCCTTAACATTGGATTGATTCATAATATAAAGTATTTATCCAATCGAATAATAAACAAGTATTAATTTAAAATTTCATAGGAACATTTTTTCTATTTTTTATTCCATTTATATATCTTATTAACAAGTTATATAGAAATTCTTAGAAGTTTTTTTTCTCATCAGAACAGTTGTGGATATTGATTTCATAAGTCCAAAATATACTTTGTTGGTTGTCTATGTTCAATGAGGTTATTGAAAAATAAAAATAGAAATAATAATCAAGTAATAAATGTAATTTATATATATCAATTATATATTTAAATATTTATAATAATTACTTATATTAAAAGTGATATACTGTATAATCATTGAGACTGTAGGATGTGTGTACACGTGACTAACATATTCATTTTTCAGTGATCATTATAGAAGATAGTCATTATTATTATATCTTCAAATAATGATTATAAAGTCATAAATATTATATTATTTATTTAATTAAATTTATATATATCATCCATTTGCCTTTGTGATGAAAAATGAATTGCCTCACCTCGTGGAGGTGGTTGTCCACACATACGCACGAACAATGTTATCATTTTTATGTTCAAGTAATGTTAATAATGAATATGATATAGTGTTTTTTGTTAATAAATATGTCAAAAATATCATATATAAACTTTAATTACACCATTATAACTAATCCTAAAATACAATGATGGAAAATAGAATACATTAGTTTTTAAGAGGTAATCCTCCATAGAAACAAATAGAAAAATATTTTCCCATGTGATAAATATGGAGATGTATATGAGAAATTAACCTAAAATGATAATATATTATTATATGAAATATGCCTGAGTTATTATTTTCTCATGGTTGAATAATATTTTATGATTATGGATGAATAATTTCAAAAACTATTGAATAAAAATGATACATCTTCTTTCAGAAACAACCTTTAATTAACACCTTAATCCTTTTGTGGTTGGTGTTCTGCCTAACATAAATACTAATGAATGACTATCGGGAATGTATGAAATTATTTGGGTTTGACATGGATGAACCAAATGAATTTATAAGTGTTATGTATTGCGGAGAATAAGATCCCTTTTATAAGAACGGGGAGGGGTACTCTTGGAATTACTAAAAATATTAAAATATAATATAACATTTTTCGAGCCAAAAACATCGCAATTGTTACTAAATGAATAGGTTATAACATTTTATACCATAAAAAATCCCATTAGGGATTATTTAACATTTTTATGATTTAATTTATTTTAATTAAATATTAATCACATAAAATATTTTTATTGTGATATTTGAAACTATTCATTTCATTAACATTAAAATTTCATGAAAACAATTCAAGTAAGGAGAAAATATTTATTAATATTATAATCTTGTCATGTAAATGTGAGGAATTGTAATATTACCTTAAAGATCTCAAATTATTTTTATTTTATTATTTTTAATATCATTGTAACATCCCGAGATTTTATGAAAAATATTCTTTTTAATTTTATTAATGTCTTGTGTTGTACGCTACACAAAAAGGAGCTTGCACAACACACATCCTTGACTTGCCTTGCATTACATGCAATCGCAACCTTCCTCGATAGCGTGTGTAGTACGCAATACTGAGTTTCACGAAACAACGATATGCTATTAAAATATTATTAAAACTAGCCGTTATGAATGGTAATAACCACTTTTTAAATTTTAAAAAATTTAGCTCTCAAAATGGACTTCATTTTTGGATTCAGAGTATCGAATTTAGCCTAAGGTGAAATTTTGGTACTTTTCAGATAACTTTCATATTCTGATAAATAGTTAAAATTACTAAATTTTAATAAAAAAAACTTTTTTAATCGAAATAATTAATAGTGATAAATTATTAATTTTAGTGGTTTTAAGGTATATTTAGAATATATTTTTACAATTTAATACAATGTTGGTCATTGGTTGTAATTTCACATTTAAACCAGACATAATCAAGAGTCAATCTTTTGATAGATATTGTTTCTTAAAAACACGCTATTTGTTTTAAAAGCGGGATTTAATTATAAAATTAATTAATGCAACTTCTATGTTATGAATTTGGTAAAATAGACTTCATTTTTGAATTCGGAATATGAAATATAGATTAGGATGAAATTTTGGCATTGTTCTGAAAAACATCAATTTTTGATGAATAGTTAAACTACTAGGTGGTAGTTAAAAAACTGAATTTTTCATAAAACTTAATTTTACCGCTTCTGTGAATGGAATTTCAAAAATCCAAGAGACACGGTTGATGTCAGTAAGTAAAATTTGGTTCAATGAGATGAAAATAATTTTTGGTGAATAGTAACTTTTTACTTTTATTTACCACGGTTAAAAGTAAATAGGTTAAATAAGGGTAAGAATGATATTAATATTACACTAACACATGTCCTAACTCTATTGGACAAGTGTATCTCGACCAAAAACAGCCTTAAGTGTAAAATATTATCATTTAGGCCCACTTGGATTAGATTAGGACATTTATTATTATTTAATTCAAAGAAGAGTTAAAAGAGTTAAAATCAAAGTATATTTACTAAAACATTTTTAATATAGGGTTGTACAAAAGATAAATTCGATTGTAAATATTCATTAGAAATATAAAAAGATTTCCCACATAATGGTATTTTATTTGTAATTTTTAGACATCAAATAATGTAATTTATTTATGACACAAAGATGATTCAGTAATTATCTTATTTATGAAATATTGACATAATTGATGTTATAAACACCAAAATAAATGTAATTTGAGACTTTTTATGAATTCTACTAATTTTATAGGTTACTATGATATATTAGTATTGATTTAATCAACTTGGTTCGAACATATAATTCTGTTATGACTTTCACAAAAATCATATATCAAATAGTGTCAAAATTGACACAAAATAGTTTTTAAATCAAATATTATATTATTAATTGTTATTTTATTCCTAAAAATCTATGGTTCGGAAAAATGACTTAGCTAATGATATATATATTAATAATAAACAATTTGGGGTTCTTTTGGCATGTTATTGAAGTGTATTAACCATATAGTGAAAGAAAACAAAAAGACACGGTAAAAGTTAAATTATTTAACTTAGAGTTAAATCTAACTGATAAGGTTAAAATAATACCCTAAACTTGTCTAAATCCTATTGGTTGATAGGATTTCGACCCATACCCACTTTATCTTCGAAATAAGACCCTTTGGAACCATTATAAACCGATTTTGACTTTAATATAAAATAATATTTTGAGATATTCCTAAGGTGCCCCTCTCCTCCCTTATAAAAGGGCACCTCCTCCCCCTCCTCCTCACAACAATTTGAGCACTCATGTTCGGCCAACCCCTGCCATTTTCTCCTCTCCACTTCCCTAGAATAATCCTATAGGTCCTGGTCTTCTTCAAAGACCAATCTTAGTTCCCTATGTGGAGGATTCAAAGAGGCGTTCCAAAGAAGAGGTAATATCCATTACCCATCTTTTCAATTTCTTTCTTCTTCAACTTCTTATTCTTTAGTTGTTTCATGATAAAGTAATAACATCAGTATTACTTACATACTGATATGTTATTATAAATATGAAACAACCCTAATTCACCTTCTATCCATCCTACGGAAAAATGAAATCACCGCACGTGCGTACGTACGGAATACCGTCTCCACGCCGTGGTGTAATCTATTTTCCACCACCACCTTACAAGGATGGGTATAATGGTGTAATGAGTAACTATTTATTATTATTATAAAGTAATATTGATACTGAAATAATATATATATACTCCAATACAATTCCACGATCATAGGAACGATATCATCACTCGTGCGTACGTACGGAATACCGTCTGCACGATGTGATGCGACTCGTTCTACATGATCATCATTACATAGTAATTATATAAATGAATTGAATGAATAAATATGATATATGTTACACTAATAAAATTCTTCATATAAGGTATCTATAACCTTAAATGAAGAATAATAATTTATTCGGCAAAACACGCATAAGAACAAAAGGCAATAAAGACTCGAGTAACAAGTAACAATGAAATATTACTAACAAGAAGCTAAGAATATGACCATATATGATATCATATCAATATGTATGATTATGGAATAAGTCAATAACATTATTAAACCATTATACAAGAGCTTCGGACACGTACAAAGCAAATCGGACCTAAGTTAAGGGAAATATCACAATCTCATTTTTATCCGAGATTGTTTATACTTTGAAATTTACTAGGGTGTATTTTATTATCCACATCCATGTTTCCTCAATATGTAATATTATTTACATCCACCTACAATTGTTTAAATCCAATTTTACCCTTGGATGAGTTTTTAGTAAAGGATATGAAAGGAATCTTTTTTCGTTTTTCGTACGAGGTACTTTTTGACTTTTCCGACAAAAGTACGAAGAATGTTTTTTTAACTTAAACAGCACGAACGGATTTTTATGGTTTTATAAAGCCTTATTTTCATTAAGATTACTCCAAAATATTTCAGGACTATTTTTAATAAAATCTCTTTCTTTTAAAATTGCATGATGTTTTGTGAAAAGAAATTGATTTTGAAGAAGAAAGGATATTTTCCTCAAGAATTCATTTCAAGTGTTTTATCAAAATTATTTTCCATCTAAGATAATAAAGGGTTCTGTTTCAATCCATATTTTTACATTGATTTGACTATGTTGTGATGGAATTATGTTTATGAATTCCTTTATCTTATATGAATGGTTTTATGATGTCATGTTGTTTAAGAATCCTATTTTTATGGGTTATTAAATGATGTATGATTTATGATTTTGTGGCACACATAAGAATGGTATCATTATGATATGGGTGGGACCTATATCTCCCTACAATGCATTGGGTATAGATTTTATATCTCATGAAATAGACATGGCTGGAATGGTAGGTTATACCGGTTCAGTGAAACAGGACTGAAACGAGGGTCACTCGATTTAGAAATGGACTTTGTCCTCTAAGATAGTCTTGGAAATGAGTCATGACTAACAAGAAATGATTCTCTATGATTATGTGTGTATGCCAAAAAGTTTAATGTTTTAAGTTATGATTATTGTGAATACATTTCACTGCCATGAGTTATCCTAGGTTATGAAATTATGACCTCTTTTGCAGGTTAAGTTTTCCAAAAGTTATGTTCTTATGTATATGATGTGATTTATATTTCTTTTGTTTACCCTTACTGAGCATTTGAGGTCACCCTTTTATGTTTTCTTTTCCCCAAGATATAAAGAAAGGTTTTAGGTTAAAAAAAGGGAAGATCTTTCTGGGAGATATTGAAGATCTTTCACCAGGATTAGAAGATTATATTCCGAGTTTCCAAAGACACTAAACTATTACGGTCCTTGTGTGTGTGTTTTTGTATTGTACTAGGTATTCCGCAAATGTAATGTAATGTCCATGTATGTCAAGCTTCGGGTCGTTACAGTTGGTATCAGAGGAAAGGTTTAGTCAACCTTTGGAAACTAGGATGTGAGAACGTTAGTGAGATCCCTAGAGATATTTCTAAGGTATGTCTAGGGATGTCCCTAAGGATAAGTATACATATAGGATATAGTCCTAGAACTACGGTAACGATCTTAGAATTTAACCTAAGATGTTAGATATTGAGGGTACTCCCCCTTTACTATGTTGTTTTCTCTAGCATGATTTTTGCCTCTCAACGAATTCTTTTTGTGTTTTAGTTAATGGAGGGAACCAGATGGAATTCGGTTAACATTGAATCCAATGGACAAATTGGTGACTATAAGAAACAAAATTATGTAATGCCTAGAGAGAAAGATATTGTGATTATGACGAATCAGTCATCGCGATATATGATTAACAAGGTGAAATTTAGTGGTATACCTAATTCATCAAAGAAGAGGAAGATAGACTATTATGCATGTTCGCATGTTGAGCAGCATAAAGAAAGGAAGATTGAGATTTCTAAAGAAGGGAAGAAGAACCTTGAAGAATACCTCAAATGGAGGGACCGATGTTATTTGTGTGGAGATAGGGGTCATAGAGTGACAGACTGTTATGGAGTTCCACGTATTATTTGTGGAGAACATGGGCATTACCCAACTCAATGCCCTGACCTAAAAAGTTACTTCTAAATCATGGAAGGACTTATTCCAAGACAATAATTGAAGAGGATGGATTGAAGTGTTTATGTATTGGTATTCAAGAATAATGTTGTTGAGGTACTTTTATTGTTTATTATAATATTTTTGTATTATTGTGGTTTTCAATAATTTTAATGTACCAGTAACCATGAAAAGTGATTCAAATATTTTGGAAAGCAGATGATATGCGCATAATGAAGGGATAAGGGGAAAATGAAATGTTTGACATTATTCATGAGATCATGATTGATATAAGGACTGAGTGATATCATGGTTTGAGTATATAGAATTTTGAGGATTTTGGTATGTGGAAAGTGTTAAATTTTAACTGCATTCATGTTTTCACTAAGGTATTCAAGAGAATACATGATTAAGGAATTTGAATGTTTGGAATGTGACCAAAAAAACATATCTTATGATATATGGGGATCGACGATGGTGTTAAATCTCTGGTAATCGTTTTCACTATGTTATGAGAGTGGACTGCAGTATTATGGATAAGCCTAAAGATTGGAATGGATTATGTTGGACATAAGTTAGTATTGTTTAAGGATAGAAGTTTTCTCGATATTATTGATGGGATGTTATAGTAATATAGTTTTAGAAAAAGGACAACCTGCAGGATGGGCGACAAACCATCGCGTCGGACAAGGATGTGGGAATCGAACCCACAACCGAAGTGCGACTGGCCTTTATCGCCTACCACTGGCCAACAGGAAGTCCCTGTTTATTCGAAACTAGTTTTATTATATTAAGCAGTATGATATATGAAGTATAATGTCCATTTTAGGAACCATATATGATTAATCTCACTATAGATCGACTTGTGTATATAATTTTTGCTAACCTTTTATTTGAGACAGATGGAATGACCCGTCATTCTATCACATGATCTGCTAACACTTCACGAATAACAAATTCAACTTCATTTATTTAAGAGATGAAGTGGAAATTGTTAAAGGCACGAACAACAGTGAGATTGTACCAAAATAAAGTAAGTATTTATTCTAATTCAAATTCTTTAACTTTAGGGAAACGATCTTGAAAACCAAAAATTTTGTCATAGTGACCTTATATCTGATGAATCAGATGGTACCTTAGATTGTCACAAATTTATGGCTTTGTGATTGCTGGCTTTTCCATAGCCATGTTCTCTACCACTCTCCATCAGAACATGATGGTTAGATTTCTCTTCCATATCCATATTTTCACCTACGTGGAAACCCAGTGATTAGTTTATTTGGGTAACAGTTACGTTTCATACTTTTGTTTTTAAAGATTGGTTTCGATATTCCTTTTTACGATGTGGGTTTATATTAAATAAACTTTCAAATAGTAAACCATTTATAACCCCGATGAATTTCGAGGGCGAAATTCATTTTAAGGGGGGTAGAATGTAACAGCCCGAGATTTTATGAAAAATATTCTTTTTAATTTTATTAATGTCTTGTGTTGTACGCTACACAAAAATGAGCTTTCACAACACGCATCCTTAACTTGCCTTGCATTACACGCAATCGCAACCTTCCTCGATAGCGTGTGTAGTACGCAATACTGAGTTTCACGAAACAACGATATGCTATTAAAATATTATTAAAACTAGCCGTTATGAATGGTAATAACCAATTTTTAAATTTTAGAAAATTTAGCTCTCAAAATGGATTTCATTTTTGGATGCGGAGTATCGAATTTAGCATAAGGTGAAATTTTGGTACTTTTTGGATAACTTTCATATTCTGATGAATAGTGAAAATTACTAAATTATAATTAAAAAAACTTTTTTAATCGAAATAATTAATAGTGATAAATTATTAATTTTAGTGGTTTTAAAGTATATTTAGAATATATTTTTAGAATTTAATACAATTTTGGTCATTGGTTGTAATTTCACATTTAAACCAGACACAATCAAGTGTCAATCTTTTGATAGATATTGTTTCTTAAAAACACGCTATTTGTTTTAACAGCGGGATTTAATTGTAAAATTAATTAATGAAACTTATATGTTATGAATTTGGTAAAATAGACTTCATTTTTGAATTTGGAATATGAAATATAGCTTAGGATGAAATTTTGGCATTGTTCTGAAAAACATCAATTTTTGATTAATAGTGAAACTACTAAGTGGTAGTTAAAAAACTGAATTTTTCATAAAACTTAATTTTACCGCTTCTGTGAATGGAATTTCAAAAATCCGAGAGACACGGTTGATGTCAGTAAGTAAAATGTGGTTCAATGAGATGAAAATAATTTTTGGTGAATAGTAACTTTTTACTTTTACTTACCACGGTTAAAAGTAAATAGGGTAATTAAGGGTAATAATGATATTAATATTACCCTAACAAATGTCCTAACTCTATTGGACAAGTGTATCTCGACAAAAAACATCTTTAAGTGTAAAATATTATCATTTAGGCCCACTTGAATTAGATTAGGACATTTATTATTATTTAATTCAAAGAAGAGTTAAAAGAGTTAAAATCAATGTATATTTACTAAAATATTTTTAATATAGGGTTGTACAAAAGATAAATTAGATTGTAAATATTCATTAGAAAGATAAAAAGATTTCCCACATAATGGTATTTTATTTGTAATTTTTAGACATCAAATAATGTAATTTATTTATGACACAATGATGATGCAGTAATTATCTTATTTATGAAATATTGACATAATTGATGTTATAAACACCAAAATAAATGTAATTTGAGACTTATTATGAATTCCACTAATTTTCTAGGTTACTATGATATATTAGTGTTGATTTAATCAACTTGGTTCGAACATATAATTCTGTTATGACTTTCACAAAAATCATATATCAAATAGTGTCAAAATTGACACAAAATAGTTTTTAAATCAAATATTATATTATTAATTGTTATTTTATTCCTAAAAATATATGGTTCGTCCAAATGACTTAGATAAGGATATATATATTAATAATAAACAATTTGGGGTTCTTTTGGAATGTTATAGTAAGTGTATTAACCATATAGTGAAAGAAAACAAAAAGACACGATAAAAATTAAATTATTTAACTTAGAGTTAAATCTAATTGATAAGGTTAAAATAATACCCTAAACTTGTCTAAATCCTATTGGTTGATAGGATTTCGACCCATTCTCACCTTAACTTCTAAATAAGACCCTTTGGAACCATTATAAACCGATTTTTACTTTAATATAAAATAATATTTTGAGATATTCCTAAGGTGCCCCTCTCCTCCCTTATAAAAGGGCACCTCCTCCCCCTCCTCCTCACACCAATTTGAGCACTCATGTTCGGGAAACCCCTGCCATTTTCTTCTCTACAGTTCCCTAGAATAATCCTAGAGGTCCTTGTCTTCTTCAAAGACCAATCATAGTTCCCTAAGTGGAGGATTCAAAGAGGCGTTCCAAAGAAGAGGTAATATCCATTACCGATCTTTTCAATTTCTTTCTTCTTCATCTTCTTCTTCTTTAGTTGTTTCATGACAAAGTAATAACATCGGTATTACTTACAAACTGATATGTTATTATAAATATGAAACAACCCTAATTCACCTTCTATACATCCTACGGAAAAATGAAATCACCGCGTGTGCGTACGTACGGAATACCGTCTCCACGCCGTGGTGTAATCTATTTTCCACCACCACCTTACAAGGATGGGTATAATGGTGTAATGAGTAACTATTTATTATTATTATAAATTAATATTGATACTGAAATAAAATATATATACTCCAATACAATTCCACGATCATAGGAACGATATCATCACTCGTGCGTACGTACGGAATACCGTCTCCACGATGTGATGCGACTCGTTCTACATGATAATCATTACATAGTAATTATATAAATGAATTTAATGAATAAATATGATATATGTTACACAAAATAACATTCTGTATATAAGGTATCTATAACCTTAAAAGAATAATAAGAATTTATTCGGCAAAACAAGCATAAGAACAAAAGGCAATAAAGACCCGAGTAACAAGTAATAATGAAATATTACTAACAAGAAGCTAAGAATATGACCATATATGATATCATATCAATATTTATGATTCTGGAATAAGTCAATAACATTATTAAACCATTATACAATAGATTAGGACACGTACAATGCAAATCGGACCTAAGGTAAGGGAAATATCACAATCTCATTTTTATCCGAGATTGTTTATACTTTGAAATTTACTAGGGTGTATTTTATTATCCACATCAATGTTTCCTCAATATGTAATATTATTTCCATCCACCTACAATTGTTTAAATCCAATTTTACCCTTCTATGTGTTTTTAGTAAAGGATATGAAAGGAATCTTTTTTCATTTTTGGTACGAGGTACTTTTTGACTTTTCCGACAAAAGTACGAAGAATGTTTTTTTTAACTTAAACGGCACGAACGGATTTTTACGGTTTTATAAAGCCTTATTTTCATGAAGCTTCCTCCAAAATATTTCAGGACTATTTTTAATAAAATCTCTTTATTTTAAAATTGCATGATGTTTTGTGAAAATAAATTGATTTTGAAGAAGAAAGGATATTTTCCTCAAGAATTCATATCAAGTGTTTTATCAAAATTATTTTCCATCTAAGATAATAAAGGGTTTTGTTTCTATCCATATTTTTACATTTATTTGACTATGTTGTGATGGAATTATGTTTATGAATTACTTTATCTTATATGAATGGTTTTATGATGTCATGTTGTTTAAGAATCCCATTTTTATGGGTTATGAAATGATGTATGATTTATGATTTTGTGGCACACATAAGAATGGTATCATTATGAGATGGGTGGGACCTATATATCCCTCCAATGCATTGGGTAAAGATTTTATATTTCATGAGATAGACATGGCTGGAATGGTAGGTTATACCGGTTCGGTGAAACCGGACTGAAACGAGGGTCACTCGATTCAGAAATGGACTTTGTCCACTAAGATAGTCTTGGCAATGAGTTTTGACTAACAAGAAATGATTCTCTATGATTATGTGTGTATGCCACAAAGTTTAATGTTTTAAGTTATGATTATTGTGAATACATTTCACTGCCATGAGTTATCCCAGGTTATGAAATTATGATCTCTTTTGCAGGTTAAGATTTCAAAAAGTTATGTTCTTATGTATATGATGTGATTTATATTTATTTTTCTTACCCTTACTGAGCATTTGAGCTCACCCTTTTATGTTTTATTTTCCCCAGGATATAAAGAAAGGTTTTAGGTAAAAAAAAGGGAAGATCTTTATGGGAGATATTGATGATCTTTCACCAGGATTAGAAGATTATATTCCGAGTTTCCAAAGACACTAAACTATTACGGTCCTTGTGTGTGTGTTTTTGTAATGTACTAGGTATTCCGAAAATGTAATGTAATGTCCATGTACGTCAAGCTTCGGGTCATTACAATCATTTATTTTATTTTTTCTTTAAATGATTATTTACTTCATCGACACTATGAAAACATCTATTATTATAATTTATCACTAAAAAAATTAAAAATTTACCATGAAGAGGATAAATATTTTATTTTTATAATACTATTTATAGTCTAATATTTATTCATTAATAGAAAAATATTAAAAATATTACAATTATTAAGAATAATATTGTCTCATTTTTTTAATTTTCATTGAAAAAATACTATAATGTTCGTAATGCAATCAATGTATCCAAAAAATGTTATAAATTCAATCCATTTATTATTAAGGTCTAGATATATACATGAAATAATAATAAGATAAAAATTTGGTCAATTTTAAAATTGTTATCATTTTATTTAAATCCTAAATTAACCAATTTACCCTTATCATTGTAAAAAAATTACAATATTTATAATTATTTTTGAATTTTTTTTTAACAAAATCATATAATAAATTTTCTACCACTAATATAAAATATAAAATCCATTTTTTGAATTTAATACACCAATGTTATATAATTTCAATTAAAAATAAACTATAAAAATGTAATGAAAAATAATATTATTATAAAACATCAATTTAAAACTATATAACTTATTTATAAAAAATCATGTATTAAGTAAAGATAAAAACACAAAATTAGGTTATTTAATATCATACTAAACTAATAAAATTTAGATCTTCCCTAAAACATAATTTCACCTTGTAAACAAAAAATCGTTTTTAATGACAATCAAAAAAATCACTAGTCATTAAAAATATTTTTTTTATTAAAATTTTGGAAGAAGACATCCATGTATATTTTTAATATAATGAATTTCAAAGTGAAAATATATTTTCCAAATAAAATATGTATAATTATAGAAATTTTCTTTTAAATATAACCATATAATAAATTATTTTAATAGAAATATTTCCATTTTTATTTTAAGAATTACTTAATATGTTTATAATGAATATAACTATATGATTTTAGAATAATAATAAATAAGAAAAAAAAATTGATTCTATCTATACATGAGTAAAAAATTATCAATATATTTTGAAATTTAATATTTCCAATTATATTCATTTATTATACAATTTCTTATACATTTCCTGCATATTACCTTTAGATTCCAATGTTACTTCTTCATCTATATGGTTTCTATAAAAATCCATAACCTAGTAAATTAAACTGTTTCATAGTGGATGCCCTATATGGTCACGAATCAGAATAGTTTTATCCTCATAAGAAAATATCTCTTCCAACTGAACTACTTCTTGGATAAATGAATGATACAAATCTATAACATGCATTCTTGACATTTAATCATGATAAACATTGTGCACATAAGATAAGCTCAAATTCAGGGCCACTCGATACAAAACTAATACTTATCCTTCCCATATTTTATATACACCAATGAACTGTGTAATTAACGTTCCTTTATTACCGAAAAACTTCAAACATTCCCAATGAGACATTTTAAGGAAAAAATGATCTCTTACCTCGAATAAATGTTCATTATTATGGTTTTATCCATAAAATTTCTACCTACCCTAATCTATTCTCACATGATGTTGAATAATTTTTACCTTATCAGACACTTCCTTTTTCAATTTCGGCCCCATTATCTTCCTCTCACCAACGTCATTACAAAATGCTGGTGTCCAAATTTTCTTTCAATATAATTCCTCAGAATGAAAAATATATATATTGGAATGAAATATGTTATTATAAGAAAACCATACTAAAGAAATATATTTACCCAAAATTCATTGTTAATATATAGAACAATAAAAAATCATTTCTCACAATATCAAAAATATTTATTATAACTATCCATCTAATTGAGGATGAAAATATTTATTGATATTTTATCCAGTACCGAAGGACTTATGAAGTCATTTACATGAATCTAAAGTAAACACGTGATCATATTATAATACAAGGGGGAGAGAAGATACATATAATTTTTCAATTAAATGGAGTTGCAATTGAGAATGTTTATATAATGAAATTAAAAAACCAGAAAAAGAAAGAAATCTAAAAACATATAAGAAACCATGAAAACCCAAGATAGACCGCTATCAACCTATCTTTTTCATCAATATAACACTTATTTTTTTATCTTCTTCTTGAATTGCATACCATTCATCCCTTCCACGACAGTGACCACGACCCCGATCTCTCGATATTCCTCTATTTGTAGGAAGATCTCGGAGCCTTTCCAAATATATCTCAACAATAGTGTTGTCAGAATCATAGTTATCTTCTAGTTGTGTTTTCCATTTTAAGGATTGGGACATTCCTCGATTGTGGTTAACAAGTATGGGATCTCCTGAGTCTCATTAATAGAGACCTTAGTGGAACCCTGCATCTCAATGGCATCATCAAAATGATGAACAAAAGATGGATTTGATTTACCTGAATCGACACAGCTGAAGACTTTATCGTATTATAGAAAACAAGCTGAAAACCTGCATTATCAACAACAGTCTTTGAAGAAGCCTGACAAGGATTAGAAGTGACTGGGGAGTCAGATTCTAAAATTTATTTATCCTTCCTATTATTCGAAGAAACCATCCTATCATATGAATGGTGATGATCATGTTCCAATTTCTAGGATAAATTAAAACCAACATAATATGATATTCCTATTACAAATTGTTATTTAACAATGAATCACATGGAACACATAAAATGTTTCCAAATATCAAAAAAAATTATTTATAAAGATTTAATTTATGAATCATTACATTAATAATAACTTATACACATAATGTACCTCACAATACTCCTTATGATCATTCTTAATTCGATACGAAAAAATGATTACACCATCACCTAAAATAATACAGATTAATTTCCTACACCCACAACATTAATTCAAATATTATTCCAAATATTATCCAAAATAACATGTCCCAAATGTTCCAAGGTTATTGTCGCGTTATTTTTAATTATAAAAATGATAACCTCTTTTTTTATTTTCCTTCATGTAATTTGATAATTAATCATACTCTTTTATCAGTTCTATCATTATTTGGTATCACATGTTCAATTCAATCTATGTTAATATGTATTTAAAAATTTTATGATCAAATTATATTTGAATATTTTATCCATATAAATGACATAACAATTTTTTTAAGAAAAAAACAAATAACGATATTCCAAAACATGTGTAGTATAATTTAAATTATGATGTTTCAGTTTTTATAAAGGCTATGAAATTACATGATATTTTTTTTGTAGAACACAACCATGTGCATTCAATGAATCGTCATTATAGATGAAAAATCACTACTTTTCAATGATATATCCAAAACTGATGAATTCACCAATCATTTTTTATTCCTATAAACAACCATCAGATTCTTTTATCCAAATAAATTTAACTCCATTTTATGTTATCTAAAAAAGGGGGTAGAAAATATTTAAATTATTTAAACAAACCATTGGTAATAAACTAATAATTAAGGAATAAATAAAAAATCAATAACATTTTTTGGTATTGACCTTTTGTCAACCAATTTTTTAAGAGGGATAGACTATTTTGGCATCTTTATTTACAATTTCAATATTAAAGGATATTATTTGTAGCTAATTTTTTTTTTTATATTTTCTATATAAAATATTTTCATTAAATATTTCAGAAAAAATCCATTGATTCCTTTCATTATAACCATAATTTTTTTAAATACCCAAAATATCCTAAATAAATACATGCTTAAACATATACAAATATTCAATGAAAACATTACTAATAAGATCCATAATGAAAATTGGTAGATTTTTCAAACCAATGAGAATAACTAAATAATAATAATGACCATATCTTTTACGCATTGTTATCTTGATAATATTTTCCTCCATCATATTAAACAAATGGTACCCCAACCTGATATCATTCATCAAAACGGACTTCACTTCTAAGAGATAATAAAAAATTCATTAATAAGAGGCTAATGAATGTTTTTCATAACAATGACGTTATTTAATATTCTATAATGAATGGAAATATAAATATAACCATATTTCTTTTTTACCAAAAAATCATAGTCACCCCTTGTATATGGTCTTGGAAGAATAAAATATTTATATTTCTACTACTACAATTTCATTTTCAGACCAAAAAGTTATACCTAAGCCATTTGAGAATCAATTTTTGAAATATTCCTCGAATGAGTGATGAATCTAATACAAAAATATCCCTTCTGATAAGGAATGATACTATGAAAATTGTCAGGGACAACAACCAAGTATTCATTCACGTCATGAAAATCGCTAATATTAACAGTTCTATTGATTTCAAAAACATGTTCTTTGTAACAATTACTGCCATTTTCATGAAATTTATAAGCTTCTATATTATCAAGGAAATGAAATCATTGAATAAAAATTTGTTATATTTATAATTTAATATATAAATATATAATTATATTAAATCCATAATCAAAATAATATCAAACTCAACTATAAAATATTCAAAATGTTTTTCAGAATAGACAATTTCATTGATAAGAACAAGAAGAGTCCTTTATAAATTGTTGCTCAAATATTCCAACTCATTATTTTCACCAAAAGATATATAATGCTTTATTGATGTGATATTACATGTATTATTGAAATTTTCTCATTAATTAGATAATTTTATAATCGAGAATCAAATATGATATTTGAATAATTCAAATACAGAAGTAACAAATTTAAAACCAATTTATTTCATGGCCTAACCAGAACTGTAGTTATACAAATTGAATTTTTGACACATTTTTTCAATGAGGCATGATAATTATTATTTCAAGTTCATAAAATTAGGAACATGTTATCATAATTTACCAACTCATTGATATTAAATATTCTTACAGTATATTTCCATTATTTTTCATCTCATCCTTCATGTATTCATGATTCGTGTGATTAAACATTCCATAACTAATGTATCTCTTAGATAATATGATATAATACCTAGGCATATTTTTTCACACTCTTTAAAAGAAGGGAATTTAATTTCATTACCTCTATATATCTATGAATAAATCATATCGAATTCCTTCAAACAAGATCACCTCATACAATTTCCATCATGAGGTATATATGTTTCTGTAAACTCCATCATACATTTCATAGCATAATGAACATGTTTCGAATGGGTTTTAAATTCCAATGAATTCAATTATCATAATAATTTTGTTTATAAATCATAGTAAAATATAATAATTTTAAAATGAATGTCTTGATAAAATATTGTTTATACTTTTCCAGTCTTGTGAAGTTATGCCCATTTATAGATATATAATATTCATCATTCAAACTTAGTTATAGACATTTTTTCTCCATTCAATGTCAAATATAACTATGAAAAATTTTTTGTAATGAGAATATTTGAAATTCATCCTATTACATTGCATCAATATCTTCTCATTATATGATATTCTTGACCAAAGACCATGTAAGGTCTCAATAATAAATAAAACATATTGTAGTATTTTTGAACTAAAATTACAATTTGATGGTAATTTCAGTTATGAGTTTTAGATAATTATGAACAACACTTATAATGTATACCCATACATTACATGTGGAAACATATAGAAAATAACAATTTTTACCTCCCAAGTAATCCATTTTAAAATAAAACTTGTCTTCTTCTCAAAAATTATCTTCAATACTTTCATAATGACATCATATATATCCTTAATAATATTAAGATCAATGAAAAATATTTAATAACATGGGATGAGCACAAAAACAAAATAAGTGACATAAAATAAAAAATCAAATGATATTCTATAAATATTTTAAACTCATGTAATTTTTTTAAAAAAATCATGCATTTCACCCATAAATCATAAGCAATTTAGCGTACCTCTGAAAATTATAGGATTACTATAAAACTCCATAAAAAAATAAAAAAATGTAACTTTTGGAATCAATAACATTCTAACACTATATATTTAATTACTACAACGAGTGTAGAATTCATGCTTACATTTTGAGTATCCATCTTAGTATATTCCTTAAATATCTTAGAAGAAACCCAAGCAGTTAACAGTGTCTCATTACCCAACGTAGTGGGGTGCTATCATGGGATCACCCACCCATGGTTTCTAATAGAACCACATGTATTATTAGATTACCCTCAAGTACCATAATAGTATTATAAAACATAATCAAGATTAAATAAAAATTAACACATCCACTTTGATATAACATTTCATATTTACAAATCCACAGAGTCATCAATGAAAAAAATTTATATGAAAATAAAATTTTGAAGTAATTATTTATAAATAAAAACATTAAAGTGACAAAAAAGATAGAAATTTGGTTCATGGAATATAACTAAAATAATTTCATGTTATTTCATTAATAAATCCATTCATAAAACACAATATACACATTCAAAAATAATAATTCATAATCAATGTCTCCCATACCACTTCAAGAATTTTGAATGCAATAAATATTTTTAAAAATTAATGTCTATATATACAAATACATAAAAACATTATGAATACATTAACATTAAAGAGAAATAACTAAAATAATATATCTTTAAAACATTTAAAATGATGTTTTAGTTAAAGAGCCTCTTAAATTCAATTTGACATGTTAGGTAAAATATATATATTACTAAATAATAAAATGTAGTTAATTATTTACTTCCAAAGTAACAATTTTAAGGATTACTATTTATGTTATATGGCACATTATATTGTTATTTATGTCACGAACCGCCTTCACCAAAAGGAGGGAAGGGTCAGCAGATTGCCAGGCCCTTCCTTCTTTATGTCGAAGGAGAGATAATGACCCCCGAAACCCTCCTTCAATAGGTCCCGGACTGGAGAATAGCACCAAGGGTATAGAAATTTCTCACAAATAGAAGGAATTACCCCTTTTATTTTATAAGATCGAGAGATGAGATGATGAAACTCAAAAAGACCAAGCTAAAATGAAAGTAAATCCAAAAATAAACCATTCCCACACGCATATTCCAAAAGTAAATCCACAAGTATAAAAGGTGACTACAAGGTAAGAACCAAAGAGGAAGAGAAAAACAACAACTGCAACTGTTCCAATGGTCCAAGCTAGTAAGGTCCTGCGTGATCCCCGAAGTCCTCCTGGAAACCTGAATGCAGTTTTATATACGTAGGGTGAGCATACAAGTACACTCAACAGGGAAAACCAAAGACTCTCGTGCACATGTGGGGGAACGTACAAAAGTATTTTGAGAAAAGAGTAAACCAAACACCTATCAAGGTAAACTATCCACCCTAGGCCTCACCAAGGCACGCTCCCCAAATAACACAAGTCATGTAATATATAAAATCACTGCACATCATTGTTTGGGTACCCCGCACCATTTTCCCACTAGTTATTGAAAAATCCTACGCATCGGACCAATCCCACCATTCTCACTGCAGTCCCACTGCCACACCTGCCCGCACACACCTGGGCCACAACCACACGCAGTCCCACTGCCGAAATCCCACCCGCAAACACCTGGGCCTCAACCGCACGCAGTCTGACTGCTGAATCCCGCCCGCACACACCTGGGCCACAACTGTCACACGTAACCATGCCTGCAAACACCTAGGCCAGAACAACCACCACCACACCCGAAGACACCTGGGATAGAGAAAATCCACGTCCACTCACGAAGACACTTGGGACTCATCCCGAAGACACTTGGGAAACCACCTACCGCACACACCTGGCCATCCACCAAACTACCCCGCTCGAAGGTTCTTGAGATAATAATGGACCTCAGGCCATCATAGCCTGCCCGAAGATACTTGGGCTATCCTGGAAAGGGAGCAGAAAAGGAGCTAATAACCAGCCACTATGAATAATGTTGGGAGAAAAACCCTCCCCCATGAAATGGGGATGTTCGGCACTAAGTGCCCAACATGGGTGGGGCGCGAATAAGAATCACAAAGCTACAAGTATAGATATATAGGTAACAATCACTCACCCAAATCTAGGTTTTTCATCAGACAGCCTACAGATCACAACATCACTCAAGTCCGAGTCACGACCCACGCCAACAAACCCATTTGTCCCATTCTTGTTTCAAGTTCAATAATAATGTTTATGTTAAGAACTACTGGGCAACTAGTAGGCATAGGAATAAGTCAAGGAAAGTAAAAAGTCAAACATCAACCAAAACGCCCACACCCAGTTCTCAACAACAGAGAATTCCACCCCAATTTGTGATATAAAAAAGTAACCATCGGGACTTAAATACTCACAACCACTGAATCCATACCAACAGGAGATCCCATACCCAGTTTCATAACCACTGAAAGCATAAAAGAACAGGGGATCCCATCCCCTCCCACATCTCCAACAATCAACTCATAGGAGAAAACCATCAAAAAGCTGCCGCCAGCACTAACCAAGGCCAAGACTATATTTTCGGATTTAAAAGATTTTACACGTTCCATGATTTCAATTCTATTTCGATCGGGGTTAGCACAGAAGGGATTGATCCTGGTGCTTTAAATTTATTTAGCCGGGTATACGTGATTAACCAATTGCTTTTCACAGCAGGAGTTTACAACCACAACAAGCCATTTAAAACATCAGTAGGGTTCATTAGTGCACAAACAATGACCACCAACGGCCTCAATTTTCAAGAGGCATAAGCCAGCACAACTCAACAAGATGGTCTTAGATGAAACATCATCAAAATATAAGACAACATCAACGATCACAACCCCCCCCCCCCCCCCTCATTCTTTGTATAAATCGTTCATTATCATTAATTAGGTCTGGTTTATCCAATTCTACAGAATCAAAAGCACGCTCACCCGCATGATACACAAAAGAGAGAGGAAATAGAGAAATTCCCTACTTGTTGATAGATGATCGACGTCTAGGCCGGGCGTGGAACTTTATGGATAACGATGTGTTCGATGCACCAAAAGCTGTTTTTGAAAAGCCACGATCGAGGAAATAGAAACCATGGATAAACCTTAGTTTATAAGAGCCAAGGAAGATTGAGGTGAAAATGCGAAACAACGTAAGGCTCGGGGGTCGTTGGTTGACCACGCGGCTCCACTCGTCACAAAAAGGGGTCGGGTGGTTTAAGCCGACTCATGAATTGATTAAGTATTTAATTAAAACTCTTATGTGCATTAAGAGTTTTTAAAACGCACTTAAACGAGTCAGAATAGGGTTTAAAATCCTATTTGCGCAAAAGGAGCACTACTAGAAACAACTCGACAAGGCCGGGTGAGGCCGATCGGTCTCACCGATCGGTCGCGCCGATCGGTCTCACCGAGACGCCGCTCTTTTAGGACCCAGAGTTTGGCAAAGGGGAGGTCCAAGAGAGTCTGGGTCATCACATCAGATACCTCTCAAACTATTCTCGTCCTCGAGAATTTAAACAACCCATAAGGGAAGGGCGGGTCTGAACAACAGACCCGAAAGATACCTCTCAAGAGTGAACCTCATCGTTAACTAAGAACACCTTCCTATCACGAACCAAGAAACATACCATGCCAAACTACCCAGGCAAGTGGTTTGGAGAGTCTCCTCCCCCATGTCAAGATATTATCCGCTTTGGGTGGCACTGACTCGCCCGCACGAGTTTAATCACATCCAACTTAATGCGTCTTGATTAGGGGAAAGTTTCTCTCCTTCCCCATAGCTGGGGCTTTTTACACACAAATAGAGGGAAGAAAACATGCACATTTCATAGCCAAAAGACAAAATGTTCTACTACAATAGGTACAACAAGGAAAAAAACTCAAAACAACTCTGGGTAGTGGGTATGCATCTGTGCTTCCCTCTCCCACGTACTCTCCTCAATCCCACCATGTCTCCACAACACACGAACCAATGGGATGGTTCGCCCGCGAAGCACCTTTTCTTTGCGATCCTCGATCACTACTGGTCTCTCCACAAAGGTCACGTCGTCCTCGATGTCCAGATCACCCCAATCAAGGACGTGTGAATCATCGTGCAGATACCGATTGAACTGGGACACATGAAAGACATCGTATATCCTTAGTAGCGATGGTGGAAATGCTAGCTGGTAAGACACTTCGCCGACCCGCCGAAACACTTCGAAGGGTCCGATGAATCTGGGACAAAGCATACTCCCTTTGTCGAACCTATGCTGCCCACGCCGAGGGGAGACCTTCAAGAACACATGGTCCCCAACCTCAAACTCCAAGGGCCTCCTCCTGGTATCAGCATACAACTTCTGTCTGTCCCGGGCCGCCTTCATCCTTTCCCATGTGAGCTGAACCTTCTCTGTCGTGGTCTACACCACCTCCGGGCCAAGGATGTCTGCCTCTCCTACTTCGGTCCAACACACATGCGAACGACATGGCCTCCCATACAAATCTTCAAATAGGGCCATTCCAATGGTAGAGTGGTAGATATTTTTTTAAGAAAACTCTACTAGAGGCAAGTATTGGACCCATGATCCTCCCGAGTCTAGAACACATGCCTGCAACATATCCTCAAAAGCCTGGATGGTGCGCTCGGTTTGTCCGTCTGTCTGGGGATGGAAAGTAGTGCTAAGACATAACTGGGTGCCAAACGCATGCTGAAATCCTCTCCAGAATCGCAAGGTAAACCGTACATCCCTAGCTGAGAAATAGACCTCGGAACACCATGAAACCTCACCACCTCATCCACATACTTTCGTGCCAAAGCATCCACAGTACATGACTCCATGATCACCAGAAAGTTAGCCGATTTCCTTATCCTGTCCACTACCACTCAGATGGCATCATATCCCCCTTGTCCCTTGGTTAGTCCCGTGAAGAAATCCATTAAGATGTCATCCCACTTCCACTCGGGGACATCTAGGGGATATAGTGGGCTGCCTGGAACTCGGTGTTCAGCCTTCACTTGCTAACACACTAGGAACTTGGCCACAAACTCTGCCACCACTCACTTAACTCTGGGCCACCAAAACTACCTCTTCAAACCTTGGTACATCTTGGAAACTCCTGGGTGTACCGCCATGGGTGAGTTGTGGAACTCACTGAGAACCTTGCCGCGCATCGCCTCCAGGACAAACAACCTTTTCTGGAAAATCATACGGTTTTGACCATCCACTGTCCATCCCTCCAGAGCATTGCCCTGGTCAACTTGGTCACGCGTCACTTCACACTCTAGGTCTCCCCACTAAGACTCCCCCACTTGTTGAAATAGGGATGACTGCAGTGTTATCTGATATAGGCAGCCTATGCCGTTATCCATCTTCACATACAGGTGTAAGGCAACCAACTCTTCCATTGCCTTCAAGGCGTCTACCGACTCTCGGGCCGCATCCTTCTGCGTCCTCCTGCTGAAGGCATCGACCACCACATTGCCCTTTCCTTCAGTATAAGAGATCTTGAAGTCGTAATCTTGTAGGAACTCCACCCATCTCCACTGTCGCAAGTTTATGTCCCGCCGGGAGAAGATATACCTCAAGATTTTGTGATCCGTGAAGACCACAAAGAGTTCCCCGATGAGGTAGTGGTGCCATAACTTTAGCGCAAAAATGACCGCTGCAAGCTCCAGGTCATGGGTGGTGTAATTATGCTCATTGGAACATAGCTTCCTGGACCCATAAGAGATCACCCCTTGTACTGCATCAACACGCATCCTAGGCCATGTCCCGAAGCATCACAAAATACCTCATAGGCCACCCCTTCTTCTGGTCATCTCAGCACTGGTGAACTAACCATCTTCTCCTTCAGATAGTTTAAGGCTGACTGGAACTGCTCACTCCATTCGAAAGCTTGGTCCTTCTTGGTCAGAGCCGTCAAAGGGGATGCTACTCGGGAGAAGTTGGGTTCGAATCTCCGGTAGTAACCCACCAGCCCGAGGAAACTTCGGGCTTGTGCCACATTCTTGTGTGCTGCCCAAGAAACAAATGACTCAACCTTGGAATGGTCGACCACTACCCCCTTCTTAGACACTACGTGCCCAAGGAAGTGCACTTTTCGTGTCCAGAACTTGCATTTTGACAACTTCCCATAGAGCTTGTGCTGTCGGAGGACCTCCAAAACTGTTCTTATGTGCTCTCCATGGTCCTCCTCTGATCTAGAGTAGACCAGGATGTCGTCAATGAACACAACCACAAACCGATCTTGGTACTCCCGGAAGATGGAGTTCATAAGCCCCATGAACACAGTCGGGGTGTTCGTAACACCGAAGGGCATGACTACAAACTCAATATGTCCATACCTGCATCTGAACGCTATCTTCGGGATGTCGCTCTCTTTCACCCTCAGCTGGTGGTACCCAGACCGTAGGTCGATCATCAAGAAGCATCTTTCCCCTTTCAGTTGGTCGAAAAGATCATCCATCCTTGGAAGAGGGTAGCAATTCTTGATCGTCACCTGATACATCCTTTTGTAGTCTATACACAACCTAAGACCACCATATGCCTTCTTTGCAAATAAGACCGGAGCACCCCATGGTGATGAACTCGGACGAGCATAACCCCTCTTTATCAGATCGTCAATCTGTATCCGCAACTCCCATAGCTCCAAAGGTGCCATTCGGTAAGGATCCATCGAGATTGGACGAGCGTCAGGCTGCAGTTCTATCCCAAACTTGATATTACGTCAAGGGGGGTAGATTCGTCACCTCCCCAAGAAAGATGTCCATAAACTCATGGACAATCTCTGGCACTTCCACCATTCAGAATCTACTGATTCTACAATCAGCTCGGTCAACAAGGAGTGGAGAGGTTCCTCTCTCCTGTTTCCCTTCGGACTGCTCCACTCGCCGGTGAAGGTAACACGCCGATTGTCCATGTATGAGAACACCACCCTTCTTCGAAAACAGTCGATGATGGCGCACACAGAAAATAGGCAGTCAATGCCAAGGATGACATCATATGGCTGAATCTGTAGCAGAAGAAGATCCCTAACCGACAGATGTGGCCCTATCATCAATCTACATCCCCGAAAAACAAACAACAAGTCGGTCTAACCCCCAACTGGTGTGATCAACACCAGGGTCAATAGAATTCTCTCCGCATCCAAACCCAAGGCACAAGATATTCTGGGGTGCAACAAAGGTGTGTTAATCTCTGGTATCGAAAAAGGCATAAGAAAGAGTGCTAAACAGACTGATCGTACCTCGAACAACCTCTGGCCCTGCTAGAACTGCTGCCTCTGCGGCGTGTAACTGTCCACGCCCAGCTCCCCTACCCCTCGGCTATCGGCCACCTCCCCGACCACACCCTAGTTGAGGTCCCTGTGGAGCGCCCTGAGGTTGGCCTACCCCTACGTCTGCCCTCGGAGGAGAGGGAGCTTGATGTCCTTGCTGCTGCTGCTGGAAAGGTCTGGCTAGAAGCTACTGCTGGGGCAGGTGCTGGGGATGACTGCCACTGCTGTATTTCACCCGGTCGGGGCACTGACTCCGGAGATGCCCAGGGCTCCCACAGATGAAGCACCGCGGTCCTGGGCCTAACGGAAAAGGGCGAGTGTCGAGGGATCGAAACTGAAACTACTGCGGTCTGCTCCCTGCGGGTCGGAACCTGGAGGGTCCTGATACTGGAGGCCTAGTGCTGACGACCTTCCCCTTCGATGGTCCCGGCTGGATCCCCTCTCGCGACACTCCTCCTAGAGCATGCATCATCTCCACCACTTTAGCCTTCTTCTGGACCTCCATGTACATCAGAAGTGTAAAGGGGGTAACAGCATACTGGAGGGAGGGTCGGAGCGCCTCCTCGAAAAGTCTTGCCCGAGACTCCTCGTCGGGAAAGAGGTCTAGAGAAAAACGTAGGAGGTCCTTGACCTTGATCCCTAGCTCCCTCACGGACCTACTCCCCTGCTAGAGGGAGAGTAGTTCCTACCTCTTTTCTGCCTTCATTGTCGAGGAGAGGAATTCCACCCGAAACTCCCTCTCGAAATCCACCCAAGCCACCACAGACTCTCTCCTCTCCCCTAGGTAAAGCGTCCACCACTGACGCGCCGCTCCCTGCATCTGGATGACGGCCAGAGGAACCCAGTACTCGGTCGGGGCCTGAATCAGGCCGAAGGCTATAACTAGCTCCTCCAGCCAGCCTCTCGTCTTCTTATCGGAGGTGTTGCCCTCATACTTCTCAAGGGCCTGTTGCTGGAACGCCTGAAGAGTCTTCTGCCACTGCTCATCCTCTTCCTCTCGATCAGCTCTCTACCGATCGGCCAAAGTAGTCTTCGGGGCCTCGATCACCAGTACCACACGTGGTCTCCTTCCAGGTGCCATAGCTGCAAGGTAAACAAGGAATGCCTAAGCCCAAGTAGTGCAGAATGTCGTTCTTAAAACTTCTTAAAATTTTAATTTATTCTTAATTCTCAAGACATACTAGAAACACAAGAACACAAGTCATTATGATGAATGTACGTTTCCTAGGGTCTCTCCCCTGCAATCAGTGTGGCCTCACTTGGCCGTTTGGTAGGTCCAGAGTCCTTGCATTGGATCACGAGGGGCCCTAAAATCCCATGTCCTAGCTGGTATTACCTAGCCTAATTCACACGCCAAGGTCACCCAACACTGTTGCCTTACCATCCCATGAAATCCTCACTATTCCTAACTCTAGACTCCATCATATCTCTCAACCATCAGCATTTGATACCATTCTGTCATGACCCGCCTTCACCAAAAGGAGGGAAGGGTCAGCAGATTGCCAGGCCCTTCCTTCATTAAGTCGAAGGAGAGACAATGACCCCCGAAACTCGCCTTCAATAGGTCCCGGAGTGGCGACTAGCACCAAGGGTATAGAAATTTCTCACAAATGGAAGGCATTACCCCTTTTTGTTTTATAAGATCGAGATATGAGATGATGAAACTCAACAACACCAAGGTAAAAGGAAAGTAAAGCAAAAAATAAACCATTCCCACATGCATGTTCCAAAAGTAAAGCCACAAGTAAAAAAGGTGACTACAAGGTAAGTACCAAAGAGGAAAAGAAAAACAACAACTGCAACTGCTCCAAAGGTCCGAGCTAGTAAGGTCTTGCGTGATCCCTGAAGTCCTCCTGGAAACTTGAATGCAGTTTTATATACGTAGGGTGAGAATACAAGTACACTCAGTAGGGAAAACCGAAGACTCTTGTGCACAAGTGGGGGAACTTACTAAAGTCTCGTGAGAAAAGAGTAAACCAAACACCTATCAAGGTAAACTATCCACCCTAGGCCTCACCAAGGCACACTCCCCAAATAACACAAGTCTTGTAATATATATAATAAGATCACATCGATGTTTGGTTACCCCGCGACACTTTCCCACTGTTTATTATGACATCCTACGCATCGGACTAATCCTGCCATTATCACAGCAGTCCCACTTCCACACCCGCCTGCACACACCTAGGCCACAACCACACGTAGTCCCATTGCCGAAATCCTGCCCGCACACACCTGGCCCTCAACCGCACGCAGTCCCACTGCTGAATCCTGCCCGCACACACTTGGGCCACAACTATCACACATAACCATGCCTGCAAACACCTAGTCCAGAACAACCACCACCACGCCCGAAGACACCTAGGCTAGATAAAATCCACGGTCATACCCGAAAACACCTGGGCCTTATCCCAAAGAAACTTGTGAAACCACCTGCCTTACACAACTGGCCAACCACCACAGTACCCTGCCCGAAGGTTCTTGGGCTAATAATGGACCTCAGGCCATCATAGCCTGCTCGAAGATACATGGGATATCCAAGAAAGGGAGCAGAAAAGGAGCTAATAACCAGCCACTATGAATAGTGTTGGGAAAAACACCCTCCCCCATGAAATGAGGGTGTTCAGCACTAAGTGCTCAACTTGGGTGGGGCGCGAATAAGAAACACAAAGCTACAGGTATAGATATATTGTTAACAAGCACTCACCCAAAGCTAGGTTTTTCTTCAGATAGCCTACAGATCACAACAACACTCAAGTCCGAGTCACGACCAACGCCAACAAACCCATTTTTCCCATTCTTGTTTCAAGTTCAATAATAAAGTTTATGTTAAGCACTACTGGGCAACTAGTAGGCATAGGTATAAGTCCAGGAAAGTAAACAGTCAAACATCAACCAAAATTCCCACACCTGGTTCTCAACAACAGAGGATTCCACCCTAAATCGTGATATTAACATGTAACCACTGGGTCTTAAAAACACACAACCAATGAATCCATACCAACAGGAGATCCCATCCCCAGTTTCATAAACACCAAAAGCATAAATGAACAGGGGATCCCATCCCCTCCCACATCTCCAGCAATCGACTCATAGGAGAAAACCATCAAAACGCTGCCACCAGCACTATGAAAGGCCAAGCCAGTATTTTCGGATTTAAAAGATTTTACACGTTCAATGATTTCAATTCTATTTCGACTGGGGTTAGCACAGAAGGGATTGATCCTTGTGCTTTCAATTTATTCAGCCGGGTATACGTGATTAACCAATTGCTTTTCACAGCATGATTTTACAACCACAACAAGCCATTTAAAACATCATCAGGGTTCATTAGTGCACAAACAATGACCACCAATGGCCTCGATTTTCAGGAGGCATAAGCCAGCACAACTCAACAAGATGGGAATAGAAGAAAAACAATCAAAATATAAGACAACATCAACGATCACATCCCCCCCCCCTCTTTCTTTATAGAATTCGTTCATTATCTTTAATTAGGTCTGTTTTATCCAATTCTACAGAATCAAAAGCATGCCCACACCGCATGATAAACAAAAGAGAGAGGCAAAGGAGAAATTCCCTACTTGTTGATAAATGATCGGCGTCTAGGCCAGGCCTAGAACATTACGGATAATGATGCGCCCGATGCACTAGAAGCTGTTTGTGAAAATCCACAATCGTGAAAAGAGAAACCATGGCTAACCATTAGTTTATAAGAGTCGAGGATGGTTGAGGTGAAAACACAAAACTGCGTAAGGCTCGGGGGTCGTGGGTTGACCACGCGGCTCCACTCGTCACAAAAATGGGTCGGGTTGTTTAAGCTGACTCATGAATTGATTAAGTATTTAATTAAAACTCTTATGCGCGTTACGGGTCTTTAAAACACGATAAAACGAGTCAGAATAGGGTTTAAAACCCTATTTGAGCAAAAGGAGCGCTACTGGAAACAACTCGACAAGGCCAGGTGACGCCGATCAGTCTCACCGATCGGTCGCGCCGATCGGTCTCACTGATCGGTCTCACCGATCGGTCGCCCCGATCGGTCTCACCTATCGGTCTCACCGATCGGTCGCACAGAGACGCCACTCCTTTAGGACCCGGATTTTGGCAAACGGAAGGACCAAGAGAGTCTGGGTCATCATAATTTAAATTTCTTAATTGATTGTATTCACATCATGACTTTGTAGATATTCGGTACTCGAGTCAAAAATAACATTGAAATGGTGTATATAGTAATAATGGTTATAATTACAACTTCTCCAAAACAAAATTCAATAAATAAAAATAACATAAATATATTAATTAAATATTTATATCCATTAATTAAAAACTTATTTTAATAAAGAACTAAAATACCATCAAGGAGATGATAAGTCATATGTACGCTTGAGTAACGATTTTATTTTTTAGTGATCATTGTGGTAAGAGGGTTATTTTCAATTCTTATTTCCATAATTCTCATTAAATAATTAAAATAATTTTAATAATTTAATTATAATTTTATATATCATACAACATTTTTGATGATTTAAAAATAATCAAATCACATAGTATATGTGATCGTTTACACATACACGAGAATGAGGTTCTCATTTTTTTGTCTTGAATATAAAAATGTATTTATTATATTAGTATCTTATATTAATAAATATGAAATCAATATAACATATTAAAATTAATTCCGATGTTATAACCATTCTTGATACAAGGTAAATAAAACTGAACTATATTGGTTTCTGAGGCAGTAGTCCACCATACAGACAAATGAAATTATCTTCTCCCATTTAATGAAATTTGAGATAGATTTATGTGATAAAATTAACATAATAAAATTTAATTATATCTAGGATATTATAGGTATTATTTAATATTTGATAATGTATATTTTAGGTATGTGAATAAAAAAAATGAAATAGAAATGATTAAATAAAAATATTACCGATCTTTCAGATGATCACATTTGGTTAATGCCTTAACAACTCTATGTTGGGTATTCTTCCTAAACTATGGTCTCAATAATGTGGTTATGTATTCTAGGAACTGCTGAGAGAATTTATTTAACGAAAAAAAATTATTTATGTGTAATTCATAGAGAATAATGGGTTCATTTTATTGGAGATATTAGAGGAACACATGGAATCTTTTAAAATATTACATTAATAAAAAGTAATTATCAATTCCTGATGGGTCTAAAAAAGGTTTTTAAATAAATAATTTTTAAATTACGATTCCATATATGGAATCAATTTATCCAAATTTGAAATACATATAGGGAAAAAATTAATTAATTTTAATCCCATTGATAAAATGAGAAATCAATGTTTTAATGTAAAATGTTCAAAAGTTCACATAGTTTTTATAACCAATTTCAAAATAAAATCGACATAAATTAAATAAATTGAATTAAATGATAATAAAATAATCCAATTATTCCTTAAATTCTTGTAATTTTTTAATATATCAATATAATTAAATTATATTAAAACAAAATTTTGAATTAAAAGGTTGAATTTTTCTCAATTTATTAAAAAATGAATATTATTAAAAGGTACCAAATATTATTCCAATATAGAATTTTTTATCCCTTTTTAAATTTATAATTATATGTTATTTCAAATATAATTTATTGTCATTTAAAATACTTCATTTAAATGGTGTTCTCTAATAAAAGTCTATAAAAATGTATTTTAATACAAAATACTTTTTATGCAGGAAATTGGGCTTGTTATTGTATAATATCTATAAAACATATAAAATAAATTTCAATTTTTATAATTAATATAGTATACATATGTCATTAATATAATATAACAATAGTGATTATATTTTTTAATGAACTGAATTACACTCACTTAAATATATATTCATAAAAATTTTGTATTCAATTAGTTTTAATTTTAAATTTTATGTCATTTGGTAAAAAACTGAATCATTATATAAACATGTTTCCACAATATTTCCAAAATTATCTAACTTTGTTCATTCCCACTATATTAATGGCTTGGTGATAACTATCATATTAAATAGTAATATTTAGTAGTTTATTTAAGCTCGATGTGGCGTACCCAGTATGTTATCGAACATTGTGTTTCCTTTTAAAAACATGAGATATTACATTATCCCAAATTTGGTAAATTTAATCATTTAAATTAGAATTTAGGCTCAGTAACTAAGGTATAAATTATCAAAAAAACCTTTTTTGTAGTGCCAAATCAGAAATTTGTTTATCAAAACTCCTACTTTAATATAAATGAATTAATGAAGGTCACCAAAGATATTACATACTAGGGTTACATGTAGGAAAACATGGATATTGATGTGAAAAATAACAATCAAATTTATAATGGACAGTAATAAATACATTTTTTTGGAAAATGTTAACAATCCAGAAATAATAAATTTTCAAATGAATAAAAGGTTTTCTATTTTGTAGTAGTGATTGTAAATGAATACATTTTTGTTGAAAAAAAATTTTGATAGATTCATGGAATTAATACACTAATTAGAATAATTTCATAAGGAAATATATTTACATTACAATTATTATTACATCATTTAGTCAATTTCTACCATAAACTCATCTTTTTTACTGAATGATGAGTACTCGAGATAAATTTTTCACGCAAGAATCACTAGAATAAACATCTATAGAATCAAATAATCCACCAAAGATTAACTATATATTAATACTATCTTGATGAATGATCCAAAACAAAAATTAACAGTAAAATAATGTAATTTCCCAAATATAATAATAATTAAAAGTTGAATGATTTAACTTAATCTTAAAATTAAACAATAATACCCAATGTTCAATATATACTATATAATAATATACAATACATAAGCTTCCTAAAAATAATTCAAACCAATAAAAAATTGATTGATAACATATTCTTATAAGAGATATTTTATCTTTTTTCTCATAGTAATATCAATCACTCATAATGTCTCACACTAAAAAATTTAATTTCATAAAACAAATTATCACTAAGATATGTTAATTATTTTCATATATAACCCCATAAATAACCTAAATCACCATTATTACACAATTAAACCATACGTTCATCCAAAATATAATTTTAAATTTAATTTATTAAATATTCTCCCATAGTATTATATTTACCATGAGTATATAGGATTCTTAAAATGTTGATTGTCTTCTAAAGGAACATTCATCACATTCATCAAAAATATAATTTTAAATTTAATTTATTAAATAATTTCCCATATTATTATGTTTACCTTGAGTATATAGGATTCTTAAAATGTTGATTATCTTATAAAAGAACATTCATCAAATAATCCACAAAATCCTTATCAAAAAACAATGATTTTAATTTCATAAAACATAAATTATAAAATTATTTTTTTCATAATAAATCAACTCATTTCACAAAAAAGAAAAATTCATACTAAAAATGGACTTCATATAGTCCAGTGGTAAGTGATGCACCTTTTTCACCCTTCAGTTATGGGTTCAATTCCCGAAACCTTGTGGGATGCGACAGGTTGTAACCAATCCTACGAGTTTTCCTTTCTATAAAAGTATATACTTTTTATAACATTCCCCAAATATGATAAATTCCAAAAAATTACCACAAAATATGTTAACCACAACATTTATCTCATAAAAATCATTTTGTGTAATAAAATTTAGTAACAGAAAAATCCCTCAAAAATAAATGTCTCTTAAAATACCATTAATCACCTTAAAAATTTGGAACATAAATCCCCAAATGGGATTATAATACAGTAAACATAGAATAAAACTGAAAATTATAGACTCATGATGATGTCCCTAACTCTTTAAAAAACATCTTATTCATAATAGTTGTCTAGAACATCCTCTGATACCAATAGTAAGGACCCAAACAATAATAAAACATCTTTTAGTTTTTTTTTGAACTCGAATTAACATTTGAGGATATTTCTAGTTCTATGTTTTAGAGAATTATTAAAAACTATTAAAAAGTTGAATCATATATTACAAGTGGACACATATACTCAGAATCAATTTATTTCCACAATTAGAAATACATTTAATATAAAAAATTACTTCTTTTGATGACAAAACATGATACATTCATCCTAACATACTAATTTTCTTACTAGTCACTATACTTATAAAAAATTTAATACACGGTATTAGAAGAAAAATCTTAGTATAAGACATAAAATAATGAAACAAACCATTATTACTTGAATATTTTAAACTCATGAAATCATTTCACAAAATCAAACAATTCACCTATAAACCATAAACACATTAGCTTACCTCATGAAACGAAAATATTCCATTAAAAATAAATATCAAAAATAAAACATAAAGGTATCTTTATGCATCCATTATATTCATTAATTTTATATTTATCAACTATATGTGTTGTAACCTTCATGTATACATTTGGATTACCCATCACATTGTATTTCCATGATCTCTTGGGAGAAACTGAACTAGTTAACAATGTATCATCACCCAATGAATTCAAGAGATATCACGAGCTCATCCACCCATGGTTTATCAATGAACAAGTAGTAATCATAAACTAATCCTTGGTAATATAGCATTGTCATTACAAATTAAAAAAATTACTAGAAAAATAACATTTCCACTTTGAAATAACATTTCATTTTTACAATGTCATGCACTAAAAAATGAAAAGACATTATTTGAAATTGAATGAATAAATATTTAATTTATACATAAAAATGAAATTTATATAAAATTGTTATATTTGGTTCATGATGTATCTGTTAATAAACGTTCTATATAATTGGAATAATCAATCCACTTTTAAAACACAATTAAAACATTTAAAAATATACCTTTTGAATTAATGTTTCCTATACCAATTTGAATATTTTTAACGAAATTTAAATTTTGAAAAATTATTTTACCTATATGTAAAACCAAATAACATATCTAAAAAATATAAATTAATGAGAAATAGTTAGATGAATAAATATTTATTACATTTACAAAGATGTCTAAGTAAAAGAGTCTATATCCTTGAGTACGTCTCACAATGAGAAATCATTATCTTACGAAATAATAAACATTAAATAGTAATTTACATTTTTGAGACCATTTCTAATTTTCATTATTCAATTTTTATGGATTTTTATCCTGTTATATAAAATACTTAAATTCACATCGGGAACTTTGTTGATATTCGGTACTCGAGTCAAAAATGACTTTGACATGTTATCTACAGTAAAGGGTTATTAATTAACTCACCTCAAGAATAATTATCCTGACATAAGAATAAATTTTATATATTAATTATTATATTAAAACCATTCATTAAATATGGATATGAAAAATGAACTATGTTACCATCCTGGAGATAGTAATTCGTATGTATGCATGAGTGACAATTTCATTTTTCAATGTTCATTCTCTGAAGAAGGTGAATATCATTCTAGAAAAATCATTAAATTAAAAGATTCATATTAATAATTCCAATAAACTATTATATGTAATAAATGTTCTGGGGTCAAAAAAATTGATTCACATCACTTCATGTTGGTGATAGTTCACACTTCCACACGAACGTCATTGCCATTTTTATGTTCAAGGAAAGTAAGAACGTAATTGATATATCATTGTATTATAACTATAAATATGAAATTAATATCACATATGAACATTAATTAAATCATTATAACTTTTATTTAGGGACGGTAATGAAAACAATGTATAGCAGTTTGTGAGGCGGTAGTCCATCGTACACAGGAATGAAAATTTCATTTCCCACATGATAAAATTGGAGATAGATTTAAGTGATGGTATTAACATAATAACATCTCACCATGTTTCAAGATAATGAATTTATTATTTATTCCTATATTAAGATGATTTTAAGGAAGATAAAGAAGAAATAAAATACAAATACCTAAATAAAAATGTTACCTTTCCTTATGATAATCACCTTTTTAACACCATAGCACCTTTAAAGATGAAGTTCTACGTAAAATAAGGAAACTAAAATATGGGGTTGTATTATTGGGTTGTTTTTTTATATATTGGGATAAAAATGGTTTTTAATATTTATTAATATACAATAATGGGTTCCTTTTTACAGGTGAGGATAAGGGCACCCTTGAATACTCTGAAAATATTAAGTTAATAAAATTTTATTTTCAATACCAATTGTGTCAAAAAAAATAAATGGGGCATATTAAAATAATATTAAACTTATTATTAAAAATATATATTCCATTTATCCAAATTAAAAATAAACAATTGGATGAAATTAATTAAAAAATTAATCCTCTCAAAGAAATCAGAAAATAGGTTTTTACAGTAAAACGTTCAGAATTTCATATAGTTTTTACTTCCAATTTCAATATGAAATTGATTACAAATATCTATATTTGATTAAATTATAAAAAATAAATCTAATTATACCTTAAAACCATATAAATTTATATTATTACTATATAAATAATTTAGATGAAAAATCATTTGTAATTACATTTTAGAATTTTTTATTATTCGCTAAAAAATTTATATATCATAAAAATACTAAAAAATTATAAAAAGTAAAATTTTGTGTCCTCATTATAAATAAAAACTATATTTTTTCAAATATAAATTATAAAATTTACAAAAAACTATATTTAAAATGACTTCTCAATCATAAGGCCATAAAAATTAATTTTTTAGAAATACTCTTTTTTCACTTAAAATTGGATTTGTTCTTATACAATGTCTTGAAAACATATTAAATGAATTTTAAATTATAGAATAAATATAATATATATATATATATCATTAATATAATAAAAAAAGTTATTTTATTATTTTTGTAACATAATTAATCCCACAAAAATATCTTTTCCTAAAAACACTTCTTCTATATTCATTTGGTTTTTATTTTCCTTTAAAAATAATTTTGTAACAAATGAAAAATTATATAAAAAATTTAAACAATATTTTCATAATTAATTTACCATTTTAAATTCCATATATTTTAATTACTATTTTATGACATCAATTTTAAATAATCATAACTAGTTGGTCATTTATGCTCGATGTGGCATATACATAGTTTTTTCTTTTAAAGACCCAAGATCTTACAGACTCACACTATTTACAGTCTCCTTAAAAATAATATATTTAATGTAAAACATATTTCATAATGTAAAAATATCAAGACATAAAATAAATTTTCTAGGGATTTAATCCACCCTTCAGACACCCTTCGGTCATAAGGTCCACTAAATAAAAGAGGGTGTTTCATCTTAACGTTGTTCTCTATCATAATTTTCCACTATGATAGATCTAGATAATCTCTTGTATAGATGACACAAACTATTACAACATGTGTTTCTGATCCATTACTCTCATAAATTTCTTAGTTTTAATTCCTACCATTCCAGGATACTCATTCAGAAGGATATATTTTTCTCAATTCTTTCTGACCATAGATTCCCTATTTCATATTCGGAAAACCATGTTGAACTAAAAAAATTAATAAAGAAATATTGTGATCATATAATGATATATAATTTCAATGTAACCATAAATTATAAATAACTTTCAGGTATTCTAACAACATCATACTCTATAATTTTTTTAAACCATACATTTATACCATATTTAAGGACCCGACATTTAACATTAAATATTATTGTTATTTTAAACTCAATTTCAAATTATTACATTCATGAAGATATTTTTTATTATGTTTTACATAATTAGTAAAAATGATTACATAGTTAACACATAAATTTAAATTGGAATAATCTACATAATATACATTTTCCCCGTTAATGAAAATTCATTAAAATAAACCATGATTTATTTTCAAGATAAAACATTAAAATTTTATTAATTATATCAAACTTCTCCTAAATACTTATTAAAAAGAGTGAAGTGAATTTTCAAAATTAGTATTAGAAAAAAAAATATCATTAAGTACATAAAAAATTAAAATATTAGTCTAGTGAAATCTCATTAAAAATATTATTAGCATTATAAAATTTTATTACAAAAATGGTAGCATCTTTTAAAAAATATCATTACGTTATTATTTAAAAATAAAAATATCACAAGGATTAATTATTAGAAAGAAAAAAAATTTCATGAAGGTAACTAAGAATATAATTATACACCGATAATTGGATTTTTGTGGAACCACCCATCGTTGGATAACAATGTAATCACACATCATTATTGTATCATAGAAACAAAAAGAAATTGGTTTATATCGAAAAAAATCATCAAATAAATCTACCATGAACTGTATCATAATCATAAAACATTAATAATTTCTTCATAAATACATTCTTGATGAAAACTTCATTTTATTATTGAAATCACTTACTTTAAAAAAACACAATTATAAAGGAAAAAATTTCTTGAAAAATACTCATGTAAAATTGTAAAAGAATCTTAAAAAATTAGGAAATCATGAATTCGGGTATACCCACTCAAGATGTATTAAATAATGAAACATTCCTTTTATAGATTCATGAAAATTAAAAGGATGAACTTTAAAAAAAGGGATTAGAAATGAAATTACATTACATTTTGTATGATTCACCATGTACATTATTTAAATTCATGAATAATAAACTTGTTTTGATTATTTAATTTAATTTGATCTTTTACCATATTTTTTATTAATTTTATTTTTCTTATTAAAATTTCATATAAATGTTATTATTTAATTATTTCACAATTTGACATTTTGAGAAAAAAAATTTCGTACATCAAAAATGACTTTGGTAACTTGTAAATAGTAAGTGGGGTCCTTAATCTATCACATAATGAATAATAATAATGATATAAATAAATTTTTTATAAGTCAATTATACTTTTAGAAACATCCAATAATAATTTTATGAGAAATGAACTATGTTACTACCACAGAGGTGGAAGGTCATACATATACATAAGTAACATTTTTATTTTTCAATGATCATTATAGAGGGAAGTTAAAAAAAATTATATTTCTATAATTATGATAATATATATATATATAAATTTAAATATACATATATATAAAATCCCTGTCAATTTTTTATTAAAATTGTGTAACATCGCTTCATTTTGGCAGTAGTCCACATGTACATATGAACGTTGTTATCATTTTTTTGCTTTATGGAAATGTGAGAATTTAACTGATATATAATCATATAATATAGATAAATATTTCAGGAATAACATAATTTTAAATATTAATTCCATCTTTATAACTAGTCTAATGAGATAGTTATGTAAAATGAATTATATCACGAGGTGGTAGTCTGTTGAAGATATAAATGATGAATTTTTTTCCATTTAATAGATTTGGAAAATGATATCGGTTATTACACTAAAATTATAACACCTCATTATATGGAAGATACTATGGTTATTATTTTTTCATAGATGAATAATAATTTATGGTTTTTAAGAATATATAAATAAATAATACTTGATTAAAAATTACCACTCTTCATCGTGAATGTACATTTTATTAAATCATTAAAAATATTATGGTTGGGCTAATGCCAAAAATAAGGCATATAGAATGAGGTTTATAACCCTAGGAAGAATTTTTTTAGGCATGGGAAGAACCAAATTGATGTTTATGTAGGGATGATTTTGAAGAAGAGCTTCCCTTTTCCAAGATAGGGGAGGGGCATTGTTGGAATTACTCAAAATATTAAAATATCATAAGACAAATCTAGAGCCAAAAACATCCAAATGGCCATTAAATGAATATGGAATTACATTATAAATAAAATATTATCACATTTGGTATTAGTTGTAATTTTTTTTGTATTTAAATAATTTAATAAAATATTAATCTCATAACATATCATTATTGTCTGATTTTATAGAATTCATTAACATTACTATAAAATAATCAAATGAACATGTCTAATTGGGACCAACTATTTAATTACATACATAAAATTTCGTGTTACTATATATAATTTGAGGATCACTATATATATATCTCAATTTATATTTATTTTAATATTATTAATAAAATATTTTTTATTTTTCCATTAACTAAACAATCACTGCACATATGTATTGTGAATGCATTGAAGTCAATTAATTGTTTACAAAAAATTAAAAATAAATTACCATGATGAAGATAAATATTTGTATAATAATATTATTTATATCCATTGTTATATTTTGGAAAATAAAATATTAAAAAAATTACAATTATATAAAATAATAGTGTGACATATTTGAATTTTCAATATATTAAATAATATATATGTCATAATGTGAAACATGTTGCTCAAAAAGTTCATAAATTCAAAATATGGTTGGATATAGTTGATTTATACTAATAAAAAAATAGTTTTTTTTTGTTTTTGGACAATTTAGTTGGTTCTTAATATTTTAAGTTTAACCTAATTAACCTAATTTAATCTTATATAAGTAATAAAAATTAGTATGTTTTATATTTATTTTTAACAAAATAAAATTAATATTTAGTTAATTTGAATCCATTTATTCCAGATATAATATATATTTTTATAATATGAAAAGTTTTCTTAATTGAAGAATAAATTAAAAAATAAAAAGGAAATGAAATATAGTTTTCTATAAAAATACCATATTAACATACAAAATTTATTCATAAACAATTAAAGTATAATATCCACTAAAAATGGATTATTTTAAATCATAATTAGATAATTTAAATAAAAAATAATCAAAATAAAAATTTGACCTTGAAAATAAAATACATTTTATAAAATCATTGTATTTTACTTTTCATAAAAACGTCATTATTTTTAGAAAATTATAAAAAATTAATAATTTGAAATAATTTGATATACAGAATTCAAAATTGATATTATTTTTACCAAATTAAAATTCTATAATTTAAATTTACTATTTTAAATATATCCATATTATAAATTATTTTAATAACAAAAATCATTTTGGATATTGAGAATTACATAACATAAATATAATGAATCTAACTATTTGATTCTAGAGTATTAATTAGTATGAATGAAATACATTATTTAAGTACTTGGGTTGTTATAATTTTATTGGTCAAGATTAAAAAATAACATTATAAATATTTTTAGTTTGTTAAAACATGATGTTGAATTTGTGGAAATTTCTCGATGAAATTAAATTTTTTGAGTAATGTATTTCATAAAAACTCAGCATGATACATTCCACACCCTACTAATTAATTTTTCAAAAAAATCACAACACTTATAATAAAAAATTAGGAGACATCTTCCTCACCAAATTTTATGGTTTTTATATAGTTACTTCCACTTTCTGGTTTTGTAAATGAACATTAACCTAGTGAGTGATCTTATTATGTAACAATTTCTCTCTATGATACAAAATATCTATTGGTCATTATACATATGATTTATAATTATCCTATAGTGTGAACTCTTGTCTCAGAACATGTTATTTTTCAGGTCAGTACTTCCTCAAGAGATATACAGAAAACAAATCATATACATCAAATATATTTGGTGTGAGATCCTTGTGTTAAACAGCCATCCATACTAGATATAGAATTTCTAAAGGGATAATTTTCCTTGCGATCAACATTCTATTTATTCCATATCTCATAACATTATTCTAATAAAAAATTATTCGAATACCCTTTCCACTTACATCGAATTCTAGATCATGCTGATGGATTTCATCATAAATTGCAGAACAATATTGTGTTTCCCTGATATTTAGATTAATATAACTATCTTTACCTACCATATATTTAGCTTGTTCAGGTCTTGAGATATTTCCTTATCCAAATTCATTTTAGATCATTTTTGTTACAAATTTATTTCCATATCGGTATTCATAACAATCCATTTGAATACCTTGGTGATGTAAACTATTTAATGAAAAATCGACTATAAGATTTTGTTGATCACAACTACGATTGAAATACACATAAAAATATCATGTTATACCCTATAGGGTTTGAATTTATCTCCCAAAATAACCATATATATTAGGATTTCATTTATTAATGAAACATTACTTTGTATCTTGATCCCAGTAAAAAAAGATCTAGAACGTTGAGGTAATACTTAGATCCTGATCAGACATAAATGAATGTTTTACATCATGAATCCTTAACAATATATTAATATATTATATAAGAAAATGATCTTATTAGGAATATTATTTAACATTGATTAATTATTCTTAATTTATAAGGAAGTCAACTATAACTCATCTAGAATTCTTCCATATAGATGTTTTGGGATGTATATTGACAAAATACTACATGTTCATTGACCATTTTCATTTAGTTTGTTTAATAGTTTCAACATTACATTAGATATCATCCCTTATGAAATAAAATTATAATATATGATTAATATACATATATAATCAACAATATATATCTTTATTTTTTTCAATATATGTTGTTTTATATCTCTTTACTTCTTTGTAATTTCCATATGAATTGAGAATGATGAACTATGAGGTTCCTCTAATTGACCCATTAGATTTATCATGGATGTGGCACATACATGGTTCATGAACCATATCATTACATCATAATATCAATTAATCTTAGGAACACATCTCTCATTCTTATATAAATCTATATCTTACTTTTTTTCACATTAATTTTCTCTTGTATATAATGTTAAACACTCACTTAATAATGATAATATATCAACAATTCTATCATGATATCATGTTTCATCCATTATAAATAATGAAATTTTTTATATATTGCGGTCCCCATAAAATATAATCTTACATTATCCTTTCAACTCAAATCATAGACCTCCTCAGTCACTATACCTAGGCGGTAATGAATTGACTAGTCATAATAATTAATCAGATCCTACATCCTTCTATAGAACATATTTAAATATTTTTCTATGAATTTATACCTTAATCAGTTATAATATATATATATATTTATATATCACACCATTCCCTATATTGATAAATCCTCAATATATTTAATGAAATTCATTCCAATGAAACTAAAAATCGTAACATCGGTAATATTTCTCCAGAACTATAAATATTTATGATGAAAATGTTGATACCAGGTACATCAGCATGAGAATAAATAAAAATACCTTCATTTATCAAACCATATATTTTATAAATTATTCTCAACTATGTATAAATTTAAGGACTTCTGAAATGATTATCCTTCTCTAAAGATCCATGAAATTTGACTACCAATATTCTATTTGAAGGAACTATTCACTTTTTTAAGTTACCTTTTTGATAAGATTGGAAAAATATACGAATATTTAAATGATTCATCAATGATAATCACCCAAATGAAAAATATATGATTATAATTCACTATGGTTGGTTTGATGAAATATTCAATAAATTTAAAGTTTAATATATCAAAAAATATACCATTAATTGAGATTTTTTGAATGAGATAATGAAACATTTTGTAGCCAAAATTTTTAATTGGTAAAATCAATCTCTACATAACCTTCCATGGTGTTATCAACACAATCCTAAAGATATATTCATGTAATTAAATACTAATTTATTTTTTATCAATATTGTTTAAAAATATAAAAAAATATGAAGGTAATCTGAAAATATTCTATCCATCTAATCTATGAGGATACTATTTTTATTAGTGAATCCAAATGGAATCACTATATATGCATAATACCCATACCATGTATGTAATTTTTTATTGGGTATACCAGCCTTCATAACACCCAATTGTTGATATCTAGAATGATGGTCAATCATGTAAAATTATTTATCTCCACACAATTGTGTATAAGAAGCATTGATTTGGGGTAGAGGATACTTGTTTCGGTTTTTGAACATGTTCAATTAAAGATAATCAATGTATCATTTCACCAATACTTCTTACTCATTAAAAATGGATAGGTGAACCCAAAGGCAACACACTTGTTTTATTGAGTCCTTTATTAGTATTCTCCATTATAAACTAATTTAATTATTTTTACTCAATCAGTTCAACTTTATAGGGATTCCTTATAAGACGTTTTTTAATAGGTATGTGTTCTAATGAGATTTCATCTTCATAATTTCTGAGGAATACTAGGAAACTATTCCATAATGAAATCAAAATCCTCTAGAAAAATATTCATATCATTGATGTTGACCTTTTAACAAAAATTATGATATAAATACCACCTTAAAATAGGAATCATGACTTATATAGTAGTTTTTATCTTCATTGGATATTGATATAAATTTTCACATTGATAGAGGGTGATAAGGTTGTACGCTATATCAAATTTGAATTCTGTTCCCCATAAATTGATGATAGTTTCATGTAGGGAATTCAAATCCATGATGAAGATGACATAAAATTAAAATAGTTAGAGAATAACAATATTTTATGGAATTAAATTTACAAAAACATCAATATTAGATGAATCATAAATTTGATATCCATTCATCATATGATAAGTGGTTTTAATGAAAATTCAATATCTAATTTTTTAGATTATTAATAAATATTCATGGATAATGTTCAATATTTATAGAAATTCTATGAATATGTTTAACTAATATAAATCAATGTTTGAAGATACTTATCAACACCTCAATATAATATTTTTTAGTTTCAAACCCTTTCAAAAAGAAAAATGGTTACCATGACTCCAAGATACTTATAATCAAATTGATTAATCACTGAAAAGTCATTCTGATGATGAGTATATAATTAATAAATTGTTTAATCTGTAAAATCGTTTTTCTAACCATGTCCATTCATAGTCACTATTTATTGAAATACTTAATGATTCTATATAATCTATTTTTGAGTTCCTAAAACAGTCCTCGTGGATGTGTCAAACTAGGTGTTAAGAAATTCCCATTATCGTGAACTTGGTGATGATTGAGTCAAATCACAATGTACCCTGTTTTCAATTATTACCCCAGGGGAAAATTATTCTAGATCCATATTCACATGTAGTATTCAAACATGGATACAATAACTTTTAATCCACTATCTATATACTTCAAAAAAATTACATGATATTGTACTTTATTTCGACTTATCATTTTGGTTATCACTAATGATTTCTCATCTTAATTTCCAATTTTTTAACTAACCCCCTCTCAGATACACACTATAATGTAACAAACTTATAATATATATAAACAACATCTTAATATAAAAACATTCATTCTATAATATAATAATCCATTATGTATTCATATAGATCTAGTATCATTGAAAAAATATAATTATAAAAATATACCTCCAAGGTGTACTACATCATATCCAATAAGTTCTTTATTACTATATCCATTTATATAAATTTCAAAAATAATAATGTTTCTCATATCCTAGGGAAGAAAAACATATGAAATGGTTTGATACTATTCACAGTTAAGGTGAATAAGGGATATATTAATGATCACATAAGAATAACATGGTTATAAGGGTGTGTGAACTTGAAAAAAAAGTTTAAAACACATCACTGCATATCTCATGTCAAAAATATGATTCATGGCATAAATATTTATAGTTTATAAGAAATTGACAATAATTTATTCTTAGATTACCAAGAACAAGTGTATATAATTTACATAAGAGATATAATTATTGAATAATTATAAGTGAAAATAATAATTTTCATTTTACTCAATTCTTGCTACCTAGTCTATAATAGAGGGATTTATTCACTCAACTAATAGTCATACTTTTCAATTATCACTTCCAATACTATCATAGTGAAAAAAATGTTCATTACTGAACTGGGTTCAATAGCCATTACAATTCAATCGATCCTATACAATATATGAATTTACCCAACTAATTTGTGGTAGTAAAAAGTACCACACATCAAATAATTTAATAATATGTGTGTTCAATTATACCATAAACAATTCATAATATCAATATCCATGAAATAGTAATGTGTCTAAAAAAAATCATCACATCATAAATAATGGAAATAAAACATGTTTTATAAACATTTTATCATTTCATTATAATATAACCCGTAAAAAGGGAATGGGTTTCATAAAAATCACTTCACCATACACCAAAATATTCTAGAGGAATAAAAACGATGATATATTTTGATAATATACATGATAAATCATATGTATCATCAATATATGTGAACATAGATGGAAAATTATTTTCAAACATGTCATTGAATTTTTTGAGGAAATTATAAATATAAAATTTATTATGGTTTTTAATACATAATAGTTTCCCAAAATTAATAAAATTATTTTAAATTAAAATAACATTTAAAACTTGTAAACGAGATATAAAATATTTAATTCTTAATGATGGAGAAATATTTTGTATTTTAAAACAAATATTCTTTCCACATTATCTCTAAAAATTACAAACTACCTTGTGTTAAAAAAGAGTATTAAATTATATACAATTTATTTTATAAAAAATGTAATACATAGGTAAAAAAATTTGTTTATAATATCATTAGGAAATTTTCAAATCATTATTTATTTCATTTTACGAAAAAAAAGGAGATAGATGAAAATGGATTATCGATGATTGATAGAAATAATACACAATTTTTATAAATACTTTTTTTAGAATTTTTTTAAATATAATGGGATATGAAATTAAAAAACAAATATTTTCATTGAATACCCATAAGAGAATTAAAATCATGAGTTTCTTGTGATATATTTAATATGATATCATCATTGGATACATAATCATAAACAGTCATGATAAAATGTGATATTATATCACAAATCCTTTAATACATTGGTGAATATAAAATCATATGACTTGTCAATGAAATAAAAATATGTCAATATTTATACCCAAAAAATGACTAAAATAATTATAATATATAGTCATGGTTTGTATATACACCACGTAAAAGAAAAATGTTGTGAGTATGGAATGTGTCACATGAAATAAAAAGTTAGTAGAAAATCCCATACCTTAAGTCGGAAAATTCCTCATACAAATTCAGAACTATTCTATAATAAAGATATATTTATTTTAAATCTATTTCAGAAAAATATTTATATATAATACCGCATATTATTTACTTATGAACTTCAATCTCCCATGTATTAATAGCTACTTGTTAAAATCATCTTTCATGTAATAATTGATTCGTTTTTCAACAATGTTTTGATTTTTTATTTTTATAACTTTTACATTGTTCATTATTATACAATTTACTGGATTTTGACTATGATATAAACATCATATATATTAACATTATATGTTTTTATATTAATCCATTCATTTTAGATATATAAAATGAATTACACTATTTGTGTAGACGGAAGATCGTACGTATGTGTGAGTGTTGTTTCCATTTTTTTAATGGATAGAATAAAAGGTTGGTAAATAATATATTAAAATTAATTATCTATTATTAATTAATATAAATAAAAATATTTATTAAATTTATCCATTTAACTTTCAAATAATTTTTATGTTAATTTTGATTCACATTGCTTCACGTGGCAGTACTCCTTCGTACACATGAGTGATCCGTTCTTACTCCCATGTAATTTAATATAAATTATCATAAGTTATATTATAACAATTGGGGAATAATTTTTTCTTAAATATCATATTTGAAAATTAATTACATCATTGTATCTCTCCATTATATGTTGTGGTGTAAATAAAATCTACTCAGTTTCTGGGGTAGTTGACTGCCGTACACAAAATCGACATATTTATTTACCATTTTGTAGATGAGGAGATAGTTGTATATTATTAAACATAAATAATAAAATATATGTATATGGTTGAAAGTTATGTTATTATATTATCATTTCCAAACATGATTTTATGTTCTTGGAAGAATAAATAATATTAAATCACTTGGTTTAGAACTATGCCTCTTTTTCATATGATTATGGAAAAATATTTTTATTTTCTCACCTGAAAAGAAATGGTCTTAATAAATATTCTAAAATTGTAGAACCCATGAATAAATAGGAATCATAATCATTTTTTCAATTTTCTGTTTCTTATCCCATGGAAAAGGAATGAGTATCTTAAAAATATTATCATCCTAATGTTAAAAAATATAGAGAAATAATAATAATGGTATAAGTGGATTAAATTCCATTAAAATCATACATTACATTAATATAATGTCATCATATATAAATAAATCTTTTTGGTTATAAGTGTGAAATGTTCATGAGGAAAATATTGATTCTAATTTTAAATAAAATATTTAAAAACAAGAAATATTCATAATATTAAGGAGTACTATTCATTGAGATACAAAATTAAAAATTTCCAAATATATCATTAGAACCATTTGTCTTGATGATAACCTGAATACTCCTTTCATGTCGTATATGTTTAAATAAAACATTTTGGTCACATATTCTTTAAAAATAAAAATATAACTCATTTTTAAAACAAATATAAGTTATCATTTAAAAAACTTTCTAAAAATTAATTGTATGTAAAAAATTATTTAATATTAACAGGAGTATAGTTAAAAACCCAAATTTAATAGATATTTAGAAAACATGGATATAGAAAAAAAAATTAACCTAAGAGGGAAATAAATTCAATTTTATTTTAGGAAAAATTTTCAATATCTTTAGTAGCTAATGTGATTTAAATTATAATAAAACCTATATTAAAAATAAATTACTATAGCAGAATAATATTAATGACTTTTTTGATTAGTAGATCATAATATTTCATCTTTGAAAACATTATCATAAACAATACCAATATAAAATGAGACTGTGCACAAAACATATACAACATTAAAAAAATTGAATCATATATCCCAAGAAAATAATAAATATATATATGTGTGTTTAATTTTTTTTGAAATTAATATTTATCAGAATAAATTTTATTACTGGGATATAAACACAAATCATTAAAATACTGATTTTGAATATGGAATGTGTCTCATAGATATAAAAGTGAGGCAAAAATCCATTACCACCAGTTTGTATTCCTTAAAACATGGTAGGACAAATAGCTCAAAAAATATATATTTATTATAAATTTATTAAAACCCATTATAATATATATTATACAAAATTTTATTTTCGTATAACCTTTTATCACCCATTGTTTATAAAATTTTCTTATGATAATTCTTATTGGTGATAATTGCTTCGTTTATTAATGTTATTGTTGGTTTGAAAGTTCATATCCATTATATTGATTATGTCTCCCCTGTCATGATAATATTAAAAAAATTATAAATATAATATATATTCATTATATATGTTTATATATTTATTGTTATTAATAATACCTAGGGAATTATAAATGAATTAAAATATTCATGGAGTTGGAAAGATGTATGTACAAATGTATACTATTTATGAATTGTGATGGATGGAATAAAAGAAATATAAAAAATATAACCCCATTTATAAAATGATTATTATATAATATATATCATATATAGTCATTAAATCCATACTTGTTATAATCCAAGTAAAACATAAATGAAAATCTACTCGCATCGCATTGTGGAGGTGGTGGTCGACACGTATGCACGAGTGACATTATCGTTTTCCTATGGTTTGAATGGTAAGAAGGTACAAATGATATTATCACTAAAGAATCATAAAACATCATAAAAATAATATATAATCTTTAAACACGTCATAAAAACCATCCATTATTTATTGTTAAGAAAGATGAAATTTTTCACTTTGTAGAGATGATATGTTGTACCAACTCATGAGTGATAAATTAACTTCAAATACATGGAATGATTATGAATAATAGTACTCCCATAATAATAATAACATTTATTTTTATTTAATAAACTGAACCTATTATTTTATGAAGAACATAATAGATTTTATAGTGGTAATATATTAATTTTAAAAAAAGTGATCAGTTTTGGATATTATCTCTTCTTTGAAATGACTCGTTCTATATTCCTTTTAAGGACCACAGAGATGAAAATATAGGGAGACCAACATCTAAATAATGTTTATAAGTATTATTTGAATGGATTTTAGTATGTTATGGTCTATATTGATGGCTCAAAATGTGTGAATCATTGATGGGAGGAGGTCCTATTTTATAATTGAGCTGTGGTCACTTTTGGAATTCCTTAAAGGATTAAACATTGACAAAGTAATTATCAAGAAATATTCATTAAAAAGTTACGGGATTCAACAAAATTATAGAATATTGATGAAATCCAATCATCCAATAATATTTTGATAGGTTTATGACTTCTTCTATACCATATATTTTTTTAATCATATTAATTAATTTAACGTTAATCACGGTAACATCATTTTCACTATTAAAGAGTCTTGATTTAAAAAAAGGTGAATATTGGCTCATAAATGGATGTGAGATTAATTTTTCAACCATAAATTGCCACCATTTTATAATTTATTTTTTTTTATTTTTTTTTCAAATATAATAATACATTATTTTGATATAGTATCACATATATCATATTTGACATTATTGATTTAATTTTATTTAAATTACATAAGTAAAAATTTAATAATTAGATTATAATAATTTAAAAAAATATGTAAAATTAGTCTATAATATTCATTTAATTATTTAAATTAATTAAAATATATTTCATTAGAAAAATTTATTTAAATTTTTTTATTTTCTTATTAATTTAATATTTATTGTGTTTAAATTGAATATGAAATTTAGGTATCTATATAATAACTAAAATTTAGAAAATAAAATTCAATCAATAAAATAATTTCTTTTTTGATAAAAAATTAAATTACTATTTATTTATACCTATATTATTTCCATGTGTGAAAAAATAATAATTAGAAAAAAAATTATTCTTTCACATTTTAACATTCCTTGATATAAATATTATTTTAAGAACATGGGTTTTCGTACGAGGTACAAATCCCTTTATTTTTTTTTAATTCTTTTGGTGTGGCCTTATGTGTGTACACCTCTCGATCACGAGCGTTTTGGAGGTGTTTGAGGCTAGTTCGGAGTCCAGAACCATGTTTTCAGAAGGATTTGGCCTAGCATATGGTTGGAATATACCATGAGGGGGTAGGGTGCATGATTAAACAATCCACTCGATGTCGAGTAGTAGGGTTGCATTTTCCATATGATGGAAGTGTATAACGTAGTAGTAGTCACAAGACTGTGTAGTAGATATGCTAAAATAGCAGATCATTAATAGATACCTACAATTCAATTACCGTACAATTATAAATATCGTGTGGGGTAATTATTCCACTGCCCCTGGGAACTTGCGAAAATCATGTCAACCAGCACCTGGTAAGAGAAACCATGCACCTAAACCAAGAATCCCATGTTATTTAGATGAAATGATGTTTCCACACCAAATTTTTTTTAAACCAAAAAATCCTCCACACTTGAATCATTGCAGAGCAGGGGTCATGTTTGGAGCTTCCTATCGAGCGTAATCTAGGATTTTATCCTAATCATCCATCTGATCGCCAATTCAAAGGTGGTTCATCTCCTTGGATCTACATTAGTATGACCTCTAACCCTTTTTAGCCTTTCTGGATTCTTTTAGAAATTTATTGCATTGTTTGATTTTAATATCATATTCCCTAATATCCCATTAACAATTTGGTAATCCAATTTTATTGAAATCTAGATCAATGAAGGCTCAATACTGGATGAGATATCTACTACGAAGCTGACCTAGGTGGTTCATATATTTTATCTGTCATTTTTTGTTTTAAGATAGATCAGATGATATACTTCCCATCAGACATTCCGATATGGCCCTTCTTTTTAGCAGGTTAATTATAGTATATGAAATTAGACCTGGTGAGAATGCCCATAGTTTATGTTATGGTGTGTTGACACTCGTTACCCAAATTAAGGTCACCCATGGGGTTTTCCCATATAAAATTACATAGATATTCCATGTATAATTGAATAAATGGCATGAATGGAAATGTTTGGACGAGTTGTTATAATCATTGTTTCAATAAATTTAATAAATCGAATTGATAGAAATTGTGGTTGTTGGGTGGGTAGACCCAATGGATGTGATAATTAGTAATGTTGGTAATATGGGTAAGTATATCTAGGTGAATTGATTAATATATTGTGGTATAAATGAGTGGGTATACTCATGATGTGTGACCATGTGTGTTGGTATACTCACTAAATGAAGTGTTATGGTTGTAGGGGTGGGTGTACCCTTATGCATATATTTAGAGTATTTCATTAATTTTCATAAATGGTATATGAATAAATGTATTATTAGAGTGGGAATACTCTTATGGAAGGGTATTGTAAGATGGATTATATGAATGGGTACATTCATATGGAAATGAAATGGTTTATATGTGATGGTATACTCATATGGTTTTAATTGAATGGATGAATGATAGATTCCATGGAATTTTATCCACGGATCTGGAATACAGATGTGGATGACTTCTGTTGATTATTCTCTATGGTGCTGGATTATGTGGGATTCCTTAGGCCTTACTACCCTATAGATCAGGATTTTCTGGACACACCTTGGACATGTCGATACACATTCTCCTAAGACTCAAACCAGTACCTATACTGGGTTTCCACTAGGTTTCCCATTAGACTCGATCAGAATTCCTTGGTCATCTAAACATTGGATCCATACCATCATGGTATAGACATTATATTACTGAGGTTGTGGGATACCATACCTCTTATTATGACAACATTATGGATTTGTGGTCTATACATCATTATATGTCAAGTCCATGGGTTACATGATATGGATGATTGTACGAAACGATTGTCTGACTTGATTATAGATTACTAATTATAAGATATTTTTTTACTAAGAGACATTAATGGTTGTAGGTATTACTTGACCATGCTAGTTATATTCCATGGGAATTTACCCTTATAGTACTATTTACACACAATGGTTTAGCATGTTGGCCATTGATACACCGAAATTATATATTTTGGGCAGTTACCTAAGGAGATTTTTATCTCACACCATGATTGGGATTCCTTGGGGACCCAAATAGATTATATAGTTAGAGTTGATGGAAGTGGAAACTACCCGAGTTCATTTTTTTGACTATTACTTGGGACCATGGGAGCATGTGACCAAACTGAGTTTTATGATGCAATTGGGATACCTTTTTGGTATTTTTTTCATTCTTAGAGACTAGTATTGTAATTTATTTTTATGCATTAATCTGGATTTTTTCTATAAGCATGTATCATTTACATCATTTTATATGTGTTGTTTGTTTATTCTGTATATATTCCTTATCTTTATTTTTAACTGACATATTATTTATGCCAATACTCTAATGATTGAGCTTGATATCTATTGTGATACTCTGATAACAAGGGAATAGTCTCCCCAAAGACTCACTTGGGCCATCACATCTAATAGACTACCTCTGGAATTTGGGGAGATGCACTGGAGGACATGTAGCCAACTGAGTTTAGAGAACTGTTGAGTGGCATCGGTGTCTGGGATGTTACAAAGTGGTATCAGTTGATTAATTTTAGGACAGACTTACTATTTGGAACTGTTAGATAAAGATTGACAGAAAATGGGAATTTGTAATAATATGTACTCAAGAGTATTAACCATCCCTACAATGAAATGTAAAATTTCCTCAATTTGATTTGTTATTTTTAGGATTTTTTCTTTTAGAATTGATTATAGTTCACCGTTGGGTGACACACATGAGTTATGATGTTAATGTTGATAGAATTGAGGGTTCTATTTCTATTGTAGCCTAGTGAGATGAGGTAATTCTATCTCAGGAATCATATGTGAAAAATTAATAAATCTCATGTCATGCATTATTCCATTCGATTTAGGATGAAATACTTATTACATGCCATTGAGATAGATGTTGTGAATGTTGTCCATGCTGTTGTGATAGTTTTAATGTAGTAAATAGAAGAGTGATATCATCAGTAAATTCCTAAAAAGTAACGGAACATATGGATTGGGAAATGATGCAAAAATAAAATGAAAATGAAAATGTTAATTTGATATGTGTAGATTGAATGTGAAACAATTTTCAATTTCGTGAGGTATTATAGTACCTCATGGATTTGGAATTGGTAAACACAAGGATGGATTTTCTAAAGGATTGAAATGTGATAATGGTAACACCTCAAGCTTCCACGGTATGCTTCTCTTTGATTAATACAGTAGCGTGTTTTTTACGCAACTTCGAGTTCTAACACACCTCGACCAATCAAAGTAGCCATTATGAATAGTAATACCCAGTTTTTGAAATTTTATAAATTCTAACTCTCAAAATGGAATTTATTTTTGGATTCGAAATATCGAAATTATCCAAGGGTGAAATTTTGGTACTTTTCGGATAACTTTCATATTTTGATGAATAGGGAAAGTTACTAAATTTTAATTAAAAACAACTTTTTTAATAAAAATTAATTAATATTGATAAATTAAGAATTTGAGTGGTTTTGAATTACATTTAGAATATATTTTTTCCATTTAATACAATGTTGGTCACTGGACATAATTTTACAATTAAACCGGACATAAAAAAGTGTCAATCATTTGATAGTTATTATATCTTAAAAACACGCTTTTTGTTTTGACAACAGGAAATAATTTTAAATTAATTTCTGCCACTTCTGTGTTTGGAATTTAGAAAAATGGATTTCATATTTGGAATCAAGATATCAAATTTTGTAAACAGGTAACATTTATTTTTAGACATTTTGAATAATTACTTCGGTAAATATTTTATTTACCATGGTTAAAGGGTAAATCCGGTAAATAAGGGATAAAAATAATAATATTATATTAACAAATTACCCTAAAACGTGTCCTAACTTTATTGGATGATATATGTACGACCATGGACATCTTTGGGTCGATTTTTGGACCCCACGGAGCCACTTGTACGTGATAATGACACTTTATATTAATTAAGTTAAAATAAATACAAAAATGACATAAGCATATATCTTTTAGAAAAACATTTTTTACATAGGGTTATATATGTTGGATTTTAGATTATAAATATTCGTTAGAAATATAAAAGGATTTACTACATAATGGAATTTTATTTAAAATTTTTATACATTAACTAATTTAACTTATTTATGACAAAATGGTGATGCAGTAATTACCTAATTAAGGAAAAATTAGAATAATTTATTTTATAAATACCCAAATAAATTTAATTTGAGACTTTTTATAAATACCAATACTTTTATAGGTTAATATGACATTTTAGGATTAATTTAAATAACTTTATTCGAAGTAATAATTCTGTTATGAGTATTACAAAAAATCAATTATTGAATAGTGTCAAAAATGACAAAAAAGAGTTTTTAAAAAAATATTATATTATTAATTGATATTAAATTCAAAAAAAAATTAATGTTCGACCAGGAGACTTATATAAAGATACTTGTATCAATAATGGACCACTTGGGGGTCTTTTGGATGTATATAGTATTTTTATTGACAATATAATATAATAATACAAAGAGACATTGTAAAAGTGAAACTAATTAAGTAAGAGTTAATACTTAAAGATAAGATTAATATAGTAACCCAAACCTGTCTAAATCCTATTGGTTGAGTGGTTTTCGGCCTATCCCCACCTTAAACTTTAAATAATCCACTTTGGAACCATTATAAACTAAATATTAATTTATTATAAAATAATATTTCTAGCTTTTACAACGGTGCCCCTCACCCCTCTTATAAAAGGGCACTCCCCCTTCTCCTTAATTCACACCTTCAAAGCCTTTTGGATCGGAAAAACCCTGAATAAATACTCTCTCAACTTCCTTAACTTCATCCTAGAGTCCTTACTTTAGTCATAAATCCAACCTAAGGAGACCTTTTGATCAAATCAAAAGGCGGAACCCGAAGAAGACGTAATGATTTCACCACCCTTTTTCAAGTTCCTTTCTTCTTCATCTTCTTCTTTATTTGTTATTACCATTAGAAAATAATAACGCCAGTATATTATATATACTTTGATGTTATTATGAACATGGTACAACCATATTTCAGTATTCTATCCATCCGTTGAATGACATGTCACCATACGTGCGTACGTACAGCTTACCGTCTTCACGTCGTGGTGTAATTGTTATTCAAAACATTATTATTTGGATGGGTATAATAATGATGTGTAATTCAATTAAATAATATATAAAACATGATAATGATTCTGTATATATGATATATAATCAAAATAAATATTATTTTAATATCAAAAGAATGATAATGTCGCTCGTGCGTACGTACGGACTACCGTCTCCACGAACGCGATAAGATTCATTTTCCATCATATCCATTCAAGACTAATTCTCTTTTAATGATTAAATTTTTTTTAAATATTTGATATCATTTTGGATATGAATAATAAACATCCCATTAATAACAAATATGGCTCAAATAAAAAAAGAATATAAAGGAAAATGAACCCGTTAACACCCGAAACGACAATAATTATAAGATATTATTAACAAATCAATGTTAAAATATCATATATGATATCATATTAATTCATATGATTATTTTTTAATTAAAAAACAATTATTTCACCATTATACAGGAGGTTAACCTACACTCAACCAAGGAAAAAGTACAAAGTAAGGGGTTTCTTTTCTCACTTTTAATTCTAAGAGAATTCAATTGTTCACCACTTATTTATTACATGTGGTGTGTGTACTGCCCATGTTTGTACTCATTGTGTAATATAATTTAATTCATGTGTATTTACATCATCATTTTATGATCCTTCATTCATGGGTGTATGTTTTGTATTTTACCAAATCAATAAGGTAATTTGGAATTTAAATTTCCACTCATTCAGCTTTACGCATACTTCATTGATTTTTTACTCCAAGATTATGTGTAGAATAACTATTCATTTGATTATGACCTAAATTCCACTCCCCTTTCTGTGGATATACTTTTGATACACATAATCACTCCATTGATAAATTATCAGGTCATTGGTATGAACTTGATAAGAGTGAATTTTACTCAATCTCGATTTGTTCAGTTAAACATCCAATTCATTGGTGTTGTTTTTACAAGATTATTTGGGAATTTCCTTTGACTGTTTTACACCGAATATCCAATCATATTGAGTGTATTTATATTTTTCACTCATAATTATGTCCTTGATTTATCTTTAACCTAAGGATACGACCTTTATGAGAGATTTCATCTCAATTTACAATCCATTGAGACTTCTTTGTTGTTATACTCCAAATCACTTTTATGTGATGTATATAATGTACTTTGACATTGTATATCGTGAATACCTTTATTCTCATGATATTAAAAATATTTTATTACCTAAATTATTTGTATTCAAGTGTCTCTCTTTTGGTTAGATACACTAACTAAAATACCATTTTTAAATGTTTTAAAGACTTATTCTTCTAAATATTGCTCATTAATGTCCATGTTTTAAAAATGGTTTTAATGATTTATTTATATAGAAATTAAAGTTTTAAAATTAAAACACATTTTAAAAGTTTCAAAGTGGTATGGGACACTTTGATTCAAAAATCTATTTTTAATTGGCTTCTTGACAAATAGTGTGACTTTTAAATGATTTCAAGAAAATGGGCGATATTTCTGTCAAATAGTTTTGATGATTATTTTCATCTATGTCAATATCATTCATTATTCTCGATTTAGGTTAATATGATACAATACAGTATCCCATATTGTATCGAATGAGTTATGTTTGACTGTGGATGTGCTATTTTTATACCATTCATGGTTTGTGGATAAGTATTGACATTTCGTATAATAGTTTTAATTTTAATGTTTCTGTTATGTTTCAAACTTTTCATATGAGAAATGCATTGGACTTATTAAGTGAAGGGTGGAGCCCGCTATAGCTCCTCGATGCATCGGTAGGTCTCATGAGACAAACTAGTGTCTTGGCATGAGGCCTTGACAAAATCTTATTTGTAGTCCTGGCACGAGGCCTTGGCTACACAGTTATGATAGTCTGCCATTATGAATTACATCATTATGAAAGTGGTTATTGATTTTTCATGTGATTGTTCAACTAGTATAATATCCATGTGAATAAGTAAATGGAATTATTTCATTTTATCTTACCATATTATGATGAAGTTCAATTTTAAATGGATCTTGATTTACTTATAAATTGCTTTAAGTGTTTATTCTTATCTATGAAATCTTCTACTATATTGTTGTCTTTACCGAGCATCTGAGTTCACCACTTTCAATGTTTTATTTTTCCCAGGATGTGAAAAAGTAATTTATGAATGACCTATAGGAATAGTATGAGGGGATATGAAGACAAGATGTTGTTGTAGCATTATTTACATTATGATGTAATGTAAGACTTATGAATATATCTATTGTTTCTAGGACTACTAAACTAAACAGTATATCGAGACATGATACATTGTGATCATTCCAATGATACGTAATAATGCACCGAATCTGGGTAACTGGGGTTGAGGCGTTACAGTTGGTATCATAAGAAGTTTACTATAATCCTTGGAAGCTATATTTAGATAAACTCTGATTAGAGCACACCGACCTAAGATGGACTTTGAGGATTAGTATAGAAGAACATCCTAGAATTTTGGTATTATAGAGATTTTGTGAGTTTTCCGAGCAATACATCCCTGTCTCGATACGATCACGTAGAGGCGGCTCTGGCACAGATGTACCTAGGGGTATAACCCAAAAACTCCTCTTTGAGCTAGACTCGAACGGGAACTGGTGCACGACAACGGGCCTTGCTTCACTCTTGGTTAGGACACTCCCGGGTGATATGCTTAGGATAATTTACATTTTCGTTACAAAAAGATTTGAAGTATTATATATAATATGAGATTAAATGACCTTGGTTAATCCTAATGTGTTTAAAATTGAGAATATGGTGACATGATATTCTCTAAATGATTTAATGACTACTGTTACTCACACAATGCTTTCAAGTTTTAGTCAATGGCTGCATTCCAAGGAAGTCATTGTGACTTTGAGAATGATGTACAAGGTGGGAACTGTGGTGGAAATAAGCAACAAAATGGAATGTTGATAGGTGTAAAAGATATCATCTTCATGCCAAATCAATTTTCCAAAAATATGATGAAAATATATATATATGTATTAACAAATTCCCAGAATCAACAAAGAAGACAAAGGTAATGAATGATAAGAGCTCCAGAAGTTGAGACCATAGAGAAAGGAATCCTCAATTTCCATCATGCAGGAAATGTGGAAGGAGACACCTAGGAAAGTGTCTCAATGGGATAAAGAAATGATTTACGTGCGGGAAGGAAGGACATAAAGTGAATAATTACTGAAGAAAAATGAAGAGTACTATGGATGAAGATACAAATTGTCCCAAGAATCCATTTATAGTCATTTGACGTAAATGTTGGGGACCCCGCTATTACCCCAGTGAATTACCTATTTTATAGGATATTTTCTCGGTCAAAGAAGAATCTATGTAGAAATAAATGGTTGGAGAAATGTTTAAAAATATTAGTTCTCCTTGTTGATGGGTTTACTTTGGAATAACTTTTTCTTGTATTTGTAACCCTACAGTTTTCCATGTGAGAATGATATTTTATGAAGAATTATATTTTCTCTTGTGGATATAGTTATAAAAAACCATTTGGTTTTATATGATCATTGGGTTTGAGGCAATTACATGCTATTATAATTTGGGATGAAAATGAAAGGTATGAGATAACATTTGGGGTTAAAATATTTTATGGTTATTTTGAGTAATTTATCTCATTTTGGTAATGTTGTAAAATATAGTTCTTAAAAAAGGTCAACATGCTGACCGTGTGACAACACGTCGCATCAGACAAAGTTGTGGAAATCAAACCCACAACCAAAGTGCGATTGGAATTTGTCGCCTACCACTGGACTACGTGATGTCCCTGGTTAATGTAACTATTATTTTTAGTTAAATTATTTTATTGATCAATAATAATTTGATTTGGGATCTTATTTCTTATCATGTGAATACACATAGTATATGAAAATGATTTGGTGATTAAGTGAAAAAATGTTATTTTGGAAGATGTTCACTTTGTTGGGGAAACTATATACCCAAGGAAAATAGAATAATATGGGATTTCATTTGAGGAGTAATGGTGGATTTTTATCTATGTTTTTATTGATTTGGGTTATTTAAAGAAATGATTAACCTATAATAGAGAATATGTGATTAGGTTAATTACTTTTAAGTATGTGACTATAAGAGTAATTTATGTCATTTGGAGATACCATTTAATGTGGAAGACTACATTATTATAAGTTTTGGGTTTCAATATTAGTTTGGACTATATGGAAGGATTTTAAGGATAATTGATTATTGAATGTTATTTATTAAACTTTGGTGTATTGATGGTTTAATTTAAGAAATTATGATTAGTGTTTCTTTCTCAAATGGAATTTCCTTTTGGGGGATCATCAGATCTTATAGTAACCATTTTGGTTTTGATTAATCTCTAAAGACAAGGTAAATATATAGTTTATCCTTCGTGGATAATGTGATTCTATAAGAAGTTTATTCTATCTCTTCCAGTGTGACCAAGACATCTTGAATACTCATCGTTTAAAAATGAGTTAGTAGTAGGAATTTATTAAAGAAAGAAACATTACCAAAAACAATTATACCTATTTATTTTCTTAGTCAATCTCTTAATTAAATTCTTCATCATTATGTAATGTATCTTAAAAAAATTATAAAAATGTTATCCATTTACTTTTCCTACTGGGAAACTAATAACCGTTTGTCCCATCACAAGTTTGTGTTTTTCTTATTGCTAACTTTCTACTGATCATGTTTTCTATCTCTCTACATCAGAACTTGACACTTATTTTATCATCCATATCCACGTTTTTCTACATGGAATCCTAGTATAGGTTATCTCGGGTGACCTTTGTACTTCTCTTTCTTTCTTTTAAAGTGATAGTTTTATTGAATCTTTTTCTGATGTGGGACTTTCCATTATATTCCAATGCCCGATTATAAAAATTGTGAGGACACAATTTATTGAAGGAGAGGAGAATGTAACACCCCAAACTTCCACGGTACGCATCTGTTTGATTAATATAGTAGCGTGTGTTGTACGCAACTTCGAGTTTTAACACACCTCGACCAATCAAAGTAGCTGTTATGAATATTAATACCCATTTTTTGAAATTTTATAAAATCTATCTCTCAAAATGGACTTCATTTTTGGATTCATAATATCGAAATTATCTTAGGGGGAAATTTTGGTACATTTCAGATAACTTTCATATTTTGATGAATAGTAAAAATTACTAAATTTTAATTAAAAACAATTTTTTTAATCAAAATAATTAAAATTGATAAATTATGAATTTGATTGGTTTTAAAGTAAATTTTTAATATATTTTTACCATTTAATAAAAAAATTTTCATTGGACATAATTTAACAACTAAACCAGACATAAAAAAGTGTCATTCTGTTGATAGTTATTATATCTTAAAAACACGCTTTTTGTTTTGACAGCGAGAATTAATTTTAAATTCATTTCTTCCACTTCTGTGTTTAGAATTTGGAAAAATGGATTTCATATTTTTAATTAGTATTTTCAAATTGTGTAAATAGGTAACTTTTATTTTTAGATATTTTGAATAATTACATCAGTAAATATTTTATTTACCATGGTTAAACGGTAAATTCCGTAAATAAGGGTTAAAAATAATATTATAATAATAATAAATTACCCTAAAACGTGTCCTAACCTTATTGGTTAATATATTTCCAACCATGTACATATTTGGGTCGATTTTTGGACCCCATGGATCCACTAGTGTGTGATAATGTCACTTTATATTAATTAAGTTAAAATAAATACAAAAATGACGTAAGCATATATGTTTTAGAAAAACATTTTTTACATAGGGTTATATATGTTGGATTTTCGATTATAAATATTCCTTATAAATATAAAACGATTTCTTACATAATGGTATTTTATTTATATTTTTTATAAATTAAATAATTTAATTTATTTATGACACAATGGTGATGCAGTAATTACCTAATTAATGAAAATTTAGAATAATTGATATTATAAATATCCAAATAAACGTAATTTGAGACATTCATCAAATAACAATAATTTTATAGTTTAATATGACATTTTAGTATTGATTTAATTAACTTTAATCTAAGTAATCATTCAGTTATGATATTTATAAAAAATCAATTATTGAATAGTGTCAAAATTGACATAAAAGAGTTTTTAAGACAAATATTATATTATTAATTGATATTAAATTCATAGAAACTATGGATCGATCAAGAGACTTATATCAGGATAGGTGTATCATTAATGGACCACTTGGGGGTCTCTTGGATAAATATAGTAAGTTTATTAACCATATAATATAAAAATACCAAGAGACATTGTAAAAGTGAAACTAATTAACTAAGAGTTAACACTTAATGATAAGGTTAATATAGTAACCCAAACATGTCTAAATCCTATTGGTTGAGTGTTTTTCGACCTATACTAACCTTAACCTTTAAATAATCCACTTTGGAGCCATTATAAATAGAATATTAATTTATTATAAAATAATATTTCTATCTTTTCCAAAGGTGCCCCTCACCCCTCTTATAAAAGGGAACTCCCCCTTATAATTAATTCACACCATAAAAGACTTTTGGTTTATCCAAACCCTGCCCAAATACACTCTAAACTTCCCTAACTTCATCCTAGAGGCCTTCCTTTAGTCATAAAGCCAACCTATGGAGTCATTTTGATCAAATCAAAAGGAAGAACCTCAAGAATAGGTAATGATTTCACCACCCTTTTTCAAGTTCCTTTCTTCATCCACTTCTTCTTTTTTTGTTATTACCATTCTAAAATAATAACTACATTATATTATATATGAATTTATATTATTATAAACATGGTACAACCATATTTCATTATTCTATCCATCCTTTGAATGACATGTCACCATACAAGCGTACGTATGGCTTACCGTCTCCACGTCGTGCTGTAATTGTTATTCAAAACATTATTATTTTGATGGGTATAATAATGCTGTGTAATTCATGTAATTAATAAATATAACATTATAATGATCCTTTATATATGATATAAAATCAAATTAAATATTATTTTAATATCAAAAGTATGATATTGTTGCTCGTGCGTACTTACGGACTACCATCTCCACGAACGCGATGAGATTCATTCTCCATCGTATCCATTCAAGAATAATTATCATTTAATGATTAAAAATAATTTTTAAAGATTTGATATCATTCTGAATATGAATAATATACATCCCATTAATAACAAATATGGCTCAAATAACAAAGAATATAAAGGAAAATGAACCCGTTAACACCTGAAATGACAATAATTCTAAGATATTATTAACAAATCAATGTTAAAAGATCATATATGATATCATATTAATGAATATGATTATTTTTTAATTCAATAACAATTATTTAACCATTATACAGGAGGTTAACGTACCCTCAACCAAGGAAAAATTAAAAAGTAAGGAGTTTGTTATCTAACTTTTAATTCCGTGAGAATTCAATTGTTCACCACTTATTTATTACATGTGGTGTGTGTACTGCCCATGTTTGTATTAATTGCGTAATATACTTTAATTCATGTATATTTACATCATCATTGTATGATCCTTCTTTCATGGGTGTATGTTTTGTATGTTACCAACTCAATAAGGGAATTTGACATTTCAATTTCCACTCATTCGGCTTTACGCATACTTCATTGATTATTTTACTCCAAGATTATGTGTAGAATCACTATTCATTTGATAATGACATAAATTCCACTCCCCTTTCAGTGGATATACTTTTGATAAACATAATAACCCCATTGATAAATTATCAGGTCATCTGTATGAACTTGACTAGAGTAAATTTTACTCAATCTCGATTTGTTGAGTTAAACATCCAATTCATTGGGGTTGTTTTTACAAGAATATGTGTGAATGTACTTCGATTTTTTACACTTAATATCCAATAATATTGAGTGTATTTATATTTTTCACTCATAATTAGGTTGTTGATTTATCCTTAACCTAAGGATACAGCCTTTATGAGAGATTTTATCTCAATTTACATTCCATTGTGACTTTTTTGTTGTTATACACCAAATCACTTTTATGTGATTTTTATAATGTACTATGACATAGTATATCATGAATCCCTTTATTCTCATGATATTACAATTTTTTTTATTACCTAAATTATTTGTATTCAAGTGTCTCTCTTTTGGTTAGAAACTCTAACTAAAATACCATTTTTAAATTTTTTTAAAGACTTATTCTTCTAGATCTTTCTCATTAATGTCCATGTTTTAAAAATGGTTTTAAGGATTTATTTATATGGACATTATAGTTTTAAAATTAAAACTTTTTTTAAATGTTTCAAAGTGGTATGGGACACTTTGATTCAAAAATCTATTTTTAAATGGCTTCTTGACAAATAGTGTGACTTTTAAATGATTTCAAGAAAAAGGGGGATATTTCTGTCATATAGTTTTGATGATTATTTTCATCTATGTCAATATCATTCATTATTCTCGATTGAGGTTAATATGATACAATACAGTTTCCAATATTGAATCAAATGAGTTATGATTGACTATGGATGAGCTATTTTTATATCATTCAAGGTTTGTGGATAAATATTGACATTTTTTATGATAGTTTTAATACGAATGACTGTGTAATGTTTCAAACTTTTCATATGAGGAATGCATTGGACTTAGTAAGTGACGGGTGGAGCCTGCTATATCTCCTCGATGCATCGGTAGGTCTCATGAGAAAAACTAGTGTCTTGGCATGAGGCCTTGACAAAATCTTATTTGTAGTCTTGGCATGAGGCCATGACTACGTGGTTATGATAGTCTAGAATTATGAATTCCATCATTATAAAAGTGGTTATTGATATTTCATGTGATTGTTCGACTAGTAGAATATCCATGTGAATAAGTAAATTGAATTATTTCATTTTATCTTGCCATATTATGGTGAAGTTCAAGTTTAAAAGTATTTTGTTTTACTTGTAAATTGATTTAAGTGTTTATGCTTATCTATGAAGGCTTCTACTATATTGTTCTCCTTACTGAGCCTCTGAGCTCACCCCTTTGAATGTTTTATTTTTCCCATGATGTGAAGAAGTAATTTATGAATGACCTGCAGGGATAGTATGAGGGGATATGAAGACAAGATGTTGTTGTAGTTTTTTAACTTATTATGTAATGTAAGGCTTATGAAAATATCTAGTGTTTCCAAGACTATTAAACTAATCGGCCATTCGAGACATGATCCTTTGTGATCATGCCAATGATATGTAATAATGCACCGACTATGGGTAACTGGGGTCGGGGCATTACAAAAATGAAATTGAAACATGATATGAAGGATAGAGTGTTGAAATAGTGTAATATTATTAGTGGGGAAATGGTAAATTTTCTTGTGGTTTTATTATTATCCATTATATAATCCATGTTTTCTGAGCAGGTTTTGGGTCAAAATGTTTTCTAAGATGGTTTTGACAAACCATAGACTTTTAAGCTATGAGCTTTGTTGTTGTACTTTTAGGAGGAGTCATTTTGGAATTATATGAAGATTCCAAAAATTTAATCTCAAGAAATATGTTGTGATGGAGGAGAGAACCACTCTCTAGAGATAGAGGTCTGTTGGCCACCAGTTGATCCACACTTATTAACAGTTGTTTCAATAGAGGTTGTTCCAGACATAGGTGATGAGGAACAATTCCATGAGGGATTATTTTTATACATGAAGACTTTTCGTGGGTCATTGTATCCTTCAATGACTATGAATGATATAGTACGTGTGTTCTAGAAATATAATATTACCACATTTTGGGGGATGGTGGTCCCCAAGCTTTATAGCTATGGATTGAGACCACATAGAGTAATATTTGAACATCTATAGATGCCTCTTAAGAGAAGGATCAAGCTCACTACTTCCATGTTCTATGGATCAGAAAAGTGATGATGTGATGTATTCAGTGAGGATGATAGGATACGAGATATGGGTTGGACTATTCTGTTGAAACTATTCTAAAACTACATTTACCCTGACACTCTACGAGTAGAGCGAGCTTGTAAGTTCATGCATTTAGAGCTGCGTGTTATGACAGTAATGGAATACTCAACACACTTCATAGAGTTGTATAATTTTGGTAAGATGTATCTTAATAATGAGATGTTGACGGAGTTACACATCGAGGAAGGTCTCATACATGCTTTAAAATCTTAATCTATGAGCACTGGTATATTAGTTTATTTTCATTAGTCTGGTAGACGGGGACACAAGAAGAATCAATGAAACAACGACACAACCAAGTGTTGATATTCCTGTTGGATGGGGAACATTAATTGTTTTTTGTAGTAACTTCCTCCACCTATGAGTGGTAGGGGTCATTTTGACATCAAGTTCAGGAGAAGGTTTCTCCTCTTCATGTCGGGTTGGGAGAGGGAGCAGTGTTTTCTAGTCAGGTTAAGGCAGTAGTGGTAGCAGTTTAGGTATCAAGAAACATTTTATACCTAGAAATTAGAGTGGGACTACTTCAGGAAGTGACGTTGTGTAACAAGGTCATGTTTCATACTAGTTATATTTAGTACAGCCTACACCTAAGGATAATGGTTCCAGACAGTCTATTGTTAGAGGTATGATTTATGTGTCCACAACTATTGCATCAAATGTGTATCAATAGTTTTATATCTTCACCTGTAGTTAAAAGCCTCAATCATATTTTTTTTTCTTCCGAAGGACATTATGACTCTAGAAAACTTGTTGGGAAATAGAGCTGGTAATGTGAAACAATGTAAGAAATTTTCCCTTTAGGTTAGTTGGTGTCACTTCTTCAAGGGATTTTTTTATTTGGGACAATTGTGGTTGACATCATTATTGGGACGTAATGTGTTGTAGATTATCAAGAATATGTTTGTTGATATCACTAGGGATCCTTTTAAAATCAATTTAGTGTGAAACGTTTACTCACAAGGGTGAATGGGATGTCTAGGTGAATCAAATTGGACCTGAGCATTGTGGGTTGGGATGTAAAGACCCAAAATTTCTATGGAAATAGATTTTTTTAAATACATGGTAATCGTACCAGTCCACCGAAAATAATGGTGTGTGATTCTGAGGCCTGGTGTGCCCAGAATCAATTTCTGAAGATTGTTAGGGTACGTTCAGTAAACGTTCGAGCGGGTTTTTTTATAACATTTGAACTGGTTCTCAGAATTGAAATATGAGGGAATAGTTGAACTCGGATCGTTGATATTCACTTAAGAAGACTTTCGCCTTAACGGCAGTTGGTTGAGAATAAAAGATATTTTTTTGGTTTTTATACAATGTTTTAAATAAAAATAATGTGTGTGGCTTTATTTTTTATTTGTTGGTTAAAACCTCCACATGGAAGTTGGAGGCGGGAACACCACACCTTAACCTCCCATGAGAGGCTATTATAGCAGGGACCACCTGAACCTAACCTCCTCTTGATATTTTATATGGTGGGGACCACCCAAGGATAAAACCTCTTGAACTCCCCATTAATTAGGGAGAAACCTCTTGAGCTCCCTACTTTATGCTGTCAAATCCTCTCAATTAATTAATTTAGCACATCATTTAATTAATTTGAATGTTTTTAAATTATGTTCCAATGATTAAATAATATGTAAGGATAATATATTATTTTGGTTGGAATTTTTCTTTTAGGTGGAACTTGGGAGAGGGGAGAACATGGGATAAGACTCCCAGTGAAGAATGTGTTCCACCGACAAAGAACGCTCCAACCGACGAAGAACGTCAACCTCGATACCGACATCGACTTCGTTACTCGGAACGTTCTCATCATAGGACATGTTTTTCTCAAACTAATCAATGTCTGCCTTTCCGCGACTTTTTCAACGATCAACGAACAATGGTAGGGGTACAATATTTGTTAATTATTTCATGTTCTTCATTTTCTGTTGGGGATTATAATTCGAAGCTGCATTATATCACCTTAACGCGGTGGGTGTAGGCCGAAAAAACACGACCCAAACCCACCGCCTTCTTTGAGGAATTTGATGCTAAACACGGCATGAGACCGGGATGAGAAATTCACATCAACATTGTTTTTGGATCGAAGGTGACATCCAGAGGAATGCGCGGCTACATCCAGAACGAGAATCGGGCCATCAAAACTCTTTCGGTGACCCACGGAAAGTTTTTCTGATAGATGGAGCGACAACTGTCACTGCATGGAAGGTGGCGGTGTAATTGTGGAACCAGAGGGGTATCCTGTAGCTGATGGGCCACAACGGTGTATCGGTGACCGGCACAAGCCCATCTGCGAAGACAACCAACGGTGCAACGATGGTGGAGCCGAAAGGGGGTTGCGGTGGTGGAGCAAAAAGGGGGTAGCGATGGTGGATCAAAAGGGGGGTTGTAGAGGTGGAGCAATGGAACAGTGTGTTGGATAAAAAAGGGGGATACGGAAGTGCAGTGGCGGCCGGTGCTAGGTTGGCCGCGAGGAAGACTGGTGGCCCAAGCCGCTAAGTTGCCAGACTTGGTGCGGTGCAACTTCTCCGTACGGGAGGCGGCTGACCGGTTGGCCAACCGGGAGGTGGGGGACCTCTTCGCTGGGTCCCGCGTGATGTGGACCGGTGACACGTGGCACAAGTTTTACTTGCACTCGAATGGATACGTCGTTCTGGATTTCCAGGGGCACGACCTACCCCCTAGACACTGTAAGGGCGAACCCCACGGGCTGCCAGCCGCACGGGTTGGGCCGCCCTCACTGGTCGGGCCACCCATATTGTCCCTACCTCCCTCGCTGGTCGGGCTGCCCCTGTGGACCGTGTCAGACCCATATACCGGGTCGGTCCCATAGATCGGGATGAACCCTAGTCTGGACAGAGGTTAGGCTAGGTCTGTCCGACGGGGCCAGACCGAACATGGACCCATTTGATATGTTTCCACTCTTCTACCCATTACCTGACCTACGGGCATCTGATTGAAGAACCATCTGCAATGACAGTAACCTAGGAAGGACATGGTTAATTTGGAATAACCCACTCAAGGATTGGACACACTTGGTGTATGGTAGGGTTGGATCGCACGTAAATCCAACCAGGCCCTCGGAACAGAAATGCCAATAACTCTCAGACCAGGTATTTTATTGATGCATTGTCTGTCACATTGAGTTTATTATGGAAAGGCGGATCATATTGGTTCATAAACATGGTACGTAGTGTTAGTTGATGTATCGACACTTGTCTTGAGGAGAGGAACCTCCCGGAATCAAGCAAGCTTTGTGTGAAACCCTATTTCTAGTTGTGCACTGACGACTGTTCCTTGATCCTGTGTGGGTTCGACAGCACCGACGACTGTTCCTAGATCATGTGTGGGTTTTACATTACCGACAACTATTCCTAGATCATGTGTGGGTTCGAGAGATTCAAAGACTGCTCCTAAATCCTGTGTGGGATCGGCACCTCTGTTTACTGTTCCTGGATCCTGTGTGAGTTCGACAGTTCTGATTTCTATTCCTGGATCCTGTGTGGGTTGTAAAGAATATATGATTCAGGGGCTACATCTGATCATCTCTATATCTCTACATAAGATGTACACCTATGTGATCTGATTTAGTTACTTTGTGTTTTCTTAATGATTGAGATGGATTACTTGATTACTTGGGTATATGTATGGGAATACACACATGTAGGCTTATCTGTTGATTTCATACCTTCTGGTTTATCCATGTTGGATTTTTTGAGACCGTGAGGGTCTCGGGGTCCCTACAAAGTATCATTATACTCATCCCTGCATGGGCTATGCCCGAACCTCGTTTTGTTGGATGTAGACACTGGATATCGCTGACTGAGGTTGAGTGTACTAGGACCGGACGGTGCTCAGAGTTGGACCTCACAACGAGTTATTATTCTTAGGTGACTGACATACATGGAGTGATGAGGAGGCTATTTTTACCTACCCTTCAAGTAGGATCTGTGGTGGATGATCCAAGAGAAGGTTTTCATCTTTCAGCTATTTTCTCCCTTTTCAGTTCTTCTTGTACTTTATAGTTGGGCTTGTATTTCAAACCCCTATATTTTTTGCACTCTCTTGTTATACCATTTTGCTTAATGTTTTGTATCCAGTAGTGTGCTCTGTTGTGTGTTTTTATAGTTATAAATTCAATTCCTTCCCATATTTAAGGAATTACGACTTTGGTGCTCTTCTCCATCCCCTGGCCAATGGAAGGTGGGTTTGGGGTATTCAAGGCCTGGGCCGCGGGGGACGGGTAGTTACAAGGGAGGAGTAACATCCTATATTAATTGTTTATACATGGATGATCAGTGTCTGATTTTGGAAGACATTATTACAATGGTTGAGTGCTTCAACGATGTGTTTCCAAATGACTTTTGTGGTTTTTCTCTGGAGGGAGAGGTGGAATTATCCATCAATTTAGTGCCTAGATCTATACTAGTATCCATTCTTCATTATAGGATGCCTACAATAGAGTTTTAGAATATCTAGAAGATATAAGAGTACTTTTTGGTGAGGGGGTTTTTTGGACCGAGTACTTCTCTATGGGGTTCTTGGTTCCATTTTGTGGAATAGGTGGATGGTACCATTAGGCTATGAGAGGATTATCAGAAACTGAATTAGTTTATTGTTAAAAATAGATATCACATACCACAAATTTATGACCTATTTGATCATCCTTAAAGAACTCGAGGGTTCTTTAAAATGTATTTGAGGTCACCATATCACCTAGTGAATGTTTGAACAACATACAAACCTCGTATGTAATGGCCCAGACCTCTCCACTCCATTAATTTGTGAAAATGTGGAGTTAGAGTGGTTTTTTCAAGGTCAAGGTGACTTGGGGGATGAATTTGGGTGGACTTTTAAGGAAGACTAAAGGGTAGTAGCATTCGCACTGGTTGTGCACAGTTTTTCTAAACTGTGCGGCAAAACCATGAGAGGTTGGTGTTGGAGGAAGTGGCTAATGCACGGTTAGGTCACGGTTTGACTACCCATGTGGCCTAATGATGTGAGCAGTGTTTGACGAGGTAGTAGAGACCACATGGTTAGCACACAGTTTATCTAAACATGCGAGTAAACCATGCAGGCTCTTAAATTAGATCCTAAAATTGAGGATCTCAACCGTTCACCTATAATTTTCTTGTTTAACCTCCGAAGTGGCCATAACTCAGGATTAACCTTCCTTGAAGGTAGGAGAACCTCTCCCAAGCATTTTGGAGGCGATATGAAGGCTTCTATTGGTGAATAGATGTCGGGTTCTTGAGGTATGTGATCGTTCTTGGTTGGTTTCTTAGATCTACGTAGATATACTCCTCCTATTATCTTGGTTTCTTAGATCTACACCTGTTATGGGTATATATACGTGTGTGGATGTCAAATATGAAATTATTTGGTCTTGACCTTTCAAGGAGAAGATATGTAAGGAGTTTTTTGGATAATCGACCTACTTTTCATGAGCGTTCTTTGACTGTTGTGGGTTTCGTCAAAAACTATTGAGGTAGGGGATTCGTTACTTATCTTTATTTTACGTGCAATTGTATTGTTACAATGTTTAATCCCCCTAGATGAAAAATGGAATTGACATAATAAATATTTTAACTAGATAAAGAAATTGTTATCGATTTTATGTTATTGCCTCTTGTTTTTCTCGAAAGTGTGATATCAATGCTTGCTTTGTTTAGCTATTGTCCTTGATGGAAATCGGTAAAGAACGTAAACTGGGACTAATGGATTTTTTTGGCTAATGATAAAGAGGCAAGTGAAATAATAGTGTTCTTGTTGTATTTTGAATGTTTTATAATTCCTTGGAGGGTTCTGAGTTACCCTCTTGGTTGTTAAAGGGCCAATAGCCCAATTGATGTTATGGTTTCTTTACTGCTGCTTCTGATGTGATGTGATCATGGATGGTTATTTTGATATGTGGGGGCATAGAGGCCATTTGTTTTTTCTATGTGCATGATGCCTAGAGTGGCGAGATGCATCGGTTTATGCATGTGGGTGTTGGGGAGGACACCAGGGTTGATGGAATAGGACAGATGTGATTATTGGTTTCTTGCTGGTTCTTTTGTTGTTTAGCTTCTTTACTTTTCCCCTTAGCTAAGAGTAGCTGGTCTTGCTTACCATTATCCCGAAATAGGTGAAGACACATGGGGTATGCCATGTGCATTCCATTTTTAGCTTCCCAAGGGGGAATGGGTCTATGCTCTTGCAAAAGGCAGCAAAGACTCGACATGTAGTACATCTACTCACCGTGTTGAGCCCCTTATGTTATTAGCATGGAATGCTTTTCTAGAATGCCTGAGAATATGGGAAGTGTTTCTATAGTAAATGATTGAATAAATGGTGTTAACCCATGGGGTTGGAATCTTCTAGAACAAAATGATGAGGCTGTACTTTTGAAGGGACAGTGGATTTTGGGTGTGATGCTAATAAAATATTTAATATGGAACTGTTCAGGGTTAATTAATGTTTAATGAATTAATTAACATAATGTGAAACTGATAAAATGGTAATGAATTAATCTAATAAAGTTCCTTAAATGTTTGTGTGTTTATAGGATACCTAGTCTTAGAAGTGGTATCCCAGAGTCTGGGAGACGTTAGCTGCAGTTGTGTCTAAGATTCTGTTATGCCCATAGTGTGGTTGTGAGTTTTAATATATCCTGTACTTTTTGTGTTTATGTACACTACACTACCCTGTTAGCATGGGAAACTAAAACCCCATGGATTTTGGACCCTGGGGGTGTTTTCCCCAACATTCTGGTGGGAGGATTAATGGCTGACTACCCCCCTTTGGCCCTGCTCCCATCTCTTGGTAGATACTTGTGCCGTTAGGCACAGTGGATAGTTTTTCACCAAAATGTGTGTAGAGGTATTTAATGGCTTGTGGTTATTAACACACATATATTCTGAATATAGTATCCTATGGACTACTATAGGTGTAACGTGTATAGGCTGTGATGGATTGAGGATCCTTACTCGGTGTAAGGGATGTAATGGCTTGAGGTATAATACCCGATGTATGATTCACGTTATGAGAGCTATGGTTGCTCCCAGAAACTCCCTGGTTACTTTTGGTTGTGAGGATGGTGTGATCCTTCTCCTAGGTGTCTGCGGTCAAGACTTTGTGGTGCACGAGGTGCAGATTGTGGTGCTTTTCCTAGGTGTCTCCGGGAAAGCCTTTTTGGAGAGAGATTCTTAGGACGTGCAATGTTGGGGAAATGTGGAAAACCAGTGGGGAAGTAGTAACTTGTTACCCTTGATATTCTTTACTATTCTACATTCTTGTATGCATTTCTTTGTAAGATTATCCATGGTGAGGTTGGGAACTTAGTGTACCTGTTTAGGTGACGAGTTAGTTTCAGTTGTTGTTCATTGTGCTTTAGCATGCTTTCATTACTTCTGCACGAGAGGCTTCGGGGAGGATCCTACTGAGTATACTGTTATACTCAACCTATGTATATATAAACTACTTTTCATGTCACATGAAGCGGGCTGGAGACCAAGTTGGTTTCTACTTTCTTGGGGTTGCAGGAGCAGTTTGGGCTTGTGGTTGCAACTATTTTGCATTCTTTATGGTACTTGTAGTTTTTTCCCTTTTTGTTCTAGTAATTTTTCATGACATTCCATTTCAGTACCTCAATTTCTTTTATATTTCTAGTTCTGATCTGGGGTTGATTGGTTTCTATCTTATCTTTCTCTTCTACATGTGTTCCCTTAGAGGGTAATGCCTCTCATTTTTGTGTTACTGTACCCTCGATGCTAGACGCCAACCCGGGTCCCACTTAAGGCGGGACTCGGGTGTCATTATCTCCCTTCTCACATTGCCGACCAAGGAGGGGTACACTTTGTGGGGAGGGGGTCAAGACAGAGTTGTATCAAAGGTCAGGTTGAGGGATAGGATGGAGTTTGGAGTTAGGCACAGGTGAGGTTGCATGGGTTGGTAGGGAAACGATGTCATTCATGTTTATCATGTAAGGTAAACACTAAAGACCGGCTGAGACATAGGCGTTTAGGTCCCCCTATTATCTTATGTACAGACCTTTATGTTTACAATGGCTAATAAACAAGGTGATACTAGTTGCAGGGTTGAGACCTAGGAAATGATCGTGCATCATTCTTCTTTGTGCATGTGTTTTAGTGTGTAGACCTTTGTATAGGTTAACGAAAAATGAATAAATGAAAACAATTAATTAATTAATGTTGAGGCTTCCATATTAATGTTTTAGGAGTTCTAATGGTTTTTAATTTTACAGGTATGGCTCCATGTCAACATCCTTTTCAGGTTTGCATAGAAATTGTCCAGGATGTTGTTCCAGCATATCGCTGCAGGGTAGAGGTTGATAATGACGAAACATAGAGGAAGAAACTCTGAGAGTTTCAGGGCTAGATTCTATAGAAGTAAGAGGGATTCGTTTCAGATGTAGTCATGGAAGATTGGGTAGAGGAGGTTGAGGTACGCTTAATTTGATCCATTTTTGAATGGAGAACTGGGTTTCCTTAGCTGTGACGATGTTCCACAGAGAATAAAGGAAGTGGTGGTTCTTGTACCTCATGGATCTTGAGGAGTCAACAATATCCTGGGAGGAGTTCCGAGACAAGTTTAGAGTCGAGTTCCTTTCTTCGACTGTGATGGAGTCCAGTCGTCAGGAGCTTCTTACCAATAGATAGGGGAGCACTACTGTTCAATAGTTTGGAATCCATTACCATTTATGTTTTTCGTCGGACTTGTTACCTGATGAGGATGCCAGGGTGAGGCATTTGGAGGAGATTTTGTGTCCAGAGATCTAATTCTAGGTCACCACATTTATGCTGGAGACATATCCTGAGGTTCTAGCGAGGGAAGAGGTTATCGAGAGGACTTCAGCTAGGACCGGATCATCATGATAGGGGGATCGTCATGACCCCTCACAAAGTAGAGTTGTGGTCCAGGGTTCCCGGTTTTCAGGGAAGAAGAGTTTCCATTCAACTGGGGTTTGGACCCAACCCTTCACATCTCATTTCCCTAGAGGCAGCGACTCCCAGGCCTATTCCAAGGGATTAGGCACTTGTTTTTCTTATGTTTGTCGTGGCCATCATTAGTGGGAGTGACCAAACTTTCAGAGCAGTAATCGTGTACCGGGCGCTACGCTCTAGGTTCCTCCATTGAGACAGGTCCATCCAAGGTAGCAGCAGCCAGTTGCACCATCTTTAGATCAGCAGAGGGTAGATGGGGTAGGTGGAGGACATCCCCTTGACGCTCCTCATCCTTAGAGAGCAGAGCCCAGCCGTGGTGGTGGTTGACATCAGGGTCAGAGAGGTCGTGGAGGAGGTCATGGCCAGCTTCATGTTATAGCGTTTCAAGCTCAAGGCAAGCCAGATGTCGTTCAAGGTACCCTTTTCTTGTTTTCTACCTTGGATTATGCCTTGTCTAATTCAGTAGCGACACTCTCCTTCATACCACCTACCTTTATCCATGATTTGGGACATGAGGTAGAGAGGCTTCCAGTGACCATGGCGTCGACTGAGCCAGCTAGAGGTCGAGAAGACTTGTTTGATGTTTGTAAAGACTATGAGCTAGTGTTGGGGCAACACCGATCTTGGGGAGATTTCCTATGTTTACAAATACAATCATATGATGTCATCCTCTGCATGGATTGGTTGTATTAGGTACAGGATATCATGGATTTATTCAGGCATAAGGTCTTTCTCCTCGGTGTGGATTGAGTGAAAGTGGTGTTTGTTGGTGAGAGGGATCCTCAGATGGGTCATAGGCACATTCTGTCATTATCGTCCATGATGGACGGGATGATTTTTTTTCTTCATAGGATCAGCAGTTGGCATTTCCCAGGGTCGTAGAGGAGTAACCTGATATCGTTCTAGAAGAGGTTGTAGCATTACCCCCTCAATGAGAGATCAAGTTTATGATCGAGCTACAGCCAGGAGTGTCTCCTATCTCTATGAATCCGTATAGGATGGCCCATTTTGAGTTGCAAGAGCTACATATACATCTTGATGGTCTGTTAAAATGCAGTTTTGTTCAACCTATTGTGTCCCCGTGTGGTGCACTACTTTTGTCTGTGAAGAAGTCTGACGACTGTTTGCGTTTGTGCGTTGATTATCGGCTCTTGGAAAAAGTGAAAATAAAGAATCGATATCCTATTCCTTGGATTGATGACTTATTCAATCAACTGAAGGGAGCATGTTGGTTCTCAAAGATCTACTTGTGGTCAGAATATCATCATATGCTTGTGAAGGATGAGGATATCCTGAAAAATGATTTCCATTGTAATCATGGGAATTATGAGTTCATTATAATTTAGTTTGGTGTGATGAAGTATGTAGCTGTATTCATGGGATTGATGAATTATGTGTTATGATAAACCCTGTACATGTTCCGGTTAGTCTTAATCGACGAAATCCTTGGGTACTCCACATATAAAGAAGAGCATGCAGAGCATCTACGAGCCATTTTGGGAGTTCTTCGCCTAGATCATCTATTTTGGATGTTTTCTAAGTTTGAGTATTGGTCTCGAGAAGTCCGTTTGATGGGGCATGTTGTGTCCCAATAGGGATTCAGAGTGGATCCATCGAAGACTGATGCAGTTGTGTCTTGGGAAGCCCCCAAGACAGTGTTAGAGGTGCGAAATTTCATTTGGATCGCAAGCTACTACAAAAGTTTCATAGCCAATTTCTCCCGAGTTGAGACTCCTCTGACATCTTTGAACTGGAAGGATCAGGCATTCACATGGACTGATAAGTGTCAGACAACATTTGAGTATCTAAAGAAGAAATTATTATGTTATATAGTCCTTTGTCTTCCAGATGAGGGAGTCCAGTTTGATATTTTCTTCAATGCATCACATCTGGGGTTAGGCTGTGTTCTCATGCATCAGAGGTAAGTTGTTTCTTATGGGTCTCGACAGTTGCGTCCCCATGAATGCAACTATTCCACCCATGATCTATAGTTGGCAACCATGGTGTTTTCTCTGAAGTTGTTGAGACATTACCTCATTGGTGAGCTCTTTGAGGTTTTCACTGATCATAGGAGTTTGAGTTATGTTTTCTCCCAGCGTGACTTGAACATTAAACATCATATGTGGATGGAGATATTGCAGGAATACGACTTCAAAATATCGTATAGACCAAGAAATGAAAATGTTGTAGCTGATGTGCTGAGTCGAAAGTCACGTAGTGATGCTGTGAGTGAATCTGAGGATTTTTGGAGAGTAATGGAAGAATTGTTAGCATTACATCTTGATATGTGAGAAGTTGGGGGTAGAGGCTGTCTTTTTCAGATGACGGTACAGTTATACCTGGTGCAGACGGATGAAGAGTCCCATTTGGGTGATCTAGAGGTGCATGTTTGGAGTGACCGAGGTGTTTTTGGTAAGGCCCCTGATGGTTGGTCGTAGGATGAACAACACTGAGTGTTGTATCATGGATGGATTTTTTCTCCCTTGACGATGAGCGAGACGGTTCTATGAGAGTCCCACAGTTCTCCTTTAGCGGTACATCCTAGCATGACAAAGATATACCGATCCTTGAGGAGTCAGTTTTGGTGGTCTGTGCTAAAGCATGCGGTTGCGTAGTTTGTGTCTCTATGTTTAGTCTTCCAGTAGGTGAAGGAAAAACACCGTGTTCCAGGTGGTCTTCTTCAACCATTAGTAATTTCCCAGTAGAAGTGGGATAATATCTCAATGGGCTTTTTTACTAGTTTTCCTTGAGCATGGGGATGACATGAAGCTATTTGGGAAGTAGTGGATCATTTAAAAAAATCGGCCCACTTTATAGAAATCATGGAGTCAAGCTCGGTGGATATTTTGTCGAGGCAGTATCTAGAGGAGTTGGTGAGATTTCATGGAGTCCCTAGGATGATCATTTCTGATCAAGATCCTCATTTTACCTCCATGGTGTGGAGAGGTCTCCAACATGCTTTCAGTTCTCAACTATTCATTATTAATGCTTTTAATACTCAAACGGATGGTCAGATGGAGCGAACCATCTAGACTCTTGAACACATGTTACACTCTTGTGTTCTTGATTTCAGAGGTTCATGGATGAGGCACTTACGCACAGTGAACTTCACTTACAATAATAATTTTTACTCCACCATTGGTAAGGAGCCATTTGATGCCTTTTATGGCGAAACTTTTTGTTCTCCGTTGTGCTGGACTGGTATCAGATAGTTAGAAATTCTCGGACAAGAACTATTGCAGAATACAACAGAGATGGTTTATGTGATTTGTTATGGGATGAAGATGACACAAGATCATTAAAAATCATATGTCGATCAATGAAGAAGACCCTTTCAGTTTATTGTTGGGGATCATGTGTTTCTAAAGTGACTCCCCTTCGTGGGAAGCGAAGGTTTGGTCGTTGATGTATGCATTCTCCCCGGTTCGTTGGGACTTTAGAGGTGGTAGCTCATGTTGGAGCTTTGGCGTATCGATTATCACTTCACTCTCAGATGAGTCGGGTACATGATGTTTTCCATGTACCACAGCTTCGTCGTTATCTACATGACGACTATCACATCATAGATTGGGGAGAGATCGATTTTGATGATGATGCAACCTTTGAGGAGCAACCTGTGGAGATCCAAGACCACAAGGAGAATGTTTTGTGTGGGCATTCTATTACTTTAGTTCATGTCTTGTGGCGACACAGTGGCTTGGAGGAGAGTACCTGGGAACATGAGTCACAGCTACCTACTCAGTACCCAGAGCTGTTTGATGTTTGACTCTCTTCATGTATCATTGTTACTTTTTTGGTTATGAAACTTTTATGTTTATGTGATGGCTCCCTTTGTTGCTTTTGTGGATTGCTCTATTTTGATAAGTATCTCGAGGGGTGGTTGTTAAGAACCTATTTTGTTTTCACTTTAGGTGGGTTTTGGGTTCTCAAGGAAGAGAATGTTTTGAGATGTATTTTGATGTAGTGGCCTAGACCTCTCTAGTCCATTACATTGTAATAATGCGGTGTTAGATGTGTTCTAGAAGGTCACGGTGACATGGGGTGCGTTTGGGTTGACTTTTAATGAGGACTAAAGGGCAGTAGCTTTCGCATGGGTTGCGCACGGTTTTTCTAAACCATGTGGCCAAACCATGCATGGCTGGTGTTGGAGGTAGTGGCTAACACATGGTTAGCACATGCTTTGTCTAAATCTATGGCCTAACCATGCGAGGAGTGTTTTACAAGGTTGTAGTGACTGCACGGTTAGCACACGGTTTATCTAACCGTGCGATCAAACCGTGTGGGCACTTAAATTTGATCCAAAAAGTGTGGATCTCAACTGTTCCACCTATAACTTGCTCGTTTAAGCTCCTAAGCATCCATAACTCAGGATTACCCATCCTTGAAGGTAGGAGATCCTCTCCCAAGCATTTTGGAGGCTATCTGAAGGCTTCTCTTGGCGAATCGACACTGGGTTCTTGAGGTATGTGATCATTCTTGGTTGGTTTCATAGATCTACGTAGATCTACTCCTCCTCTTCTCTTGGTTTCTTAGATCTACGCCATTTATGGGTTGGTAAAAGTGTGTGGATGACCAATATGATAATCGTTGGTCTTGAACAATCTAGGATAAGAGATATAATGCGGGTTTTGGAGAATCGACCTGGATTTCGTTAGTGTTCTTCGACCATTCTGGGTTTTGTCAAAAACCATAGAGGTAGGGGATTCATTGCTTCTCTTTATTTTACACACAATTGTATTGTAATCATGTTTAATCCCCTTGGATGAAAAGTGGAATTGACATAATAAATATTTTAACCGGATAAAGAAATTGTTATCGATATTATGTTATTTCCTCCAGTTTTTCTAGACAGTGTGATTTCTTTACATGCTATGTTTACCTGTTGTCCTTGAAGGAAACCGGTAAAGAATGTAAACCGAGACTAATTGATATTTTTTTCCTAAAGATAAAGTACCATGTGAAATAATCTGGTTCTTGTTGTATTTTTAATGTTTGATAATTCCTTGGAGGGTTCTGAATGACCCTCTTGATTGTTAAAGGGCCAAGAGCCCAATTGATGTGATGGTTTCTTTCCTTCTTCTTGTTCTGTGATGTGATCCTGGATGTTTGTTGTGATATGTGGGGTCATATAGGACTTTTGGGTTGTGGCAGTGGATGACGCCTAGAGTGGTGAGATGCATCGGTTTATGCATGTGGGTGTCGGGGAGGACACCATGGTTGATGGAATGGGACAGATGTGATTGTTGGTTGCTTGCTGGTTCTTGGGTTTTTTATCTTCTTTACATTACCCCACTACTCAAGGAAGCTGGTCTTGATTACCCTTCTCTCGAAAGAGGCGATTACACGCGGGGTAGGCCACGTGATTACCGTGTTTAGCTTCTCAAGGGGGAATGGTCCTACACTCTTGCTATAGGTGGTAAAGACTCGAAGGGTAGTACATCTACTCACCGCATTGAGCCCCTTCTGTTAGTATCATAGAATGCATTTCTATAATTCCTGGGAATATGGGAAAGTGTTTCTGTAATAAATATCTGAAAAAATTGTGTTAACCCATAGGGTTGGAGTTTGCTGGAACAAAATGATGAGGTTATACTTTTTAAGGGACAATGGATTTTGGGTGTGATTATAATGGAATCTATAATGTGGAATTGGTCCTGGTAAATTAATGTTTAATGAATTCATTAACGTAATGTGAAACTGATAAAAAGGGAATGAATTAATCTAATAAGGTTAATTAAATGGTTTTTTCCTTATAGGACACCTAGTCATATTGGTGGTAGCCCAAAGTCTGAGAGACATTAGCTACAGTTGTATCTAAGACTAGGTTATGCCCATAGTGTGGTTGTGAGTTATAATATATCCTGTACTTTTTGTGTTTTTATAAGCTACTCCACCCTGTCTGTAAGGTCAACTGACACACCGGGGATTCTGAGCCCTGGGGGGTGTTTTCCTCAACATTTCGGTTGGAGGATGAATGGATAACAACCCCCTTTGTCCACAATCTCTTCTCTTGGTATATACTTGTGTTGTTAGGAATAAGGGTTAGTTTCCCTTATATGTGTGTAGAGGGATGTAATGGTTTTTGGTTATTAACACACATATATTTTGGATATTGTATCCTATGGACTACTGTAGGTGTAATGTGTATTGGATGTGATTGCTTGAGAAACCATACTCAGTGTGTGGGATGTAATGGCTTGAGGTATAATACCCGACGTATGATACACGTTATGCGAGCTCTGGTGGCTCCCGTAAACTACTTGGTTACTTTTGGCTGTGAGGATGGTGTGGTTCTTTTCCCAGGTTCTTGCGGCCAAGCATTTGTGGTGCACGAGGTGCAGATTGTGGTGCTTTTCCCATGTGTATGCGGGTAATCCTTTTGGGGAGAGATTCTTAAGACGTGCGATGTTGGGGAAAAGCGGCAAACCAGTGGGGAAGTAGTAGTGGGGTACCCTTGATATTCATTACTATATTCTATATTTTTGTATGCATTACTTGGTGAGAGTATCCATAGTGAGGTTGGGAACTTATTGTACCTGTTTAGGTGATTAGTTATTTTCACTTGTTGTTCACTGTGCTTTAGCATGCTTTCTTTACTTTTTCTTTAGAGGTTTCGAGGATGATCATACCGAGTATACTGTTATAGTCACCATATGTATATATAAACAATTTTTCAAGTCACATGTTGTAGGCTGGATTTCGTGCTGGTTTATACTAGCTTGGTGTTGCAGGAGCTGTTTAGGCTCGTGGTTGTAGTTGTTTTACTTTATTTTGGGAAGTTGCAGTTTTTTCCCTTTTTGTTGTAGTACTTTTTCAGGAAATTACATTTGTGTACTTGGGTTTCTTTTATATTTACAGTTCTGAGTTGGGGCTGATTGGTGTCTATCTTATCTCCCTCTTCCTCATGTGTTCTCATAGAGGGTAATTCCTCCCATTTGTGTGTTACTATACCCTCAGTGCTAGTCGCCAACACGGGGCCTACAGGAGGCTAGACTCTGGGGTTATTATCTCCCTTCTAGGATTGTTGGCCCTGGAGGGGTGCTCTTTGTATTGAGGGGGTCATGACATCGTAAAACATTTTTTAGTAGGTACAATCAATAGGAGTATCTACTTATGTTTTTTGGTATCACAAACGTTCCAATGGTTTTCATGGATTTGATGAAATGGGTGTAACATGCTTACGAGGACTATTTTTTAAATTTTTTGTGGAAGATATATATGTGTATTCATAAAATCAACATGACCTTTCCAATAATATTGAGATCATTTTTAATACAATTGGAGAGAAATTTTTATATATTAATCTTACAAAGTGACACTTCTTGATGGATTAGATTCAATTACTAGGTAACACTATCTCAGATACCGGAGTATTAGTGGACCTAATGAAGGTGAGAGAAGTAGTTTCCAAGGAATAGCCCTAGAATGTTTTGACATATGATGTTTCTTGTGGATAGCTAGTTACTGGAGTCATATTATAGCATAAACATCTTTCTTAGAAGCAAAGTTTAAGGACTTCAATAAGAAGGGGCATGAATTTTCTATGGTAATAGTTTTATGAGTTACATTTTCATGAGAAAAAAGGATGGTTGACATCATAACTAGCAAAGACACTGATAGAGAAGGGAATGACATACAAGGTGTATAGTACGCTATAGGTATTGGGCTGTAGGAAGTGATGATCTATTGGGATATAGTCATGGAATAATTTTCTCGGAATATAAGGCCTAATGAGATTAATTATTTGATGCTTGATCTTGAGTTAACTGTAGTTGTGTATACTTTTCACTATTGGAGAAACTATTTACTCTGAGAGTATTTTGTGGTAAACACGGACTATAAAAGCCTTACATATATATTTATAAAGCATTATTTGAATTTAGGAATGGAAATTATTATAGAGTGCCTTCGGAATTTTGGCCTAGATCGTACCTATATGACTGGTCTGGGCAATGTAGTGGATGATGAACTACATAGGACAACACAAATACATAAAGTGATGTAGTAAAATATTGAGTGGAAACATATGGAGTTTTTATCAAAGATGCAACTGGTGGTTCATAATAGTTATGAAACAAATATCTATCATCATTTTCTATATCCTCTACCTTACTATATAGAGTTAGAATGAGGTAGCTATCAGATTCGGAAGGCCTAGGTCTACTAAAAAGTGTGGAAGCTAAGGACCGTCCTCCCAATTGTAATGTAGGAAAATATAAAACCATATGTATTCATTTATGTTTTTGGGTTATAGTGTATATATGTGTTGAGTTTATGAGAGGGTTTCATTCTTCATCACGGGAAATTAATCTTGGGGTCACAAAAATGTAATGTTACTTTCACCCTTAGTATTTGGTGTTGGGTATGAAAAGAGTGGTAGCTAGTTTTATTATGATATAATCCACCTATCAGCAAGTGATAGTGGAATATTAGTGACCATCTAGTCCATTTCATTAGTTACATATTCTGGAGTTGATATGGGGTGTTGTCGTGATGGATTTCTTGACTAGATTACTAAGGTCACATTGACATAACAATGAAGTAGTGTTTTTTTAAAATATTATGATGGTCTTTCATTTCTTATCGATCTACGCAACCTTCAGTTTTGATGATCTCTAAAAGATGTATATATGAGAGGTAGTCTGACATCATGGGGTTTTTCTATATATAATTTCAAATAGACACACCCACATTACATCAAATTTAAGAACATCTTTTTAGATGGAGCTGGGTATACAACTTCTCCTTAGAAGAATTTACCAATGGAATACTGATGGCATGTCAAAGGATACAATATAGGTTCTAGAGGACATGTTGTGGGCTTGTGTCCTAGATTTTTGGGATACTGGGGGAATAATATAACCCTAGATGAGTTTTCCTACAAAAAAATTTATGAGGTGACTATAGAGATGGTCCCTTATGATGCATTGTATAGTATTCCATGTCGATCACCCCTGTGTAGTTTACTAGTAGGTGAGGCTTCTTTACATGGACCACGACTCATTTTTTATACTTCTCTGCAAGTCTAGTTGTTTCTTAAGAAGACATTTACAACAAAGACTCATTATAAATCATATTACAATTGTCGTATATGGCCTCTATAGTTAATGGATGGGTATCAGGTTTTCTTGCGTGTTTCCTAGAGGATGGGACATAGGACGATTAGAAGATATGGTAAAATTTTACAGTGTCTTGTTGGGAAATTGACATTCTATAGTGGGTCGGGATGGTAGCCTATCAGTTGTAGTTACATCATAGGTATTAAACCACACACTGTGTCCTCACATATCTGATCTATGCCACTATCACTCATACCCATATCTACCATTTCAACCTCAAGAGGTTGAGTGATATGATGATGCATCCTTTGAAAAGAATCTGATTCATGTAATTAATGAGAACACAGTGGTTCTCCATAGCTCATCAGTATCTCTATTATGGTTATTGTGGAAACATGTAAAATTTTAATATGTTATTTGTGAGTGGGTGGTAAATGAACATGCTAAATGGAAAAAAAAATTCTGATATGAATCTTGACAACAAATTATTGAGAAATTTGATGATGAATTTCTATCAGGGGAAGACTGTATGAACACATGTTTTAATATGAGGTGACGATCCATTTATTTTTCTATAATTTGTTTTCTTCCCTTATGTGTTTACCCCATTCGATGACTTGTTATTCGGAGGTATTTTGGGATCATTCAACGTATGGAACCTTGTTTTGGGCTAGTTTTGTTCTAGCAAATGGTTAGAAGAAACCTTGCAGGGTATGATGCATAGTTATATTGGAACCATGGTCTTCTATGCATGATTTGGAGTATGTTTTGTGTTTGCTTTCAATCCTCAGTGGAAGTTCAGAATGTGTACCAGCAAAGAGATCATACAGTTCAAGCAGACAACAGTATAGAAGGTGGCGTTGTTTCCCAGTGTTTGCAAATTTTTGGGCCTGAAAATCGAAAAATGGATAAAAGTGTTTTTGGCAATGAGCCCTGCAATCCATGTACATGAAGGAGAGGATACATGTGCTCCATATGTTTTTCAAGATCAGAACATGGGAAAATGAAAAAGGGATAAGGATCGTGCATGTTTTGGGCCGGTCGCACAAGTGACCTGCGCGCAGTGAAGAGACTTGAGTGCAGATTCCTAGGAGGATTGGAAACATGCACATCTATTGATTTTCAAGATTATAACTGCAGAATATAGAAAAGGAAAGAAGTTTGTGCAAGTATTTTTGTGGTCATGCAAGTGAGTAGCACGATAGAGGATTGGGAGGATGAGCTGCGCGCATGAACCTACGCGCCGAGGGAAGACATGCACGCCACCGCGCAGGGGGTCAAGTTTGCCTATAAATAGAGGACCCCTCCTCATTTTTAATGAAGTTAATGACTTATAGATTTTTCTATCTCTCGTCGCACACGTGGTTGAGTCATGAAAGTGGTTTTTGTGTCGTGCAAGTAGAGGGTGCGCGCCGGTTGTTGGCTGCGCATCCAAAGAGGTTTGGGATTTAGAGGCGCTGATTCGTGCAAGTTTGGAGTTCAAAGAGGCAGTGTCGTGCAAGTGGTTTGGAGTCACCTGTGCGCCGAGTTTGTACCGCGCAAGTGACTTGCGCACCATTCTTGAAACTTCTGCGCCGGGCATGGAGAGGCGTTCCAGGGTTGTTAAAGTACATCTGTCCTTTTGAAGCTGCATGAAAGTTAGAGGATCACCCGGTACCCTCGATGCAAAGTGAGATTTTTCTTCTGGTGAGAGTTTGGCTTCAACATAGTGTCTACATACAACATAGGATGCATTATTATGCAATGATGAAGAGACCTTCATGTCTATAAAATGAGTGTGACTTCACCAAGGGCAGTGAGCCAGGGGGAGTCAACGGGAGTGACCCGAGGGAAGCAGTGAGCTATCCCTGAACCTTCATAAAGGTAGTGAGCCTAGGATAGAGTGATTGGGCCCGAACCATTGTAATCCACAACTAGTGATGATTAGTGGAATTTGGTACGACCGAAAACTTGTCAGCGTATGCTCCTTGGACGTAGTCCTTAGTGGTGAACCAAGTAAAATGTTATGTGTCTTCTCTGTGCATTTGAATGTTTTCTTTCTGATCATATTAATCTTACAGGTTTAACATGTTCCTACCAACGTGGGAACAAGATCAATCACATTAAAATAAAAATTTGTCACCCTGATTCACCCATCCCCTCTCAGGGTGTCCTGGGGTCCTTCAAGTGGTATCAGAGGGTAAAGGTTGATGGTGTTGAATCTCTCCTCTATCATCATGAAGAATTCAATCAATGTTAGGGGAGTACCTCACTTTGGTGGAATTAATTTCCAGATCTAGAATAACATAATGATATCTCATCTAAGATCTCTTGGAATGGAAGTTCTCTTTTCTACTGTGCAAGGAATACAAGTCACTGATCCAACAGTCCTGGCTATGACTGAAACAAATAGGAAAATTAATGATGTAGATGCTAAAGCACAAAATGCACTCACTACAGCCCTTTCTGATCAGATCTACCTAATGGTGATGAATTCCACCTCAGAAAAATCCCTATGGGATAAACTTGAGAATATTTATGAAGGAGATAGTAATGTGAAGGAGGAGAAACTGTAAGTGAAACACAATTGGTTTGATGATCTAACGATTAATCCAGACGATAATACAGACTCATTCTTCAAGCAAATTACTGAAGTGGTTGGAGAAATTCAGGGTCTAGGAGAAGATATCAAAGACATTGACATTGTAAAGAAAATATTAAGAAGACTTCCACCTTTGTACAATGCAATGGTGTCGGCCCTTGAGGAATGAGATATTTCTAAACTTTATCTGGATGATCTACTAAGAAGCATGGTAGCATATGAAATGAGAGTCAAACCAGAAGATTCTACGACTCGTGTGAGCAAGGAAATGACATTCAAGGCCTTGGATAAACTGAAAATCACAAAAGAATGTAGCGGTGAAGATGACGAAGAAGAAGAAATTCTTTCCCCCATTGAAAAGACGTTCCATAAGGGAAAAGGGAAATTCAAAGGGAAGTTACCTCTCACATATTTTCATTGTGAAAAAGTAAACACATTGCCTCTCAGTGCTTAATAATGTTCAATGACAAAGATAGTGAAGATGAAAGCATCAAGAAGCCTAGGAGAAGGTTCTTCAAAAAGGGAGACTTCAAATCGGTAATGAAAATGAAAAGGAAGAGTTTTGTCTATGAAGAGGAAGAAGATGATAATGAATTCTATGATGAAGAAGAATCATAATTCAAAACTAGGAACCATGCTTCCATGATGGCCACTGTTGAAAAGTCAGAAGATACTGGTGGAGAAAAACAACTGATAACTTGTGTAGATCCTGAGATGCAACTTAGGATTCAGTTAGTAAGCTTAAGATTAAATGTAAGAGTTTCAATAAGTGGAAATAAATTGTAGAAGAATAAACTGAATTCATTGATCAACTTGAAGCTGAAATTAAATGACTGGAAGAATTTGTGAAGGTACAGTATAAAATTATTGAAAGCAATGATGATGTAGTGGATCTAAAGCTGAGAATTGAAGAGTAGGTAAAGGTCATCAATGAACTCACCTCCTGACTAGATGAAAAATCCAATATTGCCGAGGGTCTTGGGGAGGAAGTTGTTACTCTAAGGAGTAAACTTGAGACAGAATCAATTCCAAAAGAATCAAGGAAGAAAATACAGTTTGGAAGATTCTCAGATGCAGAATTACTAGCAAGATCCAAGTGTGGTTCAAATGGGGTTGGAAAAATCTTGAGTGATCAAAGACCCACATTCATGGGAAAGAGTGGAATTGGGTGTGAGGCTGAGACATCAACTGCTTGAAGTGAAAAGATCCAAAAGAAAGATAAGATGAAAGTTGAACATGTTGAAACATTGCATAAAGTGCTGAAAAAGGAACCCTCAATCCAAAATAAAAGGATAACTGAAAATTATCCTAAAAAATTCAGAAATGAAAGAGAGTCTAACTATTCACCCAAGGAAGAAGGTATGAGAAGAGATTCAAGTGAGAAGAGATTTCCTCCCATGAAGTTCCTGTTCTGTGGCTATCTGATCCATACCATGTCTTATTGCGAAGAGGCAGGAAGACATCTGAATGGAGAAGATATACAAGTGCAACAAAGGAGAAGAAATTCATATCCTAATTATTATATAAGAAACAATTTCTATGGATATTGTTTTTGTTGTTCTAACTTTGGTCATAAGGCTGCTAATTACAGTCAAATAAGGGACATGGACACCTTATACCGATGTTCAAGAAAAGTCATGTCTCGTCAGCAAGACAATGTTTCTCTTTCAAACAGGTTTTCTCCTCTCAAAGAAGATTTCGACTTTGAATAACCTAGGTGTGCGGAAGAGATAATTGAAATGCCATCAGTACTATATACTCAATCCAATGTCTCATGGAAGGAAAAGGAAGAAGATTGATAAATCCAACCTTGTAGAGGTGGCCCTCAAAGCTACAAAGAACAACAGTACCTAGATTATGGATAGTGGTTGTTCATCTCATATGACAGGTAATGCCAGCCTGCTAACGGATATCAAAAGGAAGGTTGATGGTATATTACGATTTGGCAATGATGGAGCTCTGAAATCAAAGGGAGTGGATGTACCAAATTAACTAATGGAGAACTAATGAAGACAGAATTTCATTGCGTAGATGGCCTACATCAAAATCTCCTCAGTGTGAGTCAACTCTGTGACTCAGGACTTATAGTTACTTTTAATCAGAATGGATGAACTATCAAGGTAAATACATTCAATTCACTTATGAAGGGATGCATAACATAAGGAAACTTGTATCAGATTTATAGTGAAGAAAATGTCTGTTACAAGACTGTTGAAGAAGAAAAAAATTTGTCGCATCAGAGACTGGGACACATCAATCAACAAGACATGGAGAAAATATCAAAATCGAGAATTTTCATGGACATTCCCTACGTGAAGCGTGATGTGAAAAATCTTGTGATTCTTGTATTCGTGGGAAGCTGGTCTGCAGTTCATATAGGCAAAAGAAGAAAAGGGAATATAACCTTCTTGATCGGATTCATACAGATGTATGTGGCCGATAAATATTGCTGGAACTCATGGGGAAAGGTAATTTGTCCTTTTCATAGATGATTATAGTAGAATGGCTTGTGTGATGTCTATTCACAGGAAATGACAAGTCCTTGACTGCATGAAAACATATCAGATAATCGTCGAATATGATACTGAACGAACAATAGAAGTGTTGATATCGGACAATGGAGGAGAATACATGTCCATTAAATTTTAAAATTATCTGGAAAAGCATTGGATACAACATGAGGTAGCATCTGTGAGAACTCCACATCAAAATGGAGTTGTTGAACATAGGAATCGACAGGTGAACAACATGGCACGAACTATGCTGATTGAGAGTCGTATTCCATGACATTACTGGAAAGAAGCTTTTCAAGCTCTAGTGTACATTCAGAATCGAACAGGATTTTATATGGGTGAGATGAAGACACCATATGAATTGTGGCATGGAAGGAAGCCCTCTTTAAAATACTTTCGTGTCTTTGGAATTAAATGCTTCATTAGGAATAGATAAGGAAATCAAGGGAAGTATGGAAACAATGCAGATGAGAGTATTTTCTTGGGTTACTCAATGAACAGCAAAGCCTACAAGTGTTTCAACAAGCATTTAGGAAGAATTGTGGAAAGCATTGATGTTAAGATAATTAAAGAGAATCCCCCAAATGCTTCAAGGACGTCATATACTAATGTGATAGAAAGTCAGCAAGAAAGTGAAAGTGAAGAAAATACAAATGCATAAATATAAGAAGATGTACAAAACACTCAGCAGTCACATCATGATGTTGACTCAGAATAAATATCTGAAGATGAAACGGTGGATGAAGAGAATACAACAGAACCTCGCATGAGAAATTGAAGAGCTGAGATTGATCCATCCAACATAATTGGGGATAGGAGTGCACCCACTCAAACAAGAAGGATGAGGAATAACACACAATCAGCATTTCTATCAGTTTTAGAGACACCCTCATTCGAAGAAACTGCAAATGATGAATCATGGGTGAAAGCCATGAATGATGAATTAGATCAAATTGACAAGAATCAGACACGGGATCTTGTCCAGAGACCCAATGGTCACAATGTGATTAGTACCAAATGGATCTTCAAAAATAAGTTTTATAAGCATGGAAGTGTCATCAGAAACAAGGAACGACTGGTATGTAAAGGATACTCCCAGATAGAAGGCATTGATGTTGAAGAAACCTTTTCTCCAGTGGCTAGACTGCAGTCAATCAGGATTTTCCTTGCTATGGAAATCCAAAGAGGATATAAAGTATATCAAATGGATGTAAAGACAGAATTCATGAATGGTGTACATGAAGAATAAGTCTAAATTGAACAACAAGTGGGCTTTGTTTTGGGAACTGATGAAACAAAGGTCTGCAAACAAAAGAAATCTCTATATGGTTTGAATCAGGCACCACAGGCATGGTACTCGTAGCTGGATTCATATCTCAAAAAGATGGAATTCAAAAGAGGAGAAGTGGATCACAATCATTATGTGAAGAATTATCCAAAAGATCAACTCATGGTTCTAGTCTACGTTGATGATATCATATTTGGCGGAAGCAGGAAGAAATTAGTGGATGAATTTTCCAACCACATGAAATTAGAATTTGAAATGTCTATGATTGGGGAGCTCACATATTTCTTGGGGATGCAGGTGATTCAAAAGAAGGAATACACTTTCATTTCATAGGAAAATTATGCAAGAAAGCTGCTGAAGAAGTTTCATATGCAAGACTCCAATCTAATGTCAACTCCAATTACAGTTGGAACTAAACTTGGAAAGCATGAGGATGGGGCCTCTGTTGGTCCCACCGTGTATAGGAGGATCATTGGGAGCCTACTGTACCTGACAGTGACATGACCAGATATTATCTTTTCCACATGCCTTGTGGCACGCTTTCAGAGTAATCCAAAGGAGGAACATATGGCGGTAGTAAAAAGAATCATGACGTACATTCCAGGTACACATAACTTCAGGTTATTTTTTTGATGTAGGTAGGGACATTGAATTATTAACATTTTTTGATGATGTCTGGGCTGGGGATGTAGTAGACAGAGAGTCCACTATTGGTGGATCCTTCTATATTGGGAATAAATGTGTTGGATGGTTGAGCAAGAAACAGGAAAGTACTTCTCTTAGTACTGTTGAAGTTGAGTATATCTCTGACACAAAGGCATGCACTCAACTAATATGGATGAGGAAACAATTAATAGATATTGTTGATGAGGTGAAGCAACCAATGGTTATTTACTGTGATAACAAGAGCGCAATTGATCTTACCAAGAATCATGTTCAGCCTTCCCGTATGAAACATATTGAAATCAGGTATCACTTTATCAAGGAAAAAGTTGAACAAGGGGGGATTAGAATGGATCATGTGGGAACTGATGAGCAAGTGGCTGATATCCTGACCAAGCCACTGTCATCAGCTATGTTTGAGAAGCATTGGTTGAACCTCAGTGTTCAGCCACCTCCTAGTGCATAAGGCGGTTACGAAATACCCCTCTCCCCGATTATGATAACTATTTTTTTCTATTTATTGATGTGATGCAGGTTTGTGGGGGAGATACTATCCAGGGGGAGTATGGTTTGAGCTGAACTTTGAAAAAATTACAAGGCTTTGAGTTTATTGTTAATGGTGGATAAAGGAATAAATTCAATCATGTTCAGACTTGTAATACTCCTATGACACAATGCAAATTCAGTGGCAGTGATAGGATGAGAAGGATTAGAAGGAATTCATCACTCATGTAATGATTCTTGGGAATCATTGAGAATTCCAAAACACTAGAACCCCATTCAAGCTTCCTCTCTTTTTTTCTACACCGAGCATTGCTCACGTAGACTTAGAGTGTTGGCTGGGTTGATTCTTGTGTTTTTTATTTTCACATGGATGGAGATCTATTGAATTTGTTTCCTAAATGCTAACAAAACCAAAGGGGGATATTATTGGAACCATGGTCTTCTATGAATGATTTGGAGTATGGTTTGGGGTTGTTGCCAATCCTTAGTGGATTTTCGTAATGTGTACTAGCAAAGAGATCATATAGTTCAAGCAGACAATAGTATTGAATGTGGCTCTATTTCCCAGTGTTTGACAAATATTTGGGCCTAAAAATTGTAAAATAGATAAAAGTGTTTTTGGCTAAGAGACTTGCACACCGTGTACTTGAAGGAGAGGAAAATTTCTCTCCATATGTTTTTCAAGATCAGAACATGGGGAAATGGAAAAGGGATAAGGGCCGCGCAAGTTTTGGGCTGGTCATGCAAGTGACCTGCGCGCCGTGAAGAGGCTTGAAAGACGATGCCTATGAGGATTGGAAACTTGTGCATCTATCGTTTTTCAAGATTATAACTTCAAAATATGGCAAAGGAAATAAGGTCATGCAAATATTTTTGGGGTAACACAAGTGAGTAGCGCGACAGAGGCTAGGGAGGATGAGCTGTGTGCTGTAACCTGCACGCCGAGGGAAGACATGTGCATCACCACGCAAGGGGTCCAGTTTGCCTATAAATAGAGGAACCCCTTCCTCATTTGTAATGAAGTTAAGGACTTAGAGATTTTTCGAGCTCTCATCGCGCAAGTGGTTGAGTCGCGCAAGTGGTTGTTGGGTCGCACAAGTAGAGGATGTGCACCGGTTGTTGGCTGGCGTCCAATGTGGTTTGGAATGTAGAGGCGCTCAGTCGCGCAAGTTTGGAGTTCAAAGAGGCAGTGTCATGCAAGTCTTTTGGAGTCACCTATGCACCGAGTTGTACCTCACATGTAACTTGTGTGCCATTCTTGAAACATGTGTTCCGGGATTGGAGAAACTTGCCATGGTTGTTAAAGTACATATGTCCTTTTGAAGCTACACGAAAGTTGGAGGATCACCTGGTACCCACAACGCAAAGTGATATTTTTCTTCTGGTGAGAGTTGGACTTCCACTGATAATCTACATGCAACATAGGATGCATTCTTATGTAATGATGAAGAGACCTTCACGTCTATAAACTGAGTGTGACTTCACCAAGGGCAGTGAGCTAGGGGGAGTCAACTGGAGTGACCCGAGAGAAGCAGTGAGCTATCCCTGAACCTTTGGAAAGGTTGTGAGCCTGGGACAGAGTGATTGGGCCGAAACCTTTGTAATCCATTGCTAGTTAAGATTAGTGGAATTTGGTACGACCGAAAACATTTCTGCATATGCTCCTTGGATGTAGCCCTTAGTGGCGAATCAAGTAAAAAGTTATGTGTCTTCTCTGTGCATGTGAATGTTTGCTTTCTGATCATATTCATCTTATAGGTTCAAAAAGTTCCTACCAAAGTGGAAACAATATCCATGAAATTAAAAGAAGAAGTTGTCACCCTGATTCACCCCTCCCCTCTCAGGGTGTCCCGGGGTCCTTCAAGTGGTATTAGAGGTTAATGTTTCTGGTGTTGAATCGGTCCTCTATCATCATGGGGAATGCATTCATTGTCAGGGGAGTCCCTCACTTCGATGGATGTAATTTCCAAAATCTATAAGAACAGAATGAGATCTCATCTATGATATCGTGGAATGGAAGTGCTATTTTATACTGTACAAGGAATACAAGTCACTGATCCAACAGGTCTGCCTATGACTAAAACAGATGGGAAAATTCTTGATGCAGATGCTAAAGCACAAAATGCACTCACAATAGCCCTTTCTGATCAGATCGACCTAATGGTGATGAATTTCACCTTAGAAAAATACATGTTGGATAAACTCGAGAATATTTATGAAGGATATGGAAAAGTGAAGGAGGCAAAACTGCAAGTGCTACACAATCGGTTTGATGATCTGAAGATGCATCCAGACGAGAATGCAGACTCAATCTTCAATCAAATTACTGAAGTGGTTGGAGCAATTCGGGGTCTAGGCGAAGAAATAAAAAACAGTGATATTGTGAAGAAAATATAAAGAATACTTCCACCTCTATAAAATGAAAAGGTGTCAGCCCTTGAGGAAAGAAATATTTCCAAACTTTCTAAGAATGATCTACTAAGAAGCTTGGTAGCATATGAAATGAGAGTCAAACCAGAAGATGCTACGACTCATGTGATCAATGAAATGGAATTCAAGGCCATGGATAAACTGAAAATCTCCAAATATAGTAGTGGAGAATATGACGATGAAAAAGAAATTATTTCTCTCATTGCAAAGAAGTTCTTGAAGGGAAAATGGAAATTCAAAGGGAAGTTGCCTCTCAAATTTTTTCGTTGTGGAAATGTAGGGAACATTGTCTCTCAGTGATTATGAAAGATCAATAATGAAGATAGTGAAGATGAAAGCACCGAGAAGCCTCAGAGAAGGTTCTTCAAAAATGGAGACTTCCAATCGGAAATAAAATTCAAAGGAAGAGTTTTTTCTGTGAATAGAAAGAAGATGATGATGAATTCTGTGATGAAGAAGAACCAGAATTCAAAAATAGGAACCATGCTTACATGATGGCGGCTGTTGAAAATTCAGAGATACTGGTGGAGAAAAACAACTGAGAACTTCTGTAGGACCCGAGATGCAACTTAAGGATGCGGTTAGTAATATTATGATTAAATGTAGGACTTGCAATAAGTGGAAATCAATTTTAGAAGAATCAACTGAATACGTTGATCAACTTGAAGCTGAAATTAAATGACTGGAAGAATTTGTGAAGGTATAGTACAAAATAATTGAAAGAAATGATGATGTAGTGGATCTAAAGCTGAGAACTGAAGAGCAGGAAAAGGGCATCAATGACCTCACCTCTATACTAGATGAAAAATCCAAGACTGCTGAGGGTATTTAAGAGGAAGTTGTTACTCTAAGGAGTGAAAATGAGACTGAATCAATTCCAATATAACCGAGGAAGGAAATACAGTTTGGAAGATTCTCAGATGCAGAATTACTAGCAAGAGCCAACTGTGGTTAGGATGGGGTTGGAAAAATCATGAGTGATCAAAGACCTACATGCATGGGAAAGAGTGTAATTGGCTGTGAGGCTGAGACATCAACTTATGGAAGTGAAGAGATACAAAAGAAAGATAAGATGAAATTTGAACATGTTGAAACGTTGCATAAAGTGCTGAAAAAGGAACCCTCAATCCAAACTAAAAGGAGAACTGAAAATTATCCACAATCATTTAGAAATGATAGACACTCTAACTATTTTTCCAAAGAATAAGGTATGAGGATAAATTCATGTGAGAAGAGATTTCCTCTCATGAAGTGTCAGTTCTGTGGCTATCTGGGCCATACCATGTCTTATTGTGAAGAGGAAAGAAGCCATTTGAATGGAGAAGATATCGAAGATCAACAAAGGAGAACCAATTCATATCCTAATTCTTATATAAGAACAATTTCTTTGTATATTGTTTTCATTGTTCTAACTTTGGTCATAATGCTGCTAATTACAGGCAGAGAAGGGACATGGACACCTTATATCAATGTTCAAGACAAGTCAAGTCTCGTCAGCAAGACATTGTTACTCTTTCAAACAGGTTTTCTCCTCTCAAAGAAGATTTTGACTATGAAAGAACCTATGTGTGTTGAAGAGATATTTGAAAGGCCATCAGTAATATATACTCAATCCAATGTCTCATGGAAGGAAAGGAAGAAGAATGAGAAATAAAACCGTGAAGAGGTGGCCCTCAAAGCTACAAAGAACAACAGTACTCATATTCTGGATAGCGGTTGTTCATCTCATATGATAGGTAATGCCGGCCTGCTAACGGATATAAAAAGGAAGGTTGATGGTACAGTACGATTTGGTAATGATGGAGCTCTAAAAATCAAAGGGAGTGGAAGTACCGAATTATCTAATGGAGAACTAAAGAAGACTGAAGTCCTTTATGTAGATGGAACACGTCATAATCTCCTCAGTGTGAGTCAACTCTGTGACTCGGGACTTACAGTTACTTTTAATCATAAAGGTTTCACTATCAAGGGAAAGACATGCAATTCACTTACGAAGGGATGCATAATAGAAGGTAAGTTGCAATAGGTTGATAGCGATGAAAATGTCTGCTACATGACTGTTGAAGAAGAAAACAATTTGTGGCATTTGGGACTGAGACACATCAATCAACAAGACATGGACAAACTATCAAAATTGAGAATTTTCATGGACATTCAAAACATGATGCGTGAACCTGAAAAATCTTGGGATGCTTGTGTTCGTGGGAAGCTAGTATGCAGTTCATATCGGCCAAAGAACAAAATGGCATCTCACCTTCTAGATCTGATTCATACAAATGTATGTGGGCCGATAAATGTTGTTGGAACTCATAGGAAAAGGTACTTTTTCCTTTTCATAGATGATTACAGATAATGGCTTGTGTGATGGTCATTCATAGGAAATGACAAGTCCTTGACTGCATGAAAACATATCGGAGAATCATTAAAAATGATACTGGTTGAACACTCAACGTGTTAATATCTGAAAATGGAGGAGAATACACGTCCATTGAATTAGAAAATTATCTGGAGATGAATGGGATACAGCATGAGGTAGCCGCTGTGAGAACTCCACAACAAAATGGAGTTGTTGAATGTAGGAATCGACAGTTGAAAAACATGGCTGGAACAATGCTGATTGAGATTCGTATTCCACGAAATTACTGGAAAGTGTCTATTCAAGCTGCAGTGTACATTCAAAATCCAACATAACATTATATGGGTGAGACGAAGACACCATATGAACTATGGCATAGATGGAAGCCCTATTTAAAATACTTTTGTGTCTTTAGAAGTAAATGCTTCATCAGGAACAAAGATAGAAATCAAGGGATATATGGCGATAATGAAGATGAAAGAATTTTCCTCAGTTACTCAATAAACATCAAAGCCTGAAAGTGTTTCAACAAGATTTTAGGAAGAATTGTGGAAAGCAGTAATGTTAAGATAATTTAAGAGAAAACCACAAATGCTTCAAGGACTTCATATGCTGGTTTGATAGAAAGTCGGGAAGAAAGTGAATGTGAAGAAAATAAAAATATAGAAATAGAGGAAGCTGTACAAAACACTCAATAGTCACGTCATGCTGTTGACTCAGAAGATGAATCTGAAGAAGAAACTGTGGCTGAAGAGAATTCAATAGAACCTAGTAGGAGAAATCAAAGAGATGAGATTTATCCATCCAACATAATTGTGTATATAAGTGCACCCACTCAAACAAGAAGGATGCAGAATAACACGCAATCTGCATTTCTATCAGTTGTGGAGCCATCCTCATTCGAAGAAGATGGAAATGATGAATCTTGGGTGAAATCCATGAAAAATGAATTAGATATGATTGACAAGAATCAGACATAGGATCTTTTAAAGAGACCCAAAGGTCACAATGTGATTGGTACCAAATGGATCTTCAAAAATAAGTTTGAAGATCATGGAAGAGTCATCAGAAACAAGGCACGACTGGTATCTAAAGGATAATCCCAGATTGAAGGCAGTGATGTTAAAGAAAACTCTTCTCCAGTGGCTATATTGGAGTTAATCAGGCTTTTCCATGACATGGCACTCCAAAGAGGATATAAAGTATATCAAATGGATGTCAACAGAGCATTTTTGAATGGTGTACTCGTTGAAGAAGTCTACATTGAACAACCAGTGGGATTTGTTTTGGGTACTGATGAAACAAAGGTATGAAAAAAAAAGAAAGCTCTATATGGTTTGAAGCAGGCACCACGGGCGTGGTACTCGCAGCTGGATTCATATCTCAAGAAGCTGGAATTCAAAAGAGGATAAGTGGATCACAATCATTATGTGAATAATTCTCCAAAATATCAACTCAATGTTCTAGTCTACGTTGATGATATCATATTTGGCGGCAGTAGGCAGAAATTAGTGGATGAATTTTCCAACCATATGAAATTAGAATTTGAAATGTCTATGATTGGGGAGCTCACATATTTCTTGGGGCTGCAGGTGATTCAAAAGAAGGAATACACATTCATTTGTCAGGAAAATTATGCAGGAGAGCTGCTGAAGAAGATTAATATGCAAGAATCCAATCCAATGTCAACTCCAATTGCAGTTGGAACTAATCATGGAAACCATGAGTATGGGGCCTCTGTTGATCCCACCATGTACAGGAGGATCATTGGGAGCCTACTGTACCTGACAGTGACACGACCAGATATTGTCATTGCCACATTCTTTTTGGCACGATTTCAGAGCAATCCAAAGGAGGAACATCTGGCAGTAATAAAAAGAATCCTGAGGTACATTCCAGGTACACATAAGTTTGGGTTATTTTTTGCGGCAGGTAGGGATAGTGAATTATCAGAATTTTTTGATGATGACTGGGCTGGGGATGTAGTAGAAAGAAAGTCCACTAGTGGTGGATCCTTCTATATTGGTCAGAAATGTGTTGGATGGTTGAGCAAGAAACAAGAAAGTACTTCTCTTAGTACTGTGGAAGCTGAGTATATCTCTTCCACAAAGGCATGCACTCAACTACTATGGATGAGGCAACAATTAACAGATATTGGTGATGAGGTGAAGCAACCAATGGTTATTTACTGTGATAACAAGAGTGAAATTGATCTTACCAAGAATCCTGTTCAGCATTCCCATATGAAACATATTGAAATCAGGTATCACTTTATTAAAGAAAAAGTTGAACAAGGGGAGATTAAAAAGGATCATGTGGGAACTGATGAGAAAGTGGCTGATATCTTGAACAAGCCACTGTCATTAGCTATGTTTGAGAAGCATCGGTTGAACCTCAGTGTTCAGCAACCTGCCAGTGCATAAGGAGGTTGCGCAATACCCCTCTCCCCGATTATGATAACGGTTTTTTTCTGTTTATTGATGTGATGCAGGTTTTTGGGGGAGATACTATCTAGGTGGAGTATGGTTTGAGATGAATGTTGAACAAATTACCAGGATTTTGTTTTATTTTCAATGGGGGAGAAAAGAATAAATTCATGCATGTTCAGACTTGTAATACTCTAGTGACACAATGCGAATTCCGTGTCAGTGATATGATGAGAAGGATATGAAGGAATTAATTAGTCATGTAATGATTTTTGGGCATCATTGAGAATTCCAAAACATTGGAACCCAATTCAAGCTTCCTCTATTGTTTTCTACACCGATCATTACTCACGTAGACTTAGAGTGTTGGCTGAGCAGATTCTTGTGATTTTGGTTTGCATATGGATGGAGATCTATTGAATTTATTTTCTGATTTCCAACAATCCCAAAGGGGGAGATTGTTGGAACCATGGACTTTTATGCATGATTTGGAATGTGGTTTGTGTTTGTTTCAATCCTCAGTGGATGTTCAGAATGTGTACCAATAAAGATATCATACAGTTCAAGCAGACAACAGTATTGAAGGTGGTGTCGTTTCCCAGTGTTTGAAAAACATTTGGGCTTGAAAATCGACAAATGGATAAAAGTGTTTTTCGAAAAAAGAATTGCACGCCATGTAATTGAAGGAGAGGAAACTTGTGCACCATATGTTTTTAAAGATCAGAACATGGAAAATGGCAAAGGGATAAGGGTCGCGCAAGTTTTGGGATGGTCAAGCAAGTGACCTGCGCGCTGTGAAGAGACTTGTGCGCCAATGCCTAGGAGGATTGGAAACTTGCGCGTCAATTGGGTTTCAAGATTATTACATAAAAATATGGAAAAGGAAAGAAGGTCGCACAAGTTTTTGTGTGGTCATGAAATTGAGTAGCGCGACATAGTCTAGGGAGGATGAGCTGTGCGCCAGAACCTGCGCGCCGAGGGAAGAACTGCGCGTCACTGTGCAGGGGTCTAGTTTGCCTATAAATAGAGGAACTCCTTCCCCATTTGTAATGAAGTTCAAGACATAGAGATTTTTTGAGATCTTGTCACGCAAGTGGTTGAGTCGCGCAATTCGTTGTTCGATCGCGCAAGTAGAGGCTGCACACCGGTTGTTGGTTGCACGTCCAATGTGGTTTGGGATTTAGAGGCGCTGAGTCGCGAAAGTTTGGAGTTCAAAGAGGAAGTGTCATGTAAGTATTTTGGAGTCACCTATGCACCAAGTTTGTACCGCGCATGTGACTTGCGTGCCATTCATGAATCTTTTGTGCCAGGCTTGGAGAAGCGCGCCATGGTTGTTAAAGTACATCTGTCCTTTTGAAGCTGCACGAAAGCTGTAGGATCACCCGGTACACTCAACGAAATGTGAGATATGTCTTCTGGTGAGAGTTGTACTTCAACAAAGAATCTACATACAGAATAGGATGAATTATTATTCAATGATGAAGAGACCTTCACTTCTATATACTGAATGTGACTTCACTAAGGGCAGTGAGCCAGGTGGAGTCAACGGGAGTGACCCGAGGGAAGCAGTGAGCTATCACTAAACCTTTGTAAAGGTAGTGAGCCTGGGACAGAGTGATTGGGCCTGAAAATTTATAATCCATAGCTAGTGAAGATTAGTGGAATTTGGTATGACCGACAACTTGTTAGTGTATGCTCCTTGGACGTAGCCCTTAGTGGTGAACTAAGTAAAACGTTTTATGTCTTCTCTGTGCATGTGAATGTTTTCTTTCTGATCATATTCATCTTACAGGTTCAACAAGTTCCTACCAACGTGGGAACAAGATCCATGACATTAAAAGAAAAATTTGTCGCCCCAATTCACCCATACCCTTTTAGGATGTCCCGGTGTCCTTCAAGTGGTATTAGAGGGTAAAGGTTGCTAGTGTTGAATCTGTCTTCTATCGTTATGGAGAATACAATCAATGCCAGGGGAGTCCCTCAATTTGATGGAAGTAATTTCCAGATCTAGAAGAACAGAATGAGATCTCATCTAAGATCTCGTGGAATGGATGTTCTATTTTCTACTGTGCAAGGAATACATGTCACTGATCCAACAGCTATGTCTATGACTGAAATAGACAGGAAAATTTTTGATTCATATGCTAAAGCAAAAAATGCACTCAATGCAGCCCTTTATGATAAGATCTACCTAAAGGTGATGAATTTCACCTCAACAAAATAAATGTGGGATAATCTCAAGAATATTTATGAAGTATATTTCAATGTGAAGGAGGGAAAACTGCAAGTGCTACACAATCGGTTTGATGATCTGAAGATGCGTCCAGACGAGAATGCAGAATCATTCATCAATAAAATTACTGAAGTGGTTGGAGAAATTTGGGGTCTAGACAAAGAAATCAATGACATTGATATTGTAAGGAATATATTAAGAATACTTGCACCTCTGTACAATGAAATGGTGTCAGCCCTTGAGGAAAGAGATCTTTCAAAACATTCTCTGAATGATCTACTGAGCAGCTTGGTAGCATATGAAATGAGAGTCAAACCAGAAGATGCTACAACTTGTGTGATCAAGGAAATGGAATTCAAGGCCATGGATAAACTGAAAATCTAAAAATATAGTAGCGGTGAAGATGAAGAAGAAAAATAAATTCTTTCTCTCATTGCAAAGAAGTTCTAGAAGGGAAAATGGAAATTCAAAGGGAAGTTACCTCTCGCATGTTTTCATTGTGGAAATGCAGGGCACATTGCCTCTCAGTGATTAAGAAAGATCAATGATGAAGATAGTGAAGATGAAAGCATCGAGAAGCCTCAGAGAAGGTTCTTAAACAATGGAGACTTCAAATCGGAAAGAAAATTCAAAGGAAGAGTTTTGTCTGTGAAGAGGAAGAAGATGATAATGAATTCTGTGATGAAGAAGAACCAGAATTCAAAACTGGGAACCATGCTTACATGATGGCCACTGTTGAAAAGTCAGAAGATACTGGTGGAGAAAAAAACTGAGAACTTTTGTAGATCCCGAGATGCAACTTAAGGATTCAGTTATTAAGATTATGATTAAATGTAAGAGTTTCCAAAAGTGGAAATCAATTTTAGAAGAATCAACTGAATAAGATGATTAACTTGAAGCTGAAATTGAACGACTAGAAGAATTTGTGAAGGTAAAGTATAAAATAATTGAAAGCAATGATGATGTATTGGATCTAAAGCTAAGAAATGAAGAGCTGGAAAAGGTCATCAATGACCTCACCTCTAGACTAGATGAAAAATCCATGACTGCTGAGGGTCTTGAGGAGGAATTTGTTACTCTAAGGAGTAAACATGAGACTGAATAAATTCCAAAAGAATTGAGGAAGGAAATACAGTTTGGAAGATTCTCAGATGCAGAATTACTAGCAAGAGCCGAGTGTGGTTCAGATGGGGTTGGAAAAATCATGAGTGATCAAAGACCTGCATGCTGGGGAAAGAGTGGAATTGGCTATGAGGCTGAGACATCAACTGTTGGACGTGAAAAGATCCAAAAGAAAGATAAGTTGAAAGTTGAACATGTTGAAACGTTTCATAAAGTGCTGAAAAAGGAACCCTCAATCCAAACTAAAAGGAGAAATGGAAATTATACTCAATCATTTAGAAATGATAGACAATATAACTATTCTCCCAATGAAGAAGGTATGAGGAGAAATTCAAGGGAGAAGAGATTTCCTCTCATGAAGTGTCAATTCTGTGGCTATCTGGGTAATACCATGTCTTATTGCGATGAGGAAAGAAGCTTTCTGATTGGAGAAGATATAGAAGTTCAAAAAAAGGGAACAAATTCATATCCTAATTATTATTGAAGAAAAAATTTATGTGGATATTGTTTTCGTTGTTCTAACATTGGTCATAAGGCTGCTAATTTCAGGCAGAGAAGGGACGTGCAAACCTCATACCGATGTTCAAGGCAAGTCAAGTCTTGTCAGCAAGACATTGTTACTCTTTCAAACAGGTTTTCTCCTCTCAAAAAAGATTTCTTCTATGAAGAACCTCAGTGTCCAGAAGAGATAATTGAAAGGCCATTAGTACTATATACTCAATCTAATGTCTCATGGAAGGAAAGGAAGAAGAATGAGAAATACAACCATGCAGAGGTGGCCCTCAAAGCTACAAAGAACAACTGTACTGGGATTTTTGATAGCGGTTGTTCATATCATATGACAGGTAATTCCATCCTGCTAACGGATATCAAAAGGAAGGTTGATGGTACAGTACGGTTTGGTAATGATGGAGCTCTGAAAATCAAAGGGAGTGGAATTACCAAATTAGCTAATGGAGAACTAAAGAAGACTGAAGTCCTTTTCATAGATGGCATGCGTCTTAATTTCCTCAGCATGAGTCAACTCTGTGACTCGAGACTTATAGTTACAGTTAATTAGAAAGGCTGCACTATCAAGGGAAATACAAGAAATTCACTTATGAATGAATTCATTACAGAAGGAAACTTATATCAGGTTGATAGTGAAGAAAATGTCTGTTACATGACTATTGAAGAAGAAAACAATTTGTGGCATCAGAGACTGGGAAACATCAATCAACAAGACATGGAGAAAATATCAAAATAGATAATTTTTATAGAAATTCCCAAAATGAAGCGTGAACCTAAAAAATAATGTGATGCATGTATTCGTGGGAAGCAGGTATGCAGTTCATATCGGCCAAAGAAGAAAATGGCATCTCACCTTCTAGATCTGATTCATACAGATGTATGTGGGCTGATAAATGTTGCTCGAACTCATAGGGAATGGTACATTGTCCTTTTCATAGATGATTACAGTAGAATGGCTTGTTTGATGTCATTCACATGAAAAGACAAGTCCTTGACTACATGAAAACATATTGGAGATTCGCCGAAAATGATACTAGATGAACAATCAATGTGTTGATATCTGACAATGGAGGAGAATACACGTCCATTGAATTTGAAAATTATCTATAGAATCATGGGATACAATATGAGGTAGCTACTGTGTGAACTCCACAACAAAATAGAGTTACTGAACGTAGGAATCGATAGGTGAAAAACATGGCATGAACTAGGCTGATTGAGGGTCGTATTCCATGAAATTACTGGAAAGAGGTTGTTGAAGCTGCAGTGTACATTCAGAACAGAATTGGACATTATTTGGGTGAGATGAAGACACCATATGAATTGTGGCATGGAAGGAAGCCCTCTTTGAAATACTTTTGTGTCTTTAGAATAAAATGCTTCATCAATAACAAAGATGGAAATCAAGGGATGTATGGAGACAATGAAGATGAAGGAATTTTCCTCGGTTACACAATGAACAGCAAAGACAAAAAGTGTTTCAACAGGATTTTTGGAAGAATTGTGGAAAGTAGTGATGTTAAGATAATTTAAGAGAAAACCACAAATGCATTAAGGACATCATATGATGATGTGATAGAAATTCAGGAAGAAAGTGAATGTGAAGAAAATAAAAATGCAGAAATAGATGAAGTTGTACAAAACAATCAGTAGTCACATCATGCTATTAACTTAGAAGAAGAATCTGAAGAAGAAACTGTGGCTGAAGAGAATGCAAGAGAACCTCGCAGGAGAAATTTTAGAGATGAGATTAATACATCCAACATAATTCTGGATAGGAGTACACCCACTCAAACAAGAAGGATGAGGAATAAAACACAATCTGCATTTCTATCAGTTGTAGATCCATCCTCATTCGAAGAAGCTGCAAATGATGAATCTTGGGTGAAATCTATGAATAATGAATTAGATCGGATTGACAAGAATCAGACATGGGATCTTGTACAGAGACCCAAAGGTCATAATGTGATTGTTTCCAAATGGATCTTCAAAAATATGTTGGATGAGCATGGAAGTGTCATAAAAAAAAAATATCACAACTGATATCTAAAGGATAATCCCAGATTGACAGCATTGATGTTGAAGAAACCTTTTCTCCAGTGGCTAGATTAGAGTCAATCCGACTTTTCCTTTCCATGGAAATTCAAAGAGGATATAAATTATATCAAAAGTATGTCAAAAAAAATTCTTGAATGGTGTACTCGATGAAGAAGTCCACATTGAACAACCAGTGGGCTTTGTTTTGGGTACTGATGAAACAAAGGTCTCCAAACCAAAGAAATCTCTATATGGTTTGAAGCAGGCACCACAAGCATGGTACTCACGGCCGGATTCATATATCAAGAATCTGTAATTCAAAAGAGGAGTGGATCACAATCTCTTTGTGAAGAAATCTCAAAAAGATCAATTCATGGTTCTATTATAGGTTGATGATATCATATTTGGCGGCAGAAGGCAGAAATCAGTGGATGAATTTTCCAACCACATGAAATCATAATTTGAAATGTCTATTATTGGGGAGCTCACATATTTCTTGGAGCTACAAGTGATTCAAAAGAATGAATACACTTTAATTTCTCTGGAAAAGTATGCAAGAGAGCTGCTGATGATGTTTAATATGCAAGACTCCAAACCAATGTCAACTCAGATTGCAGTTGGAACTAAACTTGGAAAGCATGAGGATGGGGTCTCTGTTGATCCCAACATGTACAAAACGATCATTGGGATCCTACTGTACCTGACAGTGACACGAACAGATATTGTCTTCGCCACATGCCTTGCAACCTGCTTTCAGATTAATCCAAAGGAGAAACATATGGAGGCAATAAAAAGAATAATGAGGTATATTCAAGGTACACATAAATTCGGGTTATTTTTTTATGCAGGCAGGGATAGTGAATTATCAGCGTTTTCTGATGCTTATTGGACTGGTGATGTAGTAGACAGAAAGTCCACTAGTGGTGGATCCTTCTATATTGGGCTGAAATGTGTTGGCTAGTTGAGCAAGAAGCAAGAAAGTACTTCACTTAGTAATACTAAAGCTGAGTATATCTCTACCCCAAAGGCATGAACTCAACTACTATGGATGAAGCAACAATTAACAGATATTGGTGATAAGGTGAAGCAACCAATGGTGATTTACTGTGATAACAAGAGCACAATTGATCTTATGAAGAATCCTTTTCAGCATTACCGTATGAAACATACTGAAATCAGGTATCCCTTTTTCAAAGAAAAAGCTGAACAAGGGGTGATTAGAATGGATCATGTGGGAACTGATGAGAAAGTGGCTGATATCCTAACCAAGCCACTATCATCTGCTGTCTTTGAGAAGCATCGGTTGAACCTCAGTGTTCAGCCACCTCCCAGTACATAAGGAGGTTACACAATACCCCTCTCCCTGATTATGATAATTTTTTTATCTATTTATGGATGTGATGCAGGTTTGTGGGGGAGATACTATCCAGGGAAAGTATGGTTTGAGATGAACGTTGAAAAAATTACCAGGATTTGGTTTTATTGTCAATCGGGGAGAAAGGAATAAATTCATGCATGTTTAGACTTGTAACACTCCTGTGACACAATGCGAATTCAGTGTCAGTGATAAGATGAGAAGGATAAGAAGGAATTCATCAGTCATGTAATGATTCTTGGGCATCATTGAGAATTCCAAAACACTGGAAACCAATTCATGCTTCCTCTCTTTTTTCTACACCGAGAATTTCTCATGTAGAAATAGAGTGTTGGTTGAGTTTATTCTTGTGTTTTTGGTTTGCACATGGATGGAGATATATTGAATTTATTTTCTGATTGCCAACAATCCCAAATGGGGAGATTTTTGGAACCATGGTCTTCTATGCATGATTTAGAGTATGGTTTGTGTTTGTTGTCAATACTCAGTGGAAGTTCAGAATGTGTACCAGCAAAGATATCATACAGTTCAAGCAGACAATAGTATTGAAGGTGGCCCCATTTCCCAGTGTTTGAATAATTTTTGGGCCTGAAAATCGACAAATGGATAAAAGTGTTTTTGGAAAAGAGACTTGCGCACCGTGTACTTGAAAGAGAGGAAGCTTGCGCACCATATGTTTTTAAAGATCAGAACATGGGAAAATGGAAAAAGGATAAGGTTCGTGCAAGTTTTGGGCTGGTCAAGCAAGTGACCTGCGCGCCGTGAAGAGACTTGCTCGTCGATGCCTAGGAGGAATGGAAACTTGTGCGTCTATTGGTTTTCAAGATTATAACATCAAAATATTGCAAAGGAAAGAAGGTCACACAAGTATTTGTGTGGTCATGAAAGTGAGTAGCATGACAGAGTCTAGGGAGGATGAGCTGCGCGCCGGAACCTGCGTTCCGAGGGAAGACTAGAGTGCCACCGTGTAGGGGGTCCAGTTTGCCTATAAAAAGAGGACCCCCCCTCATTTGTAACGAAGTTCAAGGCGTAGAGATTTTTCTAGCTCTTGTCGCACAAGTGGTTGAGTCACACAAGTGGTTTTTAGGTCACGTAAGTACAGGCTATGTGCCGGTTGTTGGTTGCGCATCCAAACTGGTTTGGAATTTAGAGGCGCTACGTTGGTCAAGTTTTGAGTTCAAAGAGGCAGTGTCACGCATGTGGTTTGGAGTCACCTGCGCACCGAGTTTGTACCGTGCAAGTGACTTGGGCGCCATTCTTGAAACATTCACGCCGGGCTTAGAGAAGTGCGCCGGGGTTGTTAAAGTACATCTGTCCTTTTGAAGATGTACGAAAGATGGAGGATCACCCGGTACCCTCAACACAAAGTGAGATTTGTCTTCTGGTGAGTGTTAGACTTCAACAGAGCATCTACATACATCATAGGAAGCATTCTTATACAATGATTAAGAGACCTTCACGTCTATAAACTGAGTGTGACTTCACCAAGGGTAGTGAACCAGGGGGAGTCAACGGGAGTGACCCGAGGGAAGCATCGAGCTATCCCTGAACCTTTGTAAAGGTAGTGAGCCTGGGACAGAGAGATTGGGCCCAAACCATTGTAATCCACAGCTAGTGAAGATTAGTGTAATTTGGTATGACCGACAACTTTTCAGTGTATTCTCCTTGGATGTATCCCTTAGTGGTGAACCAAGTAAAAAGTTTTGTGTCTTCTCTATGCATGTGAATGATTGATTTCTGATAATATTCATCTTAAAGGTTCAACAAATTCCAACCAACATGGGAACAAGATGCATCACATTAAAAGAAAAATTTGTCTCCCTGATTCTCCCCTCCCCTCTCAGGGTGTCCCGTGGTCCTTCAAGTGGTATCAGAGGGTAAAGGTTGCTGGTGTTGAATCTGTCCTCTATCATCATGGAGAATGCAATCAATGTCAGGGGGGCCCTCACATCGATGGAAGTAATTTCCAGATCTAGAAGAACAGAATGAGATCTCATCTAATATTTCTTGGAATGGATGTTCTCTTTTCTAGTGTGCAAGGAATACAAGTCACTAATCCAATAGGCCTGGCTATGACTGAAACAGACAGAATTTTTTTTGATGGAGATGCTAAAGCACAACATGCAATCACTACCGCCCTTTCTGATCAGATCTACCTAAAAGTGATGAATTTAACCTCATAAAAATCCATGTGGGATAAACTCTAGAATATTTATGAAGGATGTAGAAAAGTGAAGGAGGCTAAACTGGAAGTTCTACCCAATCGGGTTGATGATCTGATGATGCATCAAGACGAGAATACAGACTCATTCTTAAATCGAATTACTAAAGTGGTTGGAGCAATTCAGGGTCTAGGAGATGAAATCAGAGACATTAATATTGTAAAATAAATATTAAGAGGACTTCCACCTATGTAAAATGCAACGGTGTTAGCCCTTGAGGAAAGAGATCTTTCCAAACATTCTCTGGATGATCTACTGAGCAGCTTGGTAGCATATGATATGAGAGTCAAAACAGAAGATGCTACGACTCGTGTGATCAAGGAAATTGCATTCAAGTCCAAGGATAAACTGAAAATATCAAAAGATAGTAGCGGTGAAGATGATGATGAAAAAGAAATTCTTTCTCTTATTGCAATGAAGTTGCAGATGGGAAAAGTGAAATTCAAAGGGAAGTTACCTCTCACATGTTTTCGTTGTGGAAAAGTAGGTCACATTGCCTCTCAGTGATTAAGAAAGATCAATGAAGAAGATATTGAAGATGAAAGCTTCGAGAATCCTCGGAGAAGGTTCTTCAAAAAGGGGGACTACAAATTGGGAACGAAAATGCATAGGAAGAGTTTTGTCTGTGAAGAGGAAGAAGTTGATAATGAATTCTATGATGATGAAGAACCAGAATTCAAAACATGGAACCATGCTTCCATGATGGCCACTGTTGTAATGTTAGATGATACTGGTGGAGAAAAACAACTGATAACTTGTGTAGATCCCGATATGCAACTAAAGGATGTAGTTATTAAGCTTAATATTAAATGTAAGAGTTGCAATAAGTGGAAATCAATTTTTGAAGAATCAACTAAATACGTTGGTCATATTGAAGCTGAAATTGAATGAATGGAAGAATTTGTGAAGGTAATGTATTAAATAATTGAAATCAATGATGATGTAGTGGAACTAAAGCTGGGAATTGAAGAGTAGGAAAATGTCATCAATGAACTCAACTCCAGACTAGATGAAAAATCCAAGATTGGTGAGGGTCTTGAGGAGGAATTTGTTACTCTATGGAGTAAAAATTAGACTGAATCAATTTCAAATGAATTGAGGAAGAAAATACAGTTTGGAAGATTCTCAGATGCAGAATTACTAGAAAGATCCAAGTGTGGTTCAGATGGGTTTGGAAAAATCTTGAGTGATCAAAGAACTGCATGAATGGGAAAGAGTGGAATCGGTTGTGAGGCTGAGACATCAACTGCGGGAAGTGAAAATATCCAAAAGATAGATAAGATGAAAGTTGAACATTTTGAAATGTTGCATAAAGTGATGAAAAAGGAATCCTCAATCCAAACTAAAAGGAGAACTAAAAATTATCCTCAAACATTCAGAAATGATAGTCAATCTAACTATTCTCCCAAGGAAGAAGGTATGAGGAGAAATTCAAGTGGGAAGATATGTCCTCTCATGACGTGTCAGTTTTGTGGCTATCTGGTCCATACCATATCTTATTGCAAAGAGGAAATAAGCTCTCTGAATGGAGAAGATATAGAAGATCAACAATGGAGAACAAATTCATATCCTAATTCTTATAGAAGAAAAAATTTCTATGGATATTGTTTTTGTTTTTCTAACATTGGTCATAAGGCTACTAATTATAGGCAAAGAACGGAAATGGACACCTCATACTGATGTTCAAGAGAAGTCAAGTCTCTTCAGCAAGACAGTGTTGCTCTTTCAAACAGGTTTTCACCTCTCAAAGATGATTTCGAATATGAAGAACCTGGGTGTGTGGAAGTGATAATTGAAAGGACATCAGTACTGCATACTCAATCCAATGTCCCATGGATGAAAAAGAATAAGATTAAGAAATCCAACCTTGTAGAGGTGGCCCTCAAAGCTACAAAGAACAATAGTACCTAGATTATGGATAGCGGTCGTTCATCTCATATGACAGGTAATGTCGGCTTGCTAACGTATGTCAAAAGGAAGGTTGACGGTACATTACGATTTGGTAATGATGGAGCTCTGAAAATCAAAGGGAGTGGATGTACCAAATTAGCTAATGGAGTACTAATGAAGACTGAAGTCCTTTACGTAGATGGAATACGTCATAATCTCCTCAGTGTGAGTCAACTCTGTGACTCAGGACATATAGTTACTTTTAATCAGAATGTCTGCACTATCAAGGGAAAGACAGGCAATTCACTTATGAAGGGATGCATAACAGAAGTCAACTTGCAACAGGTTGATAGTGGAGAAAATGTCTTCTACGTGACTGTGGAAGAGAAAAACAATTTCTGGCATCGGAGACTGGGACACATCAATCAAGAAGACATGGAGAAAATATAAAAATTGAGAATTGTCATGGTCATTCCCAACCTGAAGCGTGAACATGAAAAATCTTGTGATGCTTGTATTCGTGGGAAGCTGGTTTGCAGTTCATATCAGCCAAAGAAGAAAATGGCATCTCACTTTCTTGATCTGATTCATACAGATGTATGTGGGCCGATAAATCTTGCTGGAACTCATGGGAAAAGGCAGGTTGTCCTTTTCATAGATGATTACAATATAATGGCTTGTGTGATGGTCATTCATAGGAAACGAAAAGTCCTTGATTGCATGAAAACATATTAGTAAATTGTCAAAAATGATACTGGACGAACAATCAATGTGTTAATATCTGACAATGGAGGAGAATACACGTCCATTGAATTTAAAACTTATCTGGAGAAGCATGGGATACAGCATGAGGTAGCCGCTGTGAGAACTCCACAACAAAATGGATTTGTTGAACGTAGGAATCGACAGGTGAACAACATGTCTCGAACAATGCTGATTTAGAGTCCTATTCCACGACATTACTGGAAAGAGGTTGTTCAAGCTACATTTTATATTCAGAATCAAACAGAACATTATATGGGTGAGACGAAGACACCATATGAATTGAGGAATGGAAGGAATCCCTCTTTAAAATACAGTCATGTCTTTAGAAGTAAATGCTTCATTAGGAACAAATAAGGAAATCAATGTATGTATGGCGACAATGAAGATGAAGGAATTTTCCTGGGTTACTCAATGTACAGCAAAGCATATAAGTGTTTCAACAAGCGTTTAGGAAGACTTGTGGAAAGAAGTGATGTTAAGATAATTGAAGAGAAAACAAAAAATGCTTCAAGGACGTCATATGATGATGTGATAGAAAGTTATGAAGAAAGTGAACGTGAATAAAATACAAAAGAAGAAATAGAGGAAGCTTTACAAAACACTCAGCAGTCACATCATGATGTTGACTCAGAAGAAGAATCTGAAAAAGAAACTATGGCTGAAGAGAATGAAACAGAACCTCGCAGGACAAATCGAAGAGTTGAGATTGATCCATCCAACATAATTGGGGAAAGGAGTGCACCCACTCCAACAAGAAATATGAGGAATAACGTGCAATCTGTATTTCTATCAGTTGTAGAGCCATCCTCATTCGAAGAAACTGCAAATGATGAATCTTAGGTGAAATCCATGAATGATGAATTAGATCAGATTGACAAGAAACAGACATGGGATATTTTCCAGAGACCAAAAGGTCACAATGTGATTGGTACCAAATAGATCTTTAAAAATAAGTTTGATGAGCATGGAAGTGTCATCAGAAACAAGGCACGACTGGTATCTAAAGGATAATCCTAGATTGAAGGCATTGATGATGATGAAACCTTTGCTCTAGTGGCTAGACTGGAGTCGATCAGGCTTTTCCGTGACATGGCACTCCAAAGAGGATATAAAGTATATAAAATGGATGTCAAGACAACATTATTGAATGGTGTACGTGAAGAAGAAGTCTACATTTAACAACCAGTGGGCTTTGATTTGGGTACTGATGAAACAAAGGTCTGCAAACTAAAGAAAGCTCTATATGGTTTGAAGCAGGCACCACGGGAGTGGTGCTCATGGTTGGATTCATATCCCAAGAAGCTGGAATTCAAAAGATGAGGAGTAGATCACAATCTCTATGTGAAGAATTATCCAAAAGATCAATTCATGGTTCTAGTCTACGTTGATGATATCATATTTGGTGGTAGCAGGCAGAATTCGGTGGATGAATTTTCAACCACATGAAATCATAATTGGAAATGTCTATGATAGGGGAGCTCATATATGTCTTGGCGCTGCAGGTGATTCAAAAGAAAGAATACATTTTCATTTCTTAGGAAAAGTATGCAAGAGAGATGATGATGATGTTTAATATGCAAGACTCCAAACCAATGTCAACTCGGATTGCAGTTGGAACTAAACATGGAAAGCATGAGGACGGGGCATCTGTTGATCCCACAATGTATAGGAGGATCATTGGGAGCCTACTATACCTAACATGGACATGACTAGATAATATCTTTTCCACAAGCCTTGGCGCCCGCTTTCAGAGTAATTCAAAGGAGGAACATATGGCGGTAGTAAAAAGAATCATGAGGTACATTCAAGGTACACATAACTTCAAGTTATTTTTTGCTACAGGAAGGGACAGTGAATTATCATGGTTTTTTATGCTGACTAGGATAGTGATATAGTAGACAGAAAGTCCACTAGTGGTGGATCCTTCAATATTGGGTAGAAATGTGTTGGCTGGTTGAGAAAGAAACAAGAAAGTACTTCTCTTAGAACTGCTGAAGCTGATTATATCTCTGTCACAAAGGCATGCACTCAACTACTATGGATGAATCAACAATTAAAATATATTGGTGATGAGGTGAAGCAACCAATGGTGATTTACTATGATAACAAGAGCGAAATTTATCTTACGAAGAATCTTGTTCATCATTCATGTACGAAACATATTGAAATCAGGTATCACTTTATCAATGAAAAATTTGAACAAGATGTGATTAGAATGGATCATGTGGGAACTGATGAGAATGTGGATGATATCCTGACCATGCCACTGTCAATGGCTATGTTTTAGAAGCATCAGTTTAACCTCGGTGTTCAGCACCTCACAGTGCATAAGGAGGTTACGCAATACCCCTCTCCCAGATTATGATAACTGTTTTTATCTATTTATGGATGACATGCAGGTTTGTGGGAGAGATACTATCCAGGGGGAGTATGGTTTGAGATAAACGTTGAAAAAATTACCAGGCTTTGGTTTTATTGTCAATGAGGGAGAAATTAATAAATTAAGGCATGTTCAGACTTTTAATACTCCTGTGACATAATTCGAATTCAGTGTCAGTGATAGGATGAGAAGGATAAGAAGGAATTCATCAGTCATGTAATAATTCCTGGGCATCATTGAGAATTCCAAAACACTGGAACCCAATTAAAGCTTCCTCTCTTGTTTTCTACACCGATCATTGCTCACATAGACTTAGAGTGTTGGCTGATTTGATTCTTGCATTTTTGGTTTGCACATGGATGGAGATCTAGTGAATTTATTTTCTGATTTCCAACAAACCCAAAGGGGGGATTGTTGGAAGCATGGTCTTCTATTCATGATTTGGATTATGATTTTTGTTTGTTTTCAATCCTCAGTGGAAGATAAAATTGTGTACCAGTAACGAGATCATACAGTTCATGCAGACAATAGTATTGAAGGTGGCGTCCTCTCCAAGTGTTTGACAAATTTTTGGGCCTAAAAATCGAAAAATGTATAAAATTGTTTTTAGAAAAGAGATTTGTGTTCCATGTACTTGAAGGAGAGGAAACTTGTGCGCCATATGTTTTTCAAGATCAGAACATGGGAGAATGGCAAACAGATAAGGGCCGCACAAGTTTTGGGCTGGTCACGTAATTGACCTGTGTACCGTGAAGAGACTTGCGCGCTGATGCCTAGGAGGATTGGAAACTTGAGCGTCCATTGTTTTTCAATATTATAACATAAAAATAAGGAAATGGAAATAAGGTCGCAAAATTATTTGTGTGGTCACGCAAGTGAGTAGCGCAACAGAGGCTTGGGAGGATGAGCTGCGCGCCGGAACCTGCGCACCGAGGGAAGACTTGTGCGCCACCGCACAAGGGGTCCAGTTTTCCTATAAATAGAAGAACCCCCTCATTTGTAACTTTGTTCAAGTCTTAGGGATTTTTTGATCTCTCATCACCCAAGTGGTTGGGTCGTGCTAGTGGTTGTTGGGTCGCGCAAGTAGAGGCTGTGCGATGGTTGTCGGCTGCGCGTCCAAAGTGGTTTGGGATTTAGAGGCGCTGAGTCGCGCATGTTGGGAGTTCAAAGAGGCAGTGTCACAAAAGTGGTTTGGATTCACCTGCATGCCGAGTTTTTACCTCTCAAGTGACTTGCGCGCCATTCTTGAAACTTGTGCGCCGAGATTGGAGAACCACGCCAGGGTTGTTAAAGTACATATGTCCTTTTGAATCTGTACGAAAGCTAGAGGATCACCTGGTACCTTCAACACAAAGGGATATTTTTCTTTTGGTGAGTGTTGGACATAAACAGAGCATCTACATACAATGGAGGATGCATTCTTGTGAAATGATGAAGAGACCTTCACGTCTATAAACTGAGTGTGACTTCACCAAGGGCAGTGAGCCAGGGGGAGTCAACGGGAGTGACCAGAGGGAAGCAGTGAGCTATCCCTGATCCTTTTTAAAACCAGTGAGCCTTGGACAGAGTGATTGGGCCCAAACCATAGTAATCCACAGCTAGTGAAGATTAGTGGAATTTGGTATGACAGACAACTTGTCGGTGTATGCCCCATGGACATATCCCTTAGTGGTTAACCATGTAAAAAGTTATGTGTCTTCTCTGTGCATGTGAATGTTTTATTTATGATCATATTCATCTTAGAGGTTCATCATGTTCCTACCAATGTGGGAACAAGATCCATCACATTAAAAGAAAAAGTTGTCACCCTGATTCACCCCTCCCCTCTCAAGGTGTCCCGGGGTCCTTCAAGTTAAACAAACCAAGTGATGTCAAGAAGCGTGGTCTCTTTGGCCACCCGATTAGACTATAAAATGTAGTAGTACCTGCACAACCCTATTGAAGGTATTCTAAAATTACATACCTTTGATAAAGACTTACCACATGGTTAGACAGACCATGCAGGGTAACCATGAGAGTGTCTATGGGTACTTTCAGTAACCATGTGAAACACCACACCATTAGACAAATTGTGCGCCTAAACCCTGCATCCCATTTTTGAGGGATGAAATGTTATTTTCCCCCTATTATGTTTTAATACTTAAAATCATTTTCCTTTGATTCATTTCACAATAGGGGGTAACATTAGTATCTTACTATTAATCCCAATATAGTCATTGAGCTTGTAATTCTATTTGATCTCTGATTTGAATGTGGTTCGTCATCATTGATCCACATCTGTAATACCTTAATTCGATTTTAGCCGTTCTGGATTCTTCTATAGATAGATATCACTATTTTATTTTAGTCTCATATTAGATAATATCCAAATTTTTGTCTATTATTTAGATTATCCAATACAATAGTCAATCAGAACTCTATTAGGGATGATATCTCCACTACCGAGCCATGGTAGGTGGTCTATACTTTTTTATTAGAACTTTGTCCCTTTTAGAGCGATAATCCAATATTCTTCCTGTCAAAATTTCTGACACGACCCTATTTTTGAGCAGGTTACTTGTAGTATATGTCATCAGACCTATTAAATAATCCTATATATTTCATTGTGGTGCATTATCACCCATTACGTTTATTATGGTCACCCATGGGGTGTGCTCATTAAAAATTCCTTAGATATGCCATGTATAATTGAATAAAAGGATTAAAATGAATTGTTTAAACAAGTAAGTATACTCTTTGTATGTATTAAATTTCATAATGGGAATCATTATCAATTTTGGTTGTCTGGGGGGTAGACTAAATTGATGTGATAAATCGTAATTGTGATAATGTGGGTAGGTATACATATATGAATTGATTAAAAGGTACTGGACTCCAGGAGTGGGTATAAACATGTTCTATGTGATTATGTGGGTGGGTATTTTCACTAAATGTAGAGTTATGGTTATATTTGTGGGTATACCCTTTTTCTTATTTTAAAATTATTTATTTTATTTTCTTATGTGGTATATGATTAAATGGATTATATGTGTGGGTATAGTAATATGGAATGGAATTGTAAAATTCTTTATATGAGTGGGTATACACATATATAAATGAAATGGTCTATATGAGTGGGTATAATAAGAGGGAATCAATTCATTGAATGAATGATATATTAAATGGAATTATCTCTATAGATTTGGAATGCAGTAGTGAACCCCACGGGTTGATTATTCCCTTTTGGTTGGGGATACATGGGATTTCAGGGGCCTTACAACCCCATGGATTTAGCTTGCATGGAATCCCATAGAAAATACAGGTACACATGCTTCTAGGACTCTATCTAGTTCCTAAACATCATTTTCACTAGTATGCCCATTGCACACAATGCAGATTCATTGGTATGCCACACCTTTTCCCCAGCCCTTCAAGTTTTACCCATTATAATACATCAAGGATCTAGTATACCTGACTTCTTATTAAGAAAAGGTGAAGGATTCGTTCTCAACACTTCATTATAGGGCTACATTGTGGGTTACATCAAATAGATGATTTAATGACAGGCATTTGTGACTTGTTTACATTTTTATAAATTCTTTTTAAGAGATATATGTTTCTATAAAAATCCTTAAGATGTTGTTGGTATTAAATTATTACAGTAGTTATATTCCATCAGCCTATACACTTATAATAATGTTTACTTACAGTTGATATAAATTTTACACATTTATTCATTTAATTGTATAAATGTATGGGTGTTTACCAAGTGGGATGTTTATCTCACACCCTTTTTGGGATGTTTGGGGACCAGATCATATTATATGGTTGTCAGTAATGGTAGTGTCAAGCACCCTAGTTCCAATTGTTTATAGTTTTATTAGAGCAAGAGAACATGGCACAAAGCTAAGGATTGCAATGCTACTAGGTTAACCTTTATGATTTTTTGTAATTTTTAGATACTAGTATTGTTTTGTAGTTGTAAGTACTATTGTGGAAACTTTTAAGAAGAATGTATCATCAGAATCATTATATATATGACATATCTATATTATTTATATATTATTTTCCTGTTTTTATTTTTAGTTGAGTTTTTATTTTTGTGCATTAACTATTCCTTGTGTCTATCATCTTTTGTGATACCCTGGTAATGAGGGAATAGTCTCCCAAAATATTCACTTAGGCCCTCACTGTGAGTCGACATCCTAATGAATTTGGGGATATGTGCTTGTGTCCTTTTACTAGAATGGGTTTGGTGCACTTGTTACTGGAATCCAGGTTCGGTATGTTAAATTATATATGTAAATTTCATTGAATAATTTCCATTTAAAAAATAAAATTTTAACCAATGATGACAATGGAATAATTAAACTCATAAAAAATTAATTTAATTCAAAAATGTTCCCTTCAAATATTTTCTTATCTTAGATAAACATGAAATACCATATACTGAGGTGATATATTTTGCATCAGTTACTACTCACACTGAAGAAAAATAAAAAGAACATATTTACAAAATTTTAACCTCTAGATTCCAAAAATTGAAATCGTTATATCATCTTAAATTATTATAATTAGAAATAATTAATTTTAATATAAGTGTGAAATATGTGAAAAAAATTATTTTGTTGAATAACTAATATTTAATTTTAAAACTATATTTAATCATATCTCATGTGTATGAAGAATAATATATAAGTTTAAAAAAATTAATAGAAAATATATTATATACATTTCATTAAATTTATTCACCAATAAAGATTAATTTAATTTAAATGGTAAAAAAAAATCGGCCTAAAAATATATCTTTACCAAAAAAATTGCTTTTATTTTTGATAAACTGCTACCAAATGAATTAATTATATATATATATGGACCATAATTTTTTAATAATTTATTTATTTCAATTAATACCAATAAATAAAATGGTTTGGTGATAACAATCACAAAATAATATTCTAATAGGATATCATTGTTTAGTTAAACTATGTGTTCTGAGTAACATGAGATATCAAAGAAGTCATATTATTTTAGGAGAACTATATTATGAAATCATGGGGTGTTACATACACTAAAAATACTAATAGGTACATATTTACTTTTTATAAATAATACTATGGATACAAGATTCTAAAATTTAAAAAATTCCAATTAACCTATAAAATCTCTAACCAGATCGGAAAACACTAAGAATTCGACCATTAAAATGTAAAATTAAGTGCTCATACAAAAAGATAAAATTGATAACCAATAGAAAAAGTTATTAAAAAAATCCTAACAATTGAAAAAAATAATATTTATAAAATTTAATATACTCCAATTAATTAAGTCATTTTATATTAAAACCTCCCCAAATAATACTTTATTTCCTCAATAATAAATTTAAAATTCTTTCTTGTAAATTATTTCCTCTCCAAAGCATCAATTAACCCCAAACACATGGGTTTATTCTAATAAATCCACAAAATATCAATCATTATCATCAAATTCCATTATAAAATTTCACATTGATTGTTCGAGTACAATTGAATTCCAACCTGAACATCACCAGGAGAATTGATTCTACAATTCACAATGTATATAAGCACTTTCAAACTCATATAAATCCCATATCTCTATCCATAATATTAATATATAATTCCCATAAAATATCACAACCTATATTATAAAAAAAATTATTCCAAAATCTAATGCACCATTGGATGGTCAATTATCTATTCAATACTCCATCACTCAAACAAAATCATCACCTTGCTTCTAAAATGAAAATCTCAAATCATAAAAATTATCTAACATTATCAAATCCAATTACCAAATAAATACTCTAATGTTACATAATTCCTAATATAAAACTATAAAACTACCCCAAATCATATATAGAATCACAATATAGGAGTATCCCGCAATCTCCTACAAATTAACATTTACTAATATTTTCTTATAAAAACACATTTCATACTAGAAATGTATTAAAAAAAATTTTATTATAATTTTTAAATCACATGTAAAAATCATTTAAAATATAATAATAATTGATAAAATAAAAATTTATATCATTTTGATTAAAATCAAATAGTATTTGGAGGTAAAAATTATTATGTTTCAAATTGTCCCTTCCTCTGAAAACTATTAATTTTAAATCAATATCTCATTTTAGAAACTGATCATTAACGACCAAAATTTATTTTTACACCTTAGGTAATATAATTTTTTCTCTTACACATGAAAGCCATATAAATATTTATATTATCCTAATATGCTATATAATACACCATTGGTATAAATAATATCATATATTAATTAAAAATTTATTAAACAACCCTCTCAGTATATATTATGAGTGGAGAGTCTCAATCATGAATTCTTCTGTAAATTATAAATTATTTAATAACAAAAAATGTACATGGATCTATATATGGAATCCTCAATAATAAAATTTTAAACATGAACAATGATTATGTTCAATGAATAAAAAGAAACAAGAAACAAGGGATATAAATTTGTACCAAATATATATATAATGTTTAATAAAATTAATAATATAAAATAGATACATTACATTGATATACAAATAGAAAATAGAGATTTAATAAGGTACACAATTTATATCATTCTCCATATTAAATATAAGTTCAAAAAAATAACATTTCAAGAATTTAAAAATTATGTGATAGAATTAAATTTATTTGATAACACATAATAAAGTACATATAAAAATATTTTTTACTCTATTAGATATTTTTTAGTTAATTATGTCTATCCATGAGCATTAAGTTGAATAAATCTAAAATGAACCTTCCCTATAGTGCTACTGGAATATAAGATGAATGATTCCACAAATAATCTAGATTCCAATCAAGCATTTAAAACATATTATATTTCTCTAAGAAACATATCAAATCTAAATGTGAAAATAAATCAAACATATAATGAGTAACCACTCCTATAATATCCTATAATAACTTTATATTCCAAAATTAAGAGGTAAATTGAGCATATTAAAAAAGTATTTATTAAGTATTCACTATACTAGAACATATATAAAAAATAATAATCTATGTGTCCCATTGATACTTTTATACAACTATATAAAAAATTTGACACTAATATTTGTTATATAACAATATCACATCGCAATAAGAAATTTGGCTAAACTCTCATTTTCCAATGGTTTTATTAAATGAATAGGGTGTATTCAAATAACATTTGGGGGTATTTTTAAAACTTATAAAATAGAGATAAAATAATTACCTAGTTATTGAAATATAATACATGAATATATGGGTTATTATATATGAAAAGAAAATAATCCATAATCATCTGTTAGTGTTCCCATAGATAAAACGAGAATGACTACAATATCATTCTAATAATCACATGATGGATTAATAAAAAATAGAACATTAGAAAACAAGCATTAATGGTTTTCAAAGTTATTTATATATAAAATAATAAACTACAAACAAAGAATAAGAACCAAACATGGTTTTATGGTTTATAAATAGGAGTTATCATTTTTGGAAATCCCTAGGAAGAATCCTAAAAATTATCTAATACACCAACTCTACATGTTCATCAAGAACCAAAAAATACTCCATTGAATATCCAAACTGAAAAGGGTTATGTAACTAGTATTAATATATATAATAAACTATTAATACTCGCTAATTAAAAAGGGTTATTTGTAAATATAAAACGAATAATTCTCTATATAACCAAATTACAATAAAAAGGATAAGAATATACATGTTCATTGGGAATACATCTATATGAATTAACTTACTACTGAATTTTCACGTGTCTGCATGGGTATTATTAATATGTTATACACATTTATAATTAAATATTACTAATAATAGTCACCAATTACAGAATAATTATCCAATATAGTGATACTTTTAATAATCAATGATACAAAACCATCAATAATGGGAGGGTACATAATTATATTACCCTCCTTAGGTTAATAAATATTATCATAATTGGGGAGGGTGGATCATTTCATTTTATTATTCCCAAAATACATAAAAATGAAACAAAAATAATTATAAATAGGGGGACACTACAATCCCATAGAAAGGGTAGAGTGTATAATATCATCATGGTGATCTTGTAGCCTATCCCTTTTAGAATAGTGGAAGGGATATAATTGAGTTTGGGTGATTCTTCAATCACATTCATAAGGTATGGGTTTATCACTTATAAAAATCAAAATTTTTCCTAATTATCTTCAATATATAATCAAAATATTTCTGTGTAAGTAATAAATGAACATGATTTACACCCTTCTAGTAAACAAATCAACAATCACTATTAGTATCTATGCTCAATATAAAATTAATAATCCCATCTATAATATTTATTATATAATTAATGAGTGGTAAATAATCCAATACTATAATTAAGTAATTTAACAGAGTCAAGCTATTAAATATAAAAAAATAAAAAAATTCATATATATTATCATTGAAACTAAAACACATAAAACTTGATTTTTTTAAACATAATTCGAAATGAGTCACATGTTATGTTATAATGTATTCTTTTTAGTACTCAATTAGCAATCCATTCCAAGACTATAATATTTCATAGATAACATCTTAATATTTTAATTGAAATTTAAGAATATGAAATTACAATCATTAACTAGAGAATTATATGAGTTAATGTATAAGTAGTTTATGTTTACTATTGGATATAAACAATACACACATGATTAAATTATAATAAAAGTTATGAAGAGATAAATTAATCAATAAATAAGAAGTTATTATCGAAATGATGAGTATTATTATTCTATCACTTGTTTAGGATCACAATTTACATAGGAAAATATAAATTTTTTTTAGGGAAATATATTACAACAATTTTATACTATTTAAAATGTGTTACATTTTGAAATAAATTTAATAAATTAATATTTAATGTTACACCATATCAAGATCTATAATTTTTTTATATTTTTGGGGTTATTTTTTATAAGTACATTGAATGGGATTTTGACCCAATGATATCAAGAATAACATTTAAATATTGTATAAATATTTTAAGTTTAAGATAATTAAACAGAGAATTATTTATAAAAAATATTTGTTAAAATGTCAAACAAACAGGATTGAACATCTCATCCCACCAACTGACTAACCCCACATTCAAGTCAGTACTAGAGAACCTAGAAATTGGAGTTATGTATACATAATTGACTTATAATTAATATATGTTGTAGATCATTTAATTTTGTCATATTTTGGTTATAGTTGAATGAAATGGAATCTTTTTTATTTATAATAAAAATATATAAAAAATACCTATAAAGAATTGATTAAAATTGATTAATTAGGCCATTATTGGTCCCTTCAAACCACTGAAAATAGTTGAATCATCATGATTGTTTCATCCATACAAATAAACAAAATCCTATATTGATTAACCAGTTTACAAGGATTCATATTACATTTATATTTTTTGGGGAGGCACTGATTTTCTTTCCATACATGAATTATAAATAAAAAAATTGAATTGTCGGTTCCATACATGAAAAAATGAAAAACATATAAGATATTGTAAAAACCGAATCATTGAAATTGTTAATTATTATATTCTAAAATATTTTTTTCAGAAAATCAATAAATACCATTATCAATATATTTATGAAATGTATTTAATGGGATGAAAATACCAATCCACTCGATGTATACGTATTTATTCTAAACCTATATTTTAATGAAACTTAACATTATTCAAAATAAATATTAAAAAACTATTAATTTAATATACCTTTACTTCTTTGTTACACATAAATATAAATTTATAATATTTGGGGCATGCATATTCGTTGAATGGAGTAAAAAATCAGTCATTGAGATAAAACTGCCAAACATAACATTTAGAGAGATTCATGCATTACATATAATCCTTTAGAATCATCAAAATAACTTATCTAATATAATTTATAAATTAAAAAATTCCAAAGGACCGAAATAAATCAATTCATAGTTAGAATATTAAAAAAACATCATATGAGGTTAAATAGAACACATTTAGGTAATTCCTAAATCAATGTAGTTGAGTCTTGGGAATTAAATTAGAGAACTCGATAATATTGTTGAAATAATTAATCAATTAGACACCCTAAAATAAAGAGAAGGGATATGGGATAAGATAAATCTAGGTAAGAAAGTAGGAAGGTGGGAAATTACCTTTCATTCGTCATGCGCAAACCACATCAAAAAAATATGTGTATAAAATAATAATTGTGAGATAAATTCAGATAAGATAGGACATGTTAGTTTCCTAAAGAAATATTGAGTCGAATCAGATCAAATGATATGAAAATGATGATAAAAATGGTTTTGGAATATTTGTGAAAAGTCACATTTTTAATGAAAATATGCATATGGTCAGCTATATACCAGTTTTGGGCCCACCAGGTACCCAGTTGGAAACACCAAAATATCCTCTCAACCACATGGTCTAATAGGTACCTAGTGTGTTCCCACCACGTACCTGCAATGTTCTTAAAAAAAATAGTGGACTGCTATGTTATCTTTCCCAAAACATGGATTCCCTATTAAACCCCAATACAAATTTAAAATCACCTCAAATTCGATTCTCTTAACACTGAATTTTTAACAAAAGAGAAATAATTAAAACAAACACCTAGGAAAAAATTAAAATAGGAAATCCCTTCCAGTAATTATAAGAATGTACATTTACTAAATTCAATGTGACCAGGGAATGATTCAGTATAGTTTACACTATATTCATTAATTATGGTGGATGACCTAACAAAAAATTCATGGGTACTGTGGGTGAGGTATTACCTATATAACTACTAAATGATAATGATTTTCCCCAATACTCAAAATATGGCTGGATGAGACACCCCAAAACCACAAATTTAGGATAACGATATATGACCCCAAGGATCATCAAGGTGAAAAAATTATCATTGCAATTTGATTAGAAAAAAATACTTTTAAATCACAAATTAAAAAATTGTTGGGAATTATTTATCAGAAGTTAAATGTGAAATGGTATTGAATATCAGTAATAAAATGTTTAATGTGATTGCTACATCATTAATTAAATTATGAAAACTAATGCTATATAATCAAAACTTTACACCACATGTGAATGAGATTTGACATCTTAACCAAGGATCCAGATACTATAAGGGTAGTTTTCTTATATGGTTTTAGGAAAGAGAAAATTAAAAATGAAAATATTCTTTAGTGAAGATAATTCACCACATTGACATTTTTCCCATGATTCATACCATTAAAAAATTATATAAGGCTCTGCACATGCATATATATGTTATAACATAATAAAATAAAACCATTTGAGGAATTTTTTCATATATAATTTTCAAATATCCAAATAGAAAGAAGAAATTTGATTATCATGTACTCAGAGAAACATGTTTGAGATTTTTTATAAATACTTAAGTAGAGCACACTCATTGAATATGAATAAAGGAAACCCAAATTGGTTACTTTATGGCCTATACACCAATACACATATACCTTACACACCAAATGATATTTGGAAACACATAATAATTAATGGTAAAGTTTATAGATTATATATCTTGTAGTCACAAGAACCTACTATGGGAATGTTGATATGTCAATAATAATCGATCAATTGAAACTCCCAAATTAGATAAAACGCCCAAATATTATTTATTTTGATATGTTAAAAAATAAATTATAGAATATTAAAATTATATATTGTTTTTGAACCATATTCATTATCATAGTGATCTTCTATGATTTACAATAGAATGACCTATTCAACATAGTGGATAACAAAGCATGCAAATGGAATAATAGAGGGAGGAAGGGGATGTTCATGTGTTTGAGGTGAAAAAATGTGTGGGGGTTACATTTTAATATTATAATATATTCATTTTTATTAAAAATTAATGAAATTGAAAAAACATACCACCAGGTATGTTTCCAACATAAATTGTTTAAATTGAACTCCACTATGAACCCATTATGGTTTCACTAGTTTGATAATGGATGTCCACAGATATTTCCACCTATTCTATGATCATAATGTACTAGAATTATGTCCACTAGTCCTGCGATCTAATCTATCATCACATAATTTATTTTATAGTGACCATTTTTTTTAATATAGAACAACAACATTGTTAAATCCATTGATTTCGTAAAAAATTTAAAATAAAATTGGATTTAGGAATGTATAACAAATTCATTCCATTTTAAAAAATTAGGTTATAATAAACCCACCATATAGCCTCCCATAATATTGTTTCATTAGAAATAATTACTGAAATAAATCTAAATGTATTGAAATCAAATATCTACCACCTTATCCTGCATATCCTCCATGATATGGTAATTCTACAACTTCACACACAAAAGAGAGCTAATATTCCCTAGAAAAGTATTATAATGATGATTTACTATATATAATGGTCATTTCATGATGAATTATTTACCACTATATTTTTATTGATGTTAATGATCATGTGAAACTGACAGATTTGATTTCTTCAATGATAGTGTGTATGAAATATATCATTTTAATGGATACATTATTAGTATCAGAGTTTTATGATTACATTCCCCATGTTATTATAGAGGGGTTTAGAGTTATGGTGCTCTATAATTTAAATATTTATTACCAAATAATTATTTATGTAATCCCATCATTAGTTAGAACATTTTTTATTCTAGAATTCCATCATTGTTTCCCTCATGGAATATCAACTAAAATTTTAGAAATGTAAATCACACGGTCCAAGAACATACTTATTAAAAAAATATTATGATGGGATCTCATAGATTAGCATATGATAAAATAAAAAACTCCAAAAAATATCAATGCTAAACATAAATGACATAAGTAAAATTGGTAAAAATTCCTCTCCAATAAGTTCAAAATTCAAAATATAAATAAAACCAATATACTAAACATATGATCATTCATGAGTGAAAAAATAGAACATTGGTTCCCTTAATATTCATATAGGCTCACAAACCTAGAGAGGACCTATTAGAAATCCATATACATCATATACCAAATCAACATAACCAAATAACTGAAAACATAAAATGTTGAATGTCCACTTGAAACCATCATTACCGTTGTGTATTGAAAAACCAAAATCATGGATCAACAACCATGAGGGACCACCACTATAATATATTGACCATGGAACCATCGATAACATTGTTTGTAAAACATTAGATACAGAAATGTAAATCAGCATGGACACTATCTACAATGACACACATCATAGAACACTACAATCCCCTAAAATAACACATCCCAAAACATGGATGATATCCTACAAAATATATCAATATAGAATGAGATTTATATAATAAAAATAAAGATTTTTTTTGAGTGGATTGGTCCTTCATTAATCCAGTACCATGACCAGAATTAGACCAAACTACTCCCTACACAATGAAAAACTGATAAAATTAATTAACCATTATGAAAACATCATATATGAGGAAGGAAAACAACACAACCTCTGTGGGATCTGATTAAAATATAATCCAAATAAAAGTATGGAAAATGTTTTTATGAACTCTCGTCCTTGAACACATCCTAGAACACTGTCCAAAACAACTAAAAACACCTTCACACAAAACAATGAGGTGGTCATGTATAATGGGGTGGGTAGCAAAAATAGTGACGGAATAGTATGTGATTAAGGACAATTAATCAATAATTAGTATAAATAACACCAAACCCCTAGAGAATCATCATTGATAACAATATGTGGCCTATTAGAAACCATAATCAAAGAAGACTGGTGGAATAAATAGTCTAGTTCAATAAATAAGAATGGATCATCCCACCATATGGGAAAAATAAGAACTATATCACCTAGAGAAAGTGATTCACTGATAAGAGGTAATGACAAAATTACAAGGAATGGAATAAGATTTAGGAGGGTAAAAAATGAAAACAACCATGAGATATCATATTGAAGGGGAATAGAAGAAGTTATAATTATGGGGAGGGAGAATATGGCTAAACATTGAAAACATGACCCTCTATGAGAAAATGCACTGAAGAATACTATTAGGAGTGCCACGAATGGTGAATGAGAATAATGTGCAGAGGTAGAAAACATATATATTAAATGGAAGTATCAACGAACTAAAATTTATCCATCCTGTGTAATACCCACACATGATATAGAGATGAATTTGTAAAATAATATTGGGAAACTTCCAAAAAGAATATTCATAGTGATGTTCTGGTGTACCAAAATTCATTATCTCATACTATTGCTTGGAGACAAGATTTAGTTATGGTATCTCCATTCCATAACCTAAAACATTAACACTATTTAGGGAGTTATCACTACTAACAAAAATTTCACTTTATAATCTTCACATCCACAAATTTATCCAAATAATCCTCACATGTATTGAAGTTGTAATTGTCTCTTAATGTTTAACATAAACATTTGAAACTCTATACATCATAAAAAAAATTATGTTCCATTGAAGTCCATGTCTATATCATTATTTTTCACTCTGGATAGATGAAAATTATTAAATTATTGGAGGGTCCATTATTTATCATCCATAATCATAATATAGTTAGTATTCTATTGATATATATATAACATGCACATTAGAATTATATGTGGAACAATTTCTATATTTCTGGTTCAAATGGATATGTCATTGGAACCCCAACAAAAATGAGTCTACTATTCAGTAGAAATGATATAATAGTGGTTTCCTAGTATCTATGATACTTAGTACTATTATAATCTCATATCTTTATATATGATTTAAATTATATTTTTACATGAATCGTTAATATATGTCATGACCCCTCCCTTGGGGCCCATGTCGTGACTTCCCTTAGCTCGCCCCCGAATGCCACAGGATGGTGAATAGCGCTGAAGGAATATAACTAGAAGTAGGAAGAATTTTCAAGAATACTAGTATGCACACACACACCCAACCACATAACAACACACCAAAAGGGGATAAAGAAACCCACTAATGAAAAGTTGAGTGCAAGTACATTTGGACTATTAAGGTACTCCTCCCTTGTCGCATCCTGTGGGCCTGTAAATTCATAGAGAGGTGCATCCCACTAGTATTTCCAACTGTAGAACTCATTCTAATCATGTACCATGGGACTGAAAAGTCACAGAGAGGTGATCACTATCATGGGCCTACCATGTCACAGAGTGGTGCTTCCCCTTGGTCAAAAAGTCAACAGTCTTCATGTCTTATCCAGTTATAGGGTATTGTACATCGTGCACTTGGGAGAACCACCCCTAAAGACTATTTTAATATCTAAACTACCCCCATAGTATATTTAGAGGGTCCAAAATGATATACCTCCTCATGAGGGTCCCAACACTATAAACGACATGTCAATAAGACACATGGATTTCATGATACATGTGTTTTTGTAACCATGGGCCACTTGCGACTGAAACTGGTCTGACCTGGTTTGACGGACCTGACCAACCCGACCCAGGGGGTCCCACATTACCTAGTTCATTTTGATGGACTCGAACCAAACTTGTGTTGCTCGAGGTCAGTCTGGTCTGGCCTGGTCAGTGGGCAAGGCCCAATAGGCATTGCTGGACCCAAGCTGATTGGTTGAGTTTCTAGTGTGCAGAGTAGTCCGGTGACCCGGTCTAGTCTGGAAAGCCCAGGATGAAGAGGGCACGGGTCCAGCCTGGTGGTGCAGATATGGCCCACTGGGTGTCGTTCTGGCTAGCCATCATGGTCTAGCCCACTAGGCACTTCTCCGACCCACTGGGTAGCGGGACCGCCCCGACCCACTGGGGGCTCCGCCCGCTAGTTGGGGACTAGTCGTGCAGTGTGGCCAGTGTGAGAACCTATGATGCGGTAGCCAGCCATGTCCCCTCCCTCTACCAATGCATCTCATAAGAGGTGGGTCGCACCTCTTGTGTAGCGCCCGCCTTTCTCCGCATCCATCTCCTATCGTGGCTGACGGGCCATGGTCTCCCACTGGCCCTAGGGATGCGTGGGGCTCCTCAGTTCTCCGCGGTCAAGGACTGCTGACACCAGCTCATCTGGACGGGTCAAACAAGGGTTGTCCCTCCATGTAGCACCCCACCCAGAACAACATCCTCTAACACTCTGCCGCAGCAGACAACCCGCGGTCTCCCGATCCACGAGCGTCCCCAGTGTGGGCCCCAGTCTTCACTCTGCCGGCAAGGCCGACCACCGCCAGTAGGGCTTTAGCGGGCCACCAGACGCTTTTTGGTGGTTTGTTCATTGATCTTCCTACATCTATGGATTCCGGGGACAACCCTCTTTCCCATGAGGATCCCAAGCTTTCCTTACCACCACTTCGATGGTATTGCCACCTAGAACACACATGCGGAGGTGCTCAGGCCTTGTTGGTGTCAGCACGGGGCCTCTATGTTACAGGTTTAAAGATGAGGGTGGTTCAAGAGGTTATGTTCAATCTTCCCATGCCAAGATTTAGACCCCGATTAAAATAATAACCCCAAGAATAAAACACACTCCCACATAACACACGAATCATAGATAAGCATGTTCTTGAGTTGATCTTTGTTCACCACTTTTAGAAAAGGATGAGGGAGAACATCAAATCCCAAACACCAAACTTTTAAGACGTCTGATGCCACAATGATCATCATTGAGGGTTTATGAAATCAATGTCACTTCTCAGCTCAGATCTTCGAAAGACATCGATGATTAAGATGTTTCGTTTGTGATCATCATTCGTTGCTGGGGTGGAATTCCGTCAGAGGTTTTCCAGAGAATCTTTCAAATTTTTTACCCTTATTTCCCCAGTGTGTCGAATAATAAATAAGAGCACGTGACAGTCTTACCATAATGATGTGACGTCATGTTGTTATGAAATTTCATTTATTAAAAAGTTTCATTGTTACGATTACTTTATATAATGGTATTATGCATGATACAAACCATTAATGAGTTTCATTAATGCGACTCATTGCTTCCTGGGCACTACACCGCAACATTTCCATCCTCCACGCAACTATGAGAAGAAAAATAATTCTTTCAAATTCTTTTAGTATTTTTTGTCTAAAATTTAGGAAAACAACTTTTCCACTCAGCCCTTTATAGCTGAAGTTTAGTCATTGCAAGGTGAATCCCAATGTTTAGAATTTTACAGTGCCCTCAGATTTTTAATTTGAGCACCAGGTAAAAAGATTGAAAATCCTTATTTCACATTTTCTAAATATATTGTAAAAAATGTTCAAAAAAATAACATTCAACCTCAACCGGCACTGGTCGAGGATAGGCTCTGCCTATGTGGAATATGCCTCCATGAGTTCAATGGTACTCTTATACATTCAATAAAAGTTACTGTTTATATTTTATATGGATATGAAAAATTAAATTTATTTATTTAATTTTTTTATTTATGGTAACACGATTTTTTGGTTTTCTTACTAGAGGCACGTGCCAACAAAACATAAGTTACATCTAGTGTAAAAAATCCATCAGGAATGCAATGGTACACTCATAATTTGGATCTGGGCCCCCAATTAGTAGTTATTGTAATTTTTTCTTGAAAACCACCCACACATGATTTTTCTAAAGCCTAAAATTTTTCGAAGGATCATTTTGGACATTCCAGACCTCGAAATCACTTATCGTCAAATTTTGTCGTTTCAGAAAAATTACATACCAATAATTAAAATTAAAAGGAAATTACAGGACATTGCACTCTCCCATCCATAGGTCCTTATGTCCCTAAAATCCAAATCAATGACTAAAAAAATAGATGGGGGGTATAGATCATGAATCTGAGCCACCGACTACCATGTTCACTCCTATAGATTCCCATACAGCCACTTAACGTACACAAAAGAAATAGATCACCCCTGTAGAACATGATCTTGTTGATCATCAATCTCCACTGGGAACTCCACAATTGTTTCACCTTTATCAGTGTCTATATTTCCCCAGTCAATGTCGTGCAATAGATCATGCATGTACATCCTTAGAGGTTACACGTGCAAAACATCATGCACAAGGAACATTTACGGGGGAAGTGCTAGGCGTTACAACACCTACCAAACTCTGTTCAAGTTTTAGAAAGTTCTGATGAACCTTAGGAATAGTTTTTCACCATGACCAAATATTTACAATCCTCATTTGGGTGAGTCCTAAAGAAATACATGATCTCCCTCCTCAAACTCAGTGGCTCTCCATCCCCTGGCCACCAGTACTGACGTTAGTGGTCTTGGTACATCTTCGCCACATCAGGGTGTACCACAAAAGGGGATGTATGGAACTCCCTCAAACCCACCTCTTGTAACATCACTAGTACTATGGTGTGTCCTATGAAATGGATTTTGTGCTCCCCACCTATTGAAAATCCATTAGGAGCTTGTCCTGAGGATAACTGTGCATGTCCGGCCTCACACTCTATATACATTAAATATTCCTCCCTTACTCACTATTAAAGTGGGGGAGTGACAATAATTGGTTGAAGCTAAGCTACTCCATGATCATCCATGAAGGATATATGCATTGCAGCTATCTTCTACATTGCCTCACTCAATAGTTTCAAACCAGACCTGTTACTGAGCATGTATACCCCAACATTCCCCTTACCAGAAGTATAGATTATTTCAAAGTCATAGCCCTGAAGGAACTCTATCCATCACCGCCAGCTTAAATACTGAAATTCCTACGTGAACCTTTCCATCCATTCAAACTGCTTCTCTTTTTAACTGATTGATGTTCCCATCAACCCATTGGTACTGGGTACTCATTATCCATGACCACTCGTTTAATGTGCTGATAACCCCCACATAACCTTGATCATTGGGTCTTATTAAGAACATCCCCTACAAATCCCCCACCTACACCCCCTACATGTGAATCTCGAAAGATTCCCTCTGATATAGTGATATAGATATCAGTGTAATATCATGGTGTATAAGGATACAAAAGTCCATCTCCCTACAGGGAAGTAACCGTATAATCATCTTTTGAAGGGATGTTCCCGCATTCTGCATCTACTATTAGAAACCAAATACACAAAATCTCTTCTACCCTTAGGGTATGGACAATTGACTTAAGAGTGATTAGTTTCACCCTCTTATGCAAGAGATTATCTAATGCTACTTGGGTTTCCCCTTTCTTTCATCGACCAAGGAAAACCCCTTTCCAATGTTGCGGATATACATCATAATTTTTTCAAAAAATGTTCAATATGAGCATGAAAAGTGGATGACTAGTCCACACCCAAACTAACTTACTAAGGCCTCGATGCATCCACTAAGAGGATCCCACTAAATCCCTCACCTCATGGTTTAGATCACAACGTCGGCATAAGTGTGATTATCAAGTCTCCTCCCATATGTATCTTTAGATGTAAGGATCAAGTCAACGGTTTAATTGGAAACTGAAGGTCTCAAACAAGATTAGTGACAAGAAGGAATGATTAGAAACTATTTCTATTAATATTGCAACCATTTGTAGACAAAAACCATTCCTAAAATCATTCATGGATCCCTCGGTTCATACTCATTGACCGCAAGCAGCTACTCCCTTCCCATGACCTCTAGTTATAACCACAATCCACAAAGCTCTAAGAGAGACATTCAATATGCCCCTATTGATATTAGTGTCATCCTAGGGTACGGGTAAAGGTAGATATTCGACTGTAACCATAGTGGTAATCATGGAACATATTCAAGAGAGATGTCTTAATACTCTACTATCAGTAAGGAACTTGAGGACTCATTACATTAGATGCACTGATGGTCAAACTAGCCAACTAAATCGGATTTTCTTATACCCTCCTATTCTTGAGTCTATAAAGAGTGATAAGGATTTAAACTCTTCTAATAAAGGGAAATCTTTTTCCATATCTGCAGATGAACCACATACTTTGCCTAATATAGTCAATCCTGGGATGAATACTACTAGTCCATACCACGAATGATGTAGTAACGCCTCGATAGTCTGCAAATGTCTCCTATCCTACCCTATAAAATGAATGGTTGGAAAATATTGCACTAGATGTACCTTTTCCTGAAAATAATAGAAAATCATGCCCTTCTTAAAACTGGCATGTATTCCCCAATGACCCCTCTGGTTCCACAACTTACATTATGAACCTATAATCTGTAGGTCTGGTTGACACTGCATCTTAGGTTATCATTGCCTCAGATTCCTGTGTCACACATTCAAACCATGTTCCTCATCACTATGTTCTAAAAGATTATTCCATGACTCGTTCTGGAAACCTTCATTAACCTGAACCACTGGAGGTGGGCTAATTTTCAAATCAACATGTGGTGGTAACACCAGAATACCACCCCGTGGGGCCATCTCTAACACTGGTCCATGTACATATGCCTTGTCTCTAGGAGGAATATCCTCGTGAGTTCATATCAGTTTCCTGGATGGTCATCCAGATGAAGACATCCTATGATAGGTCAGGATGTACCATGTTCAGAAGGTTATACCTGGTGAGATGACCCTTATTCAAATTAATGAGACACATATTCTTCTAATTGTTTCATTTATTTATCCAAAAATATAATTCAAGGACCTAGTGTATGGATACGTCAAAGGCCGCACCAACACCAGACTCCCAGAATCTGAAAGTTGAACTCGCAACACCTAACATTATTCCCCAAAAAAAGACTCCCGTTCATTATGGTAGGACTGAACACCCTCTGATAAAACTTTGTCACGACACATCCTCCAGGGCCCATGAAGTGTCTACATCAAGACCACCCCCAAAGTCCAAGGGCTGGAGACAAGCGTTGAACGCATCAACCTGTAAGTGGGAGGAATCTGCCTAAATACATGTATGCACAAACACGCCGACCACATCCCAAAACACTGAAAGGTGAAAAAATAAAACTAATAATACAATGTTGGGTGCATGTACATCTAAATGTAAGTGGGCTAGAATACAAACTGAAAAAATAACTGAAAACAGAAGAGAAAAAGGTAACTCTTATGGCCATCTGTAGAAACCCCACCTGAACCTGAGAGTTGTGAAGCTACTGGAATTCGAAGTGGTATATCATATCCTCCCAGTCCTACTATCCCCCAAAAGTCTTGGGCCACCAAATACACAGTATTATCATCCATAAGTCATGTCTCGCTGGGAACCATTATCGAAACTTCGGTTTTCTACAATAGAATTAGCATATGTGGGTAATGACCATGCAAGGGTGAGTAACACAGTACTCAGTAGGGACCCGAAACCAAAAAAGAAAGACCACACAATAATTACACCACAAAAAACAAAATAGACCACACCAGATATATTCAAGGGTAGTAACAATACTATCATCAGTCACATCATGGAACACCATGGCTGCTAGAGAACTCTATCTCTAGAGAGTACAGTGGGGTTTCCATGTCCGGAAGAGGTGATTCCCACTAACCATGGAATTCTTAGGTACTCTTCCCCCATCACGTACCATGGCCATGTAATGTTACAGAGAGGTGATTACTACAATTCATGGGAAACTGAGGTACTCATACTAATTTAATATCGTGAGCTTAATAATTCATAGGTATATGATTTCCAAATTTGGCCCGCTAAGTCATAGAGAGGTTCTTCCAGGTGGGGCAAAAGTTAGCAGTGTTCAGGTCTCAGCTAGTGGCTGGGTTAAATACTTAGTAGGCTTGTTAGAACCTCTACTAAATCCCTTTTTCTGATATAAAATAATATTGAAGTCAAGGTAGAGTGTTCTAAAAGATCCTTTTTATCTAAAGTGTCCCAACGCAACAAATGGCTTGTCAATCAGACACATTGTTTGCAAGATGCGAGCGTTTTTGTGACTTGGGGACATAATACAACAGGGCCTGCTCTGACCTAGTCAGACTGACCTGACTGGCCCAACCCAGGGGTCCCACATATCATAGTTCATTTAGATGAAATAGAGCAGACCTGGTGTTGGTCGAGTTTGGTCTGGTCTGGCCTAGACAGTGGGCTATGCCCAATAGGCCACGCTCGACCCAGCCTAGTTGGTCGAGGGTCCAGCCTACCAAGTCACCCCACGACCTGGTCTTGTCATGTCCATCCTGAAGAGGGCGTGAGTACAAAATTCCAGTGCAGGTCCAGAGTATTGGGTTGGGTCAGGCCTGCCATCATAGGCCCAGCCCGTCGGTGCGGTCTAACCCATTGGGCACAAGTTCGGCCCGCTTGGTAGTGGCACCGGCCTGGAACGATGGGGGCTCGACTCGCCCATTGGGGACCAACTATACTGTGTGGGCTGTTGGAGAACCCAGGACATGGTATCCACATGTGCACCTCCCAATCCGAACACGGCCCACAGGAGGTGGGCCCCACCTCCAGGGCAGCACACACATGGCACCGCATCCAGATCTTTCCACAGTCGATGGGCCACTACCTCTTGCACGCCCTATGGATGCACGGGGCTCCACAACATGCCATAGTCAGGGACCGCGGCTACCAGCTCATCCGAATATCTAGGACGCAGATCGTCCCTCTATGAGGAACCTCACTTAGCATCACATCCTCCAGCATGCTGCCGTAGTTGATGAGCTACATTTTACTGATCAACATAGCCCACCGATGAAAGTTTCCCTCTCCATAAGACTGGTGAGTATGACACCCACCGCTACCGCCACTACTACCACTGCCGGCTCTGACATGCCAACATGGTGTTTAGTGGGACACAAGATGTGCTCTAGAGGTTTGATCTTTGAGCTACCTACACCTGTGGCCTCTAGGGAGCTCCCTATTCACCGTGAGGATCCTCAAAATATCTTCTCGTAATTTTGAGGTTACATAAACCAAAAACGCACATGATGAGTCCATCGAGCTTTGTTCATGTTGGCACAAGGCCCCTACATTTTAGATTTTAATATAGAAGAAGTTTGGAGAATTTCTATTCAATCTTCCCATGCCATGATTTTTATCACGAATAAAATAATAAACCCAAGCATAAAACACCCTCCTGTAAAATGAAGGAATCGCAGATCAACTTGTTCGTTGGTTCATCCATGTTCATATTTTTTGGAAGAATAAGTGGGAAAACATCAAATAAAGAACCCATCCCTCTGATGACTTCTAATTTCGTGGAATTCATCCTCAATGGATTAGGACGTCAACTTATCTTTCATGTTGCGATCTTCAAAAGGCGTCAAATATGATGAATTTCTATCGGCCTTCGTCATTTTTTTACTCAGGTGTAAGTATATCTGAGTTTCGCCATAGAATCCTCCAAATTTTTATTCCTTATGTCTCCAGTGCATCACACTATTAATAGAATCTTGTCGCAACATTCACATTAGGATGCAACATCGCATCGTTATGCTATTTCATTTGTAAAACAACATCGATGTTATGCTTACTTTATTTCTAGGTACACTACACTATATGGGCCATTAATGAGTTTCATTAACATGATTCAGTGTTTCCAAGTCCCTGCATAGCAGGGTTTCCGTATTCCACCCAATGGTGTGAAAATAAAATAAAATAATTCTTGTAACCTATTTTATTATTTCTGTCAAAAAATATGAAAAATAACTTCTCCCCTCAGCCTTTTCTGGCTAAATTTAAACAATTTCTTGAAGATTCCCAGTGTTCTAAAATCAATGGTTGCAAATTATTTTTAATATGATCACCTGTTCATAAGATAAAAAATCACACTCACACCTTTACTAAACGTACCTTATAAAAGGTCAAAAATTAAACATTCACCCTCGACCCTCTCCCATCGAGGTTAGGAATCAGCTAAGGGGAAATGCCCCCCAAGAGTTCAATGGTACTCTCAGATTTTCAATACAAGTTAACATTTAAGAGTTATATGGATTTCAAAAATAAAATATTTTTATTTAATTATTTTATTTTTGGTTATTCCATTCTCAGTTATTCATAGTGGAGGTCTATGCCAACAAAAATTATTTGGTGCCACAAATAATAACATCATTCTTAATGCAACTATGACCTCAAATTTTGGATCTGAGTACCTGTTTTGCAGAGATTATAATTTTTCATGAAATCCACCCACGTGTGTTTTTTTATGCTTAACATTTTTTGAAGGATCATTCTGGGCACTCTGAGCCTCGTAATCACGCGCTTTCAAATTTCACAGTCTTGAAAAAATTTCATATAAATAAAAAAAAATACTGGGAAATTACATAACATTACAGAATATAATTTATGATTTATTTTAATCACCAAAACCATAATTTTATATCTATCATAATACCTAATTTTCTATAATTTTAAAAAACACAAAATTTTACATAATATTTATATGTGATTAAATTCATTAAAAAAGATTTAGTTTACTTAAAAAATAATTTCAGACTTGTATATTTTAAATTAAATTGAAATTCAGTGAATTTTAGAAATATAATAACCATATATAATATGTACCTTATAATTCCCATAGTAGAGTCCATCTCATCCCTCATCCACCTTGATAAATGATAGTTCCAAAACTAATGATGATTATCTATATCCTAGTGCATTCTAGGCTATGTGATAATCCTATAATCGGTAAAATTTCTTTTGAAATTACTTTTTATATAATAATTTTCCATTTACAATTAATTCCATAATTTCAAAACAATTAAAATTGAGTTCTCAGTGTGGAAATAAATCTATAGATCCATAATTAATTAATTAATAAGTATGAACTCTATGGTTGTAACAATTCTAGTTTATGGATTCTTTGATTCCAATAATTTTGGGATTATAAATGTGGGATATGAACATTTTAGTTATCAAATTTCAATTTATGATTAACTATCATGACTAGAATATCAAAATTTAGTCAGTCACATTAAACAAGCCTCTTTATATTCCCGATATTCTCTAGTACATACCCCTGTATAGGTCAAAAAAAATCAATTTTTACTAAAAAAATACAACAAACATAGAAAAACATTGATTTTATTTTACTTACATAAAAAACATACATTAGATGAAATGAAAATCAATTAACCATGATATGAAGCTCACTTTTTTCTCAACAATGGCATAGAACATGAAAAAATAGGCATTGTTATGTACTCCATTATTAATCATCTATATACTTCTCATAATTAAATGTTTAATACTACTATATGTAAAAAAATCCATACAAATATATAATATTCAATTTATACCTATTTAAAACATCCTTCTAATCTATGAAAATAATTTAACAACATATACTAATTTCATATACACAAATCATGGTCATATAAATCAATGTATAATAGTTATAAACAAAATTCATGTGAATAAATTCATTTTAGACCCCCTTATAACAGTCTAATAATATAGATTTTCAGAAAATATAAATACAACACTACGATTATGATAATTGTTTTCAATAAATACAACAAAAATGAATTTTTTTTAATAAATATATCCCGTTTTATTTTGATGATAATATTTTCACATATATCTGAATTTATATAAATTTTTTATATTATTACCCCTATCAATTTATTTTATGATTTCAATCCAATATCCCACATGAATATATATATTTGTTTACTTCTTCACTCACTCTATTTTAATTACATTCGATTGTTACTTTTTCTATATTTTCACAATACTTTCATTCATGTTACCCTCCTGTATAATTGAAACACATAAAGGGTATACTTATAAGATCTTATAACCATTTTATGTACAAATACGTTCCCTTTTTTATGACCAATATTTACATGATCCATAAAACTCTGAAATAATATACAATTTTTCCAAAAAACAATATTTTTAGTGTTTATTTTCCATGTGTTTTATAAAATAATTTTAAAACTTATAACATTTAATAAAATTCCAATTAATAACTTCTTTTATTATATATATACCACTTATATATTTTTTTGAAAACCATTAGGTACTCTAAACCTTTTTGAAATCTTCTTTATCTATGATTTCTGCTCATTCACTGAACCATTTTTATAGTATATGGAACCACATTATTTAGTCCCCAATATCTCTTCATAACTAGTACAACATATTGAGTTGTCAATGGTATTTGTTCTATTTATCTAGAGACATATGTGACAACTTACTCAAAATGATTCGTAGTCATTATATCAAGCACAAAACTGCATTCACATATAGGTGCACTCTTGAAAATTTTAAGTGATTAATATTCATCATTGAAAAGATTCATCCATAAATAAACTAAGACCACTATGTTGGAACTCGATATAGGAAGCCTGATTTTTTTTGTTAATAAATTATATTCCATATATTTTAGTTAATTACATAAATAATTACATGTAACATAATCTTATGAATTCCATTGACTGTTCTTCTTATTATCTAAACAAGATGTAAACAAGTTTTATAGAGAATAATAAATAATGAAAATATAGTGATATTTAAACTGAATTCTAAATAATTTTATGCAACATATTGTGCTAAAATAATGGTACTAGAGAGAGTCAAAAAAATATATTCCATTACAAGGAACATATTCTATTTCTTATAAGGTAGTCATATATATTGTCTTCAATTCCAACTTTAAATGAATTTATTAGAAATTAAATAACTTATACTAATTTATATTCATCATTATAGTGTCTTTTAAAAATGAATTTATACTATAAAAATGTATTCTAATAACACTTTTTAGACCACAAAAAATTAAATCATTAAATTATTTAAAAATGTAGTTATTTCTACTAATTTTTCATGATATAAAATGACTTGGTATTTAATCCAATATAAATGTTGGATTTCAATTTTTGGATTAATAAAACTATAAAAATCATAATAGGTGTTGACATCGGTTGAAATTATATCATTTATTCACAACACGTAAATCTATTTATCATGATTAAATATATAGATTTTTGTATATACCACTTATGTTTTAAAAATAGGATTTGAAACATATTGTAATTTACTTGAAATTTACTATAATTATAAATATTGGATAATAATAAATATATATTATATATTATCCCTATTTTCCATCTATGAATTCACCAACAACCTGGTTGAATTCATATAGTGAAAATGATTTCAAAACATCTGGATATATTAATTAAATGGATAATATCTCCCCGATAAAATTATAAAACTCTGAAAACGTCCATAAAAATTTAGTATATTTGGTGATAGATACATCCAATTTATTATAATTATAAGGAATTATATTTTTCATTATCATAATGTCCATTCTCGACTAACAATGAACCTGGTAGCCAGAAGTGTCACGAAACGACCTCAAGTGTGCCTCCCCATAAGCATGAGGCTACCAACTACCAATGAGGGTATACTGATTTTATGGTGAGGAGAATATTACATCATTAATGGAGTATCAAAATTAAATATCATATATGAGTCAATAGAAAAAATCATAATATGTAATAAATGATTAAAAATATAAGAAGACTAATATAATAACATAATAAAAATAGAAAATCCAAAGAATGAAATCATGAATGTACGTCTTGAAGATGATATGAAATCAAAAAAAATTATACAGAAATAAATACAGTAATATGTATGACATGATGAAAAGAAAATAATATAACTCCACTAGGGAAATATCAATGATCATAATAATTACTAGATCAGTTTGATGACCCTATGCTACCTAGCCTAATGGAAAACACAAGCAATAATCCCTAAACTTATGAACATGATGGCTACTCTAGTAAACCATTAAATTGATGTCATCAGAATCGTGTGAGATATACTAAGTAGGCCCCATAAAATTGGAACAAATGCTAATTTGGTCTACGATTATAAATAAAAAAGTGTGCAGTGGAAATAATACACAAAATACTAATAAATAAAAATATAACTGCTTAGGCATGAGTTCCTCATGGATACAAGCTGACCATGCCTTATTTTTCTTCTGGAATAATTCCTCTGACTATAATATATTTTTATATATTTTATGTATACATGGGTATTCACTATATATATATATATACAATCGTTTATAGGATATTACATGGATACTATTCGCTACATGGACCTTGGAAAAAACTCAAGCATCCATGACTGGTCTAATGATCCCCAGGCTATAGTAGGTATATAAACCCTAAATCTCATATGAATGTTAGACATCATTCTTGTCACTCGAGATACTGAGTTGATTCATCATGCACAACACCTATAGAACTAGAACATGGACAATCATGGCCATCATCCAGATAAATATACAATGGTTTGAGATTTCATTCCCATCACCCAATGTAATGGAGCATGAAACAACATGATCAATATAACCCTTAACCATTGTTAAAGGGTTAATATCTATTGAATATTAAAAATAGTAACAATCCTAGTGCATTTACTCTAATAATTTATAATCATTTAACCCAATATAACCATGGATGTTACTATCCATATAATTCAAATTCATAATTATGAAACACGTGTTGTGGCCTAGCCACCCACATCCATTCCATTAAATATAACCACATAATTTAATAATTAAATAAGGACTTTTAATGATAAAAAATTCATGTCCATAAACATGGAATAACATAATACTTGTACATATATTTAGGATCATTCCCATATAGAATTTATGTATAGTCTATTTGTATCATTATTTTGTTCATTCAAACATCAATAATATAAGGTCCATGTGAACTATCAAAAGTAGTTTACACCATACTTGATAGAGGGGTTAATTAGTCTCTAAAAACATGTATACAACACAACAATAATAATATTCAATCCAAAGATAAGGTTTCAACCCCCTTAGATGGTGGTTCGGTCACTATGAGATAATATATTTTATGGTTACAACTTTTCAAATTCCAATTATAATTATAAGTAAACTTTTCAATACATTAATGCTCTTCAATTAGGGGTTTTAAGATAACAAAACCGATTAATTAAAATGAATTAATGGTACAAATCCTTGAGGGTGGTTTAAACTCGAAGATAATGACTATAAATGATGATAATTTAATATGTAACGGTTACGGGAATTGGGAGTTATATTTTACATAAATAATTCTACAATTTATGGGAATTAAATAGAGAATCAAGCATGATACGCAATTAAAATTTTAATATAAAATATAAATTAATAAGAAAGTATATAAACCACCTACCTTATAACATTGATAGTCCATTCTTCCCAAATCAAGGAATGATTTTGTACAGTTTGAGATAAATCATATAAATGCAAAAATAATAAAAATATTTTGTAAATTAGATCACATAAAAATATTGAAAACATTGAGATGATAAATAAATAGAGGAGGAAGGAGGAGTTTAGACTCACTGCTATAATTCCAATGTTGTAAGAAGTTCTCAAGATATTGACTAAATTAAAGATATATCCTCATATATAGAGGAAAAATAGGATAATTTGTTGGGATGTTGTGTTTAGGGGAGGAGAGGAAATTTTGGGGTGAATAAAATAAAAAGGGACGAGGAAAATTTATAAAATTAAACCAAAATATTACAACGCATGGTTTAGATGCAGGGCACTCCAACCATGGGCCATCAATGCTAGATCCATTACCCAAAGAAACCCCTTTCATGGGATGGAAGTACTGTTTAACTAACCATGCCTATTCCTTGAAAATTACCAATATCATGGTCTTGCAATTAGGTGTATGAACATGCAAATCCTATTGAACGGTGAGGCTAAGCCATACTAGACCTATAAATCCACTATATTATAAGAACCATTTATTACAGTGGGATTCATCAATATTTTAAAAATGTGAACCGCTTCCAGCATGTCTTGATTTTGAAGATTCATAGATTGATATTCATGAATCTTGACAGAACACCCGTGAACACTCCCTAGCCGTATCTATGTTAAATAAATCACATCTTCATTTTAGCACTAATAGAATTTCATTATAATGATTTATTTATTATTCATCCATCCACCTAACTACAAATGTTATTTAATATCATAAATTTCATCCAGTCCAAAAATAAGGGAGGCTATAATCTCAACCCATTAAAAAATATTATCCCTAAGAAGCCTTATGGGGGAAAAACCTAACCTACTTGTGTCTGGATATTCATTCACATGGGTGTGTTTCATTTCCAAAATCTTAATGCCCCTTTAAGAATAATTTTTACACGTGGAATATAAGCCACTGAAACAATATGGTACTCATTAACATAAAAACTAAAACATCATGATAGAGAATACTCATTATTGTATAACCATAGGTAAAGTCTCCACATCATCGTATCATTCATCAACTGACCTATATAGATCCCAAACATAGGTTATACCATCTATAGTCAAATTATTATTGATGGTATCCCCATAATTGAAAGTAAATATATTAATATTCCCTATTTTTTCTAATGATGGTCATAGTTTCATTATATTTTAAATACAATCCAGATTAAATATAGAGATAGAAGTAGGACCTCAATTCATTGAAATAGTTGAATTCTGATCGAATATCTATAACTGGTCACATATGAATCTATTGAAATGTGTTGTCAGCATTTACTCTACAATTACATTAACATGATGATGTTAAAGAATTTGTTCCTCGTTGAACACATTCGTTGAAAAAAATGAAGGAAGAAAATCCACTTCTGGATGCCTATTCATAGAAACTCTTGACTTATATGGCCAGTGTAACAAAACCTGGAAGACACTAAATTCTCTTAAGGATCATTATGTTTTCTTCGATAACATCCATTAGTTCTTTTAACTATCCTCTTATGAAGTATTATAACTATGACACACAATTTTTTTTCATTCAATACAATGAACATTTATGTATATTTAATTCTATATTATTGGATCACATCCCTCAAAAACACTCATCTGAGAAAAATTGATCTTCGGGGTAACAATAATTTATCAAAATGTTTTCTTTAGGGATAATTCATTTTATTCCATGTATCTAAGTTCCCAGTTGAGATGTTGTTGCAAATACAAAACAACCACATATCATAAAACTAACTAAGCCCTATGGAAGACAGGTCACCAGACCTATTAGTTTCCATGTGTCTATTCAATTCATTCCATCTCAGGAACCTGAGTAACACTCATGACTAACCATGCCTCGATAACAATTACACATCTAGTGAACAAATACGATAGATCCTATTATCAAAACCATTGGATTTTTTTTAGAATTTATCTCGATGTGTTACTACTTCTCTCCCAGTGCATACTAGTTGACATAATGATAGGGTATATGTTCCTCACTAATAAGAGTGTGAACTAATATGGTACTAAGAATTAATTATTATACATGAGATAATACTCTTATATTTAAAATAGGTTTTCTTTGTTATTCTGATCAATCCACACCCAATTACATGAAATTAGAGCAGTTGTATCACTACTGTATGAATTATTTTTAAATGGGATAAGTTCACCTTCCAACACATCATCACTTCATGAATAGGATACCATAGTCAATGAAGTCATTTCATTCTTTCTAAATCATATCCACCAAATAGTATCCATTAATAATAGTGTTCTCAATGGTTTTTTACTCTCCAAACAACTAATTTATGCGATCCCTTGTAGGCACTGACATGATTCAAAACATAGTAGCTTCAAGGGTATTTAAAAGAATTGCTGACCTTATCAAAATGGATATTCATGGTTCTGTTCCTTTTAAATATAACGAAACATATAAACATAATCAAAGAAAACATAACCACTTTAGGGGTGTCCAAATATTTGGATTAAAAAAAAAGAAACCCATCCCACAACACATCCCACATAGTTAACAAAACATTGTTTTAGACACGTAAAATACATTTTTAGAAAATTTATTCTATAAAAGATGGATAGAATATCTTTTTACAATTTTACAAGGATAGATTTAATTTTGACACATGAATGACACTAATCTAGAGTTATATTCCCACATACTATGGAATTAGGTGTAAAATCTAAAATAAAATGATGATAATGTCAAAATGCCTAATATTTTTACGAATTCATCACTTGCATGGGGATGAGTCTAATTTCCAGTAACAACCAGGTTCCTCTATTTTTGAGTTCTCCCATAAACATATCGTTACATCCCAAGGCATAAACGATCACCAAATAACTCATATGGTGAAGCATACCATTATTCACATGAAGGGTACCACATGTATATATGTATATTACACAATTTTTAACAAGATAAAAAGAACATCTATGATGCAATCCATTGTCTTAACATATCTATGAATATAATATTATAAGGCTCGTAAAAATAATTATCCAATACTCAAGGTATTCTATACTATCATAATCCGGTAATGATGAGCTGAATCTTCCATCAATGAGGATAAAAAATATGAAAAAATAAGATGATGGGTAACATGACCTACCAAGTAATTGATCATAACGTAGGCTTGTCTATCAGCTTAAATTGTGAATTATATGACATCTCGCTCTCATTATGAGGGTAAATGCACCAAAAATCCTTCGATATAACATGGGTGTCAAATTATAATCAAGGATTCCTACTATAGACAAACAACACTAAAATGGAACCATGTGTCTAACACTAATCACAAACAATTAGAATGATTTTTTATGGAGCCACCTACATCATGTTAGAACCATTAATAAATCATAGAGCATAAAATTTGAAACTCTTTCACTTCTGAAATAGTTACATGTTCCTGCTACATATCCCTTTGGTTATAAAAATCCTATAGAAAAATATCCCATTTCTATATTTAGGAAAATATCAATAAAATTATTAACATGTATTACACTGGGTTTTAATGTTTTGAAAACCTCAAGAAGATTTTTATTTTATGATTTATTTATTCAGATATCATATTTTATCAATATAATGATTAATTTAAAAATCAAGTACCAATCATGAAAAACAATTATATATAAAAAATTATTTAATCTAGTCCCCAAGTAACACATCAAAGCGTTATTTACATCCTTTTGATCATTGATATTTAGCAGGCATCCAGTCATAATTATCCAATTTATCATGTAGATTTATTTTAATCATAATATATATCCAAGAGGTTCTTAAAATTGTGATTAATTATATTAAATGATTATTCCAATCTATGGATGAATGTTCCCTTTATGTTTTAATTTGAATTTTAATTTACAAGTCCTCATAAAATATAAAACCCAAATGTTAAAAAAATGTTATCGATTCAAAATGGGACTCCTCAAGGGTAATGCCACCATATATCTATATGTTACAAAAATTGGTTGTTATATACCCATTAAATGTCAATATATTATAATATAAACATAACATTGTGGGGGCTCAGCACTAAGGAATATGAGATAAAGAATCATTCGAGGGTCTCGTTAATCCAACCTTATTCCATAAACCATAGATGATTATTTTTTATTGATGTCACAAACACTGCTAGTGTGTTTTAGGATAAAAAAACCTTAACTTCCCTACATGGATATAGTTGGGATTTTATTAATTTGGACATACGAGTGTTCATGAATGTGTAAAAGTGTTACAATACATTATAACAAAAATCAATTAAATTAAATGAAAAAATTACTAGATTTTATGTATAAAATTTGGTTTATACCTACATAAATCTCATAAAAATGATTAAATTATATGGGTTACCAGATCCAAATTTATAAATCACCCATACACATTAAAAATAGAAAAATAGATCCAATTAAATCAAAATGGTTATGTTGAATCCCTTGATACTAATGGTTCGTGGATAATTATTGACATGACGGGTTATTTAAGGGGATTCCATCAATCTATGTGGAGACAATTAATATTGATAATAGAACTTTTATAACCAATTTTATATTAAAATTACAGCTATTTTGGATAAACATAGAAATAAATACATGTAAACATGGATATCAGAGTACTATCAAGACAACGATTTATGACATGATACTACATAAGGGGGAAAACACCCAGGAATGATATAAAATGAATATTACTATATTCAAAAAAGAATGGAAAGTAATTACCTAATCATGGATAATAGATATGAATCTTATCAAAATAGTAAAATCACAACAACATGTTATACATGAAAACATCTAAAATTAATCATACAGTCTTTTTTAAAATATAAATGATTATGAGACACCATATAATGTTTAATGCTATGAATGTTAATAAATAACCTAATGTGTTGTATTTTAGTCATGATAAAAGACACACAATTAATTTCAATAAATCTCAAACATCATAGAAATTAAATCTCAAAGGCATGTGAATCCTGATGTTCATATAATGATACATGTAATGATACGTACTAAAAATACATGGACAATGGTAAAACATAATAAATCTCCTAAATTTTTAAATAATAAAATGTACATCAATCACAAATGGTGAAATTAAAATCAATTGTAATAATGAATAACAAGAAAAATAATACCATCCACAGCCACATATAATTTTCCCAACATGTTGGTAGATCACTCCTAGACATGGTAATTTATCTCAGATCTACCAGTCCAAAATATTATGTCAATGAAATAGATTTTTTTTATACAAATTTGTATCAAAAAATATCAACTGACAATAAAACTAGTTGCTAGCTCATTCACCCTATGGCCTTAGGTGCACATACCCATAACCCAGATACTTCTGACTTGTAGTGAGGAGAAAATAATGGTGTTTTGAGGTAACTAAACCCACTTAATCAAAATATCACAATAGTATATCAGATCCAAATGAACCAAAAAAGGGTTTCAAGTAATTATAAATGATTAGAAGAGGATGAAAAATTTAATTACTGTATAAAAATAGCTATAACTAAATATAAAATAATTCTTTTATGTCTAGATGATGCTAAAAAATACAAATATAAAAACAATACAATAAGAAATAAAATAAAATATAGTACATGTAAAATGGAAAAGAACATATAGACCCTATAGAATCCTCTATGAGGAACCTGAGTAATAGCTCCGTTATGTGCTCCTAAGATTCCATTTATGATGAAAAACACAATCTATAATCCATAGACATGTAAAAATGTATCCTTCCCAAGTACCCAACTATATTGCCGGCCCATGAAGGGTGTGAGATATACATAGTATGCCACTTAAAAATAGTGTCTACTAGAAATAAATTTCAGATGTATAAATAAAGCATCACGTTGGGGTAATAATAAAGTGATGAAAAATAAATAAATAATTTTAAAAATTCAAGCTCATGTTCCTCAAGGAAAAATGGTAGACCGTACCTAATTCACCCAAAGAGAGATTTCCATATAATTTAATAAATATATATGTATATATATATACAAGTAAATACTATAAATCTCTGTAAATTTTGATTGAAATAAATGGACACTATGATCCATCTTGATGTGGGGAATAATTTAGGCATCAATGATTGGTCTAATGATTTATAGGATCCACTATGTGTCCAAGGCATAAATATCATATGAATTTGATAAATACTTAACATCACATGTTATTGGGGGTGAGTCATCATGCCCAAAATCCAATAAAAGGGAATGTCATGTATCATTCCCATCATACATATAAATGATTAACAATATCAGACGTGACACCCATCACCCAATGCATGGGAGAATGAAATTACATGATCAGTGGGTACCTTATCCAATTTTCAATGACCATTATCCGTGGGAAAATAAAAAAAAATGTATGTTATTTATTCCAATTATTTTTAATCATTTATCTCAATCTGACCAGTGATGTCACGATCAAAAAAATAATTATTCATAATTATAAAACATGTGGTATGTCTTTTCTACCTAAATAAATTTAATTAAATTTGCCAATTAATTTAATATGGATATAAATTTAATGAATAACGAATTAAAAGGTTCATGTTTATAAATATTTAAAAAAGAATAAAATTTAAAATATGTCGGGTTAAGACCACATACCAAATGAGTACAGGCTATTGGTTTCATTCCAACATGAGATACATAAGTTATAGGTGAACAATGCATAACTATCAACACCATACATGAAAGTGGAATAAATTAGGCCATTTAGACATGTACAACACACATAAATAAACTTTTCAAATAAAAATAAAATTCATAAACCCCATATAGGTAGTGTTTTGGTCAGGTAGATAATATAGTGTTGGGTTTCACCCATCCATATTCGGTTTAATCAACACATTTCATATTTTATAAGGCACCAGACCTTAATGGAGGGTTTTTTATAAAACATTTATTATTGAAATAAATTAAAGGGAAACACACTAAAGGATGATTTAAACACGATTTCAATGAAAATTAATAATTATAATATATTATAAACTGGCTTTGATAATTATGGCATTAGTCTTTATAAATTTATTTCAAAAAGATAAGTGAAATAAATGGATAATAATATGTCCAACAGAAAAACATTGTTCACAAAACATATATAATTTGAGGAAAAATATATAGACTATAAAATATAAAAACTTAAGGTCCACTCCTCAAATATTTTCAATCCATTTGGTTATGTTAAAGAAAATTAGATAAAAAAACACCTTCAAAATTGAGTGAATTAGATTGAAAAAATAGAGAAAATAGAGAGAAGATAAATAATGGAAGTTTGAAGGATGATTCATAGACTCATCAATATTCTCCGGACAAGTTGACCAACACTAAAAGATAAGGCGAGAATAAGGAGATCCCCTCATACCTATGGAAGAAAATGGAGATCCCCTCATACCTATGGAATAAAATGGAGATCCCTTAGTGGGATGTAGTGTAAAGAATAGGAGAAGGGAAAGAGGGGTGAACGATATAAAAAGGATGGATGAAAAAATGGTAATTTCATCCAATATAATGTGGAAAACTATTTTTATGCATGTATTGGCACACCATTCACCAAATATGCTAGATCCACTACCAAAAAAATCCTCTCTAATGTGTTGGTTGCAGAATTTAACTAATTTTTGGAATCACATTAAAATCACACAATCAATGACCAACAATGAAGTGTATGCCCATGAATAATTAAAAGAATTGTTATAATTTACCATGAAATAAATCCATCTCTATTAGTTTATCTTCGGATTTTATTTTTTTAGGGATGAATGTTTTCATTAAAATAGTTCCCCCTTACAGCTTATTCATATTTTTGGGGTTCGAAACCAGATGCTTACGAGACTCATGTAACACCCACGATAACACTAAGTCCTTAAGTAAGTCTTAAAAATATTCATTTGAGATTAACGTCTATCTAAATTTAATTATGAATCAAAGATTACAATTTGGACCATTCACAAGACTAAATATCCATGTTCCTTCAAGAATTTCATTCATTCCAAAAACAAGGAATGATACGCTAATGAACTAACCCTTTCATTCCCTCTTCCTACGGTGATTTCCAATTTTATATATTTTGATTGAAAACACATGTACACAACACATTTTGTATATATAACTATGTATATTCTTTAACATATCACTTATGTCCATTGTAAGATTAACCCCCTATTTAATATATCTTGATTTGATACAACATCTATACATTTTTCTGTCATGACTCATTGGCTCTATGAGGGGTATTCCTCTAGTTGTATACTATTTAAAATCGGTATAATTATTTAGATAACTTGGAAATACATGTGATATCATCTTTAATATATAATTTAACCAATTAGGATATGTTAATCCAAAGTAAATAGTTCTGTGATATCTAAACTATATTTATTATAACCCATAAAACTAATTTATTCTTTCTCAATATTAATTTTATTTATATCTATTTAAGAATCTACGAATAATAATCCATCAGATCATGTTTTACCATCCATTTAATTGTATTATCACTATCATTCAACATGATGAAAATATTTTAAATTAAAATTTTTTCTCATTCCTTCCATTCATGTTAGACACTTGACATATGAGTGGGGGATTTACCCTAGAACTATAAAACACATCTATTTCGAGATTATTTAATTATAACTCTAAATAATAATAAAATTCTAATACTAAATTCATACCATATATATTTTTTAATTTTTTATTTTAATGTAGATATTCTCATTCATATATTATAAAAAATTTCTTCTAATGAAACATCCATGGTGTGTACAAAACTCTATAATTATACAACATAGATGCTACCATTATATGATAACCATCAAATATAAATTTGTTTTAAAAATCAATTCTCTTCATCCATTCATGATTTTTACAATTTTAGACTCCAATGGTAGAGGATTATTTAAGAAAAATCTCTATATTTCAATTGATTTATACATCATCAATTGAATCTCCTCAAAAAATACATCATTCTAATTTTTAAAAAAATAAATATTACCCATTAATGAAAAAGAACATTTTATTGATTTTATCCCAATCATGTGTTACATTTTCATCAAAATAAGACATGTTTTATGTTCCTTCTCTATAGAGATGTGTTCTTTAAATACTTTTAAATGATATTCATGTGTGTTACATATCAATTAAATATTGAACCAATTACATTTGTTAGTATATCGAAATATTAATATTCAGTAATCATAACTTATTATCTAACATTAAATAAAAAAGGAATATATAATAAAATCCATGTATAATATCATACTCATTCACCTTCTCAGGGAATGTAAAAATCCATCCATAAATTCTTTAATAATGTTATCCAGAATGTATATTAGGAGAATAAAATCATCGATGGGATGGTTTAAAATAATATAAAATCATGAGCATTTTAATGGGAAATGTATTCGATAGTGGTTACTCCACCCCATGATATACATACTTTATAATGATTATAGACTCCACACTACTCACCAAAGGATGAATTAATTTTTTTTCATCTAAAAATTGATAAAATAATGGCTTCCATGATATGTATACTTTTGGATATCTTCATTTATGGAATATTTAATATAAATACTCTTCATCATTTCCCATTAATTTATTATCCATTGAAATATAAAATTTTTATACAATACTTCTCTAAGACAAGATGTTAATTACATATCAAGGAGAAAATTTATTATTTGTCATATAGAATATCATAATAGTGATAATATAATACATGACCATAAATGTTGAGAAGAGACCGTTTACTAAAAAGGAAAATAAAATAAAAATTGTGGATGGATGGATTCATACACAAATTTATTCACTCATTCCAAAAAGGATAAACTTAACTATCAATGTCACTCTGGTGGGAAACATCATAATAGCCATACCATTACAATACAAAATCCAATAGACCATGTGACATAGTAACCATTATTGGATTCGGATTTAAATAATCTTTCCAACGTCCCACATTCTTGTGATGTACCAGTTGATATCCTTCAGAACAACCAATAATAATTTTTATTGGGACAAAGAATAAGAATCTGTTTGTTTTTTTGGTGTGTAATCCTCAAAACCATTCCACCATCCTTGAATTCATCTCTAATCCTTTAATTTGATAATTTCCTCCTGAATCTTTGAAAGGTTCGCAACACCACTATGAATATATTGATCCAAAATAGCATAAAAAAACCTTCCCACTCCTACTCTGGATTCCATACCGATTCCTTTTGGCCCTCATAATGCTCATGCTTGAGAGCCAGTGCCATGGCAAACCTAGACCTAGTTAAGACAAAGCTACAATCCCTTATTTCATGAACCAAAAAACCTTGTTATGAATCCATCCCAACATGAGTTAAAACTTCATTAATAGATTTTGAATCACATTCCCTCATATTCTTATCACCTGCCAGAATATAGGGTCTCTATATTCTAATAGAATTTCCTCTCTTATACTATTTTCTCCTCCACAACATCATCATACATAATGTTTCATAGTGACATTATAATAAACATAAGACGCATAGAACATTTTCCCTAAACATAACATTTTAATGGTCAATAACATGATATTTAGGACAAATTATAGGAAAGCACCCATACTCATCATTAAATAAATATCATCATCCAAGGTAGATAAAAATATATTATAAATTAGGCAACAACATAAATCAACTTATGCTATTACCCCCGCATAGTGAACATTCATTATTGCATCAGTGGCCATATCCATTTTAATTAGAATTACCAAAATAGAACCAATATCAAAATGTATTTTAGTATTTCATAAGATCCAATAAATACAAACAATTTTAATCCTAACAGGATCCCTATTTTTGTTTATAGAAAATTGATTGAATCGAAATCCAATTCATGAATGAAAACCATACCCAGCTTTAGAGAAATTGACCAAATCCCACTATCTCTTCAATTGAGACCCACTTATGAAAATATTATATAAAAAATACTCATCCTTTATGTTAAAACCTCTAACTAGAAAAACCTATTTAGAGGTATGATTCTAAATCAAATATCTAAAATTCCAATTTCATTCTGTAATATGAACAACAATTCTATCAATAATTGAATGCTTTCATAGCTTAAATCTATCAAGGATGGCCTCTTTATGGGAAATAAAACGAGAAGTATCAAATTTTAAAATGATTTGTTCATTCAATCCATCATGAAAAACTATGAAATTTCATCTCCTAGAATCACCTACAACTCTAGAAAAGCGGCACCTAGAGTTCCCCACATAAGGCACTTTACGAGATTCAAATCGCATTCTCGCCTTATCCAAATATTGATTATCATTCCTCCCTATAGGACGAACCATCTCATCCAATGAATGAAAATGAGAATACTATATATCTATAGTCACACATTGTCACCTATTAATATCAGTAAACATCATAGGGATATGACAGCTGACATCCTCCAAAGTTGCATTGACCCCGACAGGTTTATCGTCCCTGGTTACCATCAATGATATATGTCACCGATATAAAAACTAAACCCCAAACATGACTGTTTGAGGGTCATCCACATCGCCCAAAATTTATAACAACATATCCTCATATCAATTAGATATTTTTCACTTATCCATTAATTCAGCACCCTCTATGACATGACGAACGTCTATAACTTCATTCAAAGTAGCCCTACTTAGATCTAATTCAGATCTATGGGAAACCACATAATGGTTGTACCCAAGAAATAAGGGAACCACTATATGTTGATATTAACGTTATAAGCTACATGGGAAACACTTTTAGGGGTCCCATCACTTGTAAAAATAATGGAGCGTAGGAAGAATGGGAAAACCATCGAACCACCTACCTGTAGTACACTGTCGCAATGGGAGGATGGAACTTGAGTGACCACCATATTTCCTATATTACTGATAATAATTAATTATAACATAGAATTATTTTTAAAATATGGTATCTTATAATCAAATAGTAAAAAATATTATTGGAAATCATTTTTTAGAATAAATCATCCTAAACATATAATATATTTATATGATTTTTTATTCTCTACAACACATCGAGTTATTATTTCTAGGAACATATATGTTCTAATTCTAATATTATCTCTTTAGATCTATTATATATACTAATATAAGATAATAAAATCTCCATGATCTTAATTTTTTGGCTATAGATACCTCATTATCTTTTTAAAACCAAGAATATGATTAGTGAAATCACCAAGGAAAGGGAAATTAATGGATTGGTATTTTTTTATCTTTTAGAAAACCATAAAGACTAGTAACAGTATCTAAAATCACTGTAAAATCATATACATGTACACAAAAATTGAAATATATTATTTAAAAGGTTCAAATATAAAAAATACAATGCTAAACCTTGGAATGATTTAAATTACAATGAGACAATACCTTCCTCGTGTATAAATATGTGGATTAAAATCATTAACAAAATATAATTTATAAATTATTGCACTATGTATCTAGTCTCTAGATGTTCTTATCACAAGGTTCAATGATCTATGATTTAATTTGAAGAATATGTGACTATTCTACTAAATATGATCTATAACACATTTTTTGTGATCATTTTCCTTCTACTTATTCCCTTCACAAAATGAATCTACATATACTTCTTATATATATTGTTATTAATGTTCCCTCCAATATAGATAAACTCTACGTATATTTTTCAATTTCTATATCCATCACATCTCACCACACCTTTTGCAAATTGACATTATATGGTACAATTAAATTATAATTTAAAATTATAATTTAAATATATAACATTATTTAAGGAACATTTAACTTCTACCACATCTTTTAATGTCATTTGATAATTTATAAACATATAGTACCCATTGATGTGTTTTAGGTAATCTATAGATTGGGAAGGGTTTCCTATTTTATTGTAAAAAATTCACATCATCAGATCTATAATAATATGGAATATTTCATAGACCATGGGCTTCACCATTATGTGTTGAATTTCATTTTGGAAACTATTGTTAACCATGGACGAAACCAAAATGTTTTATAAACCAATTAATTCCATATACTATAATAAAATTATTTATTTATTTAAAATTTATCATCACCATAAAATACTTAATCTTTTACTATCTTATATAAAAATTATTTTCAAATACCATGACATGTGTCTTGATGTGTTGCCTAACATTTTTAAATTATACCAATAGTCATTCGCATTTCACATGTATGAGAATAGATATAACCAATATTTATTTTACATCATAAAAAAACTAATACACAACTCCAATATGGTCTTGTCAGTTTTGGTTTCTCATACTACCAACAGAACCAGATAAATAAATTATAAGAGCTCCACATTTATTATAGGAATGATTATCACCATAAATTATCCATAAATATATATTACATATCAGTATATACTATATATATTCTCATAAGGATCATCATTAGATTCACCATGGTTAACTTTTATGATTTAAATAAACCTCACCACTTTGTATTGGGAATTTTATAAATTTAAAATCCCACAAGAAAAGATGAATTCTTCATCACATCCTGATTCATGAAACAACTAAAACACATGTATTAATAATATTCCTGATGCTTTATATTTCTATTATATATTTTGTCCATTTTGAATATAACCTTGATATAGTGATGGTAAAAATACTTAAAACACCATAAAACACTTCAATTGAAGCAAAAGAATCTTTTATGATATTTCAATGATTAAAATACCATGTAATAAACATCACCCCAACCGTCACATCATGTGGTATTCATGTTAGAACTACATTTATGTGCTGAAAAACTTCAAAAACACAACAATCATATGTATTTAATATGATCTCATTTATGTTTCAACTACAAATCAATGCATTTTTGTTACAAGTATCAACATTCTCCTTTACGTCACAATATCTCCCAAAAAACTATTGGCCTAAATAATATCCCCATTTAGATTTATTTTTTTTAAAAAAAATTAATAACTATATTTGAAACTAAAATAACGTAGAAATGAAACATTAATAAATAATTCTAATCCCATGTTAATGAAAATTAAAATGAATTAAGTAACATTGAAAAACAATATCATCTTATCCAAATGTAGTTAGTTACAACCTATTAGTATAATGGATTGAGTTGAAATCCTATATTCTACATAAATGCTAATATATGTCATTGTTGTCGACATCTTTGGGTAAAAATATACACACTGATATCTCAAAAAATTTAACACTCAATATATATATATTTTTCCATCAACATTTTCTGACCAATTTATTTTTCTCCTTATACAACTGAGATTATTTTTCCCATCCATTATATGATATATTTTTTGGGTACTTTGTTAATTTTCAAAATGGTTCATAATAAAGAAAATATTTGATCTAGTAGATGTTAAGTACAAAAAAACATGAATTTCTAATCTACAATTTTTTTGAGGTTGATTTCAATTTCATCAAAATTCATTGTTGATTTTTTACACATTTAAATATTTTTTGGAAAATATCTATGACTGCACCATGTCTAAATTATTAAATTGTTTATGAGCGTACTTTTCTTGAGAAATAATGATGGTATCTCCCTCTTTAGAAATTTATTAGAACATTGTGTATCAAATTTACTTAATAAAAGAAATTTTAAATATCATTCTTATTTCCATACAAAACACCACATTTTAATCATCAACATTTATGGAAAACACGATTCCATATATATGAATAATGTCAATGACTGATATATTATGACAGAACTTCTTCAAATATGGTTTTATCAAGTTCTAGTCTTTATCAACACTAACTAGAAACTTAGATAAAGGGGTACCTTTTTCCGTGCTAAAAAAATGTACTGATAAAGTTGATCCCTTTATCACTGTAAGAAAAAAAGAATCGATAAAGTGTATATTTAATAAATAATATTTCATTAAATTAATATATTAATATTTAAATAAATATATATATATTGTTATAATTGTAATATATATTTTTATAATGTTTTAGATTAGGATATATATGAATTTACCATTAATATATTATATATTGAAGGAAAATGAGTTATAAAATATTTTTAAAATATTATTACCTAATATTTTTCTAATTCTTATCAAGTAATAGACATTTAACAACAACTATATGACAAAAAAAATTAATGGAATTAATGAATAGTCTATGAAAAGTTGGAAATATGACTTGGACATCAAATGGACATAACATTTGATCGGAGTGCCTTTTTGTGATATAACCCATTAAAAATCAGATTCTTTTATGATATTAATTCATTGAAGATCTGGGGGAACCATAGTAACTTTTTATTTGATAAAAATAACTATAAGGCCACTATAATTTAAATTTTAGTCATGATATCTCAATTTTTAAACATTTGATGGAATTTATGCCTCATTTAATGGTGTATTATTGATATTTTTTTTATGGAAACTGAATTTGTTTAGGTATTGCATTCATATTGATTTTAGAGATATAATGTTTTTTTTGTTTTAGTAATGTAGTTTTATTTATAATATAATATATAGAAATTTTTGTATATTTACATATAATAAATAAATTTTATTAACAGATATATACATATAATCATATCATTAAATATATTAACCATATAGAAATAAATATATATTATTAATATCATTTAAAATAGAAAATTGTCAATTTTGATAACCTTGTAAAAATGAATTCATATTAATCTTTATACTTATACATGTAAATAGGTTTATATATAAACATTTCTGTCAATAAAAAAATATTTATTTATGTTTATAGTCTTATAGATGTTAATAAATATAAATATATCTAAATACTAGTATGTGAATGTGAGAAATATAAATATTTACTTATGTGTAAATATGTGTGTATGTGTGTCTGTATCAATACCTTTCATATACATCATTTACAAATGTAATTTAATAGATATATATCATTATTATAAAATAATGTATATTAATGAATTTATATTATAAATATATAAATATATATATATAAGATATATATATATATATTCTTGTGCAGTGATAAACTAATATGTATTTATATCTATATAATAATATATCAAGATGGATATTAATAAATAATAAATTTTTGGGTAAATATATATATATATAAATAGTATGTATATCATAACACATAATAAAACAAAGTAGGGTAGTGGTAAATATGATCATTTTTCACATGGATGTTGTGTGAAAAAATCTAGTCACATGGTGGTGGGTGGGTAGTTGTATTTCCCTAAGGGGATCGTCAGTGTTATGGAAGGCGTGGGTGTAGGGTGGTATGTTGGAGCACTAAGAAAGGGGGTCTCTGGCTTTGATAAAATGTATAAAAATAGTTTTTTTTAATTTTTATTAGTGATATAAAAAACTATGATAAAATAAACCTTTATCAGTAAGGTTTTATCCTTCATAAAGGGAAACATTATTAGTTCTACAAGAAACATATATAATTGGGTCCATTATCATTCCTAAATACACCTTCTAGTGAAGAGGGATTTTATCAGTGCTAATAAAATGAAATTATAAATGAACTATTTGGATTCAATTTTTTATGTTGTTAATAATGGTCATCATTTAACATCTCCTCATTCATTTGTGCATTTCATTTGCTGATAAAATAGATTTACTAGCACTATTAAAATTGTATTTTGTAGTAGTTTATCCTTATTTTAATTATAACTATTCATTATTAATTTTATATATTTAAAACTTCATAAAATATGTTTTTAAATTCGAATAACATGATATTGTTTCTAGTTTCATCACATATAAATCATTATTTAACCATAAAATATTTTTATCATATTTCTGAATAAAAAATATACTAGGTTTTTCAATTTAACAATCTGATACCAACCTATTTTTTTAAAATAATTAAGGTAATTTATTTGTAATATGTTTCAATAAATGGATTTCTTTGATAGAAATAAAGTTTCTAATGGTTAACATTTTTAATCCATTGGAATTGCCTCATCAAAATCCGTACCTTTAACCTAATAATTCATCATACATAAAGTTCATTCCTTTTTTTTACAAACACGTCATTTTCATTAATCTTGTTTTAGGACACCATTTTTGTAATAACATTATTATATTTCATATTGGGTATCAATTCACATGAATTGTTTTTCTTTATATGGTGTATTGAATCAATCATCTCTTGATGCTATAAATATTCATTCCCATATCATTATTAAATAGGCCCAAATTGTGAGGCATGTTTTAATATCCATGGATCTCTTAAGATATAAACTATCATTCCTTATGATCAAATAATTTTTTAGAAAAAAAAATTATTTTTCATTAATGGTTGACATCAAACCAGTTTTTACTCAACACTAGAGATGTCTAAAGCATCATTTTCAATATGTAGTCCATCAAAATTTTAAATAATTTCATAATCATCATCATGTTCTTTAACAAAAATAGCCTCATATTAATCCATATTTTAACTTTTTTCATACATATCCACCATTATTTAATGTTATAGAAATTTTAAATATGATTTTTAATGAAAATTCCATTATATTTTTTTAAAATCTATATCCTCTACTATTTGATGGGTAACCCACATTGATAACAATCAACACCTCTTCTATAAAATAGGACAACCTATTATCTTTTAAATTTGAAAATAAATGGGATAAAAAATGACATTATCTACATAAAACATAGGGCCATATAAGAATACATACTTTATGAATAGATGTTTTAACTAATCCTCTATAAAAAATAATTTATAATGCGAACTCTTGCACTAATAACTTCTATCAGAAAATTATGATAACTATCATGATTGATTAATATGGTTCTATCCATATCCTCTATGATTATATTATTAAATTTAGAATCATAATTAGATTATAGTGTTTATGGTGAACTGAGATCATTTTTAATACCATTATTGACAATATATGGTTAAAATATTCCATCAGTATATTAAACCTAATTATCTATCCAGATATTTTTTTTAGAGAATCCACAATCCTTTAACACAAATATTTTAAAACACATAAACTCTATCAAATACTCTATCTTATACATCATGATCATAACCAAAAAAAATTAAATTTAATGTTTTCAATAATGATAATGAAATACATATATCCTTATAAATATTCATTCCTACTAATCCTTATATTTTCAGAATAGATGAGATATGATTGACTAATTGATTAAATAATTTGTTTCTTGTGTAGAGGGTTAATAAACATCCCCCTTTTATATGTATATGATATCAAGTTTCATTATATAATTAATTTTGGAATATTAGAATAATTAATTCCATGATTAACATTACTGATATCCTTGGGGATAAGATGCTGTAGAAATTGATTCCATAAGTGATTATCGTTATTCCTGTTTAAATAAAATGAATTTGCATCATCACCAAGAAAACATATTGAGTCCTTTTCGAGGAATTTGTATGAATTCCCAACTTTCTATCCAATCCTTCACTAAGAAACCATTTTTTTAAAAATTATCATTATTAAATTCATCACAATGGTGAGACAAACATCATATATTGTGTATTATCTAATAAATATATAGTATATTTAGGGACCTTATATTCATCTACCTATAATGAATAAACATAATCCATTAATAATAGGTAAACCATCATTTCATAAGGAAAAAAATAAATCCATTCACATTCAATCAACATTTAATATATTCTGACCACCATTCGTATAAGAAGAACATAAAAATATAAAATCCATGAGCACTATCTGTTATATTTTTTAATTTAAACTTCAAATATGAATGAATTATCATTGATTTTTTATTATTCTTAAAATAAATCTTTGTATTGGTATTCATAATAATTTTGGATCATATAATTGTATGATAATTTTAATTTGGGTCACTCAAATAGTCACATCATCTCTAAACATCTCTTAAATTATGAAATATATTATCAAAAAAAGGTTTATGAATTCTATACATCTTCTGAAATTATCTCCTTTTAATGGGATAAAACGTCTTTAAATTTTCTCCCAACTGTTCAAGATTAATGAAAATTATAATTTTTTCACGATACTAGTTTTTGTTATGCCCAAATACTCAATAGTTATCTTAATTTCCCTAAATATTCATAATTTCATATATAGATATTTTTCTTTTCAACTCTTTACAATAGAATATTTTTCATCTTTTAATGAAAAATCATTTATCTAATTTTACAAGAAAAATTAATATTACTTCCAAATGCATTTTTATTTGTTCATTAACTCATTCTAGTCTTTTTTGAATCACTATTTGATTCAATTTTTTGAATCATTATTATATTCAGATAATTGATTGGTTTTTGGAGTTTATATTATTTTCCACAAAGAAGTTATTCTTTAGTCGTTTAGTCAATTCTCATTTCCAAAATAAAATTTTCAATTTCTTCTCCACCCTATGGTAGTGAAATTTTATTATCTTACTGAAAATAATTATTCTTCATCTTAATAAAAACATACTAAACTAAATTTTGGATGTTGATTTTAAATTTTCAAATTCCTTCTATCCATTGAGATTTTTTAGTTAAACATGATCAATATCATTCTAATTTTTGTTCATTCATAATACCTTTTTTGATACTTCTAGACATGGAGAGTAGTAGAAAAATTTATCATACTCTTTTATTAGAATTGATTTCTTCTTCTTAAATAGAATCTATTCAACAAGAATAATGGTGCATTTTCATTAATTTTGTTATATTTTCACCATTATTTAGATATTTAAATTTCTATGCATTACCAATTCTTTTTAAATTCTATATATTAGTTTAATTTCAACTCCAAAAATAACTACATGAACCACAAATGATATTTTATTCATTCACCTAGGAAATATATATCTTCTCATAAATATGAATATATGTTTCAATATCTTATCCATAATTTCTTCTTTAATAAAATTTAAAATTAGGTAAGAAAATTATCTATTTATATTTTTTGAAATTCATATGTATTCAATTAGAAGAATGAATCTACTTTTTATCTTCATGCTTTAAGAATATTCATAGATAAATTTTTTTTTCAGAAATATTATATTCTAATTTTCATAATGTATATACTAATAGAAAAAAATTTATATCGTCTCTCTTGAATAATTTTAGTGGATGATTCCATCTTTATTTTTCCATACCTTTTCTGACATTACAAGATATAAAGGATCTTTTTTTAACCATTAATCGACATCATTTTTCAGTAAATATAGAAAAAAAAATTCATATTGAGAATATTTATTTCTGTCATGTTTCGTTTTCCTTTTTAGAGAAATATTTTTTCCATCTATATAAATTTTTTAGTAACATTGTGCTTCCTATTCTCCAGGGATAAGAGAATACTGAGTATGTCCTCTTGAGTAATTGTTCCCAAAACTATATATTTATGAGCCTATAATTTTTTTTCAAATGTATAAATAATGACATGTAATATCTTGTATACCCTAATTGATAACCCTATATATTTTTATAAATATAAAACAATGAGTAAAATTTTAACAACACTTATAAATAACTTGACTATATATTCATCGTCCTTAAACATGAGATATTTTTATTTTTATATATAAATATATATAATTTATTATTTCACATCGGTATTTCATATATATATTTATATATTTTAATTTATTCACATATGCCATTAGTTTACTTAATCTTTTGACATTCAGAAACTCTATATTCAATAAAGAAGATTATATAAAATTATAAACACCCACATCAATCTAAAGATTCATTAATTCATTTTTTATCACATAAGATGCTTAACCATAAAGATTAAAGAAATATGTCTCATATAATAACAAATAAAAATTCTTTAATGATATTTAATGATTCAATATATCATTCCAGATATATTAGTTTACCCAAAAAACACCACAATAACTTTTTTGACAACTAATGTATGAATATCCATAATAAAAAATTAATAATTCATCCTATAACTCATTAAATAAATCGAAATTTATATTTTCAAACACAGTAAATCTCTATGTGGTAAATGAAGGAAATTGGGCTCTAATAACACTTAAAAAGGCTCCCAGATGATAAGTGAAATCATTGAGGGTGGTGGTGAATCAACGATTTAGTATTATTTTTATGGTCATCCGTCTATATATAGTTATTCAATTTATAGAGTGATTTAATCTTCTATAATAACTCACCAATTAACATACAAAAATAGAAGAACTGATTTACTTGGAATAACACTCCAATATATATGGCTAATCTATCTTATGATTTTAATTTTCTAATGGTCATATAATCCATTAATATCAGTATGTTTATTATGATGAGGAATTAATTTTATAGATGTTATGTTTCAAAATGTCTATATACTATGTTAGTGAATTCAATAGTAATATAATGATATTTTATTTCATTTCCATAATAAGTGATTCTTTTAATAAATAATGCATCCCCCTGGTTTTCTAGTGTTACTTATTCTTTAACTTTTTCCCTTTCACTCTCATAAATCATGTAATATACTTCTCTATATTCTCCATTCAAAATTATATATTATGGATAATCCCTATTAATGTATTTTATTTTTTATATCCATCTTATTTCAAAACCATAAATGATTCAATATGGACATTTTATGAAATTAATATTTTGATTTTAAATTATCATTCATAAAAATAACTTCCTTCAAAAAAATTATACTTCTCCCACTTATTTATAATTTATTTATAATTTATTGGATCATCTAAAACAACTAATTCATAATAATTATTTTTTGATAGCATAGATATTATGTAGATTATGCCCATAAGTCATTAAATAAACAGATCACAAAATCCAGGCAAATATAGAATACAAAAATTACTAGACTATTAACCGTAGTTTATTTAATTATGTAATAAAAAATATTGTGGAATATAACCATCACTTTTATTTTCAATAAGCCATATCATCTTAAATACTTAGAAAATATCTGAAACATAATTTACAATTCATGGAACCCTAAAATATTCTATAATTGTCATTTATCAAATGACTTCCATTGAAACACCATGACATGTGTTATTGGGTTTTTAAACATATTTTAATATTATAACAACTATAAATCCATTTTATCAGCCCTAAAAATATATGCATTATATTTCATGGAAATTAGAAAACATACACTAAAGCCTAACCATGGTATAATGTATGTTTTTTTTTCATGAATCCCCTATTACTACTTCAATATCTTGTACAAGATCAACATTTCCCAAAGGAAAAAACTATACATTTACATTTCTGCTAATTATATTCCACATAATTTTATTAAATAATTATATTTCTATAATGTGCCTTTTTAATGTCACTATGGTAACCTTATATGGGATAAACGAGCCTCATCATATTTAATTGGATGTTTTTTCAACTAAAACACACACTACAATTAAAATGTTATAAATCAACAATTTTTTACTAAATTTGATTCATTTTTACTTCTTCAAACTATGACTAACCAAATTGAACATGTTCTAAATGTCTAATACATTTACTCTTCCCATAACACACACCTTGCCTTATTGAAATATGAACAAGTACTGGTGATGTTTATTACACACAACACACCTTAAAACACCACTATTTTACCTCATGAAATATTCCATGATCATTCAATCATTCCAATTCAAATGAATGAACATCACATGAATTCTGAAATCATGAAAAAATCATTTTGATCATGATTTATGTGTTTATGGTAAAAAAAATATAAATATCATATCTAATTTTTATCCACTGATTTATTATTCAATTAAAAATCATTTAAACATTATCCCAGTTTAAAACATATACTCAACACCACCGTATTTCCTACAACATCTCATAGTTTCAACATATCTATGATTCATTATCAACCAATCTGGACTTTATATTTAAATGTTGAAAAATTGGTCCAAAATGATAGAGTATTGTGTGTAAATATTTATCCACTTTTCAATTATTTTAATTGAAAAATGAATCCTTATTTTCTCATTAATTCAATCAAAATGTCATGTATTTGTCTTGAATTTCCAATGATGATGTCTTGATAAACCTTAGTAAAATATAAAAAATCTTATTTAACCCCAGATATTATAAAAAATGGTCATGTCAAACATCAAATGACAACATCATCCTAAACAAAAACATAATGGTGAACTCTATAATATGATATAATCCACCTCTAGGTGAAATTATCTAGGAAATGATTTTATCAACTATAACTATCCATTTCAACTTTATTCTAAAATAATCTAATATATAAACTAGATTCCTCTATCAAATAGACATTCCCCATTTCCTAATTTCAGTTATTTATATATTGTTCCTTTATTGATTAAAAAATTATTTATGGGTACTCCTTTTGAAATATTATTCTTTCAAGCCAACAATGTATTCCCTGTAGTCTTTTTAGCATCAAGACCACAATTTTTCAACAATCAATACCACGTTATCTAAAATTATTTTAACCATCATCAATATTTTATTTTATTTTTTATATAATTATTTTTGTATAACATCAGATAAATAATTGTGAAAATAACCATCTCTTAATTTTCAAAATAGATTGCTTCTAACAAAACTTAACTTCCATATTGTTTTAGTTATACACATAAAACTCACACCATGATCATGAAATTAAAATTAAAATATCCATTAAATCTACTTTTACTATTATAACTCATTTCATGAACTTATCTCAAGAAATATTAATCTAATAAAATAATGTATATAAATTTTATTAATTATTTATGATTCTCTATATCTTGTACATGCTCTTGTAAAATTATCCAAAAAATGATAAAGAAAAAATTCTAATCCAAAACTAGGATTCTGAATATTTATTGTTAGTAAGTATAACAACCAATATAATGGTGGTAAAAAAATCAAGGAATCATGTATTAGTATACCACAATAACAATACTAATTATATTAAAAAATTGTCCCATAAACATAGGATCCACCTTCCCTTAAATCCAGATCATCCTATTTCCCAATTGATATGATACAATCACAAATACACCAACAACCACCTCAAACTAAATAGTATTTCATCATTGGTTATTATATGATTACTTTTTCCTATGAGTAGTCTCAAGAAACTTATTGATCAACTAGAAATGATCAGAAATATCATTAATTTTACTTGATCAAATAATATAACACCCAATGATCTTAATTCAATACACGGGTGATCATTTTGATATACCTTAAATAGTATCAATGGGTTCCATTTGAATATATTTTTGATAACTATTTTTATAGGTCAACTCAATATACCTGATATGACTCTCTCATAATCCTTAAAAATCTTTAAATTTTTCCCAAATCATTCCTTCTAAAATTTTTATTTTATTATTGGATATTCCAATATCATACATATAGTATGTTGTTTTAAATATAAATGAATATTGAGTTTATTTTAAATCTCTTAAAGAAGAATGGAAAAAACTCAGTATCCTAATCTCATATGAATCATATAAGAAAACTATAACTATACACCATCACACTAACATATGATCTAAACAGATCATTTATTATTTGGGTCTCATATATCTGTAATAAATTATTCAATTTAGTGAACTATTATAATGTAACCAATACATAATCACTACTGGGATATAATTTTGATACCCTAATATCAACCCATTTCTATGTCATCCAAATTTTACAATATAGTCGGTAATAGTTAGAGAAGACTTCTGGGTCACAAGTACTTGGGTTTCAATCGCTGACATTTGAGGCACAATGAATGAAACCCCATAATTTCTATAATATTAGGACACCAAAAATTTTAAAAAATTCCATGAACAATAATGGTAATCCATTGGTGTAAAAGGCTTATAAATTAATATAAAACACATTTTAGTCTTCCATCCATGCTCATAGTGGGATGAACCCAACCTCCCACATATAGGATCCTGTCATTTTCCTTATTCGATAGGGGTGGCGTCTCGCACTTGTATATTTTCCATCACCATATAATAAATGGATTTTAAAAATAGATTCTTAATTACCCTACTATTGTGTGAGTGAGAAATACCAAAGGTATTAAGCATTTCCTAACCCTGCTACACTTGAAAATCAAGATGAGTCTTTGGAAAAGCCCCCTTATCTACTGAATAAAACACAGATAATGAAGCAAAAAATCCCAATTATTCCTTGTCAATATATAATCCTCAATGTTCTCTTTACCGAGGGTGTATTCAAGGTTGAATTCAATGGTATATAGATATTCATACTATATTATCCATCATATTTTTTGGATACTCAGTATAATGGTATACCAAAGACCCTTATTTCTAGTTTATATAACTAACCACTCACTTAAAAGATCATGATAATAATATCATAGGTCCTAGAAAAATTAATTAATATCTATATCATGTGATGGGTAGTTCATCTATTAATTCCATACACTCAGACACCTATGATATACCACTAATAGGTCCTATATTAAAACTTCTCTATGGATAATATATTATATATCATAACAAAATCTATAATTCATACCCAACTAATGTAATGTAAAAAAATAAAACTCTCATAAAACATACCAAAAATATATTATAAGTCTCTTTTAAGAATATTATATGAATGAATCTTCATAAAAATCACGGTCAAGAATATAATTTATTTTTCCATCTTTGAGTAGTTCAGAATGATTCTCCTATAATAGATTATTAGATCTATGTTTCTACATCTCTAATAAAATATAATATATCCATCCATAAAAATACACCCATAAAATTATTATGTTCTTCTAATATTCAATATTCTAATACAACATGCATTATGAATGAAATATTTTTGGTTAAAAAATGAATCTATTAGATTTTCTAAAAAAGATTATTATTTCCTAAAAAACTCATAGTGAAGTTCAGATATTGAGTGTGGTCATTTCATAAATAGTTGTAAATCATAATATTATTGATAAGAACACGAAAAAATACACATATTTTTAGGGGCTGATATTTTTTACATTCTTGAAAAATTCCCAGTGTCTTTGAATAGTGGAATAAATTAATTTGATATTCATACAAAATACATAATCTCATAATGGAATAATAAGTACTATCTTATGGACTCAATCACAAATGACAATATTGTTACCTTAAATATATCATATAGAATCACATTCCCCCTTATATAAAAAAATATGTCATTTATATGTATAATAAAATACTATTTCTCATATTCCTTGGATAGAATTCTATTCATCCATTCATAAGTGTAACCTACCATAAAAATTATCTATGAATTACATCAGATCATCCCATTGGGACATAATTTTGTGAATGAATATCTTCAGCTAAAGGTAGTATGAATTAATCATAAAATATAAATGATATACATGGTTTATCATATATAGAGGAATGGAAATATTATTTACAATAGAAATTAGGATGTTCATAATGATGAAATCATTCATGATTTGGAAACCATATAAATTATTAAGAAATAAAATGTGAAACTAGTCAATAATTGGGTTAGATAAAAATAATATTATATCCTAGACTCTCAAAATAATTAAAATAATTCAAAGTATGACCTTCCCCATCTTATATTGTTCACACCCTGACTAGAGTTTTGTATAATCCCAGCCATAAAAAAATTCTTCAAAATCACTTTAAAAAGAAATTAAAAACTCCATTGATTATATTATTTTATTTTTCATAAATAATAAGACAACTAGTATATTGAATAAATACATTTAAACTGTGAATTTATAATATGAATAATTATTAGAGAACAATAAAAAATAGTTCATGATATAATATTATTGTATCATTTGAATACAATTTTATTACATCCCTAATGGTTTATCAATTTCATTACCCCACACAAATACTCTATGACCAAATATTGGTTACCAACCCATAGTGTTATAGTAAATTTGTGTTATTTTGTATAAAATTATGAAAAAATTCATAGTTGATTTTATCTTAATTATACCTATAACTATCTATATCCCCACTCAATGATCATAAGGAGTCTGGTCTATCAAGAGAAGTTATCTTGCACCCCTTCCCAAATCAATTTTCATATGATTCTCAGGAGGGATATCAACACAGAAATATTTTATCCCATTATCCTAGGACCAACATTCTCTTATATTCCATAACACCCAGAAAAACCCAAAATCTCACTCCTCTATATCACTCCTAAAAATATTATAGAACCATGGGGCTACATAGAAATTCCCACAAGATGTATGCCTTTCTATCCTAAAATCTTTTTATATGTGAACCATTTAATAATAGGTATAAAAAACGTTCAAAGATGTTTCAAATCAATGGTAAATATACTCAATATACCCACCCTTAGACCATCCAAAAAAATAATTACCCCTCAAAAAACTGATAAACTCAATCTTTCCTCATTCTATACACATCTATAATAATGAAAAAAACTATATTTTATCATCATACCACCATAAAACTGAATCCTAGACCCAATAGAAGAAATAACATACTCAGACAGTCTATAGTTGATTATGATCCTAACATAAATTGATTACATGTTCAGTAACTATATAAAATATATTATCATAAAAATATTTACATGTGATGGAAATAAAACCGTAATTCCATCCTCAAAACATCTATCCATATTAGTCTACTAAATTTCAAACATTAGTGAGAATTGGAAAAAATAAATTTCATAAATGTTATAATTTATGACCAATATGATTACATAAAAGTGTTTCATGAACATTATATCACTATCAACCCACAGAGTCTCAAGATATAACTTGTTAGTGCAATATGTTTGGAAGTCCTATTGGACAACACATCATATTAGTCATTGTAGACCAATATAATTCAGAAGTTATTGCCTTTTCAACAATAAATATACGTATAAATATTGACTCTGTATTAGGGGTTTCATGAACCTGTTTATGATAATTTAAAAAATCTATCAAGTACAGATTAACATATACTCCACACACACCCAAAAAGATACGTCGGTGTTCCTTTTGAAACTCTCTAGTCACATCCAAAAAGGATAATATATATTTTGTGACACATTGAAACGTAGATATTAATACTTGAAAAATGATATATTATATTTATTAATCAAAATGAGATAGTGAAATGGGAGTTTCTACCACTATTTATGATTGGGAACACTCATCCCCACCCTCATAGATATCAATTGGGGGCTGTTATTGTGTTATTCAACTACAATTACAAATGGTAGAGTTATAAAACATTTATTTCATGGTTATTGGTATTAGAATTTAGTGAATTTAGTAATTACTTATCATCCCTTCTAATATATTCACCGACATTATGAGATACAAATCAACTATATGTTTGGAATCATTATAGCTTTACCTACCTACCCTCTAGCAATGTATATTGTAATGGCCCGGACCTCTCCGGTCCATTTCTTTGTAAAAAATTTGATGTGGTCAAACACGACACGTGTTGTAATAATAATTTTTTATAATAATAATTGATAATGGTGGCGTGAAAATTTTTGGTGTTAATTAGATAAAATTATTTTAATTTAATCATTGTAAAATATAAGAAATAAAATCGAATATATTTAATAAAATGATGGGAGGCTCATGTAATAAATTATAAATGAATGAAATGCATGGGGTGCATGGGTGTGACCTTGTACAAGAGGCGTTGTGCGGTTCTCCACAATTAAAGTTGGAATTGTGTTAATAACATTAAAAGGGTATTATTATATAATAATTTTTTATAATAATAATAACATGAAGTGGCACGTGAATGGGGTTCCCAACCATGCGTGAATATAATGTTATGGGATATATGGAGTAATTATATGAAAATAATGGGCGTCAATAATAATAATAATTATTAATGTTAATGATGGGGACCCGTTGATGAAATTGAAAGAGGATTTATTACTATTGAATTAAATAATAATGATAAAGGTGACAGAAATATGTGTGTGATTGGTAAATTAAATTAAATGGGTTTAATTTTTGGTTAGTAAATTAAATTATTTGAATTTAATTAAATGGAATGGTTTTAACTTAATAACCATGGTAAACTAATTTAATGGGATTAAATTAGTACATTAATTATGGGTGTTATTATTATTAATTTTATTAAATAATAAAGTTGAAGTGAGAATGGAGTTTGGGGTGTTCCACATGGAGTAAAAGAAATGGCATGCGCCACTTTTGGTGGTGGGAGAGAATCATGAATGAAAAAAAATAGATTGGAGAGAGAAACAAAAAATAATAATAAGACAAATAAAATTAAAAGACAAATAAATGAAAAAAGGAGGAATTGGTGCTTAATTATAGCACCCATGAAGACTCCAAAACGTGATTGCTTTTGGAGTTATGAAAAATAAATAAATAATTGATTAAAAATAATAATAAAATATTGTTATTATTAATTTTGTCGATAAAACACTTTTTTGTCCGTAACATCTTCGTGCGACCTCGGTTTCACGAACCGTCAGTGGCAGTACGACCCTGACTACGAGACAAAAATTATGAGTCCAATATTGGATGTCTTTTTCGGGTTTTCGGATTGGGTACCCGAAACACTCATGAATTAATAGATTTAATATTCTTATTATTACGGGATCTTGTATCCAACGTATCTCCCTCATACGGTATCGGATTGACGATCCGTCAGCGACAGCGTAACCCTGAAATTATGACGGTCATTTTAAGACCATTAATAAGCTACTTTTATGACTCATGTATCAGATCAAAGAAACACACATATTAATAAAATTAACGTTTTTTTAAAACGCGTGGAAACCGTGTGACGTGTCGTGTGTTGACCAGTCAAAACACGTAACGGGTGTACAGTCACACCGTGTATTCATCAATACACGCTGCATACTGTTTTACCTATTCGTTGGCTATATAAGAAAGGGTCGCGGATTATTTCCGGACCAATCGCTTCTTCTCCGTACGAAGACACTCTTGGATGATCAAGAAGTCTTCCTCCTCTAACTTCTTTGTCCGAGTTCCGAATTACGATCCGTCAGCGGCCACAGGATCGTAGAGACGAGAAGAAGCTTCTCAGCCCGGACTTGTCACCTTTCCTTCCGGCCTTACTTCTCCAGCTTCTATCCTAGGAGGCGTTTTTCGGGTTTGGAGAAGGAGGAGGACACTGAAGGTCGTCGTCGGAAGCTGCGTGATCGGGACCTTTTTGAGGTAGGGATCTCACCTTTGTCTCTCTAATTTGTGTATCATGTGTGGCGGGTATCCTTTTGTTTTCATGAGAAATGGTTGAACCTTTAAATAAAGATAATAACTGGTTAAAGAATGGGGTTGGGAAGTTAGTGATTGTTGATACATTACTTTTTTATATTCTGTGATATTATATTTGTGAATTGAATGAGCTTCTACCTACTGAAAATCACAGTCGTTGGGGGCCTTTGCTTATGCAATTAGATGTTGCCCTCTCCTTCTGTATTTTCTTATGGATGGAAACTTCATGGAATGTGGAAATTGGTTAATCACGTAAAGTTGACTTTTTAAATGAAAATCAAGAACCCTTCTGTGATCACCCAGGTTGAACCAAAATGGAATAATGAACATGTGGGTGTTGGCTTGTTTACGTGGCATGTGTTGGGGGTGTTTTGTGGGCTGTTGTGGTTTGGGTGAGCATCGGGGCTGCGGTTGACTTGGTCGTGGGTTGGTGTAAATGTTGTGATGGTGATGGGAAGCAGGGCTGTAATAAATGGTATTAAAGGGGTAACGATGTGTGTTGTGGTTATGGCTTTTGGCAGCGGGGATGCAGGGATGGGTTTAAATGTAAACGGACTATGGGTTGTGTTTAATAAATAAATAAAAGTGGAAGAGTTAATGAATGGTGGGGTTTGGAAATAAAACAAAAATAATAATAAATGGGTTGGTTGGTTAATAAGAAGGAACTTGCTGTGTTGCTGTGTTTGTTTCCCTAACCTGTTTTGTGGATGGAAGGGATATGTTTACGAATGATTGAAGTGGTTGGTTATGGATAGTTGCCCAGTAGTTAAGGAACTAAATAATCTAATTTCTGCTGAAACATGAAAACCTAAATGGGGTAGGGAGGTGATTGTTTTGTTGTTAATGCATGCTTCGTGGTAGCCGTGTCGAGGCACATGCTCAGTTTCTCTTTTTAAGAAGCCATAGGTTGGGCTGTGTGTTTGGTACATATATATATAATTGTATCTTTGTATTTTGTCGCACCACACCCATTTCAAGCACCTAGTGCTGAACACTCCCATTTTATGGGAGAGGGTGTTCCCCCTTAGTTACTAACTCTTTCCTGCTCCTTCTTCCATAGGCTATGATGGCTTGAGGTGACCTTACACCAAAGACTCTTCGGGTAGGTCTCGGAGGCTGTGATGGCTTGAGGCGACCTTTAGCCCAAGACTCTTCGGGTAGGCTTACCGTTCCCATGAACCTTCGGGATGAGGCCCAGGTGTCTGCGAGCGGGTTAGTAGTTGTGGCCTAGGTGTGTTCGGGCGAGATGCGTGGTTGTGAGGCCCAGGTGTGCGCGGGCGGGATGCGTGGTTTGGCCTAGGTGTGTGCGGGCGGGAAGAGTGTGGTAGCATCAGGACGTTTGCCGTTAGGAAGAGCAGCATCTAATTAAGTGGGAAATGGTGCGGGGTACCCAATACTTTTGTTCTATATATATATATACTAAACTTGTTTGTGTTACTTGGTGAGTGTGACCAGTGAGGCTGGGTGGATAGTTTTTCCTTGTTAGTTTCTGGTTCTTCTGTTTTCTCACGGGACCTTAGGGTGTCTCCCCACTTGTGCACGAGAGCTTTAGGTTTCCCTACTGAGTATACTTGTATGCTCACCCTACGTTTACTTTCAGGTTTCCAGGAGGACTACCAGGGCCTTGCGGGACGCTACTAGTCGGGCAGTTGGAGTTATTGCAGTTTTTTTTCTCTTGTTTTCTTTGGCATTGTACTTTTGAGCTTCCTTGTACTTGTACCTTGTTATAAAAATTGTTTAAACATGCATGTGGGCTTGGTTTGGGTTTATTTATATACACTTGTTCTTTTCCCTTTTTGGTGGTTGATTGTCCTATTTCCTGATCCAAAATAATAAAAGGGTAATGCCTCCCATATTTGTGAAAAATCATACCCTTGGTGCTAGTCGCCAACCCGGGGCCTACTGGAGGCGGGACTCGGGGGTCATTATCTCCCTTTCACCATTGCCAGCTCAGGAGGGGAATCTTTGGTGGGAGGGGGTCGTGACAGAATGGTATTAGAGGCAGATGGTTGAGAGATAGGATGGAGTCTGGAGTTAGGCACAGTGAGGATTGCATGGGATGGTAGGGCAACAGTGTTCGTTAATCTTGGTGTGTGACATAAGCCATGGAAGACCGACTAGGACACGAGATTTTAGGGCCCCCCGTGATCCGATGCAAGGACTCTGAGCCTACCGAACGACCAAGTGAGACTATATTGATTGCAGGGTAGAGACCCTAGGGAAGGTACATGCATCATCATGTTTGTGTTTTACTTGATTTGGGTGTTCTAGGAAAGAAATTGAAATCAAATGATAATTAAAACTTTGAGTTTTTCATTACTACTTGGGCTTAGGTGTTCCCTGTTTACCGAACAACTATGGCACCTGGACGTCAACAGAACGGCAGAGGAGTGGGACACAGACAGTTTCATGCAATAGAAGTGGAAACCCTAGCAAGGCCAGAGATCAAGAGAGATGTTTCCGGTTTTACTTAAATGCTCTCATTTATGTTTTGTTTAAATTCAAGATCATCATACTCCTTTGTTGAAACTCATTCTCGCCCATGCTTTGGGCCTGGAACTTTTTTTTTCATGAATTTATAATGCTAAGTTGTTTCCCTCTTTCCTTTAAATGTGTGTGAAGAGTCATAACATGTGGTGGGAGGAGGACCTAATCCCTAATCATGGCGCATTAATGTGGATGCGATTAAACCCGTGCAGGAGAGTTAGTGCCGCCTAAAGCGGATAATATCTCGACATGGGAGAAGGAATTCCTCAAGCCATGTTTTCGGGAAATTTATTGATGTTTTGTATGGTGTTGGGGGGCAGTGTAAGTTGGAAAATCCTAATATATGGAAGTGGGAAGGCTCAGTCCTTAATCGAGAGGCATTAATGTGGATGCGATTAAACCCGTGCAGGCAAGTCAGTGCCTCCTAAAGCGGATTATATCTTGAAATACGAGAGGGAATTCCTAACTCACATAATTAGGGTTGTCGGTTGATTCTTGTTATGACAAGAGGCCTGAGAGGTATCTTGAGGGGTGTTTGTTCGGACCTTTCCCCCTTTTATGGGTTGGTTTTAATTCTCGAGGACGAGAATGTTTTGAGAGGTATCTGGTGTAATGGCCCGGACCTCTCCGGTCCATTTCTTTGTAAAAAATTTGATGTGGTCAAACACGACACGTGTTGTAATAATAATTTTTTATAATAATAATTGATAATGGTGGCGTGAAAATATTTGGTGTTAATTAGATAAAATGGTTTTAATTTAATCATTGTAAAATATAAGAAATAAAATCGAATATATTTAATAAAATGATGGGAGGCTCATGTAATAAATTATAAAGGAATGAAATGCATGGGGTGCATGGGTGTGACCTTGTACAGGAGGCGTTGTGCGGTTCTCCACAATTAAAGTTGGAATTGTGTTAATAACATTAAAAGGGTATTATTATATAATAATTTTTTATAATAATAATAACATGAAGAGGCACATGAATGGGGTTCCCAACCATGCGTGAATATAATGTTATGGGATATATGGAGTAATTATATGAAAATAATGGGCGTCAATAATAATAATAATTATTAATGTTAATGATGGGGACCCATTGATGAAATTGAAAGTGGATTAATTACTAGTGAATTAAATAATAATGATAAAGGTGACATAAATATGTGTGTGATTGGTAAATTAAATTAAATGGGTTTAATTTTTTGTTAGTAAATTAAATTATTTGAATTTAATTAAATGGAATGGTTTTAACTTAATAACCATGGTAAACTAATTTAATGGGATTAAATTAGTACATTAATTATGGGTGTTATTATTATTAATTTTATTAAATAATATAGTTGAAGTGAGAATGGAGTTTGGGGCGTTCCACATGGAGTAAAAGAAATGGGAGGCGCCACTTTTGGTGGTGGGAGAGAATCATGATAGAAAAAAAAATAGATTGGAGAGAGAAACAAAAAATAATAATAAGAGAAATAAAATTAAAAGACAAATAAATGAAAAAAGGAGGAATTGGTGCTTAATTATAGCACCCATGAAGACTCCAAAACGTGATTGCTTTTGGAGTTATGAAAAATAAATAAATAATTGATTAATAATAATAATAAAATATTGTTATTATTAATTTTGTTGATAAAACACTTTTTTTTCCGTAACTTCTTCGTGCGACCTCGGTTTCACGAACCGTCAGTGGAAGTGCGACCCTGACTACGAGACGAAAATTATGAGTCCAATATTGGATGTATTTTTTGGGTTTTCGGATTGGGTACCCAAAACAATCATGAATTAATAGATTTAATATTGTTATTATTACGGGATCTTGTATCCAACATATCTCCCTCATACGGTATCGAATTGACGATCCGTCAGCGACAGCGTAACCCTGAAATTATGACGGTCATTTTAACACCATTAATGAGCTACTTTTATAACTCATGTCTTGGGTCAACGAAACACACATATTAATAAAATTAACGTTTTTTTAAAACGCGTGGAAACCGCGTGACGTGTCGTGTGTTGACCAGTCAAAACACGTAACGGGTGTACAGTCACACCACGTATTCATCAATACACGATGCATACTGTTTTACCTATTCGTTGGCTATATAAGAAAGGGTCGCGGATTATTTCCGGACCAATCGCTTCTTCTCCGCACGACGACACTCTTGGATGATCAAGAAGTCTTCCTCCTCTAACTTCTTTGTCCGAGCTCTGAATTACGATCCGTCAGCGGCCACATGATCGTAGCGACGAGACGAAGCTTCTAAGCCCGGACTTGTCACCTTTCCTTTCGGCCATCCTTCTCTAGCTTCCATCCTAGGATGCGTTTGTCAGGTTTGGCGAAGGCGGAGGACACCGAAGGACGTCGTTGGAAGCGACGTGATCGGGACCTTTTTGAGGTAGGGATCTCACCTTTGTCTCTCTAGTTTGTGTATCATGTGTGGTGGGTGTCCTTTTGTTTTCATGAGAAATGGTTGAACATTTAAATAAAGATAATAACTGGTTAAAGAATGGGGTTGTGAAGTTAGTGATTGTTGTTACCTTACTTTTTTATATCATGTGATATTATATTTGTGAATTGAATGAGCTTCTACATACTGAAAATCACAGTCGTTGGGGGCCTTTTCTTACACAATTAAATGTTGCCCTCTCCTTCTGTATTTTCTTATGGATGGAAACTTCATGGAATGTTGAAATTGGTTAATCACGTAAAGTTGACTTTTTAAATGAAAATCTAAAACCCTTGTGTGATCACCCAGTTTGAACCAAAATGGAATAATGGACATGTGGGTGTTAGCTTGGTTACGTGGCATGTGTTGGGGGTGTTTTGTGGGACGTTGTGGTTTGGGTGAGCAGTGGGGCTGCGGTTGACTTGGTCATGGGTTGGTGTAAATGTTGTGATGGTGATGGGTAGCGGGGCTGTAATAAATGGTATTAAAGGGGAAACGATGTGTGTTATGGTTATGGCTGTTGGCAACGGGGATGCAGGGATGGGTTTAAATGTGAACGGACTATGGGTTGTGTTTAATAAATAAATAAAAGTGGAAAAGTTAATGAATGGTGGGGTTTGGTAATAAAACAGAAATAATAATAAATGGGTTGGTTGGTTAATAAGAAGGAACTTGTTGTGTTGCTGTGTTTGTTTCCCTAACCTGTTTTGTGGATGGCAGGGATATGATTACGAATGATTGAAGTGGTTGGTTATGGATAGTTTCCCAGTAGTTAAGGAACTAAATAATCTAATTTCTGTTGAAACATGAAAACCTAAATGGGGTTGGGAGGTGATTGTTTTGTTGTTGATGCATGCTTCATGGTAGCCGTTCCGAGGCACGTGCTCAGTTTCTCTTTTTAAGAAGCCATAGGTTGGGCTGTGTGTTTGGTATATGTATATATATAATTGTATCTTTGTGTTTTCTCGCACCACACCCATGTCAAGCACCTAGTTCCGAACACTCCCATTTTATGGGAGAGGGTGTTCCCCCTTAGTTACTAGCTCCTTCCTGCTCCTTCTTCCATAGGCTATGATGGCTTGAGGTGACCTTACACCCAAGACTCTTCGGGTAGGTCTCGGAGGCTGTGATGGCTTGAGGCGACCTTTAGCCCAAGACTCTTCGGGCAGGCTTACCGTTCCCAAGAACCTTTGGGATGAGGCCCAAGAGTCTGCGGGCGGGTTAGTGGTTGTGGCCCAGGTGTGTGCGGGCGAGATGCGTGGTTGTGAGGCCCAGGTGTGTGCAGGCGGGATGCGTGGTTTGGCCCAGGTGTGTGCGGGCGGGAAGAGTGTGGTAGCGTCAGGACGTTTTCCGTTAGGAAGAGCAGCATCTAATTAAGTGGGAAATGGTGCGGGGTACCCAATACTTTTGTTCTATATATATATACTAAACTTGTTTGTGTTACTTGGTGAGTGTGACCAGTGAGGCTGGGTGGATAGTTTTTCCTTGTTAGTTTCTGGTTCTTCTGTTTTCTCACGGGACCTTAGGGTGTCTCCCCACTTGTGCATGAGAGCATTAGGTTTCCCTACTGAGTATACTTGTATGCTCACCCTACGTTTACTTTCACGTTTCCAGGAGGACTACCAGGGCCATGCGGGACCCTACTAGTTGGGCAGTTGGAGTTGTTGCAGTTGTTGTTCTCTTGTTTTCTTTGGCATTGTACTTTTGAGCTTCCTTGTACTTGTACCTTGTTATAAAAATTGTTTAAACATGCATGTGGGCTTGGTTTGGGATAATTTATATACACTTGTCCTTTTCCCTTTTTGGTGGTTGACTTGTCCTATGTCCCGATCCAAAATAATAAAAAGGTTAATGCCTCCCATATTTGTGAAAACTCATACCCTTGGTTCTAGTCGCCAAACCGGGGCCTACTGGAGGCGGGACTCGGGGGTCATTATCTCCCTTTCACCATTGCCAGCTCAGGAGGGGCATCTTTGGTGGGAGGGGGTCGTGACATATATGGTACATATAGACGATGAAAAAAATAATCATACACTATAGTGAAAATTATTAGTAACCATACCCATGAAAGGAAGTATGTTAATAAAACATTTTTATTATGGAAAAAATATAAATTTCATTAAATATAAAATTTAATGAATCTCTCATTATTTTTAGGATATAAATCATATTAATCAATATAATGTCGTGTGAATCATATGTATTGAATGTGATGCAAGGAAAATTTACCACTTCACACTAAACAACAATAGTAAAATGATAAATCAAGTATCATATATCTTAATCTATTTAGATGATAAAGTCATAATATTAGAGCACCTTAAACCACAAAATTATCCATGAAAACTTGGTCCTTCATCATATATGGGTTTTTTACATAAAATCATAAGGATAATCCAATTTTCTAATTACATTCCACCTATCACTAACATTAAGAAATTGTAATAAAACATTAATTAACGATTTAATACAATATTTTAGAATCCTTAATATAACATTCTAGAATAATTCTAGATCTAGTTACCACTTGACCTCATGTGTGCCTCACTGTATTCCAAAGGATTTAATGATGAAATGGTGGTCAATGTTTAATTAGTGGGTGACTATACCATCTATAAATAGTATTACATAATAATGGAAATAATGATTATTCATTAAATAATATAAAATAAAAATTATAATTATTGGAATACTATAGATAATCAATCAATACATGTTATAAAAAATTTTACTATTCGGTATTATCGTATACATTAAATTTGGCAGTGTGATTAAAACAAAACCCCAGTCATAGAATAAGAAAAACTCATGGGAATTTATGATATATTTATTTTAAAATAAATCCAGTCTTGTCAAAATATAATATTACATGCCTCTATGTTTGGATTATGTTACATGAAACACTTAATTAATCTTCCTTCACAAACAACACCAAGTACAAATGAAACATGGTATATTATAAGTATATTGATATTTAATATGATAGTTACTACCTTGTTTGTAAATTAGAGGGTATGAAAAATAAAAACCAAATTATGAAAATTATTATTATATATTTATTAATAATAAAATTTCAATAATTTTAAAAAATAGAAATGTTTTCTGAACGACTTTATTTTTTCTAAAAGATATTTTTTTCACACTTTACACACATACACTAACATTAATTCAGGATTTTTATTGAAAATTTACTTTTAAAAATAAAACTCATGTTTTGAAATAGGAATACAAAATTTCTCATAGGGTTATTTTTTTATAGATTTTTAAGAGGATTCATTTTTACTGAAGATTGAGTAAATAAAAATTTTAATTAATAAATTCCATTTTGTTTAAATTATATAATATTTGAATTTTATTTATAATTTCATTAATATAAAAATATATCATATTCATATAAATTAATATAAATTATGTCATGGGAGTAATTTTCATTTTGATGTTAGATACAAAAAATATATAATCTTTTTAAAAAAAATCATTAAAACCCTACATTCTCATCGTGTCTATTTGATTAATTATATATATTAAATCTCTCCCTTTTTTGAATGTTAATTTGATAAATTGATTCAATATTCTAAAAATTTATAATTTATGATTTTTAATATGGTCAAGACAATTTTTTACAAAAGAAATTATATTGAAAATTGTAAAAATTATTTATCACAGTTAAGGTAAAAATGGAATTTACAAAACATTATTCATAATAGATAAAAATGACATTAAAACTATAAAAAAAACAATTTGTTTTACGTATTTCTTCCATATATCATATAATATTGATAATATCTTATTTTTTATCTTATTTCATGATAAAAAATTTGGGTATGGTTGAATTTTTTAAAAAATTACAATTGTTACACTCAACCCACATATTAATGGACACCCCTTCATTTCTCTTATTCAATGTTTCAATCCATTTTGGTTCATCCAGTATCTTCCTAATTAAAATTAAAAATTCCCTCATCTCATCCAATAAGCCTTATTTTTTTTAAATAATTCCTACTAAGGATTTTCTGAAAGTCTAAGGAAGATACATGATAAAGAGGTGACAATTTTCAATGAATATTTTTATATTGATTCTTCCACATAATACAGAAATTATTGTTAAACCTTTATGTTATTATAGCCTTTGTATCATATATATAAAAAATTTTAACTATAATAATAGGATGACCCAAATAAATTCAAATTCTATCAAATTTGTTATGAAATTATTATTTCTGTGCATGACGAACTACTACCTCGTGATCCGATGTCATTCCTATTTAAATTACAACCTCACTAGGATGGGTGTAATTATGTATATATAGTTAATATATAGTATATCTATATCATAGTTATTCCTATGGATTCATTACATCTATTATACCCTTTTTAATATCCATACCATATAAGATATGACAATGTCCCTCGTGTGTATGGTTGACAAGTGCCTAGGGAAACAGTGTCATTCATCTTTCACTAATGGTTTAAAAGGATGGTGATATGAATATTGTTAAATATTATAAATAATATACATTAATTAATTATGATATAAAATTGTTATTTACCATTTTATAATTTTAATATATCATTTTTCCTTTTTACTCACTTGATGATGATAACATAGTTCATGTATTTGTGGACTACCACCTTTATGACGAGATGTGAACCTCTTTTCTTAATCACCTAATATTGATGATATACATTAGTATATATAAATAAATAAATTTTATATATGGTTTTATTCTAATTTTTAATTGTAAAATATTACTTACCTTCTCTTGACAATGATCACTCAAAAACGAGAACGTTACCCACATGTATGTACGACCTACTGCCTCTATGAGAGTAATGTGTTCCATTTTCATCACCATAATTAATGATTAGTTTTAATATTATAAATGATATATTAATATGATAATTAACTAATTTTATATTTTTCTTCAAAATATTATGAAACTATATATTATGCACAAGATATGGATTGTTCATGATGTAACAAGCATGTGATTACAAAGAAATTAACTCCTAAAACAATTAAAACGGTGAATTACTATGAATGAATGAATGGGTGATAAGATATTATAAAATGATAAAATTTGTTAATATAATTATTAATATAGATTCTAAATAATTTATAATCATGTTTAGAACTACTATACTATAGGTTAAGTCACATTAAACCTAAACGAAGTGTGATTTAAGGTATTTCCTCTCAATTTTAATTTTATTGAGACTTCACTGTCATTATTCACCAATTAACATTAATGTGGTGTATATACTGACCATTTGATATCTAATATAATAAATATTTCATAATTCATAGTAATTTATATATACCATTGAATCATTTAATCCAAGAGGATTTGAATTGAAAAATATCATGTCATAAAAGTAAATATACTATATCTCTTTCTTTTGGTATTATTAATATTTTCATGAAATAATCACATTTATATAATCATTTTACATTTAAAACTAATTTTATATTAAATATATAAACATTTAATTAATGGATATGATAATTTCATATGAAATATACAATTTTTAAATACAATTTTATCTTTTAGTGACATTTTATTAAGTGGGTAAATATTGATAAAAGTTTATCCTTTAATCAATATAGATATTTTATGATAAAGAATATTTATTCATAAATGAAATTAATTTTTAAATATATAATGAATTCATTTGAACTATATTAAAAAATGGGGCCTGGAATAATTTATCCCCTGGATACAATTGTAGGTCTCACAAGACAGATAAGTTTCCAAAATTAAACATATTTGTATATATATTTTTGAATTATCTTGTGAAAGGTCTTGACTGTAGAGGTACCATGACACAAAAGGTCATTAATTATAATAATTAAGAATTTCCCACTTAAATAATTAATTTATTATATTCATCCTTGATATTTTCACAATTACATTATCTATGGATTCATTTAACTATCATATTATTGATTAAATAGTTTTTGTGTTCAGTTATTTACATTACCATATTGATTATGTATTATCTATTAAAACAATTACTTTATTTAAATAGAATATTTTTCAAAAAAACCATCCCTTTTTTTTTTTTTTGATTCATGATATCTTCCTCAATACATAAACCTTACTAAATATTTATTTCCACCATTATTTTCTTTCTATTCTCCATTATATGAATAACATATCGTAGAATGAGTCTTCAAGCATGTAGTTTATTTTGTTTGATATGTATTAATATTTATTTTCCATTACTAAGGTAAAAATGGTTCTATGTATGTATTGTGTTCTCTAAATCTACTAAACAAATGGCTCATTTATGATTTTCCTCTTCATATAAATGAAAATGAAAAAAAGTGGGCACCAGATCCGGGTTAATAAATTCGGGGTCATTAAAGTTGGTATCAGAGAATTTTTAGAGAAAACATTTGGAGATAGATTATGTAAAAAATAGATCAGGGAACCAAAATCATGTTCTAGATTTTGATGATAAATATATAACAAAATTATAATTTTTTGTAATGGAGGAGATTAAGTGGGTTTTCCCATCAATAGACCCATGTTGGGATACTATGATTGGATTTGGTTCTTGAATATAATTACCTATGTGTAAAATCTCTAGAATTCCTGCATTGGGTTACACCCTATCATTACCTGGAATATTAAAATTTCCTTAATGAATTTCTATTTTGAAATACATGGAGGGTATTCTTAGGATAATTCATATTTAATTTACCAAATTTATAAAAAAAAATTAATTAATGATATCCCAAAAGATATTTTTTTATGATGAATAAATTTTTGAATTTATTATAAGTGTTACACCATACATATAATTATACATTATGATTTAAAATTAATAAATTTATTAGTTAATATAGTTATATTAATTATAAATCTTAGCTTGATGGAAGAAGGGTATAAATATTTGTGTCCATAGTAGATATTTACTTTTAGAGGAAGACAATATTGTTGGTATTAGAACTGAGGAAATAATAGATATGTAATATAATTAGAATTGTGTTATAAAAAATAACCTTATACCTAAGGGTTAAACTATTCCATTGAAAAATTCTCTAATATTGGGTCACATTATGTGACATTTTACCTAGTCCATTTTTGAGACTTCTAATCACGTGGTATCTGAGAAAGGGATTTTACATAAAAGAAGATATTTATATATTTTTTATGTATTTAAAAATAAAATGTTAAAAATACATAGTGTTGTATAAAATGGTTTTTATCAATGGTTTATATTTATTTATAATACCTAGGATGAAAAAGAAATTGAACTCAAGGAATTGATAGCATTTAAGGAGTCATTATTCAAAAAAATATTTCCATTCTATGAAAAAATTGTAAGAAAAATAAAATGTTTTCAGACTTACATAAAATGATGAATTTTTTTTTCAGATTAGAGAGATCCATTCATAAGAATATCTTAGTATTGTATTAATTACATTTGAAACATGGAGTATAATTTGGATCATTTATTTGAAGGGTCTAAAAAATGTATCCAAATGTAACTACACTATTAACCCTTTTATATATATTATGGAATTGTTTTTTATTATATAAATATGGATAAATAATTTCAAAGTCATATATCTTTTATGTAACGGAAGGGATGAATTGGATGAAGGATATAAAATGTGTAAATAGAAGAAATTGATGATGGATTTTCCAACATGTGATAATTGTGGAATGAAACACCATATATTTTGATTGAATTGAATTAAAGTTTTCAATAATTGCTGATGGAAATGGTATAATACTCTAGATATAATGATAAATAATGAGTTTTGCAATTTGAAATTCTTCTAGTATATATAGTTGGTGGTATGAAAAAATTAATACTCTAATCAGTAAAAGAATATACCTTATAAGAATCTATTAGATCAAGGCAAGACTTGTGATATTTATATAAATTAATCTTAATTATTATAGTTCTTTTGTATTTTGATCCTAGAAATATGTTGTAAATTTATTTTATTAACTATATTATCATTATAAGAATCCTGAAATGTAAAAGGATTATACATCAATAAATTATCAATTTGGAATTGAAAGTGTATGTCGAATTTCACCGATAACTAGAAAAATAATTTAGTGGAAAGTTAGAGACCCTAAAAAACACATGATTAAGATAATGACAACTCTTAACATGTTCCTGATGCTGAGATAATGATGTTGGGATAATTATATGAATGGTATGAATGGTATGAATAATGTAAATTTCATAGTATGGAATACCATTGAACTTATTAATGATTTTCTGATAATATTGCTTATTCTACCAATAATGGAGTGAAAAATGTATTTTGATTTAATGAAAGATATAACAATCTATTTTTTATAAATATAATAAGGAAGCATTCATTTAAAAAATCTAGTTTTATGGTAATCCATGGAATTACAATGTTCTAACATAATAAATGATAATGGTATTTACATGTTTGATGTGTGAATATTAATAGAAATTATATTTTATCTAGGAAATATAATATTGATTTAGTGACCTTCCTTCAAAGATTGGTTAGAAATATTTTGGATCAGATTTATGTTTATTTTTAATAATATGTTAATTAGATATTTTTTTATAATGGTATATATTTTAATAACCTATTAGGTTTTATTATAGATATGATTAATATACTGTTTCTGTTTCGTGGATATTATGAGCCATTAAAACAGATTTTTAGTTATTTGGGTATTAGAAATTAATTTTTTCAAAGTCATTTGTGGGATAAAGTGATGAAATTGAAACTAAAAAAATCAAAACCAAAGGACGAAATTGTTCTTATGATATTAGAATATATCATGTATGTATATTTACTTATATCTATACAGATTTAATGAATTCATTAACTCTATTAAAGAATCTAGAATATTTTTCCAAATTATAATAATTTTGATGAGAGATGAGAACTTTTTTATAGACATTGTTTATAGATTAGTGGAAATTAACATTTTGTAGACCATGTTTCCTATCACTCTTAATCATTAATTGGGTGTTAGTTAAAAAATCTTTGTCCATGATTTCAATTACCACTAGTGATACCATATTTTTAATCATATTATGTTTTATTTCATATGATTTTTCACTCCCATTTCATTCATTTTAAGATGACGTTTTATTAAATTTTCTTATTATTTGGGGTTTTCTACAATGGTATTCCAAAATTTCAAACACTTGATGACTAATATCATGTCCAAATTGGGAGGAAATAATTTATTTATGGTGGGAAAATATAACACACTAAGACTTTATGATATATTAATTAAAATTAAAAACAATAACTTCAGTAGATTGAATTAAACAAAATTCTATGTTTAATTTTTGTTTCAAAAAACACTGAGATTTTGTTTTGTCACATGAAACACTAAGGTTTAATGAAATGTGACTTGTTATTAAAATATTAAAATAAATATTATTGTTATCACCAAGGTGATAAATTGACAAATAATGACCCTAGTATTTATTACGCACTTAAAAATGATTTATCACATTAACATGAACATAATACAACCTTGGTGACAAACATGACTACTATATTTGGGGATGATAAACATTACATGAAAACATAAGTCATAGAATGAAACATCTTTAACGAAAACATATTTTATATAACCGCATCATTAATTTGTACCTAGAATTTCATGAGATATCTTGAGACTGTAGCTAAGAAAAAGGTGATATATAAAGCCTAGTAATAGAGTAAAAAGGAATATCATGAGGAATGAAATATATGATAGGCTATAGACATATGAATGGAGAATAATAGAATAATTAAAAAAATGTATGATACATCATGATTATCATTACATGGAAATGTGGAAACAACATAAAACACTCCAATATTAACAAAAATTAATTAGGTAAACCATGTCCCAACATGGTGGAAGAATGTAAAAAATGGAATTTCGTAAACCCCTATCCCAAAATGAGAGATTATAATAATAAATATTACATAATGAAATGGAGCGCTATCAGTGAACACCCTTCCTAAATATTTTAATCTAATACTTAAGTTTGCCACATAGATCGTATGACAATGATTATTTCATCGTCATCATTTATACCATAATAGAGGAATTTAGAATACATGAATGGATATCTATAGTCCAAAATTTCATTATCATAATGGTTAATACCCTTGATAGAGAAATGGGTATGGAATTCACTACATGATGGTTATGGATTGGAAGATTGTGGTTCAATTCCATCAGTATAATAATGTCATAGGAAAATTCATTAATTTCGTTGATGAGATAAAATTGGGTCCCTAATCATTTATACATGAAATAAATAGTAAGAATATCATGGAACATAAAATATAGACTTCTGTAATGGAATGTATAAGAATAATATAGAAGAAATTCTTGAATGAAAGTTAGATGAGATAAATCTCTCATGGGATTTTTTCATGGTAATGAGTGTACATAGAAAGAATTAAACAGAGGGAAAGGGGTACCTCATCATCCAAAAATAAGGAGGAAACTATGGGGGATGTGAAATATCTTTCCCCAACATTTTTAATTTGAAATAAAATTGTATTAAAAAATAATGAAACTTGGATAAAAATGAGAAAGGATCCCTTACTTGGATGTGTGATCCCAAAGGCTTGGGAGAGGCTTGAGAGAGGCTATAAGCCTGCATGGCCAAGTGGTTCTTGAGAGAGGATTCTTTGGAGTGTGGGGGTGCCTTGGGAGATCTAAAGGGATTTGGGGGAAGAGTTTTGTTGGTCATCAAAGAGCCTGAGTGTAGAGTAATGGGTTACTGGGTGGTTTTATATTGGAATGGTGTGGGAATTTTTTATTATTTTGGTTTTGGATCCTACGCACTAACATCTTCAAAACCACAAACCATCCCATCGGTTTTCCCATGGTTTATGGAAAATGGGAGTGGAGGAAATTATTTTAAAAGTATAAGGGTCTCTGATATTAAAATGTAACCCTAGCTTATACGGTGGTGAGTTACACATTCAAGGAAATGTTTCTAAATTAATAAAATATTTTATATATCCTGGAAGATTCACTAAGGATTTATAGAATAAATCAAATAAACCTAAAATTATATTATATTTATGGAAACATATGTTTGGACGAACATATTCTTTATATTATTTTATTAAATCACCATTGGGTCATTATGATGTCATAAAACACACTATATATTTATATATTTTTTATTTTTTAACCTAAAATTCAATTGTCAATGAAAATTTGCTAAAATTCACTGTTGGATAAGATCAAAATCTTGATTACCAAAATAATATTCATTTAATCTAAAAAAATGTCTAAATATTTAAATTTTTTCATTTATGATAAAATTTTACATTTATAAAAAATTAACGGGTTTTGACCAAAATAGTTTTTAACCCTAAATAAAATTTACAATTGACATCATAAATATTATACGATCATTTATATTTTATAAAAGTACTTAAATATTAATATTTTATTAATATATTAATTTATTCAAAAAAATCAACTAATTCATTAAATTTATTTCTCTAAAATTACACTTTCAATTTTATCATATATAAAATATAACTCTTATCAAATTGATTATCTAATAATTTATAGATAAAGACATGAAATAATAATTTTCTATAAAAAATTATAATATAAATTATAAATCCCATAGGTTAATATAATGTATATATTTCACAAAAGTACCATTTTCAACTGATGAATCATCTTATCAAATTCATCATTTTCTTTTAAAGAACGACTATTCTCATAAAAGATTTAATGGAATAAAACATTTTGTTATAAAAAATACTTACACATTAAGTAACTAGTGCCTTATTATGTAACCCCATATAAAACCCATATAATACATAAGGTTAATGGTTGCGATGATGAAAAACTCTTGGGGTGGCATAGATAACATCACCCAGTTAGTAATCTATATTAACCTGAACATCCCATGTAGGTTAATCTGTTCAAGATTATCGTGTTGAAGCTCGGTTTGGGAAGGGTCAAGAGCGAAGTCCAATGATGCTGCATCTTTCCTAAGCACCAATAGATGATAATCATAAGGCACAATTCTAATGGATGAGGCCTTCACCTCAATTGTCTTTGTCGAAAGGATTTTTCAAAACCTCATATATAAATTAGTCATATGATCATTTTTCAATGGATATATAATCAATAGAAAGGATACATAATGGTCATTTAAACCCAAAAATAATAGAAAAAAGAGTACATTTGTTTTCTTCTTCCATAAGACAATAAAATAAATGGTATATTAATCATAAATGAATGCAACATCATAACCTCCCCCCTTATGAAATTTAAAACTCGAAATTTACTTATTTCCATACTTGAACATATTTGGGTAACATTGCCTCATCACATCTCCTAGTACCCATGTCTCTTCTTCAATCATGTGTTTTCTCTGCATCACTCTATAGAGCGTCATCGTCTTATTTCGTATTACATTTTCCCTATTATCTATGATCTTCACTATATTCTCTTCATATGAGAGGTCATTCTCGATTGGAACCACATCTGGATTGAGTACATGTGATGGGTTTGGTATATACTTCTTGAAGAGTGATACATGGAACACATCATGTACTTGAGATAGGTTCGGTGGGAGTGCTAGTCAATAGGAAACTACTCCTATGCAATCAAGGATCTCGAAAAAGATGATGTACCTAAGAATAACCATTCCACTCTTATGAAATCTCATAAATCTATTCCATCATGAAATGTGGAGAAATTCAATGCCTTCAAAATCAAAGACCATGTCTCGTCGAAGATTGTCAGCATAGCTCTTTTGTCGACTTTGAGAAACTTTAATGTGTTATTGGATGGTCTTAACCTTTTCCACCATTTATTCAACAATTTATAGTCCTAGATGTTTTTTCTCGCCAACTTCTTCCTAATAAGTCAGTGTTCATCCAATCTTCTCCTGAATGACTTTATATGAATCCATTTGAAATCGTGAGTGGAAACTATTATTGTATGATAACTCAAACAGAGGAAGGTGTTGATCCCACATTCCATTTAATTTCATTGAGCAATATCTCAACGTGTCTTCAAGTGTTTAGATAGTATGCTCAGATCAGCAATCAGTGTGTGGATGATAAGCCGTATTGAAGTTCAACTCCACATTTAGAGTGTGTGGGAGGCTCTTCCAGAACATTGAGGTGAATATTGGATATCTATCGAATACAATCAATATTGGTACACCATGTTGCCTTTCCATAACTCTTATGTATATCTATGCCAGTTGATCTAATGAAAAATCATCTTGAATCACAATGAAGTGCGCAATCTTTGTAACATGGTCCATAACAACCTAGATAACATTGCTTCATTTGAATGTCTTTGGATGTCCAGTGATGAAGTCCATTTGGATTTTCCCCCATTTCAATGTTGGTATGGGTAATGGTTGTGTCATGCCCTTAGACTTATTCTTTTTATCCTTCACTTGCTAACATACCATGCACTCTGATATATATTCTGGCGATCTGTTTCTTAATGTTATCCCACCAATAATGCTCTTGGAGATCCTGATACATCTATTTATTTTCTTGGGGAATGGAGAAATTTGAACTATCTACATCATACAAATGTTCTTACTTTTACACTAGAGTTGATAAAACGCATAGTTTTGACCCAAATCTAACAATTCCTTCTTCATTAACGTTGAACTATGAGGATTTCTCTTTTCTAATAGTATCCACTTTCTTCTGAATTCCCACACTGTCTTTTTGAGAATCCATTTACCCTTCCAAAAGAGATGATTAAGCAATTATTTTTAAAAGGATTAATGATGTTCCCTTATTTATGATTCATATGTCCATCTTAATCAAATCTGACAAGATAAGATCCCATTAAATTATTATTAATGATAAAATCACATGGTACTTTCTACTCGGAGAATTCTCCAACTTGTTTGCTTTCCCAAGGAGGTAATAGAATGAGCAGTCATAATCCTTCATGATATATTACCATCATCGTTAGCACATGTATCTCTCTTTTTATGTGGATATATATTTGATACATTTGTGATACATATATATTTCACACATTTTCATAAAGAGATAATAACACCATATTTTCAATGGAATGATCGTTGTTGAAAACTCAAGATCAAGTGTGCACTATGGAAAAAACAATCATTTGGGACGTGTTATTTGCGACGAGAATAGATCCCATTGGAAATAGACCGTCGAAAAAATTATTTATGATTGGAACATCAGCTCGTCCCAAAATAATTAGTTATTTACGACTGGAAAAGGGGTCTCGTCACAAATGTCTTGGCACAGTTTGCACGCCAAACTACTGGAAGGGTATTTGTGACGGAGGTGGCTCCCGTCGAAAATACCCTAGGGCGGTAAAATACTACTTATGATAGGGAGGCACCCCCCCATCGCAAATACCTGGTGGTGGTAAATACAATTTGTGACGGGATATGCCCTATTCATAAATATTGTGTCAGTAGGTCAGTATTTGAGACGAGTCCTGTTGCAAATACCCTCTTAACCTCCGAATGTAATTAATGTAGCAAAAGGTATACGCGATAGGGAACATTGCAAATATTTATATTTTCAACACTAGTCCTCTCGCAAATAGTCTCTTCGCAAATAATCTAACCTACATATACCCCCATCCATTTTTTTCATTCTTCCTCTCTATTACTACTTTTTCTCTCTCTCTAAACACTAATTTTAGAGTTAAAATTTCTCTAAGTTAAATATTTTATTTACGAAGTGATTTTAAAGTCATTTACACCTATAAGATATCAAGTTTAAAGGTATTTCTGTTTTTTTTAATTTAATATTTTTCAAATTTTTTATATTAATTTTAAATATTGTTAATCAGTAGAAATTTAAATAGATTTAGATTGTTTTGTTATCATTATTTATTTGTAGTAATTAATTGAATTTATTAGTGTTATATATTAATAATTAGTGGTAATTAGGAATTATTAACGATAATTAGTTATGAATATACATAATTAGTAGTAATTTGTAATTAGTAGCGTTAATTAGGAGTAATTAATAGTAATTAAAGATAATTTGTAATAATTTGTGATGATTAGTAAAAATTAGGAATAAATAGTAATTATTAGTAAAAAAATGTTAAGAAATAGTAATAATTAATAATAATTAATTATAATTTGTAATAATTTGTATCAATTAGAAATAAGTACTAATAAATAGTTATAAATAGTAATAATTTTAAACAAATATTAATATTTAGTAATAAAGTGTAATAATTAGTATTAATTAGTAATAATAAGTATTAATTGGTAATAAATTGTATTAATTAGTAATAAATATTATTAATCAATAAAAATTACTAAAACTTAATAATTATTAGCAATAATTACCAATAATTCGCAATAATTAGTAACAATTACTATTAATTAGCAATAATTACTAATAATTTGAAATAATTAATAATAATTATAAATAATTGCTAATAATTTGTGATAGTTACTAATAATTCGCAATAATTTGTAATAATTAGTAATAATTAGCAATTTATAGTAATAATTATCAATAATATAATAATTAGCAATAAATAGTAATAAATAGCAATAAATAGTAATAACTTGCAATAAATAAAAATAATTAGCAATAAATAGTACTAATTAGAAATAAATAATAATAATTAGCACTAAATAGTAATAATTAGTAGTAATTAGAAATAATTAGCAATAAATAGTAATAATTAGCAATAAATAGTAATAATTAGCAATAAATATAAATAATTATCAATAAATAGTAATAATTATTAACAATTAGTATTAATTTTTAATATATAATATTAATTATTAATAAATAGTATTAATTTGTAATAAATAGTATTAATTAGTTTAAAATTGTATTAATTAGTTATAAATAATATTAATTAGTAATAAATAGTAATAAATAGTAATAAATAGTGATAAATATTTACAAATACCTATAAATAGTATTAATTGTTATTAATTAGTATTAAATAGTAATAGTTCGTAATAATTATTAATAAATAGTAATAAACAGTAATAAATAATAGTAATTAGTAAAAAAGTAATAGTTAGTAAAAAAATTAATAGTTAGTAAAAAATTAATAATTAGTAATAATTAGTAATAATATTTAAGGAATTGTAATAATTTGTAATAATATGCAATAATTTTTAATAATTTGAAATAATTTTTAATAATAAGTAAAATAAAAATAATAATTACTAATAATTAGAAATAATTAGTAATAATTAGTAATAAAATTTAATATTTAGTAATAATTAGTAATAATTAGTAATAATTAAAATGATTTGTGATAATTGGTAATAATAAGTAATAATTACTAATAATTAGTATTAATTAGTATTAATTATCAATAACTACTTTCAATTGGAAATAATTAGTATTAATTAGGAATAATTAGTATTAAGTATTAATATGTGTATTAATTAGGAATAATTAGTATTAATTAGGAATAATTAGTTTTAAATTGCTAAAATTAATAATAATTAGCAATAATTAGTAATAATTATAACTAATTCATAATAGTTATTAATAATTCATAATAATTATAAATGATTTGTAAGAATTACTAATAATTACTAATAGTTACAAATAATTAAAAATAATTAGAAGTAATTAGTAAAAATTAGAAATAATTAGCAATAATTATAAATAATTAGTAATAATTTGTAATAAATAGTAATAATAATCCATAAAAATGAATAATTGGGAATAAATAGTAATAATTTACAAAAAATAGTAATAATTAGAATTAAATGGAATAATTACCAATAATTAGTAATAATTACTAATAATTAGAAATAATTACTATAATTAGCAATAATAAGAAATAATTTGCAAAAAATGGTAATAATATGCTATAATTAGTAATAAAAATAAATAACTAGTAACAAATAGCAAAAAATAGTAATAATTACTAATATTGGTAAAAAAGTAATAAATTGTAAAAAATATTAAAAATAGTAATATTTAAAATAATTGAATGAATTAGTAATAAATATGGATAATTGTAATTAATAGTAAGAACATAAAACTACTTATAATAGATTGGTGGCACTCCTTTTGCTCGATGACACTTCTCCATTCAACTCTCACTGAATCAAAACATTAAGAAAAATTTTCTCCTACATATTCATATCCAATCTCGCTTGAATGAGATTGGATATGCATGCATTGGAGCATTTTTTTTTTAATGATTTTAGGAAATTATAGTTTGAAAAAGATGATTCATTAATGAAAAGGGGGTTGTTTTGTCCGACAGATCATTTATTTGAATTATTCTCACACTAAAATCACTATGAAGAATCAGGTTGATGGTACGATTATGAATTCATGTATACATGTGAATGGATATGCATACCTCTTAGAAGATTTTTCATTGTGATTTCAGTGTGAGAACGTTGAATGTAATTAAGCCATCAGACAAAAGAGCAGCAACCAATCCACTGAAAATTGGGTTTCCTGTAATTATTGGTAATTAATAAGAAGTACCTATAATTATTTGTCTTTATTTTTAGGGTTAGTGTTTTTCGTATATATTATTATTCAAAAATAGTAACTATTTTATTATTTCTAGAAATATATGGAATATTGAAGTTGATAATAGTCATTATGAGATGATCACACCTGAATTAATTAGCACATAAATCTAAATAGTTCTTGTTTAAATCCTATATATATTGATATTTTTGATGATTTCTTATCACTTGCAACATACAAACCAGAATTTGTTTTAGAAGACACAATTAAGTGTCCCAGTAAAAAAATGTTCTCATAGAACGTTTAACACATTTGAATACTTTGGGGGACATCTCATTCATTTTTGTTTTAACTAGATTATTTTTTTCAGTATCAACACAGAAAACATAGTTTCATGGAAGATACTAATAGTTTGATTCTGAATCCAGCACACTTTCAAAATTTAGATAATGATGTTGTAAGTCCATCTATTCAATAAACTAAAACTCAATATTATATTGATTTAACTCCTATGTTTGAACCATCTGAAATTTATGAGTTGTTGAGGTCTATTGAAGATGCATTATATCCTGGTTGCAAGATAAGAAAATTAGAAGTGATTGAAAAACTTATGGATATTAAATCAGATAATGGAATGTCAAACAACTATTTTGATCATATATTTTCATTAGATAAAACTCTATTAGACGAGGAAAATGTGTTGCCTATAAATTAATATGAGAGCAAGATGTCGGTTTGTAATCTGGGCATTAGTTTTCAGAATATTATTGATTGTTAGAATGATTTCATCTTATATTCTGGTTAAAATGAGTCATTGAAATAGTTATCCTAGATGTGGAAAATCGAGGTATAAATAAGCTCAACTAGAAATGTCTGGACCGAATCCATAAAAATATTTGAGATATTTCAAGATTAAACCAATGTTGCATCTTTTATTTATATCTCAGAACACAATGAAAATGATGGCATGACCCAAAACCATGATTTTAACCTCTAAATCATATATCATCCATCAACTAGTTTTTTAGGGAATCATTTTGACATAATGAATCTGTATTTTACTTTAGAATCCCGCAACATGCGATTGGGTCACTTTTCTGACTTTTTTTGTTCGTTTGGTTCTTATGGTAGTCAGTAATCATGTTTTCATGTCTTTATATCTCCTTAAAAGTTTTCACCTTGAATGTTGATGAATGAGCCTTACATCTTTTTTATCTTATTATTCCCTTGACATCCAAAAATGAATATTGATGTTTATTTGAAATAATTTATTAATGAGTTAAATTAATTTTGTAGTAATGCTGTTAGTACATATGTTTTTGAATTGAAACATAATTTCTTAAAAAACATAAATTGATGTTGACAACTAGTGACTTCTCGACAGATGGCATGTTATATGGCTGGAGTACACATGGTCTGAAATGAGTTCCTTAATATATGGGAGGGAAAAAGCACATGTTCTTATTAATGAAAAACCCCCTCTATTTTGACATTCATCGCATATTTCATCCAACCAATCAACCTTTTCAGAAGATCCAATATCATTTTAGAGAAGGATTATTTTGAAGGGATGTGACACCAAAATTTTTCTCAGGTATATAGTTAAAATAAGTTGTATTTTCATTACCTCCCATCACATTTGGACCAACAATAAATCAACAGTAAATTCATGGATTTGGGAATGAAAATAATTGGATAAAGCTGAGCATTTTTTGGGATCTCCCATATTGGTCTTATTTGTTGGTCCGCCACTTGTTGGATGGAATTCATATTGAGGAGAACTATATGAATCATTTATTGAAGAACTATTTAATGCCCATATACATGTTTTTCTAATATTGATATTTATTTATTAAAAATTAATGTTGAATTTTATTTATGTATCCATCAATCATCTACCCCATAATGGCTTATGATCATATTATTCCTTTTACTAACATTGGGAAAAGTATCAACAACACATTTTTTCTTATTCCAATATCGATGTTATTTTGAAGTCAAATATGTATTTTCTAATATTTCACCCTTTGTCTCTAAATTGTTTATGATATTATTGTCCACGTTATTATCATATGGAATAGTATTTGTTTTCCATATGTTTCTATTCAAATATGGATTATTATTAGTGAATTTGATTACGAATTGTTAATTCATTTTCTCATTTTTTGAATGCATCAGTAATAAACAAGTGATGGGTGGATCCTTACATTGTATAGGCCCTTGAGGTATTTATATGTATTTTGAGAGAGTCTACCATGGGTAAATTGGTTATTATATTCCAATAGAAATATATTACCTTAATATGGGGTCTTGATGGTAATATCAGGATATATTATTTCATGATGTCATGGGTTAGGTACTCGAATTATCTCTTTAACTCTATACAATTGATTATTAAGGAATAAGTTATTTAAATTCATGATATAATTTTGCATCCATTATTATAAATGGATATATTATTATTTTAGTTTTTTTGTACTATAGAATAATTTTTAATTACATAGTGCTACTATATTATTATTTCTCCTCTTATTTTGACATATGATCTTCCATTATTATTTTTTTATTTAGAATTATGGGTCTTTTAGTGTATCAATTATTATTATTTCATTTAATTAGTCGATAATGAAATGGTTGAAAGCTGCTATTTCTCATATAAAATAATTTGTGGGGAAATTTTCTAAGATTTTCAAAAATTAATATGGATTATTGATTTTCTTATAGTGGAAATTTACAATATATGAGAAATTCAAGAGACTTATTAGTTTATAATTTGACCAAATTCTCTTGATCTATAAACCTGAATGGTCCTTTGTATATATTTAATATAATATTTTATTTATTTCATTTAATTATATGATTATTATATCTGGGAATATTTTGTGGAAATCAAAACCTATATATAAATAATTTTCTTCTGGAACTAGATTTGAGAGTTTGTGTCTTGGAGATCACTTGTAATATATGAAATTAAACCAAATTAAAATTGAATTCATATTAAAAAACACTATAAAACAAGCCCTAAATATTTTGAAAAGTTGTACAAATCATCACTTACACATATATATTATATGAAAATTTGAATAAAAAAGTGGTTTAAACATTTATATATTTATTAAAAAAATTCCCATCATATTTAATGATTGAAAATTATGTAATATCACTAAGATGTTTACTATGTATATCAATAATTAAAACATTAATCACAGGTGAATGTAAATAAAAATTCATTTTATTTTAGTAGATCTAATGTATACATACATTAAACATAGATATATATTTTATATTTACTAAATATTCCATATCAAGTTCCTTTTGTTAAAATATATTCAATGAACAACCATGGGGATATAATACAACTTGATTTCTTAAAAATGTTTGGAAGTTACCCTATACGAGGGAGGGGTGAATTAGGGGGTTAATCATTTTTTACTTCCAACTAATAAAGATTATTTTTATCAAATTAAAAAAAATAATTTGAATATTTCAATCCTAAATACAAAAAATATATTGAAATGAAATAAAATAAGAGATATTATATTACTAAGATCCCCATAATGGTCTATATCCATGTATAATACATAGAAAATGACCAATTATACCTACATCCCAACACACATTATGGGATTAGAAGGTATTTGAAAGAATCAATATCATCCCTAGAAATATTTTCACTTCAAATATATCTACACATGAATATATGAATATTATAAAAATAAATATGGATAATTTTTTTTTAAATTGATTCTAAACATAAAAATAATAACACCAACCAACGTGATTGTATATATTAAGCTTCAATGTTGGCATAAAACAAAAATACTCAATATAAATTCTAATAACAAAAACTCTTTTCTCCCAAATTCATATTAACTCAATTATCATATATTATATTATTTTATCCATTTCTGTTCTATATCATATTGAAAATTCAATTTTCAATAATTCATCGAATATCTTACAACATTATGTTTTCAAACTATCACATACTAATTAGGAACCAAAATATCATAAACGGTTTATGAAATAGCCTCTATGTAAATTTAAGATATCCATTATTCCAAAATAAAAACAAACATAAATATAATTTATAAAGTACTTCATAAAAATGATTATCATGGTTTTGGTGCGACTTCTATTAATAGAAAAATTATTTGAGAAATAGTCACCATGTTCATATTGTATCATGAGTCATTGCAACATGATCCTATATACTACAAATAAATAGATCGAAACTATTATTCCATTTCCTATACCATTTTTTGGGAAATTAACCTTTGATTTACAAATCAAAAAATATTTCATCATATACAAAATGCACTATATTCTGAAAATTATCTTAGATGGGTAGTTTCTATAAATATCTAAACATTATTTGATGAGATGCTAACAGGGCCTATATTATAGAATTAAATCATTAATATTAGAATGATCTATTACTCTATGTAATGGTTGATAATAATATATCTAATTCACTCATATATAAATATCATTATGATCTTTTCAAACCCCTTAGGTCAAACTAAATCCAAGAGAATATTATTTGAAAAAGAATATTCTTATGTGAGGTTTATTATGGAATTTCCACATTCTTCATAGAGGATAAATATATACATATCCATGTTTTATTCTTACAGAACACTTCCTTATTTTCTTCTAATCATACCAATGATTTATTCAACTTAATTTATTCAAATATACTATTTTATATCTAAATTTTAATCATAATTACACATAGAAATTGTAAAAATTAATTATATCCTTAAATAAATGTCACCAAAAAAGATCAATTATCATCAAATTCCACAATATTCTATGGAATACTTGAAACAATCCATTTATAATAAACAAAACATCAATTAATAGTTTCAATTTTATGTCTTTAGTTTATCAATCGTTAAATAACAAAAGTTACAACACTCAACAATTTTTATCACTCTTATCCAAACACTTTTCCACCATTATCACATTATTATTCTCATAAATATCAACCATAATTTATTTCATAATCAGAATGAAATGATTTAAAGTCATTGATCAATCCATAAAAGCAGAAATATTATCAATCTCTTTTAGGATACAAGGAAGTTCTATAATTAAGGCAATATGTATATCCAATAACTTCTATTAAGTAATATAAAAAAGGATAGAACAACCCCACATGAACATGATGTTATAATTTCACATACATACATACAATACATTTAAACAAAAATAAAGTTACAAAATATTTCATCCCAGAATACTAAAACATTCTATTCAAATCCTAATATACTTTTGTAATGACCGAATACTCTATTATGATAAATAATATAATTTTAATACAACTGCTGCTTATATTTTATTAGGGAAAAATAAAATTCCTTAGAAGAAAAATATATGTTACTCATCCAATTCATAAGAATCCAAATGATTTGTATTCAGAAAATAGTATATCTAAATTTACACCTCATGGATTCCTAACAAGGATCCCCAACACATTGAATTGATAAATATTTCACCATTATATAATTAATACAATATCTCTCTCTTATTTCACCTCATGGTGAGGATGAAGATATTCTAATACCACCATTTTTCTCTGTTCATCAATGATTGTACTAGATTATTCATTATATAATATATTTTCCATAATGTAAATTATCACTTTACCCTTCCTAGACATTTATGTGACATTTAAATCAATATTCAAGATAAATTAAAAACCACATTTCTATAAAATATTCATATAATTAAAAGCATATATATATATGATATTATTCATATCTCTATAAACAATAAATCACACCCATTGAAATTAATTTTTAATAGAATCACATGAAAACATAAAAACCCAAACAACGTGATAATGATTATCAATGTTATGTAGATTATTATGTAACAACTAAGTCTTTCTATAAATGACCACTCTCCCATATATTTAGGCACAATCAAATAAAATATAATGTATATTCTAATATACATCATCATGAATTATAGAATTTTAAAATCAAATAATCTAATAACACATCAATTTTATCATTAAATTATCAAAATATATTATTTCAATAATTCATATAAGGGAAGAAATTTCATTTACTGGTCAAATCTATCAATGGAGTCTCATTATAGGAAAAAATAGTTTTGAAACACTTTTAATAAAAATCCCAGATAATGAATCCTCACATTTTCTAGTTTTTTAATGGATTTCACATAACAAACACATCATTCAATGATGGGTAAAAATACACACCTTCTTATAAAGTATCATGACAAAAAATATTATATCATTAGAACCAAAAATAAATATTGACATTTTCCAATATAGATGATAATCATTATCAAAATTCAAATCATTTAAATATTGTTTGTATGGTGATATAATATCCTTGATTAAAATAAAATAGAATTAATAAATATGTCTACAAAATCCTACTGATTGTTTATAAATATCATATTTACAATACTTGTCAACACAGGTAGTTCATTCATTACTCCAATCAATATTACCTCAGAAATAAAATGCTTATACGGACATAGAAAATATAAATTAGATTTGAATTTATCATTAAATTACTTCCTCATATATAATTATATCAGGATCTACCCCCATTATGAATCCACAAGGATCGATAATGAGATTTAGTACAGACCTCGATGTATGATATCAATATTCCCTGTGTTAGTGGGTAGCACTAAGTGTATATCATTACAAATATATTGAAGTTATTTTTCTTTTCTGTATGAAATAAAACATCACCCATAATTAAAATTTACATTTTCAACTATAGTGTATGAATGTTGGATTTTGATACTTCTATTTTCATGTAAATATAATTTTTAAATTCAAAAAAAACACAATCAATATTTTATCTACTGAAGAAATAGCTTCTATTTGGATTTTGAAAATTTATTTTTGTTAGATGTCATCTTTGTTTCTGGATTTCGAATTTGGTGGGTTGTTATGGTCTTAAATATCTTGAATGTTTAATCTGGTTGGAACTTTGTAAATGATCACACTTAGCCTTTAAAAGTGTTATTAGAAAATAAACATTCAGGATTTGGTGGTGGTATGGTATAATGAAATATTATATCACTTAAAAGACATGCATGTGTATATATAAGATCACAGGACATCATAAAAGAATTTTTAATGGTAATATATTGAAGAATTTAAGAACGAATCAACAAAAGAATAAATATATGTTATCGGTTCCTTGCTGAAACTATCACATATCAATATTTACAAATCAATTTAGTGAATATGTGTCTGTAATAAATAAAATAAATAAATTAATAAAAAATAATCACTTATGGGATAATGATACAAGACATTTAATTATATATATCAAAATAATATCACATTAAATAGAAAATGATATTCTTAAACATATATAACCACACAAATATCACATGAAAAATAACCACCACCACTCTACAACTAGAGACAACTATATTCCTACCAATTGGGAACTCCATGTAGTTTTCTATTGTTTTTAAAACCAATATGTGACACACATATAATACAAAAAATATATTTATCCATGTATATAGAACATTTTAACAAAAAACCTTCAAACAGATTCTATCTACCTATAATAAACATTTTATCTCTTATACATCAACACGTTAATATTATCCCACATGGGTCTCAAAAGGTTGAAGAACATAATAAATTAAATATCAATATATATGGATTATTTAAAACATTTTCACCATAATATAGCCTCAATATACCTAAAGGTAACTTTCTATAGCAAACACATTCATCGTTTTTCCTCTTTCCACCATCATGAAATATGACTGGTTATATAGATGCCTATCCATATGGACTCTTTCTAGTGTAAACAATATTAGTTGGTAATCTACAAAACATTTTATATTATCAAAATATTAATGTAATTTCATCATAATGGACTCTCTACTATTCAACGTAAATTCCTACCTATATATATCACATTTACACAATATGAAAACTATTTCAATGAATAAATAATGTTTTAGAAAATAGTCTATTTTTATAAAATGTGGTTTAGTCACGCTTTTAAAAAATAATATAAATCTAAATTTTACCACTATTTAAATATTTTTCCCCAAAATAATTTTTTTTAAATATATATGTAATATATTACATTGGGTGAATTTGTGAAATTTTTCTGAAGAGTTTAAATTTTTTTTTGAATACTAAAAAATACATATTTTAATTAAAGATACCATTTTAAAAATTATTCAAATCATTAAATTGTATTTAAATTTTGATTTAAAGTAAAATTAGATAAAATATGTTTAATATTTAACTAATTTAATTCATCAGATTCAATTTAAATTTAATAATTATATTAAATATGTTTAATCTTTTAAATGTTTTTCTTTGAAAAAAAACTTTTTTGACTAGTCTACAGATATAATTTCAAAATAGATTCTCCCAAATATGTAAACTAAATTTAAAAAAATGGATTCTATATTTGGAAAAAAATCATCTTATCTAATAATTTAATTGTAATTTTTTACCATTATGATTAGTAGATGATGTTAAAAATATTTACCGTGGTTAAGGTTAAAATTGAGTTATACAAGGATTAAACTAGAAATATAAGTGTTATAATTACCTTAAAACTTCTTGAAGACCATTTATTGGGACATATTTTGACATTATCACCTATAAGGGTCTATAATTACCCTTTTGGGGGGATTTTTTAATTATTAAAATGTGGGAATAATTGACTCTTTTCCAAAACTCAATGTTTTTCCTCCCTCCTATTATAAAAGGCCACCCAAATCCACCAATATTTATACTTCAACAGCCATTACGATCATTGATGATGGGGAAAATTTACTTCCTTGCCCATATAAAAACATCATTACACCATTTTTCTGATTAGAAACCCATCCTATGAAGTATATTTCTTCAAACCTATATATTTTTTTTGACGACGTGGTAATAGTCTAAAAAACCCATTTAATTTATTTTTGTAATCGACATCATTTAAATATTTTTAAAACATCAATATATGATACACTCCATATCAAAAATGTATTAATATTTTTTGATGTTATTGGAATGAACTATACTCATCTCCACTTCCATAAAATGAGAAATGAAATTATCGAATATGTCTATGGAAGACCACCACCACCTGAACTGAGGATTTTTTTTCAATAACCACCTTGAAAGGATAAATATTGTTATGTATTTTAAAATTTTCAATTACATTTATGATATTATTATACTTCATTAATTTTAATATCAAATATACATTCTTATGTTCCATTCCATTTTAAATATGATAGTGTCACTCATGTGTACGGAAGACTACCACCTCAAGATGTAATGTGATTTATTTCACAAATAAGATATAAATTGAAGTTAATGATGCTAAATCTACTGAATATATTTGATACGTATGAATTTATTTTTGATTTTATCAAATTAATATATGACCCACTTCCTTAACTATAGACATATTTATAAAATGATAACTTCTCTTTTGCATTAATTCGAACTACAGTCTCCCCGTATTGATATATAATATTCTATATATTAAAATTTCAAAAATGATTTTAAAATATATATGATGAAAAATAATGACATTTATAACATTAATAACATTCTTTAATTTATTGAACTAAATAAAAGTTTCCTAAAACTTATCCGTTATAAAAAACATGCATCAAAAAAGCTAGTAATCAACACCCTAAACAATGAAAATAATAAAACATTATTAATAAATCTGTAGATAAATGCAATTATGTGATCATATATAAAATTATAAATATGAATATGGTTCATTAAAGAATTAATTATTTTTTAAAACCATGTTAATGTAATTTGATGAACATTTAACAAAAAGGATGATTGTGGAGGGGGACTCTATTTAAATTTCCATTCATTATGGAATATTATAATACTATGTACCAAATTTTATTATTAAGAGTTTATACATCCCCTTTGATTTTTAATATCATTATTACATAATAAAAAATTATATTTTATGATTATATTATAATTATTTCAGAAAATTTTATTTATAATATAATTCAACATGGCGTAAATAATTTCATAACTGAATTACCATGAATTAGGTTATATTAATTCATAATTGTTTTGATATTATAAGATTAATAAGGTAATAAATTTTTACTATATTATTTTATTTCTAATTGATTTATATGGATTTAAAATTGAAACATAATTGACTCATTGGTTAATTATCACTTTAACATTATTATCTTTGTAAGGGTTTATTTCACAATCTCTTTTTAATATATTTTTTATCAATTAATATATATTGAATATAATTATTTGATTATTTGATAAATAAAAAATAATTTTATTCTCATGTGTTTATATGTAAATTTTTCATGTAACTATACAATTTATCCAACCATTTATACATAAATTTATTGATAAATAGTTTTTAATAAAATCCAACAACGTTCTTCTCTTTTCTAAAAAATTTATTTTATTTAAAAATATTTTTTTTATAAATATGATTTCAAAATGGTTTTTATTAAATCTAAAAATGATTTATTGAAGAAATTTTTAGATGTCTGTAATTTGTAGAAAATATTTTTAAAAGAATACTCTTGTTATTTTCTAAAAAAGGGAATATTTCGATTTTATAAAAAATGTGAATTTTTTTTATATGTATATCATGTATATAATTTCCCACATCAATGATAACAAAATGTTTAAAATATTACATTAAACTCTGAAAACAATTTTTTTGAATGAAAATTAATTTTTAAATATTTTATGAACTTTTTGTTTAAATTGTTTTTACTTATAAAAGGATGTTATCATAAGTAATATTTTTAATTATTTTTTTGAAGAATTTCTATTCTTTAAGGATAAAAAAATATTAATTTTTCTTAAACTCCCATGGTGTTATTTTTTATTGAAACCATATTTATTATTTAAATTGATAGTTTATGAACATTTCGAAAATAAAATGTATTGATATTCACTTTCTTGATTAATTTTTGCATTTATTAAAATTACCTTGAAATATTAACATTCTAATGATAATTAGGAATAAAATTTCTCAAAAATATCCTTATTAATTATCATTAATATTATTATTGATTAAAAAATATATGATTATTACATAAATTTTTTTTGAATGATGCTTGAGTGCATGTGAAAATATTGAAAAATTTGTGTACATTACTCAATGCATATATTTGATGATAAGGAAAATAGGTTCATTAATAGAATAATATATGATATATGAGGAATTATTTGGAAATAATTATATATGTGGAGACTAGTTATATAAATCCCCTTGAGGCATATGTAGTCTCATGAGATGTATCGGTTTTTTTACCATAGTTAATTGGGTTTCTGATTTATAACTAAAATTGTCACGAACCATCCCGGGTCGACCCTAAGCCGGTAACCTGAGCCAGTCTGAGACAAGTCCCGAGGGGCGTTCTTGATCCCCCCGGGATGGAAACAAGTGTCGGGCATCACAACTTTAATCATTGGGAACGATTTGGCCCATGAGAAAGAGATAAACAAACAAATAAAAACTGACGATAAAAAATAAAAAACAGCAGCGAAAAGAAACAAAGCGGCGCATACCTCCTTGTGACCCTTTGGTCACCTCCCAACTAAGGCCAACCTTGCTCCCATGACGAGCAACTCGGCCATGAAAACCAGAGCACGGGAAACTTGCAACTAAAATGATAATATAGGCGTGAGCATTAAAAATGCTCAGTAGGAATGCCAAAGTAACCACAGAATCCAACCAAAACCACTTTCCAGAAACAATCCTAAAACACTGGAATGCACATACAATGATAGAAAATAGTTTTTTCACATTTTAAAGGAAAGAAAAGATCTGAATTTACCATTTCAAAACCAACACACACCACAACCAGTTTTTCCACAAACAATGAATTTCTACCTAACTGGGTTTCAAATCTATGTTTATCACATTATGTAAAAGACAAACAGGTAATAAGTAAATGCTAGAAACCAAGTGCAATTAAATGTAAACAAGCAGAAGAAAGCAATAACCATTGGCAATCCTAAACATCCCTAGAAAACCCCTGGACGTACTCGGGTTCAGACTACCTGCCGGCGTGGAACTCTATTGTCAATAACCAACTGGCTGCCCTAATAGCCAACCTGTGACACATCCCTCCTGGCCTATCCACGACTCCAGGGGGTACTAACCCGTCTAATCATGGCTAGAAAGCAACCGTCACACGATAATCTATTAGACGCCCAGGAACCCATGGTGGTTGTAGTAAGACTGTGTAAGTGGGAGGTCCTCGCACGCGTGAATCATCTCACTGCACTTGCCAACCCCTTACACGGACACCGCTACATGACAACCCTCAAGGGAAGTCCCCTTGTAGAGGTTCCCCACAAGCATGCACACATCAAAAGTTCTTTCACATTCAGTAAGGTGCCAACCGGGCCTTCACAACATTAGAACCTTTAAACATTTCACAAATGGGTTGAGTTTCCAATCGGGCACAATCCACCTTTTTCAAAATCTAACACAATAATCCCTTTACATTTTAAAATTTCAAATGGACCTTTACACCAAACAACCATTCAACTCATACCAAAATCCAACCGGACAAAACACGCTTCTGCTATTTTTTTTAAACACCAAACCATTCATCAAAACCCTATTTTTAAGAAAATATAGTTTTCATGTGTCATTTTCATTTGGAGGCACATCCATGTGAGCACCTAGTGCTCCCATGGATGTGCCAACATCCAATGGAACATTTAGTTTTAAGAAGAATCACCTAAAAAAACATCTTTCATAAGACACTTTAGCATTGAATCCAAACTCAAAGTCATTCACAACACTTTATAAAAAAACAAACGCATCTTTCAAACCAACCACCATCTCCAAATCTTTTCTAAAACAACTACTGGTTCGTCTTTTTGTTAAAAAAAACACACCAACGAATTTTTTTACATTTCCAAAACACAATCAATGTCAATTGAAACCAAAAACATCATAAAGAAATTAATTTCACTTTACCAAGAACCTATGCATTTCATATAAACCAACGTCAAAATCCACTTTCAGAAGTTTAAAACAGCAATATAACTAAGCCAAATTTTTTTCATAAATACGATATAGATGAAAACGATATAAAAGGATTAATTGAAAATATTCAAGTGCTCAAGGCTTGAATCTAAAAGGGAAATGGTTGGAAACACCTACCTCGACACGTGCGAAAACGGTAGAACCTCATCGGAAGAAGAAATGACGCCCTGCAGACCAAAAGCACAACCTCTGTTAACCCATGTCCAATGCACACACGACCATGAAGTGCATACATATATATATATATATATATATACGTACATACATATCTGCATATATATATATATATATATATTAAATTATATACCTATACACCATTGGTATATATATGTATCCTGCAATGAAAGAAGAAAAACATTGCTAAATTAACAACCCAGGTAAAGCCGACTCTGGACCAGATAAAGACCTCAAGGGTCTGCAACTCAATCTAAAATGAAAATTCCATTAAACAATTTAATGAACCACATAAAAATTTTATGAAACAACTCCAATCAGTGACACAAGATATTGAACACAAAAGGCCACCCAAAAAAACTCTTCCAAGGCCAAACGCACATCACTCACTTGTCAAATAGAATAAGCAGCCCGTGCACAACATAATAAACCAACTACACAGTCTATAGAATAATGATAAACAGCTCGACACCGATTTCCCACAAAAAGCATCAAACTCATTTTGCATAAACATATCACTAATGAGTTAAAGAATGTCGAACGTCAATTAGAACTTTTCACCATAACAACTGATTAAATAACACACTTTATTTCTTTTAAAACACCCAAAATAAATTGATGACAACTCAGAAATAATAAAACCTCAAAAATAAAATTAATCCACAATGAAGAAACTAAAGAACCAATACCCGGAAACCATGGCGAAGGTGTTGCGTAGGGGTTCGGGTCGCTCCGAAACAAGGCGGAGGCGCGCGCAAGGGTTTGGGTCGCCGGAAACATACCGGAATGAATCGAGTTCGCCGGAAATGCACCGAAAAAATGGGTAGGGTTCGGCTGGCGGGTGCGGCGACCGGACATGGGGTGCGTGAGGTGTCTCTGATAAGAAATAGGGGAGGCGGCTTTGGCGGATGCGGCGGCATCTAGAGGAGAGTGGGGGCCGGCCGGAGAGGAGGGGGAGAGGCCGGAGATGGCTGGAGCAGGAGAGGAGGGGTCGGACGGAAAGGGGGGGTTGCGCCCGGCGGGTAACCGGAGGAAAAAGGGGAGGCGGCGGCACCGGCGCGGTCGGGGTGGCCGGTGCAGCGCTGGGAGGAAGCCGGCGAGGGGGCCTGCTGCGCCGAACGGGAGGGGGGTTTCTCGGTGGACAGAAGGAGAGGGGGGGGGGTCGGGATCGCATGGGGGAGAAAGGGGAGGGGCCGGGTAAATTAGGGTTTTCTCTTTTTTTCATTTAATAATAATAATGATAATAAAATAAAAACAAAAATAATAAATCATTTTTTTTATAAACCTATACACATATATAAATAAATATATATATATATATATATAAACAAAAATACATAAATACATATATATGTATAACTATATATATAACATATATAAACATATAAACTTATATGAACCTACATAAAAATATGAACCTATATATAAACATGTTTACGCATAATAATATTACATTAAAACATATATATAATGTATATAAACAATATAAACATATATAAACTTATATATAACATATATAGACATATAAACATATATATATCAACATATATACACATAAGCATATAACTTTAAAACATAGTTATTTATAAACATATGTGTATATATATACAACTATAAACATCTATGCACATACCTTATATATATATATACACACAACGTTAAAACATAAACGTATACAAATGAAGATACACATATATTTTCACATATATAAACGTACAACATACATGAACATATATATACACACATAACGTTAAAAAAAGGTTGATCGTGCGGTATCTGCGCACCGTACGGTACCCAAGCGGACAGTGCGTCTGCACGTACCCAAGCGAACTGCGCGCCTTAAGCGTACGGTGTTCGCGCACTAACCCAAACCATAAACTCCTCCCATCATTAAAAATTTAAACTGGGACTCACCCACACTTACACAAAAACACCCGATGCCAATTGAAATAAAATAATTAAAATGACTAAAAAATGGGTGTGACAATTCTCCCCACCACAAACACTTTCTGCCCCCAGAAAGTCACCAAACCCACAGCTAGCATACTTCGAGTCCGCCCCAGTCAAAAACCAGAAGAAACTGAGAGGATCGGGGTGACCATTACCAACACAAGTCACACCCGACCAACTCAAGTACAAACATTGTCTGAGGTTGAGGGGAGAACATGGGAGGGATCTCCCCACCACAGAAATCTACTAACATGGAGACCTTGAAACTCTAACACACCACCCCTGAGGGGGGGGGGCAACACGGGAACTCCCAAACAGAACCCAGTCACTTTCTCCACACAGACCGAACAACACTCAGAAACGTAAACAGGAATCTTTCTACGAAATGACCCAACAGCTCAAGGATAAGGAATTATCTCAACACCTCACACACTGACCGAAGAAAAACCTCATCACAACCAGAGTCTATGGAATTTCTAGCCCGAACTCACAAAGGACCTCAAAACAACTCCTATTAATTTCATAAGACCACACATCCCCCTAACGCACACAATTGATACCCAACTCAAAATTAGATTGACCCGTTCATTCACGGGTCCATCACCCTTCAAGGAGAACTGAACGATTTAAAAACACACTGAGAACAGATAAGACCGCTTAGAATGCGGTAGAATAAGTTCATCACGCAACAGCAACAAAGGTGATCTTACAATGATGACTAGAATAGAACAAGGAAACTTTGAGTATCTCCTTACAAAATCTGAAAACATAATCCGAAGTGAGGTTCTACACACCCTCGAAAACTCCCGACTATGCGCAAGCTTAACCCCATGACCTGTGGCTGGGGCCCTGATGGCTGAAGCATCTCCTGCCTCACAGTCAGGCATTTTCATCTCCTGGTCTCTAACTCATTCACGAGCGACGCTTCTTCCAGAACTCTCCCTGGTGGCTTGAACAACCGTACGGTAGCAAGACTTCGAAGGGATGCGTCAAGGCGACTTAGAATGTCTGTACATGCCATAATGGTGGCACACAAGAGAGAGGTTCGATGAACTATGAGTCGGTACCGACGAGGTTGTTTCATGGAGACATGTTCTACTGGCCCACACTCATTTCCAGGTGGGGAACCTTTACAGAAGCTGACCACCGTTAATCACACCCACAACTCCAACGACGATGAGACATCTCATCATCACTAGTATAAAACTGAACCCTCAAATAAACCTGAGATGGCACGCACCCCAACAACCCTGGGAGTTCCCAAAAACCTGAAGACCGACTCAAATTACACAACCAAACAACTACCCCTCATGGACTTTGATTACTTTGATCGATAGGCAACATGCAGAAAGAACTGGAAACTGGGCATGAATCATTAGCAACCATAACGACATTTTTGGGCGGCATACTCATGATAACACAAGAAACATCATCGAAAACGGCTTCAAGCCAAAACTCAATCAAGGCAACAACACAAGTCAAGGTAAAAAGTCCCATAATCCAAACACACACAAACACAAGCATAAATCACTTTTCAAAACCATCATTTCTTTAAAACATTAAAACTCACCTATGGCACCTTATGAACCATAACATGTGCGTTCATTCAATCTCGCTCACATCCTCTGCAAACAAGTGCCCCTACATACCCTCCGTACATAGCTACGAACATGTGACCCTCCATAAGGAGTGCCATGGTTCAAACACTTCTTTCCTTACCAAACCCAAACACATACCATATTGATCCAAACCAAAACACTTTCTATTTAAAAACCCACTCTACTAATTTCAAAAACAAATTGGAAGAATCCCCTTTTTTTCATTTCAAAATCACTTTCATTTTCAACACACACACACACACACAGACCGAGTTTAAAACAAAATACAACCAACTATAAACCATCGTAATGAGGGACTACTGTCTGCACTTAACTCGGCGACATGGTGGTGAGCCATGCCCCAAGTAAGACATAACACTAAGAGGACCTTAAACCGGGCACTTGGACTCCACATGGGTCACCACCCCACGTGAGGCCGCAATGTGAACCGATTCGCTCCCGTTTTCACCCCTCAATCCAAAATAACCAAAGACAAAAAAAAAATCAATTCCCGGACTAACCCTGGTAACTCAGGTCTCGTCACGAGCGGTGGTGATCAGGCACCGACCCGTAACCTACCTCTTGAGCCCCGACAATCCTAATCTCCTTCTACCAGACATCCCAAATAACAAGAGCCTCCTCTGATACCATTTTCTCACGAACCAGCCTGGGTCGACCCTGAGCCGGTCACATGAGCCGATCCGCGACAAGTCCCGAGGGGCGTTCTCGATCCCCCTGGGATGGAAACAAGTGTCGGGCATCAAAACATTAATCATTGGGAACGATTTGGCTGATGAGAAAGAGATAAACAGACAAATAAAAACTAACGATAAAAAATAAAAACCAACAGAAAAAGGAAAAAAGTGGCGCATACCTCCTTATGACCCTTTGGTCACCTCCCAACTAAATCCAACCTTGCTCCCATGACGAGCAACTCGGCCATGAAAACCTGAGCAAGTGAAACCTGCAACTGAAATGATAATATAGGCGTGATCATTAAAAATGTTCAGTAGGAATGCCAAAGTAACCACAGAATCCAACCAAAACCACTTTCCAGAAACAATCCTAAAACACTAGTTTGCACATAAAATGATAGAAAATAGGTTTTTCACATTTTAAAGGAAAGAAAAGATCTAACTTTACCATTTCAAAACCAACACATGCTACAACCAGTTTTTCCACATACAATGAATTTCTACCTAACTGGGTTTCAAATCTATGTTTATCACATTATGAAAAAGTCGAATAGGTAATAAGTAAATGCTGGAAACCAAGTGCAAGTAAAAGTAAACAAACAGAAGAAAGCAATAACCATGGGCGATCCTAAACATCCCTAGAAAACCCCTAGACGTACTCGGGTTCAGACTACCTGTTAGCGTGGTACTCTATAGTCAATAACCAACTGGAACCCTAATAGCCAACCAGTGGCACATCCCTCCTGGCCTGTCCACGACTCCAGGGGGTACTAACCCGTCTAATCAGGGCTAGCAAGCAACCGTCACTCTATAATCTATAAGACGCCCAGTAAACCATGGTTGTTTTAGTAATACTGTGTAAGTGGGAGGCCCTCGCACGCGTGACTCAACTCCCCGCACTTTCCAACCCCTTACACGGACACCGCTACACGACAAACCTCAAGGGAAGTCCCCCTGTAGAGGTTCCCCACAAGCATGAACACATCAAAAGTTCTTTCACATTCAGTAAGGTGCCAATCGGGCCTTCACAACATTAGATCCTTTAAACATTTCACAAATGTGTTGGGTTACCAATCGGGCACAATCCACCTTTTTCAAAATCTCACACAATCATCCATTTACATTTTAAAATTTCAAATGGACCTTTACACCAAACAACCATTCAACTCACACTAAAAGCCAACTGGAAAAAACACGCTTCCGCTATTTTTTTGTAAAAACCAAACCATTCATCAAAACCCTAGTTTTAAGAAAATATAGTTTTCATGTGTCATTTTCATTTGGAGGCACATCCATGAGAGCACTTAGTGCTCCCATGGATGTGCCAACATCCAATGGCACATTTAGTTTTAAGAAGAATTGCCTAAAAAACATCATTCATAAGACACTTTAGCATTGAAACCAAACTCATAGTCTTTCACAACACTTTATAAAAAAACAAACGCATCTTTCAAACCAACCACCATCTCCAAATCTTTTCTAAAACAACTACTGGTTCGTCTTTTTGTTAAAAAAAACACACCAGAGATTTTTTTTTACATTTCCAAAACACAATAAATGTCAATTTCAACCAAACACATCATAAAACAATTAATTTCACTTTACCAAGAACCTATGCATTTCATATAAACCATCATCAAAAGCCACTTTCAGAAGTTTAAAACAACAATATAACTAAGCCAAATTTTTTTCATAAATACGATAGAGATGAAAATGATATAAAAGGATTAATTGAAAATATTCAAGTGATCGAGGTTTGAATATAAAAGGGAAATGGTTGGAAACACCTACCTCGACACGTGTGAAAATGGTAGAACCTCATCGGAAGGAGAAATGACGCCCCGTAGACCAAAAGCACAACCTCGGTTAACCCATGTCCAAAGCACACACGACCTTGAAGTGCATACATATATATATATATACAAACATATCTTCATATATATATATATATAATTATATACCTATACACCATAGGTATATATATGTATCCTGCAATGCAAGCAGCAAAACATTTCTAAATTAACAACCCAGGTAAAGCCGACTCTGGACCAGATAAAGACCTCAAGGGTCCGCAACTTAATCTATAATGAAAATTCCATTAAACGATTTAATAAACCACATAAAAATTTTGTGAAACAACTCCAAAAATTGTCACAAGATATTGAACGCAGAAGAACACCCAAAAAAATCTTCCAAGGCCAAACCCACATTACTCACTTTTCAAATAGAATAAGAGGCTCGTGCACAACATAATAAACCAACTACACAGTCTATAGAATAATGATAAACAGCTCGACACCGATTTCCCACAAAAAGCATCAAACTCATTTTTCCTAAACATATCACTAATGAATTAAAGCATGTCAAACGTCAATTATAACAATTCACCATAACAACTAATTAAATAACACACTAGATTTCTTTTTAAACACCCAAAATAAATTGATGACAACTCAGAAATAATAAAACCTCAAAAATAAAATTAATCCACAATGAAGAAACTAAAGAACCCATACCTTGAAACCATGAAGAAGGTGCTGCGTAAGGGTTCGGGTCGCACCGAAATAAGGCGGAGGCACGCGCAAGGGTTTGGGTTGCCGAAAACATGCCGGAAAGAATCGAGTTCGCCGGAAATGCACTGAAAAAAGGGGTCAGGTTCGGCTGGTGGGCGCGGAGACCAGATAGGGGGTGCATGAGGCGTCTCTGATGAGAAAGAGGGGAGGCAGTTTTGGCGGATGCGGCGGCAGCCGGAGGAGAGTGGGGGCCGACCGGAGAGGAGGGGGAGAGGCCGGAAAGGGGGGGTTGCGCGCGGCGGGTAGCCGGAGGAAAAAGGGGAGGCGGCGGCACCGGCGCGGTCGGGGTGGCCGGCGCAGCGCTGGGAGAAAGCCGGAGAGGGGGCCTGCTGCGCCGAACGGGAGGGGGGTTTCGCGGCGGACAGAAGGAGAGGGGGGGGGGGGTCGTGATCGCGTGGGGTAGAAAGGGGAGGGGGCCGGGTAGATTAGGGTTTTCTCTTTTTTTATTTTAATAATAATAATGATAATCAAATAAAAACAAAAATAATAAATCATTTTTTTATAAACCTATACACATATATAAATATATATATATATATAAACATAAATACATAAATACATATATAAGTATAAATATAAATATAACATATATAATCATATAAACTTATATGAACCTACATATAAATATGAACCTACATATAAACATGTATACGCATAATAATATAACATTAAAACATATATATAATATATATAAACAATATAAACATATATAAACCTATATATAACATATATAGAAATATAAACATATATATATCAACATATATACACATAAGCATAAAACATTAAAACATAGTTATTTTTAAACATATGTGTATATATATACAACTATAAACATATATGCACATACCTTATATATATATATATATATATATACACAATGTTAAAACATAAATGTATACAAACGTAGATACACATATATTTGCACATATATAAACGTACAATATACATCAACATATATATACACACATAACGTTAAAAAAAAGGTTGATTGTGCGGTATCTGCGCACCGTACGGTACCCAAGAGGACAGCGCGTCTGCATGTACCCAAGTAGACTGTGCGCCTTAAGCGTACGGTGTTCGTGCGCTAACCCAAACCATAAACTCATCCCAACATTAAAAATTTAAACCGGGACTCACCCACACTTAAAAAAAACACCCGATGCCATGTGAAATAAAATAATTAAAATGACTAAAAAATGGGTGTGACAAAAATGAGTATTAAACTTTCTTGGGAATGGTTTTGGTAGTAAAGGTATCACAACTCATGAAATCCCAATGTCCAATAATTGATTATATCATTCATAAAGTGTTTATTAAAATAATAAATGTCATTTTTAAATTGATATTTTCAGTAGAAGAAATTCATTCTCAGTTATTGATTATATGACTTGAGAGTTTAAATATTTAAATTATCATATGGAAAATTCCTTATGTAATAATGACTCTCAAATTAATTTAATATATTGTTTGATTATTTATTTAGAGTTTCATTTTTCTCATAGTTATTGATTTATGATATATTATTCATTACATAAATCATATAAAGATTTTGAGTTTTCTATAATTCTTTATATTCCCAAGAATCTAATAAGAGTATTAAGAATGCCTGTAAATATTTTATGTTGGGAATAATGATATTCTAAAAAATAAATTAGCATTCAATTTTTTTATTTTAATGTAATATATTAATCTTGTATATATATTTTTTTCAATGAATACTAATGTTTTTGGTTTTTTGTGATTCAAACACTTATTTCTTAAGAGAATCAAATAAAGTAGACAATGGCATCAGGCGACTACGGTCAGGGTCATCACATTTCCTTTATTATTCATTACAAGTGATCAAGAATTATAACACAGCTCATCGTAAAATTAGTTTTTTCATCTAACATTATAGTTTTAAAAAAAATCTACTCCATTATATTAGATAACAACTTCCAAATATGAGGACACATCATTACTAATTTCATTGAAATTTTAAAAAATTATGTTTTATAAACATTTATAATTGAAAATTAGTATCAAATTATATTTTGATAAAATAACATAATATTTTTAATTTTTAATTTATTAATTTCAATATCTTCTTTCCTGGTAAATCATCCAAATTAAATATTAGGTAAATAATTGGGATTTTAGAGTATTAGAATGATAATTAAAGATAAAATTCAATAATATAGTGTGATCATTTCCATTATTTTGAATATATGTATCACTACAAGGAATTATAATAAAAACTTAAAATGATGAAAGGCCCCATTTTTATTATTTAAAATTAGATAAAATCATTTTATACCATAATATTCTCGACATCATCTTTTCAAGAAACAAAGGTGGTGGGGGTATACACACTTGGTGATGAAATGTTTTTATAAATCTATTTTCACCTTATTTAATATAGATCAAAGAATGTTGAATATATTTTTGTACGCATTAACATTAATGAGATTATGCTAATTCTGTGGTTTTGTTAGAAATAAGAAGGCTCTACCACATTAATGGTGATTCAATTGAAATGTTGAAAACATCTATTGAAACATTTATATCATATACCAAATAGATAAGTTAATGGAAATTAATCATTTTTATTTGTAATATTAGTTGGTGAAATAAATTAATTTTACTAACATTAGATTTTAGAAAACATTTTGTTATCTAAATAATTTATGATATTTACGTCCAATGAATATGATTATTTGTTTTACATATAGGTTGGATATGTGTGTTTAAAATCAGTTTTGACATAACATCTAATGTAGGTAACCATTAATCTAATATTATTTTTCAAAAAACTAGTTGCATATCTATTTAATATATTGAAAAATATGAATTTACATATAGGGATTAATTAGAGATATAGAATATATCACAAATAATTGTAAATTAAAATGTACATGATTCAGTTATCGACGTAGGGAACACTATATTAGAATAAGGAAAAATTAGAAATCATCATAAAATATTTTATATAACTGGGAATCATGTTTCATTCATAATCATGATATCTGAATATGAAAATTGTTTTCTCTTAAATTGAAATTATAATAACTATATCATCTATATCTTCTTACATGGCCGTAATTTGTTATTTTAATTTGGATAATATATACTCTACATTAGTTCATTATTTGTTATTAATTTTATATAATATCAAATAAATGATGTGATAATTTGTATTTGATCATTCCCAATATCCATTTAATAGCCTTAAATCTCTCAAAATTTAATGTCTATGTGAATGGGTTAGTGAAATAATGCTCAATATTCATAAATTCATGAGTGAAATCTAAATTTTGTGAATGATTTAAAAGAAAAATATATCAATAATCAATATCAATTTCTAATTAGCAATTTTATGGAATGTTTTAAAATTTTTATTAACTTTATTTCATTACCATTGATAATATATATATATATATATCAATACAATGTGTGTGAGATATTTTTTTATAAAAATTATTTTTATAAACATATTCTATCTACTAATTATTAAAATGGAGAGTTAAATGGTGTTTAAATCCTTATATTAAAATAAAAATAAGTAATCTCAAAGAAAATTTCATCTTTTGAATAAAATATTAACATTAATTCTAAAATTCATAAATTCAATATTTGAATAATTTTTCATATTAAAATCATATTTATATTGATAAAATAATCCACAAATGAATTTCAATATTAAATAGTGGAATGTTTTTACTAAATGTTATTATATTGGGATACATTAAATATAATTACATAATCATACTAAAACATATTATAAATATTAGACTAGATATGGATTATTTTAAAGTTACAATCATTCCTATGTAAATATTTTAATCTATAGGGTTAATAACATTATCTAGTTGTATCATATATGTAGCACTTATATAAAATAAATTACATTATAATTATGAAGAAAAATGTTTATATTAGTTTAGACATAATTTTGTTAATTTAGAATAATTACTTATAGTTCTTGATAATTATAAAAGCATATAAAAATCATATTTTCATCCATAATGTTCAGATGAAATTTATATTTCATATGATTTCATAATCTATATAAATATTACTTCTTGGAAGACCTAAATATAATGTTTTCAACATTTTTCTGTATAATCATTTTTAATTAAAATAATTATCAATTTAATTATTAGGATGAATATTTCTTATATAGATATTTTGAGAAAATATGTAGAGTTAATTATCTCATCGTGTTTCTAAAGTACTTTAGTCAACACTAAGATTTTAAAAATTCAAATACTTGATCTGGGTAGTTACTATTTTTTAAACCCATTTTCCAGTAAAAATAAATATCCATAAAAATTGAAAAAAAATAAAAAAAATTAACATTTCTCAAAATGTAGGTATATTTAGATATTCCATAATAGAAAGAAGGATGACCATACACCCAAATCATAATATAATTGAAAATTATTATCCATAATTTATATCATATTAATGATTATATACTAATAAAATAATGAAATATTTATTCTGAATAATTATTCCATTGTAATATAAAATGTTTTTGATATATTTTTTCATTTTTATAAAAAAACATTTATTGGTATATTTTATTATTGGCCACACATAGTCCTAGTTTAATTAACATGGATCTTTGAGTTTCGATTGATCAATCAATATCCCCAATAATATAATTAATGTGATGATTCATTTAAAATTTATTTCTTATACCCAAATTTTGAATGTTTATCTTCTTCTATAATAACATATTTTATTGTGTGGATTCTAATTTTAGTGATTCCCAATTTTATTTTTTGGATGATATTAATTATATATAATATCATGTCATCATTTCCCGAATTCAAGGATATATGAAATTTTAATGGTTTTATTATTATGATTCAAAATTCAAAAGGATTAACCTCCAATATAGGAAAACAATGAATAAAATTTTGAGATTATAGAATAATATAGAAGAATTTAATATATAACCATTTTTTTGAATCATCAACATAATAAAATTACTGAGTATATTGATCAAATAATAGAAACTCAATGTGGTTTTGAAAGTGTGAGAATATTTATTTATTATTTCATTTCAATGATAAAATTTAATGATATTATATATAATTAAATTTGGATGATGGTTATATAATGGTAGCTATGTTAGTTCAAATGGAATAATATGTGGTAATTAGTAAAACACCCCAACTATGTTACTATTGTAGGGTTGTAATGGTTTCTCTATGACAACTAGGATTGGAATATAATAATTATTTAGAATAAAGAATAAATAATTTTATATTGATATAACCATGACATGGATATACTCTATAGAAGAAATTTTTCTCTTATTACTTTATTCAAGTTCATATACATACCTCATTAATTTATGGATCATCTAAATTATCCTTTTATTAATTACATTAAATCAAATTTTTTAAAATGTTTTTTTATTTATAATGAGAATTATTTGGCTTTTAATATTCTAAATCATCCATTTCATGTATTTATTTATTCAAATGAAAATTTTAAAATATAATATCCCCTACGAAGATGATGAGATAAATAATTAAAGTTATTTAGAATAAATTTTTTTATAAAAGGACAAATATATGATAACATTTATATAAATATTTTCTAATAAAAAATTTATTCTATAAAAAATGTTAATAAATAAAATGTAAATCTATGAGGAAGCCACTTTTCAAGATCCTATAAAAACAAATGAAATGTTAGTTCCATGTGAGTAAGATAGTTTAATAGAACTTTTTAATTTTCTTTTAAATAATTAAATAAATATAAGGAATTACTATAAACTAGTAAAATTATTTTACTAAACTTTTAATTTTGGTGATCAATAAATTTCATAATTTATTATTTTTATATGATTTTTTCTTATAGGATACATCAATATATTGTTAGGAAAAAATTACATTAAAATATTTACATATGAAATTTTTTTATTAAACTAAATTTGAAAGCTAGTTTAGTATGCCTTATATTTTTTAGTTTAACCATGTAATTGTTGTAATATATCCAAACATAATCCCATTTAGAAAGAATTAAAAAAAATCAACCATTTAAATTGGTCATAAAGAGGTTATTATTTGATCCCTATAAATATAATTTTGGTTTATGTTTTTAAAAAAATTATTACTCTGGATATTTTAGAATTTTAGGAAATGGAACCATCATTTAATAAAATTTTCTTAGAGATTCATTAATTTGATCATGTACTAAAAACATTCAAATTATATCCATCAATATTCATGGTGTCTTATAAGTAGTATCAAGAATATATGTGAACAATTATTTCTTATAAAACACAGTCTCATAAACATTACATTGTAATGTACACATTTTATGATCATTTATCATAAAATATGTGAAATTTTACTAAAAAAATCCACCATAAGAATCTTAGTAATTATATTGTTTTCAAATGTCATTTTATTCCAAATAATATAAAAAAATGGGGATATAATTCTTCACATTTTCAGAATTTATAGTCATTTAGTGACCTATTCACCCATACATTAAAAAGTAGAATATTTCATTTAATCAAATATATGTGAAAACTTTTATAAAAATAATCAGATAATTTCTTGATGTTATTTGAAATTAACAACAGCTTCTTGACCTAGGGTGATTATATTTTATCTAAAATAATGAAAAAATTGATTCCATATCAAATTATGAAGACAAATGACTATATTCCATTTCAATTTGGATCATATTATTTTCAAAATGATACTATATTAATAATTTTATATAAAATATAACAAATATTTCTATTAGTATGAAGAAATATATTTTACATTTTTTTTTACAATTCATTATATGATTTATTTTTGATCCAATCCCTTATTTATTTCAATTCCATACTAGGATACCATGATTAATATATAACCATAGAATAAAAATATATTCCATAACTTAGGAGGATTTTAAATTATTCTTAGTTTTGATATATTGTTCCCTACACCAATCATAGTGTCTTGTTTATTTTTTATGGGTATGATTGATGAGAAATTCCCAGTCTATAATTTATCAAAATTAGGGAATTAATATTGTTCAATTGATTTATTAGATCTAAATATTGGTTTTTATGAAGAGGTTCTCAACATATATATGTAATTTTTTGATGATATTTAAAATGGGATAAGAAAATCCAATTTCTCTATTACATTAGAGTAATTTATCAAAATCATAGCTAAAAAAGTCATACTTTTTAGAGATAACCCTACATTTCATACCATATAGAGATGGAATTATAGTTTTATAGATTCATGTTTTGTGAGAATTAGAGAAAACCAAATCAATTTTCTTCTCAAAATGTGTGTAATGAATAAAGTTCCATCAGATGTTTTTGACATGTAAATTGAAGAAATTATAATATAGTAGGGTATAATTATTTTAAACAATGACATTAATGTATTTTATTTTCATCAATGAAAATAAATAAAGAAACTATTCTATTGTATAATTTAAATTTTAATAATGATGTACGTAGATACATTGACACATATCATCAACAAGTGTGTGGAACAAATAATTTTCTGACGAAAATGATATATTGATAATGTAAGGGTAAAAGTTATTTTAATCATCCTTTTATCAAATATAAATGGGTCCTTTAAAAATAGTTTTTTTATCAAAATATGTTATGATGATGCATCAGTTAAAATAAAAGGATATTATCCCACTATAATGTTCAATTGTTTTTGTTTTTTGATCAGAATCCCCATATAAAATCCATTTTGTTCATAAGTTGTCCAATGTGAAAGAGTGACTAGATAAGATGATGTATATGTTAATGAATAAAATAAAAGTATTTTATCTTTTAATCATAATAAAATATGTTATAAAATTTTATTTAAGGATGCTTATAGTACATCATTAATCAAAATACATTTGACTTCATTAATGTAATGTTTCCATTTAAAGAAAATATTATACTATAATAATGAATATTTTGATTGGAATCTATAATAACGGATTAAATTAGTAATTTTACTCATTATTAAGTTCAAAGGGAAAAAATTATTGAATTAATGAGAAAAGGAATTGTAATTATAATTGAAATCACCCAAATTAAAAAAATCTTTAAAATCTCATATCAGTAATGAAATATGATAGATGATGATTATATATTTTATAGTTATGGTTCCTCCACCTTCATAATATAATCAGCCTTCACTAAATTAATTTAATGTCCCAATTGTTAAAAATAAATTTAATTTTTAGATTATTGTGATAACTAAATTAAAAACCATATAAAAATTGACACTAGAAAATGTTGATCACAACACATATATGGTTAAAGCATCAAATAAATAATGATATCATTATTATACCTCTCTAAAATAGGGTAATCATCTGAAAGATTATATAAGAACTCTTCAACCACCTCTAAGCACTACTCCTCCCCAACCAACCTGTAACGCCCCGACCCTAGTTACCTAGAGTCGGTGCATTATTACGTATCATTCGAATGATCACAATGTATCATGTCTCGAAAGGCCGATTAGTTTAGTAGTCATGGAAACACTAGATATATTCATAAGTCTTACTGTAACAGCCCGAGATTTTATGAAAAATATTCTTTTTTATTTCACTAATGTCTTATGTTGTATGCTACACCAAAAGGAGCTTCCATAACACGCATCCTTGATTTGCCTTGCATTACACTCTATCGCGACCATCCTCGATAGCGTGTGTAGTACGCAATAACGAGTTTCACGAAACAACGATATGCTATTAAAATATTATTAAAACTATCTGTTATGAATAGTAAGAACCACTTTTTAAATTTTAGAAAATTTATCTCTCAAAATGGACTTCATTTTTGGATTCGGAGTATCGAATTTATCCTAAGGTGATATTTTGGTACTTTTCGGATAACTTTCATATTCTGATGAATAGTGAAAATTACTAAATTTAAGTTAAAAACAACTTTTTCAATCGAAATAATTAATAGTGATAAATTATTAATTTGAGTGTTTTTAAAGTATATTTAGAATATATTTTTACAATTTAATACAATGTTGGTCATTGGATGTAATTTCACATTTAATCTAGACATAAACAAGTGTCATTCTTTTGATAAATATTGTTTCTTAAAAACACGCTCTTTGTTTTAACAGCGGGATTTAATTATAAAAATAATTAATGCAACTTCTATGATATGAATTTGGTAAAATATACTTCATTTTTGAATTTGGAATATGAAATATAGCTTAGGATGAAATTTTGGCATTGTTCTGAAAAACATCAATTTTTGATGAATAGTGAAACTACTAAGTGTTAGTTAAAAAATTTAATTTCTTCATAAATCTTAAATTTACCGCTTCTGTGAATGGAATTTCAAAAATCCGAGAGACACGGTTGATGTCAGTAAGTAAAATGTGGTTCAATGAGATGAAAATAATTTTTGGTGAATAGTAACTTTTTACTTTTATTTACCACGGTTAAAAGTAAATAGGGTAATTAAGGGTAAAAATGATATTATTATTACCCTAACACATGTCCTAATTCTATTGGAAAAGTGTAATTCGACCAAAAACAAGCTTAGGAATAAAATATGACCATTTAGGCCCACTTGGATTAGATTAGGACATTTATTATTATTTCATTCAAAGAAGAGTTAAAAGAGTCAAAATCAAAGTTTATTTACTAAAACATTTTTAATATAGGGTTGTACATAAGATAAATTCGATTGTAAATATTCATTAGAAATATAAAACGATTTCCTACATGATGGTAGTTTATTTGTAATTTTTAGACATCAAATATTTTAATTTATTTATGACACAAAGATGATGCAGTAATTATCTTATTAATGAAATATTGACATAATTGATATTATAAATACCAAAATAAATGTAATTTGAGACTTTTTATGAATTCCACTAATTTTCTAGGTTACTATGATATATTAGTGTTGATCTAATCAACTTGTTTCGAACATATAATTCTGTTATGACTTTCACAAAAATCATGTATCAAATAGTGTCAAAATTGACACAAAATAGTTTTTAAATCAAATATTATATTATTAATTGTTATTTTATTCCTAAAAATCTAAGGTTCGGCCAAATGACTAAGATAAGGATATATGTATTAATAATATACAATTTGTGGTTCGTTTGGCATGTTATAATAAGTGTATTAACCATATAGTGAAAGAAAACAAAAAGACACGGTAAAAGTTAAATTATTTAACTTAGAGTTAAATCTAATTGATAAGGTTAAAATAATACCCTAAACTTGTCTAAATCCTATTGGATGATAGGATTTATACCCCTACCCAATTTAGCTTGTAAATAAGACCCTTTGGAACCATTAGAAACCTATTTTTACTTTAATATAAAATAATATTTTGAGATATTCCTAAGGTGCCCCTCTCCTCCCTTATAAAAGGACACCTCCTCCCCCTCATCCTCACACCAATTTGAGCACTCAAGCTCGGCCAACCCCTTCCAAAATCTCTTCTCCACTTCCCTAGAAACATCCTAGAGGTTCTAGTCTTCCTCAAATACCAATTTTAGTGCCCTAAGAGGATGTCTCAAAGAGGCGCTTCAAAGAAGAGGTGATTACCGTTACCAATTCTTTCATCTTTATTTCTTCTTCCACTTCTTCTTCTTAGGTTGTTTCATTATGAAGTAATAACATCAGTATCACTCATATACTGATATGTTATTATAAGTATAAAACAACCCTATTTCACCATCTATCCATCCTATGGGAAAAGAAATCACCGCGCGTGTGTACGTACGGAATACCGTCTCCACGCCGTGGTGTAATCTATTTTCCACCACCACCTTACATGGATGTGTATAATGGTGTAAAGAATAACTATACATAGTTATTAAAACATCATATTTATTCTGATATATTTTATAATCCACTCCAATTCAATTCAATATTTATGGAAATGATATCATCGCTCATGCGTACGTACGGACTACCGTCTCCACGACGCGATGAGATTCATTCTCCATGTTAACCATTTAAGAATGATTATAAAGTATATATAAGAAATAATAATGAAATATATGACATTATAAAGCTACTGGATTTATGTATATATATATATATGTATTTCATCTACTTACTTCCATTAAAGACAATAAGGAAAGGAAAACAACGTTCATGCTTATGTACGGACTACCGTCTCCATGAACGGTGTTTTTCATTTCATTTATCTATCTATTATATATATATATATATACTAAATATATATGATATATAAATAATATTTTATATTCTGTAAGTAAGTAAATCATGATATAAGTAATAATAATGTCAAGAACAACAAGTCAAAACACCTACGATAAATGAAACAATTTTACCCAAAACGCTTCTTTAACATGGAATTTACAAAAGAACGGGTAATATAATGTCATAAGTGAACCATATATGATATCATAACAATGAATATGATTCTTTAATAAGTCAATGACATTATTTAAATCATTATACAGGAGGTTTGGACACATACGAAGCAAATCAGACCTAAGGTAAGGGAAATATCACAATCTCATTTTTATCCGAGATTGTTTATACTTTAGTATTTACTGGGGTGTATTTTATCATCCACATCCATGTTTCCTCAATATGTAATATTATTTCCATTCACCTACAATTGTTTAAATCCAATTTTACCCTTTGGTGATTTTTTTAGTAAAAGATATGAATGTAATCTTTTGTTGTTTTTCGTACGAGGTACTTTTTGACTTTTTCGACAAAAGTATGAAGAATGTTTTTTTAACTTATACGACACGAACAAATTTGTTACGATTTTATAAAGCCTTATTTTCATGAAGCTTCCTCCAAAAGATTTCATGACTATTTTCAATAAAATATCTTTCTTTTAAAATTGCATGATGTTTTGTGAAAAGAAATTGATTTTGAAGAAGAAAGGATATTTTCCTCAAGAATTCAATTCAAGTGTTTTATCAAAATTATTTTCCATATAAAATAATAAAGGGTTATGTTTCTATCCATATTTTTACATTTATTTGACTATGTTGTGATGGAATTATGTTTATGAATTCCTTTATCTTATATGAATGGTTTTATGATGTCATGTTGTTTAAGAATCCAATTTTTATTACATGGGTTATGCAATGATGTATGATTTATGATTTTGTGGCACACATAATAATGGTATCATTATGATATGGGTGTGACCTATATCTCCCTCCAATGCATTGGGTAAAGATTTTATATCTCATGATATAGACATGGCTGGAATGGTAGGTTATACCGGTTCAGTGAAACATGACTGAAACGAGGGTTACTCGATTCAGAAAGGGACTTTGTCCACTAAGATAGTCTTGGCAATGAGTTTTGAATAAAAAGAAATGATTATCTATGATTATGTGTGAATGCCACAAAGTTTCATGTTTTTAGTTATGATTATTGTGATTACATTTCACTGCCATGATTTATCCCATGTTAGGAAATTATGATCTCTTTTGCAGGTTTTGATTTCTAAAAGTTATGTTCTTATGAATATGAAGTGATTGATTTTTCTTTTGTTTACCCTTACTGAGAATTTGAGCTCACTCTTTTATGTTTTCTTTTCCCCAGGATATAAAGAAAGGTTTTAGGTAAGAAAAAAAAGGATGATCTTTATGGGAGATATTGAAGATCTTTCACTAGGATTAGAAGATTACGTTCCGAGTTTCCAAAGACACTAAACTATTACGATCCTTGTGTGTGTTTTTTTGTTATGTACTAAGTATTCCGCAAAAGTAATGTAATGTCCTTGTACATCAAGCTTCGGGTCTCTACAGTTGGTATCAGAGGAAAGGTTTAGTCCACCTTTGGAAACTAGGATGCGAGAACTTTAGTGAGATTCCTAGATATATTTCTAAGGTATGTCTAGGGATGTCTCTAAGGTTAAGTATAAATATAGGTTATAGTCCTAGAATTGCGCTAACGATCTTAGAATTTAACCTAAGATGTTAGATATTGAGGGTACTCCCCCTTTATTATTTTGTTTTCCCTATCATGATTTTGCCTTTCACAGTATTCTTTTTGGGTTTTAGACAATGGTTGGAACCCGAAGGAACCGTGTTGATCAATGCAATGGACAATGCAATGATTGTCCTCCTGAACAAACAAATGTTATGGGAGATGGAGTGAAAAATCTTATTGCTATACTTACACAAGCTATGAATCATTCTGGACTTCCAAATGAGCAGAGAAGGGAACAATATTCTATTGAGTCCTTAATGAGCCAATGTCCACCTTGTTTCAGTGGGTCTTCCGATCCACTTGTTGCTGAACAATGGATTAGTACCACTGAAAATATATTTTCAGTTCATCAATGTTCTGAACATGATAAATTCATCTTAGCAGTATATCGTTTGGAAGGTGAAGCTGATCAATGGTGGAATCTTATCAAGAATACGAGGCAAAGAGATGAAATTGAGTCCATGGAATGGGACGAGTTCAAGAACTTATTTTTCAATAAGCACTTCCCTTGTATTTTTCGAACAAAGATGGAGAAGGAGTTTCTTGAACTGAAGCAAAAGGATGATGAATCTGTTGGTTTATACGAAGTGAATTTTACAAGACTTGCAAGGTATGCATCTGGCATTATCATCCAACCTGAAAGTAAAGTTGATCGATTTTTCAGTGGCTTAAAACCAAGTCTTCGAAGGGAATTAGCTATAAGAGACTTCAGTAGCTATGAAGAAATTGTGCGTTGTGATATCAAGTTAGAAATGGAAGTTGGTGTTACATATTTATCTCATGGTTTTGACAAGAAACGAAAGATGGAGTTCAAGGAGAAATCTCAGAATAATGGTGAAAAGAAGATGAATGTTTCCTTATGCACAAAGTGTGGAAAGAAGCATGGTGGAGATTGTCTTAAAGGGACTAGAAAATGTTTTAAGTGTGGAATTGAAGGTCATCAAGTAGCTGAGTGTCGAAGTAATGGAAAAAGGGTTTCTAATGATGTGAATAAAGCAAACACTACAGAGAACGCACCACCAACACTTCAATGCTTCAAGTGCAAGGAAATGGGGCATTATGCTAATAAATGCCCTAATCCAAGGGTTAGTGATGATCAACATGAGCAACCACTGAAGGCAAAGGACAAAGGGAAATCACATGCGATCACTATTGGAGATGTTGAATATGACAACGATGTGGTGGAATGATTAAGTGTTTATGTAATGGGATTCCAAAATAATTGTGTATCATTGAGTATTACAATATTTATTGATGTGGTATTCAAAGTGATTGAGATATTTTTTTTGGAAATAAGATGATATGCGCATAATGAAGGGAAAACGAGAAAATGAAATGTTTAATAGTATTCATGAGCTCATGATTGATATAAGGACTAAGTGATATCATGGTTTGAGTATATAGAATTTTGAGGATTTTGGTATGTGGAAGGTGTTAACTTTTAACTGCATTCATGTTTTCACTAAGGTATTCAAGAGAATACATGATTAAGGACTTTGAATGTTTGGAATGGGACCAACAAAACATATCTTATGATATATGGGGATAAACGATGGTATTAAATCTCTGGTAATCGTTTTCACATTGTTATGAGAGTGGACTGCAATATTATAGATAAGCCTAAAGATTGGAATGGATTATGTTGGACATAAGCTAGTATTGTTTAAGGATAGAATTTTTTTTTTCGATATTATTGATGGGATGTTATAGTAATATGGTTTTAGAAAAAGGTCAACCTGCAGGTCGGGCGACAGCCCATCGCTTCGGACAAGGCTGTGGAAATCGAACCCACAACCGAAATGTGACTGGCCTTTATCGCCTACCACTGGCCTACATGAAGTCCATGTTTAGTAGAAACTAGTTTTATGATATATGATGTATAAGTCCATTTTAAGAACCATATATGATTAATCTCACTATAGATCGACTTATGTATATTTAATAACTTTTTGCTAACCTTTTGTTTGAGGCAGATGGAATGACCCGTCATTCTCTCACAAGATCTGCTAACACTTCACGAATAACAAATTCAATTTCATTTATATAATAGATGAAGTGGAAATTGTTCAAGACACGAACAACAGTGAGATTGTACCAAAATAAAGTAAGTATTTATTCTAATTCAAATTCTTCAACTTTAGGGAAATGATCTTGAAAACCAAAAATGTTGTCCTAGTGATCTTATACCTGATGAATCAGATGGTACCTTAGATCATCACAAATTTATGGATTTGTGATTACTGGATTTTCCCTAGCCATGTTCTCTACCACTCTCCATCAGAACATGATGGTTAGATTTCCCTTCCATATCCATATTTTCACCTATGTGGAAACCCAGTGATTAGTTTATTTGGGTAATCGTTACATTTCATACATTAGTTTTTAAAGCAAGGTTTTGGTATTCCTTTTTACGATGTGGGTTTCTATTAAAGAAACTTTCGAATAGTAAACCATTTATAACCCCGACGAATTTCGAGGGCGAAATTCATTTTAAGAGGGGTAGAATGTAACAGCCCGAGATTTTATGAAAAATATTCTTTTTTATTTGACTAATGTCTTGTGTTGTACGCTACACCAAAAGGAGCTTCCACAACACGCATCCTTGATTTTCCTTGCATTACACACAATCGCGACCTTCCTCGATAGCGTGTGTATTACGCAATAATGAGTTTCACGAAACAACGATATGCTATTAAAATATTATTAAAACTAGCCGTTATGAATAGTAAGAACCACTTTTTAAATTTTAGAAAATTTATCTCTCAAAATGGACTTCATTTTTGGATTCGGAGTATCGAATTTTGCTTAAGGTGATATTTTGGTACTTTTCGGATAACTTTCAAATTCTGATAAATAGTGAAAATTACTAAATTTTAGTCCAAAACAACTTTTTCAATCGAAATAATTAATAGTGATAAATTATTAATTTGAGTGTTTTTAAAGTATATTTAGAATATATTTTTACAATTTAATACAATGTTGGTCATTGGATGTAATTTCACATTTAATCTAGACATAAACAAGTGTCAATCTTTTGATAGATATTGTTTTTTAAAAACACGCTCTTTGTTTTAACAGCGGGATTTAATTATAAAATTAATTAATGCAACTTCTATTATATTAATTTGGTAAAATATACTTCATTTTTGAATTCGGAATATGAAATATAGCTTAGGATGAAATTTTGGCTTTGTTCTGAAAAACATCAATTTTTGATGAATTGTGAAACTACTAAGTGGTAGTTAAAAAAATTAATTTCTTCATAAATCATAATTTTACCACTTCTGTGAATGGAATTTCAAAAATCAGAGAGACACGGTTGATGTCATTAAGTAAAATGTGGTTTAATGAGATGACAATAATTTTGGTGAATAGTAACTTTTTACTTTTATTTACCACGGTTAAAAGTAAATAGGGTAATTAAGGGTAAAAATGATATTATTATTAACCTAACACATGTCATAATTCTATTGGACAAGTTGAATTCGACCAAAAACAAGCTTAGGAATAAAATATGACCATTTAGGCCCACTTGGATTAGATTAGGACATTTATTATTATTTAAATCAATGAAGAGTTAACAGAGTCAAAATCAATGTTTATTTACTAAAACATTTTTAATATGGGGTTTTACATAAGATAAATTCTATTGTAAATATTCATTAGAAAGAAAAAACGATTTCCTACATTATGGTATTTTATTTGTAATTTTTAAACATCATATAATTTAATTTATTTATGACACAATGATGATGCAGTAATTATCTTATTAATGAAATATTGACATAATTGATATTATAAATACCAAAATAAATGTAATTTGAGACTTTTTATGAATTACACTAATTTTCTAGGTAACTATGATATATTATTGTTGATTTAATCAACTTGGTTCGAACATAAAATTCTGTTATGACTTTCACAAAAATCATGTATCAAATAGTGTCAAAATTGACACAAAATAGTTTTTAAATCAAATATTATATTATTAATTGTTATTTTATTCCTAAAAATCTAAGGTTCGGCCAAATTACTTATATTAGGATATATGTATTAATAATATAAGATTTGGGGTTCTTTTGGCATGTTATAATAAGTGTATTAACCATATAGTGAAAGAAAACAAAAAGACACGGTACAAGTTAAATTATTTAACTTAGAGTTAAATCTAATTGATAAGGTTAAAATAATACCATAAAATTGTCTAAATCCTATTTTATGATAGGATTTAGACCCATACCCACTTTAGCTTTTAAATAAGACCCTTTGGAACCATTATAAACCGATTTTGACTTTAATATAAAATAATATTTTGAGATATTCATAAGGTGCCCCTCTCCTCCCTTATAAAAGGACACCTCCTCCCCCTCCTCCTCACACCAATTTGAGCACTCAAGCTAGGCCAAACCCTGCAAAAATATCTTCTACACTTCCCTAGAAACATCCTAGAGCTTCTGGTCTTCCTCAAAGACAAATTTTAGTGCCCTAAGAGGAGGTCTCAAAGAGGCGCTTAAAAGAAGAGGTAATTACCGTTACCAATTCTTTCATCTTTATTTCTTCTTCCACTTCTTCTTCTTAGGTTGTTTCATTATGAAGTAATAACATCAGTATCACTCATATAATGATATGTCATTATAAGTATAAAACAACCCTATTTCACCATCTATCCATCCTACGGGAAAAGAAATCACCGCGCGTGCGTACGTACAGAATATCGTCTCCACGCCGTGGTGTAATCTATTTTCCACCACCACCTTACATGGATGGGTATAATGGTGTAAATAATAACTATACATAGTTATTAAAACATCATATTGATTCTGATATATTGTATAATCCACTCCAATTCAATTCAATATTTATTGAAATGATATCGTCACTCGTGCGTACGTACAGACTACCGTCTCCACGACGCGATGAGATTCATTCTCCATGTTAACCATTTAAGAATGATTATAAAGTATATATAAGAAATAATAATGAAATATATGAAATTACAAAGCTACTGGATTTATTTATATATATATATATGTATGTCATCTTCTTACTTCCATTAAAGACAATAAGGAAAGGAAAACAACATTCATGCGATAAATGAAATGATTTTACCCAAAACGATTATTTAACATGGAATTTACAAAAGAACTGGTAATATAATGTCATAAGTGAACCATATATGATATAATAACAATGAATATGATTCTGTAATAAGTCAATGACATTATTTAAATCATTATACAGGAGGTTCGGACACATACGAAGCAAATCGGACCTAAGGTAAGGGAAATATCACAATCTCATTTTTATCCGAGATTGTTTATACTTTAGTATTTACTGGGGTGTATTTTATCATCCACATCCATGTTTCCTCAATATTTAATATTATTTCCATTCAACTAAAATTTTTTAAATCCAATTTTACCCTTTGGTGATTTTTTTAGTAAAATATATGAAAGGAATCTTTTGTCGTTTTTCGTACGAGGTACTTTTTGACTTTTTCGACAAAAGTATGAAGATTGTTTTTTTTAACTTATACGGAAAGAACGGATTTTTTACTATTTTATAAAGCTTTATTTTCATGAAGCATACTCCAAAAGATTTCATGACTAATTTCAATAAAATCTCTTTTTTTTAAAATTTCATGATGTTTTGTGAAAAGAAATTGATTTTGAAGAAGAAAGGATATTTTCCTCAAGAATTCAATTTAAGTGTTTTATCAAAATTATTTTCCATCTAAAATAATAAAGGGTTCTGTTTATATCCATATTTTTACATTTATTTGACTATGTTGTGATGGAATTATTTTTATGAATTCCTTTATCTTATATGAATGGTTTTATGATGTCATGTTGTTTAAGAATCCAATTTTTATTACATGGGTTATGCAATGATGTATGATTTATGATTTTGTGGCACACATAAGAATGGTATCATTATGAGATGGGTGAGACCTATATCTCCCTCCAATGCATTGGGTAAAGATTTTATATCTCATGATATAGACATGACTGGAATGGTAGGTTATACCGGTTCAGTGAAACAGGACTGAAACGAGGGTTACTCGATTCAGAAAGGCACTTTGTCCACTAAGATAGTCTTGGCAATGAGTCTTGACTAACAAGAAATGATTCTCTATGATTATGTGTGAATTACACAAAGTTTCATGTTTTAAGTTATGATTATTGTGATTACATTTCACTTCCATGATTTATCCCATGTTATGAAATTATGATCTCTTTTGCAGGTTAAGATTTCCAAAAGTTATGTTCTTATGAATATGAAGTGATTGATTTTTCTTTTGTTTACCCTTACTGAGCATTTGAGCTCACTCTTTTATCTTTTCTTTTCCCCAAGATATAAATAAAGGTTTTAGGTAAGAAAAAAAGGGAAGATCTTTATGGAAGATATTGAAGATCTTTCACCAGGATTAGAAGATTACGTTTCGAGTTTCCAAAGACACTAAAATATTACGATCCTTGTGTGTGTGTTTTTTTTATGTACTAAGTATTCCGCAAAAGTAATGTAATGTCCTTGTACGTCAAGCTTCGGGTATCTACACTTACATTACATCATAAGGTAAAAAAAAAATACAACAACATCTTGTCTTCATATCCCCTCATACTATCTCTACAGGTCATTCATAAATTACCTGTTCACATCCTGGGAAAAATAAAACATTGAAAGGGGTGAGCTCAGATGCTAAGTAAGGATAACAATATAGTAGATGCTTTCATAGATAAGAATAAACACTTAAATAAATTTATATGTAAAAAAATCCTTTTAATCTTGAACTTCAGCATAATATGGCAAGATAAAATAAAATAATGCAATTTACTTATTCACATGGATATTCTACTAGTCGAACAATCACATTAAATATCAATAACCACTTTCTTAATGATGGAATGCATAATTCCAGAATATCATAACCGCGTAGCCAAGGCTTCATGCCAAAATTACAAATAATATTTTGTCAAGGCCTCGTGCCAAGACACTAGTTTGTCTCATGAGACCTACCGATGCATTGAGGAGCTATAGCGGGCTCCACCCGTCACTTACTAAGTCCAATGCATTCCTAATATGAAAAGTTTGAAACATAACACAAACATTCGTGTTAAAACTAGCATACGAAATGTCAATACTTATCCACAAACCATGAATTGTATAAAAATAGCACATCCACATTCAAACATAACTCATTCGATACAATATGGGAGAATGTATTGTATCATATTAACATCAATATAGAATAATGAATGATATTGACATAGATGAAAATAATCATCAAAACTATTTAAGAGAAATATCCCCCTTTTTCTTGAAATCATTTAAAAGCCACACTATTTGTCAAGAAGCCATTCAAAAATAGATTTTTGAATCAAAGTGTCTCATACCACTTTGAAACATTTAAAATGAGTTTTAATTTTAAAACTTTAATGGACATATAAATAAATCCTTAAAACTATTTTTAAAACATGGACATTAATGAGAAAGATTTAGAAGAATAAGTCTTTAAAACATTTAAAAATGGTATTTAAGTTAGAGTTTCTAACCAAAAGAGAGACAATTGAATTCAATTAATTAAGGTAATCAAACCATTTTAATTTCATTAGAATAAAGGGATTCATGATATACTATGTCAGAGTACATTATATACATCACATAAAAGTGATTTGGTGTATAACAACGAGGAAGTCTCAATGGAATGTAAATTGTAATGAAATCTATCATAAAGGACGTATCCATAGGTTAAGGATAAATCAAAGACATAATTACGTGTGAAAAATATAAATACACTCAATATGATTGGATATTTAGTGTAAAACAATCAATGGACATTCACACATATTCTTGTAAAAACAACACCAATGAATTGGATGTTTAACTCAACAAATAGATATTGAGAAAAATTTTCTCTTATATAGTTCATACGGATGACCTGATAATTTATCAATGGAGTGATTATGTGTATTAAAAGTATATCCACAGAAAGGGGAGTGGAATTTATGTCCTAATAAAATGAATATTGATTCTACACATAATCACGGTGTAAAATAATCAATGAAGTATGCGTAAAGCCAAATGAGTTGAAATTGAAATTTCAAATTCACTTATTGATTTGGTAACATACAAAATGTACACCCATGAAAGAAGGATCATACAATAATGATTTAAATATACATTAATTAAATTATATTACACAATGAATATAATCATGGGCAGTACACACACCACATGTAATAAATAAGTGGTGAACAATTGAATTCTCACAGAATTAAAAGTGAGATAAGAAACCCCTTACTTTGTACATTTTCCTTGGACGAGGGTAGGTTAACCTCCTTTATAATGGTGAAATAATTTTTATTTAATTATAAAAGAATCATATGCACTAATATTATATCATATATGATCTTTTAACATTTATTTTTTTAATAATATCTTAGAATTATTGTCGTTTCGGGTGTTAACGGGTTCATTTTCCTTTATATTATTTATTATTTGGGCCATATTTATTATTAATGGGATGTATATTATTCATATCCTGAATGATATCAAATATCTAAAAAATATTTTTAATCATTTATTGAGAATTAGTCTTGAATGGATATGATGGAGAATGAATCTCATCGCATTCGTGGAGACGGTAGTCCGTATATACGCACGAGCGACAATATCATTACTTTGATATTAAAATAATATTTAATTTGATTTTATATCATATATAAATAATAATAATCATGTTATATTTATTATTTACATGAATTACAAATCATTATTATACCCATCTAAATAATAATGTTTTGAATAACAATTATACTACGACGTGGAGACGATAAGCCGTACGTACACATGTATGGTGAAATGTAATTCAAAGGACGGATAAAATACTGAAATATTGTTGTAACATGTTTATAATAAGATCAATTTATAAATTATATACTAGAGTTATTATTTTATAAGGGTAATAACAAATAAAAAATAAGTGGAAGAAGAAAAAAATGTGAAAAGGGGTGGTGAAATCATTACCTCTTCTTCGGGTTCTTCCTTTTGATTTGATGAAAAGGGATCCTTAGGTTGGCTTTCTGACTAATGTAAGGCCTCTACGATGAATTGAGGGATGTTTAGAGAGTATTTGGGCAGGGTTTGGCAGAACCAAAAGGTTTTGAAGGTGTGAATTAATGAGAAGGGGAGTGACCTTTTATAAGAGGGGTGGGGGCCTCCTTTAGAAAAGCTAGAAATAATATTTTATAATAAATTCATATTCGGTTTATAATGGCTCTAAAGTGGATTATTTAAAGTTTATGGTGGGGATAGGTCGAAAACCACTCAACCAATAGGATTTAGATAGGTTTTGGTTACTATATTAACCTTATCTTTAAGTGTTAACTCTTAGTTATTTAGTTTCACTTTTACAATGTCTCTTTGTATTTTTATATTATATTGTTAATAAAAATTCTATATACATCTAAGAGAACCCCAAGTGGTCCATTAATGATACACCTATCTTTATATAAGTCCTTTGGTCGAACAATAGATTTTTAGGAATTTAATATCAATTAATAATATAATATTTGTTTTAAAAACTCTTTTTTGACAATTTTGACACTATTCAATAATTGATTGTTTGTAAAAATCATAACAGAATGATTACATCGAATAAAGTTAATTAAATCAATCCTAACATGTAATATTAACATATAAAATTATTGTTATTTATAAAAAGTCTCAAATTACATTTATTTGGGTATTTATAATATCAATTATTCTAATTTTTCATTAATTAGGTAATTACTGCATCACCATTGTGTCATAAATAAATTAACTTATATAATGTATAAATAATATATATAAAATACCATTATGTAAGAAATATTTTTTTATTTCTAATGAATATTTATAATCTAAAATCCAACATATATAACCCTATGTAAATTTTTTTTTTCAAAAAGATATATGCTTATGCCATTTTTTTTATTGTAACTTAATTAACATAATGTGTCATTATCACTTACAAGTTGCTCCATGGGGTCCAAAAATCGACCCAAATATGAACATGGTCGGAATTGTATAAAACAATAAGGTTAGGACACGTTTTAGGTTAATTGTTTATTATTATAATATTATTATTAACACTTATTTACCGGATTTACCCCTTAAATATCGTAAATAAAATATTTACCGAAGTAATTATTCAAAATGTCTAAAAATAAAAGTTACCTGTTTACACAATTTGAACATCCTGATTACAAATATGGAATCCATTTTTACAAATTCCAAACATAGAAGTTGAATAAATTAATTTAAAATTAATTCTCTCTGTCAAAACAAAAAGTGTGTTTTTAAGATATAATAACTATCAAAAGATTGACACTTTTTTATGTCCAATTTAATTGTAAAAATATTTCCAATGACCAACATTGTATTTAATGGAAAAAATATATTGCAAATGTACTTTAAAAACACTCAAATTAATAATTTATCAATATTAATTATTTTCATTAAAAAATTTGTTTTTAATTAAAATATAGTAATTTTCACTATTCATCAAAATATAAAAGTTATCCAAAAAGTACCAAAATTTCACCCTAGGCCAATTTCGATATTCCGAATAAAAAAATGAAGTCCATTTGGAGAGATATAATTTATAAAATTTCAAAAATGGGGTATTACTATTCATAACGGCTACTTTGAATGGTCGAGGTGTGTTTGAACTCGAATTTGCGTACAACACACGTGACTCTATTAATCAAAGAGAAGTGTACCGTGGAAGATTGGGGTGTTAAATTCCCCCCTCCTTCAATAAATTGCTTCCTCACAATTTTTAAAATTAGGCATTTGAATATAATGGAAAGTCCCACATCAGAAAAAGATTCAATAAAACTCTCAATTTAAAAGAAAGAAAGAGAAGTACAAAGGTCACCCGAGATAACCTATACTAGGATTTCATGTAGAAAAACATGGATATGGATGATAAAATAAATGTCATGTTATGATGGAGAGGGATAGAAAACATAATCAGGATAAAGTTAACAATACGAAAACCACAAACTTGTGATGGAAAAAACGGTCATAAGTTTCCCAATAGGAAAAGTAAATGGACAACATTTTTATAATTTTTTAAGATACATTACATAAAGATGAAGAATTCAATTCTGAGATTAACTAGAACATAAAGAGATACACTTTTTTTGGTAAATATTTTTTAATAAATTCATACTACTAACTCATTTTTAAACGATGAGTAATCAAGAAGACCTGGTCACACAAGAAGAGATAGAATAAACTTCTTATAGAATCAAATAATCCACGAAGGATAAATGATATATTTACCATGTCTTTAGAGATTAATCAAAACCAAAATGGTTACTATAAGATCCGATGATCCCCCAAAAAGATATTCCATTTTAGAAAGAAACACTAATCTTAATTTTTAAAATTAAACCATCAATACCACAAAGTTAAATAAATACCATTCAATAATCAAATGTCCTTAAAATCCTTCAATATAATCCAAACTAATATTGAACCCCAAAACTTATAATAATGTAGTCTTCCAAGATAAATGGTATCTCCAACTGACATCAATTACTCTTAAAGTCACATACTTAAAATCAATTAACCTAATCACATATTCTCTATTATAGGTTAATAATTTCTATAAATAACCCAAATCACTATAAATACACAATAAAAACATAGATAAAAATCCACCATTACTCCTCATGTGAAATCTCAAAGTATTATATTTTCCATGGGCATATAGTGTCCCCAACGAAGTGAAAATCTTGCAAAATAACATTTATCACTTAATCACCAAATCATTTTCCTATACTAAGGGTATTCACATGATAAGAAATAAGATCCCAAATAAAATTATTATTGATAAATAAAATCATTTAACTAAAAATAATAGTCACATTAACTAGGGACTTCACGTAGTCCAGTGGTAGGTGATAAATCCCAATCACACTTTGGTTGTGGGTTCGATTCCCAAAAATTTGTCTGACGTGACGGGTTGTCACACGGTCTGTGTGTTGTCCTTTTTCAAAAACTATATTTTACAACATTACCAAAATGAGATAAATTACTCAAAATAACCATTACATAATTTAACGACAAATGTTATCTCATACCTTGTATTTTCATCCCAAATTATAATAACTCGTAGTTTCCTCAAACCCAATGATAATATAAAACCAAATGGTTATTTATAACTATATCCACAAGAGAAAATACAATTCTTCCGAAAATATCATTTATACATGGGAAACTGTAGGGTTACAAATACAAGAGAAAATTATTCCAAAGTAAACCCATAAACATGGAGCACTAATACTTTTTAAACATTTCTCCAACCATTTATTTCCACATAGATTCTTCTTTGACCAAGAAAATATCTTATAGAATAGGGCATTCACTCGCATAATGGCTGGGTCCCCTACATTTACGGGAAATGACTATAAATGGATTATTGGGACCATTTTTATCTTCTTCCATAGTACACTTCATTTTTCTTCGGCAATTCGTCACTTTATGTCCTTCCTTCCCGCACGTAATGAATTTCTTTGTCCCATTGAGACACTTTCATAGGTGTATCCTTCCACATTTCCTTCATTATGGAAATTAAGGATTCCTTTATTTATGGTCTCCACTTCTGGAGCTCTTATCAATCATCACATTTCTCTTCTTTATTGAGTCCGGGAATTGGTTAATATATATATTGTTGATTATATTTTTGTAAAATTTATTTGGCATGAAGTCAATATCTTTTACGCCAATCAACATTCCATTTTGTTTCTCATTGCCACCACCGTTCCCACCTTTTACATCATTCACAAAGTCACTATGACTTCCTTGGAATCCATCCATTGACTAAAATAAGAAAGCATTGTGTGAGTAACAGTAGTAATGAAATAATTTATAGAATATCATGTCACCATATTCTCAATTTTAAACACATTATGATTTACCAAGGTCATTTAATCTCATATTAAATATAATACATCAAATCGGTTTGTAAATAAAATGTAAATTATCCTAAGTATATCCCATGGGAGTGTCGTAACCAAGAGTGCAGTAAGGCCCGTTGTCATGCACCAGTTCCCGTTCGAGTCTAGCTTAAAGCGGTGTTTTCGGGTTTTACTCATAGGTACATTTGTTCTAGAGCCGCCTCTACCTTCCCGCATCCAGACAGGGATGTATTGTTCGAAAAACTCACAAAATCTCTACAATACCAAAATTTTAGGAAGTTCGTCTATACTAATCCTCAAAGTCTATCTTAGGTCTATGTGCTCTAATCAGATTTTATCTAAATATAGCTTCCATGTTTTGTACTAAACTTCCTTAGATACCAACTATAATGCCCTGATCCCAGTTACCTAGAGTCAGTGCATTATTACGTATCATTGGCATGATCACAAAGGATCATGTCTTGCATGACCGATTAGTTTAGTAGTCTTGGAAACACTATATATATTCATAAGTCCTACATTACATCATAATGTAATAAAACTACAACAACATATTGTCTTCATTTCCCCTCATACTATCCCTGTAGGTCATTCATAAATTACTTCTTCACATCCTTGGAAAAATAAAACATTGAATGGGGTGAGATCAGATGCTCAGTAAGAATCACAATATAGTAGAAGCTTTCATAGATAATCATAAACACTTAAAGCAATTTATAAGTTAAACAAAATCCTTTTAAACTTGAACTTCATCATTATATGGCAAGATAAAATGAAATAATGTCATTTACTTATTCACATGGATATTCTATTAGTCGAACAATCACATGCAATATCAATAACCACTTTCATAATGATGGAAAGCATAATGCCAAACTTTCATAACCGCATAGACAAGGCCTCGTGCCAAGACTACAAATAATATTTTGTCAAGGCCTCATGCCAAGGCAATAGTTTGTCTCATGAGACCTACCGATTCAATGAGGAGCTATAGCGGGCTCCACCCATCACTTACTAAGTCCAATTCATTGCTCATATGAAATGTTTGAAAAATAACACAAACATTCATATTAAAACTAGCATACAAAATGTCAGTACTTATCCACAAACCATGAATGGTATAAAAATAGCACATCCACAGTCAAACATAACTCATTCGATACAATATGGGAGACTGTATTGTATCATATTAACCTCAATCGAGAATAATGAATGATATTGACATAGATTAAAATAATCATCATAACTATTTGAGAGAAATATCCCCCTTTTTCTTGAAATCATTTAAAATTCATACTATTTGTCAAGAAGCCATTTAAAAATAGATTTTTCAATCAAAGTGTCCCATACCACTTTGAAACTTTTAAAAGGAGTTTTAATTTTAAAACATTAATGTCCATATAAATAAATCCTTAAACCCATTTTTAAAACATGGACATTAATGAGCAATATTTCGAAGAATAAGTTTTTAAAACATTTAAAAATGGTATTTTAGTGAGAGTTTCTAACCAAAACAGAGACACGTGAATACAAATAATTGAGTTAATCAAAACTTTTTAATATTATGAGAATAAAGGGATTCATGATATACTATGTCAAAGTACATTATATACATCAAATAAAAGTGATTTGTTGTATAACAACAAAGAAGTCTCAATGGAATGTAAATTGAGATGAAATCTCTCATAAAGGCTATATCATTAGGTTAAGGATAAATCAAAGACATAATTATGAGTGAAAAATATAAATACACTCAATATGATTGGATATTCAGTGTAAAAAAATAAAAGGACATTCACACATATTCCTGTAAAAACAACACCAATGAATTGGATGTTTAACTCAACAAATCAAGATTGAGTAAAATTTACTCTTATCAAGTTCATACCGATGACCTGATAATTTATCAATGGAGTGATTATGTGTATCAATAGTATATCCACAGAAATCGGAGTGTAATTTACGTCATAATCAAATGAATAGTTATTCTACACATAATCTTGGAGTAAAATAATCAATGAAGTATGCGTAAAGCCGAATGAGTGGAAATTGAAATTTCAAATTCCCTTACAGATTTGGTAACATACAAAACATACAGCCATGAAAGAAGGATCATAAAATGATGATGTAAATATATGTGAATTAAATTATATTACACAATGAATACAAACATGGGCAGTACACACACCACATGTAATAAATAAGTTGTGAACAATTGAATTCTCGCAGAATTAAAAGTGAGATAAGAAACCCCATACTTTGTTCTTTTTCCTTGGTCGAGGGTAGGTTAACCTCCTCTATAATGGTGAAATAATTATTATTGAATTAAAAAATAATCATATGCATTAATATGATATCATATATGATCTTTTAACATTAATTTTTTAACAATTTCTTAGAATTATTGTCGTTTCGGGTGTTAAGGGGTTCATTTTCCATTATATTCTTTGTTATTGGAGCCATATTTTTCATTAATGGGATGTATATTATTCATACCCAGAATTATATTAAATCTTTAAAAATTATTTTAAATCATTAAATGATAATTAGTCTTGAATGGATACGATGTAGAATGAATCTCACCGCGTTCGTGGAGACGGTAGTCCGTACGTACGCCCGAGCGACAATATCATTCTTTTGATATTAAAATAATATTTCATTTGATTGTATATCATATATACAGAATCATTATCATGTTATATTTATTATTTACATGAATTACACATCATAATTATACCCATCCAAATAATAATGTTTTGAATAACAATTACACCACGACGTGGAGACGGTAAGTCGTACGTACGCACGTATGGTGACATTTCATTCAAAGGATGGATAGAATACTGAAATATGGTTGTACCATGTTTATAATAACATCAAATTATATATAATATACTGGATTTACTTTTTTAGAATGGTAATAACAAAGAATGAAGAAGTGTAAGATGAAAGGAACTTGAAAAATGGTGGTGAAATCATTACCTCTTCTTCGGGTTCTTCCTTTTGATTTGATCAAAAGGGATCCATAGGATGGAATTATGATAAAAGGAAGGCCTCTAGGATTAAGTGAGGGAATTTGAGAGAGTATTTGGGCAGGGTTTGGCCGAACCAAAAGGCTTTGATGGTGTGAATTAATGGGAGGGGGGTACCCTTTTATAAGTGGGGTGAGGGGCACCTTTGGAATAGCTAGAAATATTATTTTATAATAAATTAATATTCATTTTATAATGGCTCCAAAGTAGATTATTTAAACTTTAAGGTGGGTATAGGTCTTAAAAACTAAACCAATAGGATTTAGACAGGTTTGGGTTACTATAGTAACCTTATCTTTAAGTATTAACTCTTAGTTAATTAGTTTCACTTTTACAATGTCTCTTTGTATTTTTATATTATATGGTTAATAAACATACTATATACATCCAAGAGACACCCAAGTGGTCCTTTAATGATACATATATCATTATATAAGTATCTTAGTCCAACCTTATATTTTTTAGGAATTTAATATCAATTAATAATATAATATTTGTTTTAAAAACTCTTTTATGTCAATTTTGACACTATTCAATAATTGATTTTTTGTAAAAATCATAACAAAATTATTACTTCAAATAAAGTTTATTAAATCAATCCAAACATGTCATATTAACATAGAAAATTATTGGTATTTATAAAAAGTCTCAAATTATATTTATTTGGGTATTTATAATATCAATTATTCTAATTCATCATTAATTATGTAATTACTGCATCACCATTGTGTCATAAATATATTAAATTATTTAATGTATAAAAAATATAAATAAAACACGATTATGTAGGAAATCATTTTATATTTTTAATTAATATTTATAATTTAATATCAAACATATATAACCCTATTTATAAAATGTTTTTCTAAAAGATATATGCTTATGTCAGTTTTGTATTTATTTTAACTTAATTAATATAATGTGTCATTATCACATACAAGTGGCTCCATGGGGTCCAAAAAACGACCCAAAGATGACCATGGTCGGACATGTATCAAAAAATAAGGTGAGGACACGTTTTAGGATAATTTTTTATTATTATAATATTATTTTTAACCCTTATTTACTGGATTTACCTTTTAACCATGGTAAATAAAATATTTACTGAAGTAATTATTCAAAATGACTAAAAATAAAAGTTACCTATTTACACAATTTTAACATCTTGATTCCAAATATGGAATCCATTTTTCTAAATTCCAAACACATAAGTGGCATTAAATAATTTAAAATTAATTCCCGCTCTCAAAAAAAGCGTGTTTTTAAGATATAATAACTATCAAAAGATTGACACTTTTTTATGTGCAATTTAATTGTAAAATTATGTCCAATGAACAAAATTGTATTCAATGGTAAAAATATATTCTAAATTTACTATAAAACAACTAAAATTCATAATTTATCAATATTAATTATTTTGATTAAAAAGTTGTTTTTAATTAAAATTTATTAATTTTCACTATTCATCAAAATATGGAAGTTATCCGAAAAATACCAAAATTTCACCCTACGCTAATTTCGATATTCTGAATCAAAAAATAAATTCCATTTAAGAGATTGAATTTATAAAATTTCATAAAGTGGGTATTACTATTCATAACGGCTACTTTGGTTGGTCGAGGTGTATTAGAACTCGATGTTGCGTACAACACATGCTACTGTATTAATCAAAGAAAAGTGTATCGTGGAAGCTTGGGGTGTTACACTACCAGCCATCAAAAATCCAAAAAACTATTGAGTTAATTATATAAATTCCCATTTAAACTTGAAACAATTTATTTCTATCATATTTTGAGTGGAGGGAATCCATATGAATGAAATAATTATAAAGATTAAAATTATAATAAATTTGTAATCACAATGATATAATAGATTCAACATAATCATAATTAAGAATCTCATCATCTACCATTTAATAATGTCATCCTCTCCTAAAACAAGTACTGACTCCAATAAAATTAATTAGTTTCAACCAAAATACCTATAATAGAAACCTTCAACTTTGTAATTTATTTCCACTCCTCTGCCTCTTTTTATGATTGATTTTTAGCACGTAGTTATGAATTAAAAAAAATTATTTATGTAAAACACTAACCCACATATTATTAATTGAATAATTTACCTTAAAGTAGCATAGCTAAAACCGTGATTCTATCTAAAATTTATACTCCTATAAAGATGAAACAAAATGTATCATGTAATTATTAAATAAAACATAGTTTGAGGATAAATTTTATGTATGCAGTAACACATGAATTTAATACTTATAAATGTAGATAATATATTTAGATGATAAAGACAATATTGATCGTTGATTAGTTATGTAATCACTTCAATCCATATCGATCAATGAAGATAAATAATTTTTTAGTTTGATCTACTACTGAAATTGTTAATACAAAAAGGATATATTCAAAATACATAAATACATTGAAAATAAAAAAAATCATGAATTCTTACACGGGTAATGTAAATGAATATTTTTTATTTTATTTCTTTTAGAAAAATTTCAAGGTATATTTATGTATATCCATTATTTTTTTATTATATAATTAATTATTACTTCCGAAAAAATATTTCTAAATAATATTCTGAATTGAATAGTGGCATTCAATACCTCATATTTATATGAAAAAAAATTTAAAACATACATTGAAATCAAAAGAAATTATCTATAAGTTTCCCTAGTTCAATTAGTAGGATGTTCGTATTGATATTTCTGACATAATTCAATGAAATACAGATCAAGATTAGACTATAGTTTTTATTTATTGAAGGATGATATGAAATCATAAACAATATTTTATTTATTTTAATTCATCTAAAAATATATTATTTCAATTATTTTTAGTCGATAAATTTTTTTTAATCGACAATAGATTGAAGCTCATAAAATCATTGGTAAGTAAAATATACTTTTTCAATAAAATTTAAAGATATAAATTATTTTATAATAAAATATAATGGTATTAATCAATATTTCTAAAAAAATGAAATATTTATATTTTTTATAAACATAAAAATTTTAATTTTTTTATTATCTAAAAAATGTATACTTATAATTTTAATTATACATTTTATCTTTATATAACGATAATTTAGTTTGATATGTTTAAGTTTATTATAAAAATGTTTTGTTTTATAATGTGGTTTAGTAATTATTATGTGAAATATTTTACTAAAATAACTTTTTAATTTACATTTGAGATATGTAATCAGCTTTTATCTATGCGGTCATGTGATCTATAAAAGGCTATATATTACTGAGTCATTTATTAAATTAAAATTAATATATCATTATTTATAATTAAAATAAATATATATATATTTTTAATAATTTTTTATTTTATTTTATTATATAATGAATTAAGTAAATGAAAAATATATTCTATAATATTTATAAAATAAAAAATAAAAATATTATTTCCAAATATCTAAAAGAATGGAATAAGACTAGTCATTTTCAGTAATAGTTTCTTTAACCAACTTGAATTTATAATTTCATAATAATTATATTCTATTCCTTGTAAACGAAATGAAAAGTTTTTGGAATACCTAATAGATCATCTCCCATATTTATGTAATGAATCTTAATATATGTATTAAAATATAATTTTTTTATATTATTTAGGACAAGGAATTGCCATTTTTTCATGATTAAACACTAAAATACACATCAACTTGTCAATCATCCTACTATTTTGTGAATAATTATTTATAACACATTAACTATCATGTCTTCTATTTATCTAATTTATATTACAGTTAATGTATTTGAAGGGAGCCCTATAATTAAAAAATGATACATAAATTTCATACTAGATCAAATAATATTAAGAAATGTATCAAGATCATTAAATTCATAACATAATGGAAAATTTGATCTTTAATTTTTTTAAAAACTTATAATTTTTTCAGTTGTGCAATAGTACTTATAAAAGTTATAATTTATCTTAGTCTGTTACGAGAAACCACTATTTTAATACCATGCCTTATATATCCTTTTATACGATTAAAATTAAATATTTAAAAGAAAAAATAACCTTTTATGAAAATTAAAAAATCATTTTACATATTGTTTTAGTAAATTATATTAACCATTAATAACATTGAGTTTAAAGGGGTTTTTTTAATTATTGTACGGTGGTGAAAAATATATTTAGGTTATATAAAAGGATTCTTATATGTTCAGTGGATTAATCTTAATGTTGATACTAGTGGGGTTACATAAATCTACTACAAACATCTAGATGAACTATATATAGTGAATAGATTTAGTATTATGTGTGAAAAAAACATTATTGAAGGCATAAAATGATTGAAAATTTTCATTAATATGATCTTTCAGTGTGTTGATTTTGGGGATTTATGTTTGGATCATATAAAAGGAATTTTTAAGAAGATTAACTAGAAATTATACATCAATTCTCATTCTTTGGTAGAATAATAAGAAATCAACGTGGTGAAATTATATTCACTAGGGCCTTTGTATTTTTATTCTAATAAATAGATGAATAAATTGATGGGGGTCCTAATATATTTATGATACATGCTATAAGTGATTATATTGTGACCAGGTAATGAAATGTAATTTTTATGTAAATGTGATTGTGAGGATGTTATGTTGATTAATGTGATGATTGATTAGATGGTGAACCTATTCATATTTGATATGTCATGATTTTTGGTGGAGAATTAAATTGAGGGTGGGAGATTGTATTTGGATTAACAACATGTATTATTGTGAGATTACATTAGGGTAAAAATCTTCCCAACTGATGTATTTTTCATGGGGGTGCATAAGTTTCAAGATCTTGAAAAATAAAAAAATCTCTTACTAGTGGATAATTACCTATCAAATAATTTCCACTATAAAGGATGGTTCCTTTTCACTAGATAACTAAAATTTTATTGTGACAATGTTATAAGGTTCTATGTTGGAAAATATATAATTCATTATGGTGAAAAAAAATTGTGAAAACTCTATCGGTTGACATATTCATGGTGAGGTAGATGAGATAGAATATTCTTGTAGGTAGATAACCACTTTATGATGGATATGCATTAAAATTTTCCCATTATAAGGATAGGTAGATTTTCTAGTGGTCTATATGAGTCCCTTGTGGGTAAACAACAACATTATAAAATTTTATTGAGTTACAAATAAAAATAAAACATCTTGGCTTGGGATGAATAATAGTGGTGGTTATTCTTATAGTGATGGTTTTGGGTTTATTTTTAGTTAGTAATTATAATTTTTTTAAATGTGGGGTGATCATTTGATTTATAAATAAATTTGAAATTAATTTGAATGAGTAATTTAATATTTTTATTGATCGAATAAATTTTTTATTTATTCACTAAACATATGTGTTACCATGATTTAATTATATAGATTGTAGATACTTTTTAGGAGGAGGTGAGTTTTTATATTTATCTATTGATGAATGATTAATATATGCTATTATTATAATTTCTCAAATAGCGGTTTTATAGTGTCTGATGATCTTAACTCATGACACACTAGACATAAGTTATCGATTATTTGAGGGGTTTGGTGTTTTTATTAAATTTTTAGATTTTTTACATTTAATATAATGAAATTATATACATTATGCATGTTAAATATTTCAAAATTGGATATTTTATTTTGGGTGATATTGTGTTTATTCCATAAAAGTTAATTACCTTACAAATTTGTTTGATGATATTTTCATGGTGAAGTCACCAGAACATTAGCTATTGAATTCATACTTCCTAGGCCACCATAAGACTACTTTTTATCTCATGATGTGTCATTCTGAGGGTAGTTATTGATAGAATCGTATAAGAACTAATATTTTTTGGATGAATTAATCCTCAAAATATACATTCATGATCATTATAGGATTTTCAATTCATTTTTTATTTATTTGTGTTATGAATGTACTACTTGTGTTTATATGTATTTTTAATATGAAATTTCAAAATTGTATTCATGATATTATGGTCATCATAATTGCAGATATTTTAGTTGAATGGAATATAATGGAATACCATGTACAATTTCATTGAATTATAATGGCATTGATAAAGGATCAATAGTTTTAATGGAATATATAAAATACTATGTATTTTCACATGGTGTGTACATTCTTTTTCATGTTTTTTAGATTATATTGTAGAATTTGGGGGATAATTCATTGATATTTTTTGTGCAATCTATTATAGAATGTATCATAAGTAAATATGTTTAGGGTTTTATAGTTATTATATGTAATCCGTACCCATTGTTTTCCCAAAATCTGACTGTATAGTTTTCTTTTGAAAGTAAAGGGAATTATTTTCGTTATATGGGGACGGGTAAGAGTATTTTTAAAATATAACGTTGAAATTTTTTTGAGAGTAATTTCATTGATTTAAAGAGGAGGGATTTCTTTATGATGTATATTGGGGTGTATCTAATAATTGATTTTATAGTGTTCTGATAGAGGGGATAATAATCATTATTAATCCGTCCATGTAGCTAAATAATAATTATCACAACAATTACACCCATGATATTGTGAATGTGGATGTGGGGCATAGACTTGACATGTGGAGACATTAATTTTGTGCAGAATGATTTATGGTTTATATGGATCAAAATTGTTTAAGTTGAATATAATAATAAATATAATTTAATTTAATATATATTATTGGAGTTCAATTTCAAGTACATTATTCCTTTAATAACACAAATAATTATCAAAATGGTTAACAGATAGGTAACTAAATGATTCAGTATTACTGTAATGATGGATCTTTAAAAATACTTCTGAAATGAATTGAAATAGTGATGTAGTAATATTTTTAGCTTTATTATTAATGAGATTAATAAGATAGAGAATGAATTTTTTATTAGGGAGTGAAAAATACATTTATGTAATATTTTGATGAGTATCTGGTGGGAGATATTTTTGGGAAAATATAAAAAATATATTATGAGCATTAATTATTTTGATCCTTAATCATAGTTTGATGGTCATTCACTATTTTTCCATGAGATTTAATTTTCCCTAAAAGTATATAAGAATATTGTTTCATGAATTCAATAGTTTATAATTAACAGTGTATTCTAGAGTTGAAAATTTGTATTATGAATTAAGGAGATAGTTTTAGGATCAACGTATGAAAAAAGTTGTAGTTATTTGTTTATATCAAGGTATTTATATTAATTAATTGAATATATAACATCTTTCACTAGTGGTTTTTCTCTATCCATTAAATATTAAATATTTTAAGTGGTAGGATATTAAAATTTACATTATGAAACTATTTACATGTATCCTAAAGGGTTTGATTTTATTATGGTTATTTTGGATTTATTAATTAAATTCTAACTATTAATTACAATTAAGGAATCAATAATGGTGGATATTTTGGTGAATGATTATATGATATATTTGAAAATGATTTTTGATCCAATGTGATTAATATTTGCGAGTTCCATAATAAGTTACATTCAATAGAGTATAAAGTCAAGAATTTAATTTGGAAGCTCTAAAAGATGTCGTGTTTGTAAAAATGTTTCTTGGTGGTGATAATTTGGATTATTTAAGAATTGTATTATTAGTTAGAATATTTATATAAATTAAGAGTTCAATAGACATAATTCTAAAAATATTTGAATTTATTTAAATAATTTGGATTTTTGAAACAGTAAGTATTAATAGAATGTGAAGATTGATTGTAATTTATGAATAACTGTACTGAATTTTTTTTCCAATGAGTAATTTTTGGAGTTGGATTTATGGTTTTTCTATGAAAAATGAATCTATGACATAAAAACATTCGAATTAGAATAATTTAATTGCACATTTGGTTCTATAGAATTAAATATATTGTATGAGGTGAATGAACATAATAATGTGTACCACATAAGTGTTATTTATACATATGATTATGAACCATTCAAATTTTTGGTATCATCTTGAAAATCATTAGTTTACTCTATAATAAAGACCTTGTGATTAACTCATAAAGGTATGTTTTAGAAGGATATGTTCAATTAATCCTATCATGTAAAATGTTTTCTATTTTTTGATCAATTGTTTCTGAACTATGAGACATTAAAAGTGTTATACTAACTATAGAAACCTATTATTCTAAATTTATAGACATTAACATAGAAAATATATAATCGATATCATTCCATACACACATCCCATAATTTATATAAACAGAAATATAATAAATAATTATAATTATGAATTTAAAATAGAAGTCATTAATAATAATAATCAAATTATTGGAAATATTTATAACGGTTTCAAATAATTCAAATTTTTTGATTTATTTATAATAAATAATTATTTCATTTCATGGATGTTTATTTTATACTTTAAAAATATAACTTCTTTGAAAAAAGTTTTTATAAAAAAAATCATGTGAATATCAAAATTAATTTCTAAAATTTGGGGATATTTTATTTAAAAAAATTAATAACATAATTGAAATTAATATATATATATAAATATTTCATTGTATTAATTTTTAATTTTTTTCAAAAAATAACTATTTTTCAGTGATTTGAAAAAATAAATTTTTTTATACAAACTATCAACTTTTTCATATAATTGTACTGATATTATATTATTTTTATATTGATGTAAAATAATTATTTTTAAATTATTTTCATAAATTTATTTACGAAATAATCATTTTAATGCATGGTTTTTGTTTGAGTGTATCTTTTACCTAAAAACATTTTTTAAATCTATATTTATATGCACACTAGGTTTTTATCAAAATATATTATTTCAATATCTACTTATTAATTAATATAATTAATTTTAAATAAATTATATTCAATAAAATATTTGAAAAATAATTTAATTATTTATACATGTGAAGGAATGGAGTTCAATTTTGTTTTGTATATAAAAATTCATTTTCTCTAAAATGTGGTTTACTTTGTGTTTGCACAGTCATTTAAAATTAAATTCTTCCATATATAGATATTGAATTGATTAAAAATTATTCTATTTTTGGAATAATAATAATAATTATTATGTAACTTTTTTATCTCAAATATATGGGAAATAGAAGGAAAACATTTTATAATGTCAAATAAGATACCCTAACATATGGATAAATCATTAAACCAAGGACAATTTGAAAATATTTCACATAAGAAGAAAATGGATATATATGTATGTTTAGGAGGAAAATATCATGGATAAATGAATTATCAATTTCCTTCATTTCAATAATATGGGTTGATATAACCATGATATTTCTCAGAAGAAGTGTTAAGTATTTTATATGTAGAAATGATGTTCATATAGCAATGAATTTCTATCAATTTAATTTCATTCCATGTGGAACATGTGAATTATCTATGTTAAAAAAATTATTCCAATAGAATAGTATTTGAATCGGGAAAATAATATGTTATTCAATCCTATTTGTGGATTTCAATTCTTATGTCACGCATATCCAACACTGTAACGTTTGGGATATAATGTTAGAGATAGTAATAATAATCCCAATTAAAAAGTTATCATTATTAATTTGGTGTAATTTTTTGTAATTTTTGGCATTGATCTGTCTATCTATTTTTATATTTTATAAATTGACAGAATAAGGAAATAAAAATTTATATTTCAAACCAAACTATGATTTTATATCTGTGATAGCATAAATATGAACCACCAATGAAAATTACATTGATTGTATGGGTCATGATTCCAATTCAAAGTGGATATTTATCTTTCAGGATAAGAAATTAAACATCATTTATATTTCTATTATATGGTAGTTTTTTATGTTTTTTAGAATATTTACATATTCATACTCTGAATTTTGAAGTTTTGTTTTTATTAGAACCCATACATAAAAATACAGCTATTTGAAAGAATAAAAATAAAATTGCCTTGATTTATATTATATAAATATAATAGAATGAAAAATAGAATATAAATATTGTATTCCTCCATAAATATACATCATCATGGGGTATATATTTACATTTTTAAATGAATAACATTGGTTCACTTTGACTATGTATGGATTACCATGACCATAAGATGATAATGATCAATAAAATGTATCATTTACCCAATATTTATGATGTTCTAGATCAATTAAAAAATAATAATTTTCTAAGAATAGTCCTTGATATGTATACTTTTAGTTGAGGGTCAAAATTCAATACACAAACCAAAATTCCATTCATTCAAGGAATATTCCCAATTAATTTATACAAATTCTATTTGGTCTTACAAATTACCCAAATATAATAATTGTTTTAATTAATATATTATTTAGATATTTCCTTTATGAGTATTTAAATGTATTTATTGGTGATATTTGAATATATTCTATGAGAATGTAAGGGATTCAAGATCACTTGTGCATTGTAATGGAAATCATAAAGAAGGTGAACTAGTGTGAAATATTTATAAATCATGAATTTTCTATATAAAAAGTTCTATTTTTGGGTTATGTAATCTCTAGAAAGGGTTTAATGGTTGGTCAATGAAAAAAAAGGTATCAAAATTTTTTCAATATTGTCCACTTTGACTATGATTTATAGTTTTCATTGTGTGGAATGATATTAAAAGGAAATTATGATGGGTTTTTCATGAATATCAAATCCACTCACAATGTCACTTGGAATGAATGTGATCTTCCATTAGATAGATGACTGGGAAGAAGCATTAAATGATCTAAAAATAATGTTATTTAGTGAACCATACCTCACACTATATACATGTAGTGATTTTTTTTGATTTATAGTGATTTATATATAAATGTTATGATTAGGGTTCTTATACAGAGTGATATAGTTATATCACATTCATCACTTCAATTGATGGTTCTAAGAAAAATAAATCTACTCAATATTTAGAGTTAGAAGGTATAATCATTGGATTTAATATGAGAAAGAATTTTCTTTATGGGGAAATGTGAAACATATATTCTGATTTTTAAATTTTATGGTACATATTTTCCCCAAAATTGTTGAATATTCTTTAGTGATGATTATTGGAATTGATTAAAATTATGAATGATTAATAATTTATGACCTAAGGTAATAGAACAATGCGTTTGATGCTTAGTTTTGAAGTTTTCATAGAAAGATAAATGTGAGGTTGATGGAAAAGATTTAATATTTATGTAATTGAGAAGGTTGAAAACTGAAATATTGAGAGGCGGGAGATTTTATATAATTAACAAATATTTGTCCAAAAATATTTCCATTTAAAGATTAAAGAGACACCGAAGTAGGATGTAGAGATGCAATATATATTGACAAAAGTTATTGATGTTAGTCGTGATTATGATATAAGGAAATGTTTTTTGAGCAAAGAATGTCTCCAATAAATACATAATTTGAATAAGGAACATTAGGAGGAATTTCAAGGATCAATGTTCTCTATTCACCATTAATACATGAATGTCTATAGATATATGAATGAGTATTTATTAGGGGATAACATAAAGAGTGATGTTGTAAAGTATGTATTTCAGTTCTCAGTATGTCAAAAAGTTAATTTTAAGAACCTAAATTCTATGTTGATATTATAACCATTATCCATCACAGAATGGAATTTGGAAAGCACTGCAATTTATTTTTTCATTAGACAACCCAAAACATCTAATGTCTATAATAATATTTGTTTTGGTAGTCTATCTTTCAAGAAATTAATCACACATTATGTCTGTTAGAGAAAATGAATCCCTTTATCGACATTCCTATATATAAATTATGCTTTTGGTATTTTTGGATAGAGATCCATATTCTATTATGTCTGATTTTAATTCATGTCTTACCACTATATTCTAAGAAAATATTAAGAATATTATAAACAATTAGTTTTTTTACAACCTATTATCCTCAGATATATTGTCAGTCTGTGGGAACTATTCAACAACTATTGGATAAGTTAATATCGTATTCTCTAGATTCCAATGGTGGTTGTGATCAAGACCATTCAATTGTCCATTTTTCATATTAAAATATCGTAATGTCTAGAATTCATAGGAATAAATATATAAATCTATTGAAATAATTGTATAAGGCTGATATAATTGTATGAAGATATAAAAATAAATTTATTAGGGCCAATGTGGATGAATAAATTATAGATTATATCGGATAATTATAGGACCACATCATGAAAACACAAAAAATATCTTAGTGAGAAGGTTTTCCTATTAATTTATCATTGTAAAATGGTAATGATATTTGGAAATAATGGATATTTTGTTCCCAGATATATTTGTCTTTTCAATATTATTTATCAGTTTGGGAAGGATTCTTACCTCTTGGGACTCCTTCCAATTATCTCTCTTGTTTACAATGTATTCCATATATCATTAAAAAATAATTACATACATGATCCTTCATATATACTGATCCAAAAGGATCAAAACCTAGAGAAACATTTTTTTCGGAAGAATAAACTATACTGATCATAGTTGTAGAGATAATATTCTATAGAATAAGACTACTCATATGGTCATATTTATTTAGAAGAGTCAGCAATTTGATGAAGCTATATAGGCTCCTAAGGATGTGATGAAGTAGAGGTAGCCTAATTTGTTTTTTCAGGTTGATATTATTTCAATTGTGAAATTCGTTTTAATGGTGGTGGAATGAAACAAATAATGGTATAATTTTCTTTTCCTTGGATATAAACATGATGTATTCGATATCTTTCCATACATTAACCACGATTATGTATGAGTCACAATATAGTAAATCATTATACCCTATATGTTAAATTTTGATGCATAATTACTGATAAACACTTAATTTAAAAAAGTATAAAAATTTTAAATAACCAAAAATTATAGATTAATTCATAACAACATATGTACTAAATTTTATTCAATTTCATTATAGGTTAAAAAAATATTTCTTCCTTTAAAAACATTTTTATTAAATAAATTTCATTATAATATTATTTAAAATTTATAATAATTATATAAAATAAATTTTATGAAATGAATATTATTTTTTAAATCATCATTATTTTATTTTAGTATAGTTAATTTTTAGGATCTTTCAAAAACAACTTAATGATTAGCGAAAAAATCAAATTTTTCTAAATACAATACATTCTTTTCAGGAAAATTTTCAATTATTTTTTGTATTCAATCATAGATTAACCTAATAATACTTCAACTATAAATAATCTAATTCATTACTTATTAAACATAATTATATTTTATTTTAGTATAATATTATATTGGAATTAAAATAATGTTTTTTTTAAAAAATGTATTTATTCCCACAATGTTTTATATCTTATTAAATTAACTTAATATCTACTGATTAATTTTTTTAATGATCTTTTTCAATTTATGTTTAATATAATATTGTTATATTCATTTAATAGTTTATATAAGGGATGGTTTGTATGTAAACTATTTATCATTATAATGAAATAGTTTTCCCTAGAAGGGTTTCTCATTATAGTTTACAAACATATTTAAAATTAAATTCATGCACTTATAGAAATTTATTCAGATAAAATAAAATATAAAATTCTAATTCTAATAAATAATATTCATAAAAATTTATAAACATAATTTTCGTACATTATGAATTTATAAAAAAATTAAATGTTTTTAACTATGGTTAAGGTTAAAACATGTTTACCGAGGGGTTGTTGTAACCAAGAGATAATGGTAGGATTTCTAGACATACATGTAAAATTCATATTTCTTGAAGATTTGTAAATTATAATATATGTGTTCCTTTACTACCAACCAATTATAATTCAATTTTCACTTAATGTGACCTTATAACATTTAAATCATTAAACACATTTCAGGTGTGTCCCTCACCTCGTTCCAAAAAGGGATCCTTTAATCATCCCTTATTAACATTGTTTCGTCCCTATAGATATGAATATCTCTAAAAAACATTAATATACCACTTCCATTACTGCTAGATTTTTTTTAAATTCGTAATAATGATCCTACATGGATTACAGTGTATGATAGATGGGGTTTCTCAAAGTGGAGGTATATATCCTAATAAATCCCATTCAATTTTATTCATTTTTCTACTTCCTCTAAACAAGATCTATCTACAAAAAAGACATGAATAAATTATTTACAATATATTTTGTTGTCATAATGATTATGGTAATAACATTTACCATCTCCTCTCACTCAAATGGTATATGGTAGTATCTCTTGTGTGTATGTGTATATTATCTCATCCACATTGTGAGGGAATTAATTTTCTCCCACCATCATTCATTGATGGTCATTAATATGGAAATAATTTTTATTAGTCAAATTAATGAAATAATAATTAATTTTTATTTATATTATTTTAATAACATTCTTAATGTCTTATCAGTGATATAATGATTAAATTTATCATATATAAGGCTGGACTGCAACATCAAATAATCGATGTGATTAATTCTTCATTCATATTTTACATTTTTGTAATAATGATAGATTTAATGAATTTAATTGAAATTAATTATATAATAATAATTCAATAAAATTGATTCCTCCTTGTCCATTAATTTGTTTCATCCATGAAATCATGATAAATGCCACTCATGCATATATATGAACTGTCATCTTAATAGAGTGATGAAATTCAATTTTCACCAATACATTATATAAATAGATATATATATATATTTATATATAATGAATATATGTGATATATTTATCCTTATTTATATTAATTTTATATATTAACCATGATAAATGTCCATGTACCATAATCCCCACACCAAAACATAAAAAAAATGAATATTTGACAAATAAAGTGGTGATCATAATGAATGATTGTGAAAGAAAAATTTGACAGGATGTTATTGGCTAAAAATTTATAGTGTTATATGTATTTTTATAATCCAATTATTGAAATATAATAATTTCAAATTTTTTAGATAGAATTACAGATCATTTATTAAGTAATATATATATGAGGGTAGGGTTTTTTGGTTTTAATTGCATTTTACTGGGATATATTATAGTTAAAATCATGTTGATGAATTATATTATTTCTATCTCCAAAATATTATGAAATTTCTTATATTATTGGTTTTTCAGGTGATTAAAAGTTTTCCAATAATTTTCCTCTCTTTATAAATTCAATATAATTAACATTTCTAAGAAAAACAGAATTCATTTCAATATTTGGATGGGAATCATTGGATGAATAACCAGGTTTCCATAGAAATATATTAAAGAATATTTTTTATTTTTATAAATAGATTAATTAATTTTAATTTTATGAATAGATTGCCTTCTTTAACAAGTTTTATAATCGGGTTTCTTATCATTCTCAAAATATAATTACATTTTTCATTTTAATACAAATATAAATAGAATTTCTTTTAATGTATAGTGCTTAAATGATATTACCCACCATTATGAGAAATATTTTTTCTAAATATTTGATTATGTGTTTTAATGGTTCTTCTCAAGTAAATAAATTTCCTTGATATTTTTATATTTTTTATGTTTTATGAATGTTCTTTAAAATTGATAAGGGGGTTTCCCAAAAAAATTATAGTGATATTTTAAAATAATTTTCATCTAAAATAACATAATTTGGGCTTTCTAAATATTTAATAGGATTAAAATATAATTATACATTAATTATTCTTTCATTTTATTTTTTATGCTTATTATAATTAATTGTTTTTGAAACTAATATCCTTTCCATGAGTTATGATATGATGTTATTATTACTTTTTATGATATTTTGGTACACATATGATTAGTCTTCATTGTTTAAAGGCTAGTTCTATTAGAAAACATGTATGGGATGTTTTAATACAATACATGGAAAAGAGGTTATATTATAAAACAATTACATGTGTAAATTTTGTTTCACTCTATTTAATTGGGTAAATTTGGATATCTCATGACATTATATGAACTATAATGGGTGGTAAACCTAGTTTATAAGAGTACATTTTGTAATAAGACAATATTGGGAGTGAACCTAGAATATAGAAAAGATGAAATGGGGAGTGAACCCTATCCACTATAAATGAATACGAAATGTTCCTTGAGTATGGAAATGATTTTATATTAATTCTGTGTTTTGAAAAACCATATATCTTATAGATATGAAATGTTCCCAGGGATGTTAATTTATTAGTAATGTTTATATACGACAATTTATTAATAATTTAGATTAATAAAACATTATGTCATGTTTCGTGAGTATTATATATGATTTTATATAAATGGATCTATATTGTTGAGATCGTGTTATAACTATTTTATTGTTAATTTATCCTCAGTTTGGATCATTTATTTTCATACCTTATGTTTACCCATAATGAGAATCTGAGCTCATCCTTTGATATATTTCACTTCCCTGGGTTATGGTGAATAGTATTATGTTTTATTTTTATAAGAAGGGATATAGATTCGAAAATTTTGATGGTAAATATTGTGAACTATTTATCTAATAGTTTTTAAAGTATCTATATTTTCATTGACACTATACCATTTCAGTTATAATATGCATCATATTGATATGTGTGGAATATTCTTCTATTAAGATTTTGTATTTACAGATGTAATGTTTAAATTAACAATATTAAGTATGAATGTCCCCTATATAATATGTTATGATAAATTTTTCAAAATTATCAATTAATTTAAATATTTTACCTTGAATCCAAAAATATAAATGTAACCATAGGTTTTCTTTCGTTTAATATGATGTTTTTAATGAGTCTTCTTTTAAATAATACATTGAAAAATAATAATTTATTATTTATATGAAAATATTCCTTTCCATAACCTAAAATTATTTATGGAAAAAATACTCATACAAATAAATTATGGGAAATGACATTATTGGTATTATTTCTTTATTCAAATATCCCATTTTTATAGTTAATTGTTAGAAAAAGTGTGTTTAATAATTTTTTCCTCTAATGAAGATTAAAATTAAATGTTTTATAATTCACATAAATTTTTACCTTATATATTTATTATTTTAATCTAAATAAGAATGTTTGAATAAAACATATGTTCATTTAATGTATAAAAAATATAAAACCCAAGTGTTACGAGTGTATTCATAAAAAAAATCAATAATTTCTTTCAATTTTATTATTTTATATTTATTACCTATAAAAACATTATTTTGAAATATTTATATTGGCCCACATATTGATCTATCACATATTTGTTTTAGGACAAAATTATCACCTTGTATATTGGTATGAATCTCAATATTTTGTAAATGTAACTTCAACAATGTTTAGCACTTCATGTTGTATTTTTCTAAGATATTAATCAAGGACCATTTGTCATGATCCCTCCTGCAGGTGCCTATTCCGTGACTATGCCAGTCCCTCCATCCATAGGCCAAGGGTTGGAAACTAGCACCAAAGGTGTAAATCCATAAACTTGGAAGGCATTGCCTTTATAAATTGAACACGCCCACAACATTGTACAAGTAGGGAAAAAAAGTGTAAAACTATATAATAAAAGTGTGTTGAAATGTAAAAGGGGTCAAAAATTCATGCCCGATTGTAAAGTACAAGAAATTGAAATTACAAGTATTGTAAAAGGGAAAACAGATCTTCGATCATCCACAAGGATATCCTTCCTTAATTGCTGGTACAAATATCCTCCATAACACTCCACGTCTGTCTGTCTCCTCTATGTACCATCACACCATGTGTTCCACCTCCAGGTACCGTCCAGTCCTTGTACTCTTAGCCTCGATTAAAGATGTCCTTCATCTGCATCCAACACAACGAGGTGCGGTCATAGCCCATGCAGGGGTTAATATAATGATACTCAGTAGGGACCCTGAGACCCTCAAGGTCTCACAAATCCAACAAGGATAAACCAAAAAGTATGAAATCAAAAGATAGCCCTACATAGGTGTATTCCCACACATATATCTATGTTATTATGTAATCCCTCTCAATCATGAGGTAAACCAAAAAGTTACTACCTTATCTCAACCAGGATTTTTATTCACATTTTTGAGACAATGGCTATAGGAGAACACCTCCTCTGTCGAGTACAATGGGCATGTCGTGAATAAAATTTCTGCTTGAGTTGAGTTAGTAACTTTTGTGTTTACCTCATGATTGAGATGGATTACTTAATAACTTAGGTATATGTATGGGCATATACCTATGCAGGGTTATCTGTTTATTTCATACATTGTAGTTTATCCTTGTAGGATTTGTGAGACCTTGAGGGTCTTGGGGTCCCTACTGAGTATCCTTATACTCACCCTTGCATGGGCTATGCCCGCACCTCATTGTGTCAGATGCAGACGACAAACAACACTAACTGAGGCTGAGTATACCAGGACTAGATGGTACCCAGAGGTGGACCACATGGTTTCATGGTACACAGAGGATACAGATGGATGTGGAGTGATGTGGAGGCTATATGTACCTACCCTTGAGGTAGGATTTCACAGTGGATGATCTAGGAGCAGTTTTCCCTTTCCTATACTTGTACTTTCAGTTTCTTGTACTTTACAGTTAGTCTTGTATTTCCAACCCCTTTTACTTTTCAGCACACTTTTGTCATACAGTTTCATGTAGTGTTTTGCTTCCATCTGATACTCTATTTTGTGCATTTTCAAGTTATAAATGCAATTCCTTCCCAGTTTATGGATTTATGCCTTTTGTGCTAGTCGCCAGCCCTGGCCTATGGATGGTGGGATTAGGGTAGTCACTGCACGGGCCCCCATGGGACGGGTCGTGAGAAATTGGTATTATAGGTTAAGTTGTGGTAGTCTCACCTCCGACTTCCATGAGGAGGTTTTAACAAACAAATAAAAAAAGCCACAACTTTATTTTTATTTAATTCATTCTCTAAAAACCCAAAAAAATATCTTTTAATCTCAACCCACTATCGTTGAGTTTCTACTACATCAGCGATACGAGTTCAATGGTGTCCCTATATTTAAATTCCGATCACTACTTTAAAAGTTATAAAAACCCTCTTATACGTTTATAGAACGTACCCAACCAAAAAATCAGAAATTGATTCCGGGTACACAGGGCCTCAGAATCATGCGTCGTCATTTGTTCATGACTCATAAAATTTCCATGAATTTAAGAAATAAATTTTCATGGAATATCTAGGTCTTTACATTCTCCCCACATCCGCGCTTTATATCCACATAAGCTACTGCTCGAACTAACGGAACAAGTGGGAGTATTGAGCATGCATATAAGCCTCTCGCTCCAATGTACTATATGAGAGGTTCTCGTGCTGCCAACAAACATGCACTAAATGTATCGACTGTCTATGTAGGACCCACTTCATTAGATCATCAATCTCAACTGGAACCTCCTTGAAAGACTCCCCATCGTCGACGTCCAACTCTCCATGTTCGATGATGTGTGAAGGGTCGTGCACGTATCTCCTCAGCTGGGATACATGGAAGATGTCGTGAAACCGGTGCAATGGAGGTGGAAGGGCTAAGTGGTCAGCCACCTTTCCAATTCTGTTGAGGATCTGAAAAGGTCCACATAATCACGGAGATAACCTGCTGCCTCGGCCAAATCTTCATAGTCCTCATCTAGGTGATACCCGTAGAAAGACGTTGTCGCCATCCTCGAATTCCAGAGATCTTTGTCTCTTATCAACTTATGACTTCTGCCTAGTTTTTGCAGTCTCCATCTACTCCAAGATGATCTTCACCTTCTCCGTGGTAGCCCATACCATCTTGGGTCACACTAGTTCAGACTCCCTAAGGTCAGTCCCACACCATGGTGATCTTCAGGTTCGTCTGTATGACACGTCAAAAAGGTGTCATCCCTATGGTGGAGTGATATTTGTTATTGTATGAAAACTCCACCTAAGTTAAGTTATCCTCCCAGCTGTATCTGTGATCAAGGACTCAAGCACACAAAATTTCTTCAAGGGTTTGAATCGGGCGCTCAATCTGTCCATCCGTCAGTGGATGGAAGGTGGTGCTCAAACGAAGCTACATCCCGAAAGCATCCATCAACCCCTTCCATAGCCAAGAATTAGACTATGTGTCATGATTAGAGACAATAGATGAAGGTAATCCATGTAGCCTCACAATCTCAAAAACATAGAGGTGTCCCATGATCCTTTCTGAATCCTGCTCTCTAATTGGTAGGAAGTTGATAGACATGGTGAGTCGATCAACGATCACTCAAATCGAGTCATGACCCCTATATGTACGTGGAAGTCATGTCCAAAAGTCCATGGATATCCCATCCCACTTCCACTCTGGGACCTCTAAAGGATGAACCAAGCCTGCTGGTACATGGTTCTCCGCCTTCACTTCCAGACAAGTGAGGCATCGAGAGACAAACTTTGATACTTCCTTCATCATACATGGACACCAATTCTGTCTTTGAAGGTCCTTGTACATCATCACCACTCATGTATGTAATGATGTAGGGAATGGGTGGAAGTCCCTAAAAACTTCCTATTGAATTGACAATGGTACCATAGTACGTCCTATGAAGAGGATGACATGCTCCCCACCTTTAGAAAATTCATCATGTACCTGCCCTGTGGATATCTGAGCACATCATGTCTCTGAGTCAACGTCCCCATGTTGTGCCTCGCAGGCTTGCTGAAGAAGTGGTGGGTGACTGTATGGGATTGAAGGAAAGCTGATCCATATCTATAGACAAAGGATATATGCAAGGAATCCAGCTTCTCTGTCTCCTCACTTAGTAGTTGTATACCAGATCTCCTGTTGAGTGAATCTGCTACAACATTCTGCTTTCCAGAAGTATAGACTATCTCGAAGTCATAGTTTTGGAGGAACTCAAGCCATCGCCACTGCCTCAGGGTCATTTCGTTATGAGAGAAGATATAACCGAGACTCTTGTGATCAGAGGACATGGTTAAACATTCACGCATTAGATAGTGTCACCACATCTTCATGGTGAAGACCGCTGGTGCTAACTCCACGTCATGGGTAGCATAATTATGATCATGTTGTCTCAAAATTTGATAACCATATGTGATCACTGCTCTCTCCTAAATTAAGACACACCCATGTCTGGTCCTTGATGAATCGCAGTAGACTACGTACACTACGCCTTCCTCTGGATGCCTCAAGATGGGGACACTATTTTGCCTATTCCTCCGCTCCTGAAAGCTCTGCTGGCATCTCTGTGACCACACAAAGGGTTTCCCCTTATTTTTCAAGGGTGATAGTGGTGCGGAAACTCTAGAGATGTATATAAATAACCTCCAATAGTAACCATCCAAGCCCAGGAATCTTCGTACCTCCGTCACACTCCTGCATGGTTCCCAAGCAAGTATCGCCTCAATAATTTCTGGATCTACTGCAACTCCAACCTCCAAGATGACGTGTCCCAAAAAGTGAAACTCTCGGATCCAAAACTGGCACTTCGAGAGCTTACCATAAATCTGGTGCTCTCAGAGTGTGTTCATTACTACATGAAAATGGTAGACATGCTCCCCCTCAGTAGTCAAGTAGATCATAATGTCGTTGATGTAGACAATGACAAAGCGATCGAGGTAAGGATGGAAAATCTTTTTCATGAGTCCATTGAACACTACTGGAGCATTGGTTATGTTGAAAGGAATTACCAAGAAGTTGTAGTGGCTGTACCGACATTTGAAATCCATATTCTTCTCATCCTCATCTCGAATTCTGAGCTTGTGATAGCCTTATCTGAGGTTTATCTTTGAGAACCACAGTGATCCCTTCAGCTGATCAAAGAGTTCATCAATCCTTGGGAGTGGGTACTTGTTCTTCATGGTCACCGGGTTTGGGTGACTGTAGTTGACAAAAATCCTCAAGCTCTCATCCGCCTTCTTGGTGAACAGAATCAGGGCTTCCAAGGGAGAAACACTAGGCAGGATGAATCCCATCCCCCGTATGTCCTCTAGTTGTACCTCTAGCTCGTGAAGATCTACGGGATCCATCCAATATGCTGGTGTAGATATGGGTGTTGTCCCTGGGAATAGGTCAATGTAGAAGTCCACCACTATGTGAGGAGGTAGTCCTGGAACATCGTCAGGGAAAACATCCACGTACTGGTCCACCACTACAGGATAGCTCAGACTCTCTAGATCAACTGCTCCGAGGGTAAGGCATGAAAAATGATGAGTGATCAGCTGCACCCCCCTCCGAGTAAGTCCATCCTATACTGAAAAGGATCCAATACCTCTGGTGATGGTAAACCTAGTCCCATCTGTGTAGACACACCACAATTTTTACCTAATAGAGTCTTTCAGAGAATGGAATGTAGATAACCAGTCCATACCCTAGATGATGTCGTAAGGCCTCGACGCTGCTACTAGGAGATTCCATCCAAAGATTTCGCCTCCTTGAGTAAGATCACACTGCTGGAACTAATGCGTAATCGTCGAGTCTACTCCCGTATGAGTCTCTAGCCGTAAGGGTCCGGCCAACGGCTCCGTCGGAATCTCCATGCTCTGAACGAGGGTAGTGGCAATAAAAGAGTGACTAGCACCCGTGTTTATAAGAACTACAACGTGATAGTGGCACAATAGTCAGCGAGGTTCACCGAACTCTAGTGCTACTCCACAGATATGGTATGGGCCATATTCATCATGTCCCGGACCTTAGAGTAGGGGTTGAGGCGAGAGATTATGGCTTCGATGATTATCATCAGCATCCCAACTCTTTGATTTAATTTTCAAACCACATATTACTATGTAATGATATATCTTTAAATAGACTATAGTAGAGGTTCAGATACATATCTAAAGATATTTTACAGTACATTATTTTAAAATTTCATAGAATTAAATCGATAAATCTGAAAAACAAGATAAGGGCATCCCCAAAATATCCAAGAGTGGATCTTTCACATTTAATTATATTAAAAATAAAACGTTAATTATATTGAATGGTATTATTCCTCTTGGATAATTCTTATTAGATAGTTATCATGTCATAATTTATGTATATAATCCATGATCTGATTCATCTAGTTTTATCGATACATGCTCTATAAATATGTGGAAAAATGTTCTTAGTATTGTCACTACGGTCACATGGGATCCTAAAACATTATGACATTCAACATAGATAACAATAAGGGATTATCTTTTTCTCCCATTGTTCATGAGTTGGGGAGTTTATGATTATCTATCAAGGGTTTGTTATATTTTTATAGACAACCTATATTTTGAAAATATAAATTTCTTCCTAAAACGATATAAGATGAAACTTATATTTGGGGTTAATATTCAACAATTACAAAAAATTAATTTATCAAATTCCATATCTACTTTATTCCACATTTATAACAATAATAATATTTTCATTATTACTACCCAGAAAGCACATTTATTTTAATATTATTTAAATAATGATGTAGATATTTAATTAAATGATATCCAATAAACTATATTTTCTCATCAAAATATTAAATTACATCATAAGTTATCTATAGTATTTTTTTGGAATTCAGGAATAAATTATTTTAAAAAATTATATTATTCGTTAAAATTTGTTTGAAAAATTATTATAGAAAATAATATTATGAATACCTATTTACATTTACAAATACATCACTAAATAAATATTTTTGTTAATATGATCTATTAAATTATGAATAAAAAAATTTATTAAATATTATCCTTGTGAATGAAAAATAAGAGTTAAAATTTAACACATATATTCTCGTCATTAATATATGGTGATTGACATCATGTGATCATCAATACATAAATAGTTAATAAATACATGAAAATAATTATATTTATTCTCATTATTAAATTCTAAACTCTTTTACGATGTTCATGATATTCCAAGTGTGGGATTTTATAGTCTTGTTTCCTAGTGGTATTAAGTAAACTTTCCTAGAATATTTTATTTTCATATAGTATCACATAACGTTAACCATAAATAAAGATGTTAATATAATAATGATAAAACCATTCTTGTGAATTTAATGTGTAATATAATCATTTTTTAGTGAAATCTCATCTATATCAATAAAAAATTGTATTGTAACTCTATATTCATGATTCATATTTCATTGAAATTTTGAAATAATATCTCCAATGAACTGACTTGGGCCTTGATTTAATATAGATGTACCATTTCTTTAAAGGTGTTAGAGATATATTCTTCATTTAAATTGACAACGAAAAATATTCCCCTAAATTATTCATTTGTTTCATATAACCTATGGCATACCCACTATATGCTACCACATTACAAATTTTTAATATCATGGATTTTATACATAAATATAAATAATTCCTGGTATATCATTATTATAATATCAATATATAGAAAACAATCATGTTAACATATAAAATATCCATTGAAAAACAAATAGTTTCCATAATATTGTGGGTGGAATCCTAATTACTTACCATCATAGACATTATAGAAATGGGAATTATTGATATGAAATCTCTATGTATTACAATAATTCAACACTTAATAGAATGAAATCATCTATAATCTATCAAATAATTATTATCTAGACAATGTGATTGTTATTTAATGATATTTTATTAGTAATTAACGGTTTAAATTATACCATGTATGTTTTTTAAGAATTTAATGTGATTAATAATCTTTTTAAATTATAACATAAATATTACATAGAAGAACAATCATCATGTGATAAGATATTCATTAGTATTCTAGTAATTGAATGTAAAATATTATTTAGTTCTAGTGAACTAACTCCAACATAATCACAGTTGTACATAAGGTAACATATAACAAATAAATTTTCAATCCTATCATAAATTTTTTTTATGAGTTATAGATATAGTTATTAATCATTACATATTCATTTGTGGTTATTTTAGTTAATGTGAATTCACTCCTTTCAGAAAATACTACATGAGGTGATATAACTATGTATTTACCATTTATACTATCTTTTAAACATCACATATTGGATAACAACATAGTCATAATTCTATCATAAAATATAATAAGACAATCAATTATTTTCCATGAATAGCTCTAAAAACTAGAAAAAAATATGAAATCCTCCAATTGTGCTTTCTAAAAAACAAAAATGTACTCATTTTATGTTAATATTATTATGAATAGTCTTTTTAAACATCATATAATATTATATATATCTTTTCTATAAAATATTTGATAAATTGATACATAGAAGAAAATTTATTGTATTGGTAATATAACTGTCATTCTAACATATCCATGTGCTGGAAACCTTGTTCTTATAAATTCCCCCTTGTACTATTAGGCAGTTATTATAGAAATATTATAAAATTCAATGAGTAAATTTTCATATTTTCATGATATTAATTTTCAATAGTAAATATAAAATCACTGGATATATAATTTCAAATTTTATAGATTCCATTAATTTAATATTATGTAATTTTATTCATATGAGTCTCCTCAAATGAAATAACACAAAATCTTTGAGGGATTTTATGATATGTGACAGATTGAAAAAATCACTCTTAATTGGTTTTATATTTTTATCAATATATTTTAAATGTATCTATTATAATTTGATCAGTAAATCTCAATAGATTATTCCTAGATCATATCATTATAATGAACTTGGATTTCTAAATTATTTACTACTTAGGGTAATGTCATTAATTATAATCTTAACAAATTGAATGACTCAATGTTTATTTTCCTTATTTTTCAAAATATTTGACTCATAATTTTTTGGCATACCCAAAAATAAATTGTAGAAATGTTGATTTCGTTCATTTTAAAAATTTAAACTCTTTTATAGAATTTTTAATTTGAAAATTAAATGATCGTGATTCTTGATTCATCATAAAAATTGATATATATACATATATATAATATTTATAACTTATTAGAATACTTTGGGGTCACCAACCATTCATATTGGAAAATATAGATATCTTCCACATTGTTTCCACTAATAAATGTAATATTGAATCCAAATTTATAAAATACATGATCATATAATGCATATGTAATCTGTATAATTTCTACCAGATTTCAATAAAATGATTGGTGGAAATAATAAAGGATTAATCGCATCATTTTCTTATAGGTTTCCCGAAAAATATTACAACTCACAGTTATTTATAGATAATAATTTTTCCATCATTATCATATTCCTTATATAATAACATCTGATGAATTTATATCTACAAGATAATATACCAAAATATAGAACTATATTTTAATTTGTTGTTTCCATTTTAGAATTTATATTAACATTATGATCATAGAATGTTTCATTTACTACTTAATTAAAGGATATAATATTCATTTTTAATAACATGTCACCAAAATTTGTGAACATGAATCCAAATAATTAGTATTAAAATTTCTAAAATTATATTTCATAAATTATTTACATCAAAAAACATAAAGCTATAAGATAATGCAATTAATTTCTATAAAAATAGATATAAATTTTTTTTTAATATAGTTCGAATATGATTAAGTTCAAATGGGCGTATTTTTGAAACCTATCATGAATGGAATTATAAATGTTTTCTAATGCTTAAAAGACTCATTATTGTAAATTATTTAATTACTATCAATACTTCGAAGCCTAAATGTAATGTGATTTCAAGAATAAATCAACTCAATATTTGAATGATTGATAAATAATAGCATAGTATTTCTATAAATACCCCACCCAAACGATATTATTTATTTTATAAGTTATATTTTTTAGTCAAAATTTAATTCAAATATAATATGAATAATATCATGATTTTATTAATTTATAACTACCCACTACATTTAAATTTTTATAGGCATCATTCTGTAGTAATTTTGTAATGATATTAGCGTTAGGAAAATTAATTTATAAAACATGTTATTTTCTTAAAAAATTTAAGTAATTCATAATTTAGGCTCTAATAAAAGTGAATGTGTTTGATTGGTCATGAACAATATTTCTTTTTTTCATGATCAATTATCCATCCACGATATACATAATGATAAATAACGTGATCAAATGAATTTGATAATAGAAAAATAGACAAAAGAGAGATTTCTTGAACCAATCATATGAACATAATGTATTATTTATATTTAATTCAGTAAAATAATGAAATTATGCATGGAATTATTTAATTTTTTAGGGATATAAAATCTTAATTGTGTTGCACTATCATTGAGTTGTAGGAATCACGAAAAGATTCCTTCTAGTAGTGATCTACATGTGTTCCAGAAATCATTGAATTTTATCATAAGAATATTTGTGTGCTGGAATGGAAGATCATATTTCTTGTGTTGTTCAGTATTTATCATAATGAAAATCACTTCAAATTTGGTCACCTTGATCACTCTAGACTCGAGACTGGGTGGTGGAGGAAGATCACTCTCTATTCGTGAGAGTGTTCTAGGATAGGTAGCTCTCTATGGATTTAGGGAATTCACTCATGATGTCATTATGAATAACATATAATGAATTGTCTCTATTTAATTAAGTTTATATATCAGAAGGGTTTGACATAAATTATTTCACAAATTCCCATTATTATTTACATAATCCAATGAGAAACTCCACATATAAAAAACCTAATTTTATTATTTCATCATAATGCACATCACATAAGAATCAAATTAAATATAATTTAATAAAATAATATTAAATATATATTATTTCTCAAAAAAAAAACTAAAAGCACAATACACCATTCCTATACTCTAATTAATTGTCCTTGAATAATAAAAATTTCATAAATAAAATAATATCACTACATTATTTTACAATAAATAAATAAATATTATTTTCACTAAATAAAATGTTATTATTTATTATATATTTTTATCACATTATATTCTCTTTAATATAATGTTGTGGAATATATACGATCATGAATAAAGGAATAATTATTAAACCACAATTGAGAAGAATATTTATTTTAGTTTTTAAATAATAAATAATAATTTATTATTTAACTAAGATTCTTGATAAAATTAGTGTGTTACCCTCTATGAATCTTTCTTAATGGAAGTTGGATATGTATCATAAAGTCCAATTAAATCTTCTATAAATTTTCCAAGGCACCTATAAAGAAATAATTTGATGTTATTAGGATATAATATACCATACTGTCATTTATTATGTAATATAATCCCATTATCATGATATTTCTAATGAAGAAGGTTGCATGCTGATGTAATAAAAAATATTCCTCAACGTCTCTTTCACGAACATTATGAAAATTGAACATGAATATAGGATACCATGTCTATGGATTTATATAATCTATATTATTTTTATCAATTGAAATCAAATATTAAATTTTTTAGATAATATATGGTACAAATAATTTCTAACATTAATGATTAATGAAATATTACTCATTATTCACCAAATGTATCCTACCAATATGCAAACATATGTCATCACAATTTTTTCAATACATAAAATTAAATTAAATATAATACACATTAATAGTAAAAATAAATTCTCTATATAAATACACATGTATGTAGATATGAACATCTAGTGGAACATATAAATGTGTATTTCTTACTGGGGGTCTCATTCTCATAATTTATTCACTAGATATTAACTTGGTAATAATCCATGAGATGTTTCCTCAATGTACTATGACTATCCACCTCTGATAGTCGATATAATTTGTGTACCTCGAATGATATTATCTATTTATAGATCATATAATAAGGAATAGTCTCATAGCAGCTATTGGTTGCAATTATAGTGGGTAACTTCTATGAAATTTTAAATTGATAACTACTCTTAGGAAATTATCACATTCTATGTTATGTATAATAAAAAACATGATGAGATAAAGAGTTTAATAATATTAAAAACTATCTATAATTGTTATCATAAATTACACAGAAGACGATACTAGTTCACCCACTTAAACAAGCTCCCACTTGCAGAAGGTTCATCCTCTAATAACCTACAGTCTGTTGGCACTCATATGATACTCATTATTCTAATAAGTTAGTCCTTTAGTCATAGGGTCAGACACATTATCTCCCATTTGTACTCTACAATTTTTAAATTCACCTATCTGATAGAAATCTTTACACATGTGATACTTCAATAGTATCATATTTTTTGGTTTGTGTGACCATGGATAATTTTAATGATCTACTATTTTAGTGTTATCATCATTCAATGTGTTAGTTTCTTTACTGCAAGGTACTACATTAAACAATTATATAATGTTTTTTATCAGAATATATTCCTTGTCAAAATTAGAAGACATTATATACTAAGGCTACGGTGTAGAATCAACAACAACTAGCTTCATTGATCCCGTCTAGATCAGAGTTCCTCCATTGAGATAAAAAACATTCCCTGATGGTGAATGATAACCATTGTGATTTTTTTTGAAAACTAATATTATTATATCCCCTAATTACAAACTCCTCATCTCCACTATACCCCAAGAATATATTTTTTCTTCATCTCAGTTACATGAGGATTTCCTTAAAAGAAAACAAATTTTTTCCCCTGGATCTTATTAATATCTAACTATCATGATCAATGAATATAAATAATCAAGTTTAGTATATAACATTTCTTACATGATTGGACCAATCACCAAATCATATTGGATCATAAACATTGTTTATTTCTATTGTTGTGTCTGAGGACACATTTTCTTATAAAGTTGTAAACTGGGTCACACTAGAACCAATCCCCTCAATGATTTATCAACTATAAATAGTTTTGGTATATAGTAAATATATTATATTATACTTAATATGTATAGACTATAAGATCTATCATGAATGATCTTGATTCCTAGTATGTATGTTTCTTCAATTATGTCCTTCAGAGGGAAACACTTATTTAACAATTCCTTTACAAGTTATAAGTCTGGAATGTCATTAATAACAAGTAATATGTCATCCACATATAAATATATTATAATTACTACATTCTCGCTAATCCTCTTGTAAAGACATGTCTCACATTCATTATTAATGAAACCAACTCATTTAATAGCTTAATATATTTGAATGTTCCATAACCAAGATTATTTCTTCAATCCATAAATTGCTCTATGCAACAGATAAATATTTTTGGAAGCACCTAGAGTCATAAACCCTTATTTATGTGTCATATAAACATCATCCAGAATGTTCACATTAAGGAATGTATATTTGACATCCATCATTCCAATTTCATAGTCAATGTGTGATTCGATAGTTTGTTGAACAATAATGGATTTAAACAAGGAAACTAATGAATGATTTCATTATAGTAAACTACTAGACAATTATAAATCACAATAGAAACTAAAATTTACTTATTGGTATTTACATTACATTAAATGTCCATTTTTCACTACAACGCCAATTTTCAACCAATAGGCTATACATCAATTGGATCATCATTAAAATCCTAATCCTGGTTATGAAACATGTCATCCATTTATGAGTTCATGTCTTCATTCCATGTTAAAGAATATGATCTCTATATTGCCACATTTTTATGTATATTCATCATTTTCAACCATATAATAATTTACCATCATTATTGACTAAAAAAATTATATCTCTCTAGTTTTCATACCCATCTAGTTACTCTACGATGTACTTATGTGTCACGAAATACATCTTCCATGGAGACCTTTGGAATCTATTCGTATACCAACTCTTAGGTATATGGAGCATTAATTTCATCAAACACAATATTTCTCCCACTATCCTTCATCAAGATGTGCTCCCTATCAAGAAATATGGATTTTATGGAGACTATACCTTTTTAGTCTAAAGATATGTTTTGGAATTATCCAATTGTTTCTTTATTCTCTAGGGGGCAGTTTCATTCCTAAGAATACCTTAAACAATTTCGTTCATCCGTGTACATGAGTATGCATGAAAATGAGGTTCTTTGGAGTCCATAACTTGAAGAGAATCAAGTTTTCTTCTTTATTTGGTACTCAATTAAATTTATATACCACATTTTGTAAGTCATATCCCCAAAATAATAAAGAAATATTTGTTTGACTCATCATCAAACATACCATTTCTAACAAGGTGCATTTTCCTCCTTTAACTAGCACTGTTCCACTATGGTGTGTACAATGGAGTGAGTTTAGATTTAATTCCACAATCTCATAGAATGTATTTGGACTCTTGGTTATGATCTAAGACCTCGATATGATCGAAGATTCATTATCATCTTTTCATATGGGTTCCCCACTTCATTATTAAATTCCATTAATTTTTGGAAATGATATTAACTTATACCTTATCACGTATACAAAACTATACATACTCAAGTCATGTGTAAAATATATGATGTAAGAATACACACCTTTAGTTTCTATTATAAATGGTATAAACACATCAGTGGGTTCCAATCATAGAATCTCTCTGGCCCTTCACTATTTTTACTGAATGGAGTTTTCGTCCAATTTTTCATGAAAACAATCTTGACATATTTCATGTGGTTTTATCATAGAACAATCTAAATATCCTTCTTCAGAGATATTTTTCAAATAATTCCCATTTTTATGACCAATATTATGATGGCATAAATTAGTTTAAAATGAGTTACTTAACCATGATTCCTAATATATTTCATATACAAGGTTTTAATAATATAATACAAAAGACTGTCATTTATATGTGACATACAAAAACATATCACATATTTATAGAAAAAAATCAATTACTTAAGAGGATGATAATAATTCCATCTCTATATAGGAATGATATAGAATTTAGTTTCACAGTATACATTGGTACAAAATAAAAAACCATTAAATCAAAAAATAACTCAGTTATAAATTATAGGAGATAGTCACCAGTTGCTAGAGAAGACATCCAAAGACCATTAACAGCTCACAAATCCACCTATCCAGTATAAATCATTCAGAGTCTACTTGGTTCATGTACATTTATAATGATGTGAGAACTAAAATCTGTATCCTATACCGAATGTGTAGATATTAAAATATTACAATCAATAATGAATTCACATTTTTCTTCACATTTCTTATTAGTGTTATTCATCATCCAATTCCCTTTTATTCCCCAATCAAAAAATTCAACCTATTTTTCCTTAATGTATCTTTATATTATGATCTTAATGGAAGAATGATGATATAGAGATTTAGAGTTTTTGTGAGTCTTGGCCCCCTTTTCCATGTCCTCCCTTTTCTTTTCCACCATAAGAACCCCAATGATTTTCATTCCTCATGTCCTTACCCAGTTATAGAATTAGATTAATTCATTATGAATTATTTATAGAACTAATTCAAATGATTTCATTAACAATAAAAATATAGAAGGTCTTATAATGTAATGAGAGTAAGTGATAAATGCACAAGTTATCTAGGATTTTAATCACTATTATGTTAAAGTGTTCAATTAATCCAATAGGATTTAATAAATGAGGCCCATGTAGTTCCATATCTCTAGGATTATTTGAAAACAAATCCTTGGAGATGTCATATTTCTCTTTTGAAGCCTTCTCTTCATAGATATCCTGAAGGTGAGACATCATGAAATTTACCGCATTGTCCTCTTATAAATAAAAAATGTCATTACTCAGGGATGATAGCATGAAACACTAAACATCTATGAAATTATTCAAATGTTTTTCAAAAAGAGTTAACTCAGCATCAAAAGACTAATTAAAAAATGAATCAAGAGTAGACTATTTAATAACAGGCAATTTCCGTTTTAGGAAAAGGATCACTCCAAAGAACCTGTTCAAATCATAGAAATTTGTGATATTAATAAGGTTACCCTTATCAAGTATCAATCATAGTGATATGATTGAAGTCATTTTAGAGTTGTTTTATAAAATAAGATGAGAATAATTTTAGTACATTATCTGATAAATCTAGAAAAATAATTAAATGATATATTTTTTAATCTCCAACTATTTAATAAAAAATGAATATCCATCACTATTGGATTTGAAATATCTTTTTTTCTTAGTAATTCCATTGGAAATGATCAGTTTTACATTTCTAATTACCCTGAAATTGGTTGGTCAAGAAAATTGAATTATTTTTTTAGTAATACCAAATTCCAAATGCATTAACTAATAATTCATTAATCTATTGACAAGACTCCACAATCCTGAAATACATAAATGGTATTTCCTTAACCCTTTATTCTCAGTTACACGAAGTCCAACATTTTTTAGTATAGCCTTGATGTGAACGAATTTATTTCAATAAAAATATCCATTGATTAATTCTCTAATAAATGAAATCCCCATAACTTTTTATGGTCTATAAAATAGAACTATGGTATGATTTTAACTTATTTAATTGAAGGTTATATAGACTTAATATATATTAAAAGGGAAATTGTACATTTATCAGTAAATTTGGATATATAATATTTATTACATTATTAATAATATTGTTGGGATTTATATAAGTGATTAAGCTTGTTGTAGAAAATATTTACACATAATCCAATATATTTTAGTTATATATTTGACATTTTTTAATTCATTAATTCTCGTGATTGGAAAAAACAACATACTGAAAAATCCATGAATCTTCAAAGAAATTAAATAACAAACTTTTATGATCATGATTGTTTAATATTTGTTAGTTTATTCAGTATATGAAAATATAACCAGTAACCTATGGAAAAACATTAATCCTATTATGTTTCAGGTTACAATTTTCCACTTTTCCGCCCATGTATCTCTCTCGAGTTGGTTTCACCTCAGATCCAAACATGATCCACCTACAATAACATGGGATATCCATATATATCATATTAATTTACTCACACACAAGTTAGGGTAATGGGTTTAATTAAAATAAACCTTGGGTATGTAGGCCCTTACATAATAATAGGATAGATGGAACACATGACAAAAATTTAATTTAACAATATATTAAATGAAATAAATAAATAAAGGGTTTATTCTAGGATCCTGATCATCCACATGCCTAAAACAATTAGGAATTTAATAAATTCGACATTAAATTCTTAATCATTCTTACTTAAGATAAATAATTCTTGAATAAATTAATTATATTCATTAATTATTCAATTATTTTCATCTTAATTCACATCTGAATTTCGTTTATTTTCTCATCAATCATAAATTTAATCAAATTAAATATTATTATATTAAATTAAATATGTAAATAAATGTTTTATAGAGGAAACACATAGAATACCAATCTAATTCAACCCAATAGATTTTATAAATGTATTGAGTTTACTATTTTGATATGTGGCATACACAACATATCATGTGCATTAAGGACGATTAATATTAACATAATTACTACATGAAATGCATTATTTTCCATTCATGTGCAATTATTCAATTAATATAGATTAATAAATTTAATATAGATCACACATGACATATATATATGACCATATGTAGAAAATAATTAAACACACACACATAGACACACACGCAGACCCATACAGACACACACACAGATATATAAATATATATAGTAAAACCAATCAAATGGAAAATCTAATTAACTAAAAGACCAAAAAAAACAAAATGATCTGATTTACACAATATAAAAATTTATATCTAATTCTATGTAATTTTGTATAATTACATGACCTATAGACATTAGGTACACATTTTGTACAATTCTCAGGGTTTATATAAGGAAAATTCAAAGTGATTCAGTATATAAGCCATACCTAAGAATGTAATGGATTACATGATATGTACATGTTCTAGATGGAATGTTGTCTCAGAGTTACACAATTATTGGGTAATAGTTTTTTTAAGCTGATACACATCTCCTCTATGACTGCAGGACTACACAATGTGAATGTGGTAGACATGATGAGTACTCTATCTCAACGTGTGCCAGTACGGACTTACCAAAACTCATTGTAAAATTCAATTAAATGTGATTATTCAATGCATATAGGATGAATTAATTCATGGGGTATTGAATACTAGTATGCAGTGTGTAGTTAATGTCAAATGCTTTATACTCTTGTGTTGTATGACTAGAATCATGTGTTCCTATGAATGAGTTTTTTTATTCTATTTTATTTTTAAAATTTATTGACTTGATTAGATCATTGAGAAATTAAATAGGAAGAAACAAATATATAAATTTGTATGAAAACCGATTAAACATTAATTGAAGACAAAATAAAAAAGGAATAAACCAATCAATGATTTTTTAATAAGTATAAAAAATTATGTTACCCCTTTGATAATACTATTAAGTTCTGGTCATAGCCGAAGCAAGCGATTGGTCATTCCCAATACTGGTTTTTAATGATCAAGGATCAATTTGAGACTTAAAAAATGATTAGTGTCTTGATCAATGGAATTGAATAAGAGTGAACTAAACAGGGGATAGATATCCTGGATAAATCATAAAATCATCACATGTATTTTTTAACTATTTTAATCAATTAAAATAAATTCTTGTGGGATTTAATTAATTAATGGCTGATCTAACAAGATATATATGTTTCAAAATAGTTTCATTGTAGGAATCAAAAGGAAATTCTCCATTATAGGTAATCCACACATGTTACAAAAATCACTAAACATGTCTATAAGAAAATATAGGATCTAGAATATAAAATCAAATCAATTATGTTGTTTTCCTATTATAACCATTAGAATCTCTTACATAGTCTTCTACAAGAACTATCTACAATTGAGTGTGGGATTTGGAGGATGATTTCTCTTTGTTCTTAGAATTGTTCTTGAAGTGGAAACTCTAAAACCCCAGGTAAATAAAGAGTATGACATTTTCACATTTATCCATATTTGTTAATAAAATATTAATATGACTTTAAAGGGGACGGTATTCTTGATGGCGTACCCAACACGCAACAACGAGTTTCTTGGGAATCTTACGTTGCACTCTAATAATAAAATAATATTATTTCAAATGGTAGTTAACGCCTAGCTGTTGTGATGGCGGGGATGAATAGAACTAACTACAAAATGATTATATATGTTTGTCAAATATTTTTAATTTTTACAATAAATGATAGAGGATTAAAAATGCGAATAAATCCAATTTTAAGCGTAAAATTTCTAATATTCTTTAAAAGGTCGATTAACTGCCTTTTGATGGCGAACCTCTTTTAAATATACTTTTTGACAATTTTATGTGTTATATTTGACAAAATAAAATTATTCTTTAGAATAAGGACATCAAAATTTACTTTGTGTAAATTTTTGGTATTTTTCCAAAAAAGTTCAATTTTTAATGAATAGTGAAAAATGTTGTATTTTAATTCAAAACCTCTTTTTAATTTAATTTATTAATATGATTAGATTATCTTTTGAATTAGTTTTAATGTGAAATTAGAATATATTTTTACCATTTAATGCAATAGTGGTCGTTGGAATTAATTTCACTTTGAAATTGGACTTAAACTAGTGTCAATCTTTTGATACTTATTGTTTCATAAAAAAACGCTATTTGCTCTGACAACGGGAATTAATTATTAAATTAATTAATGCAACTAATATGTTTGAACTTTTTAAAATAGAAATCATTTTTGAATTCGGAATATCAAATATAGCTTAGGGTGATGTTTTGATATTTTTCTGAAAAACTTCAATTTTTGATGATTAGTGAAACCACTAAGTGGTACTTATAAAAACTGATTTTCTGTTTAAATGATATTTTTCCATCTTTGTGTTTTGAATTTCAAAAATCATACATACATGGTTTTCATTAAGAAGTAAAATGTGGTTCAATGGGATTAAAATAATTTTTTGGTGAATAGTATCTTATTATGTTTTTCATCGCGATTAGAGGTAATTAGTGTAGTTTAAGGTAAGAATAATGTTTTAATAAAACAAAATTACCTAGACACATGTCCTACCCTCATTGGATGTGTCATTTCCGACCAAGAAAATCCATGGGTCAACTTGGGGATCCCATGGATCCACTTTGGTTGGAAAATGACATAAATATCTTTTTATTTAATGTTAAAGTAAAAATGACACAAACATGAAATGTTTTACTAAAAAAAATTGTATATGGGGTTATACATGTCATATTTTTGACTATAAATAATAAATGGATATATAAAATTATTTCCTACATCATGATATTTTTTTTATAATTTTTAGACATTATATAAATTAAATTATTTATGACATCATGATGATGCAGCGATGACCTCATTAATTAATGATTTAAATAAAATGGAAAGATATTGTACAATAAAAGATCTAGACATGTCCAAAACCGATTGGATGGCTGGATTTAGAACCCCTATTTCGTTATAATCTAAACAAATCAATGTGGGACCATTAAAATCCGAAACTCATTCTAAAATAATGTAACATTTCTTTACTTTCCAAGAGTGCCCCTCCTCTCCACTTATAAAAGGCCCCCACCTCTACCACCTTACCCACACTTCCAAAGCCTTTGCCTCAGCGAATCCCTGCCCATTTTGTCTCTGAAAATCCCTCCCTAACTCTTAGAAGCCTCAATTTGGGCATAAGTCTTCCCAAGGAAGCCTTTGAGCACAAACCAAAGGGAGTTACCCGATTTTAAGGTAATGTCTTCACCTGAGTCCTTTTGTTTTATTTTTCTTCTCCAACCCCCTAAAATCTTTTTATTAATTTTTTTGTAACAAATTCAGAATGTTAAATATACTAGGATGTTGTTATAAGAAGTATTAGATCTACAATTACACACACCTACATCGAATGGTTAAAGAACATACTGTTTTTGTGGATGTCAATTTCTGCCTCATGAAACGATGATTGTTCAACATTCATCTAACACCTTAAAAAGTGTCCATTAAGATGAAACTATATTTATATATGATATAAAATATTTTTATGTTTTACTTAAGCTTCTGTATTTTTCATTTATGGCATACCTTTATGGTTTCCATTATGGGTAAACGCGATATCTTCATTTAAGGAAGTGCGGACTACCTCCCCCTCAATGTGATTTGATTCGTTAATACCATATGTGGTATGTATAAAGGTTATATTTAATGATATTATATATGATACCATACTGGAATTAAAATACTATTATGTATCATTATGTTTCAATTTCATTAAATATGAAATTGAAATGGAAGTAGCATTCATGCGTACGTACGGCTTACCGTCACCATGAACGGTACATTTCATTTCTTATCTCAAAATGTTATGTAATATTAGAAGTACATATATATAATGGATATATATGTAATATATTATATATAAATTATGGATATCATTCTGTAATTATAACATATATATATATCTCATTTTGTTTTAATTTCATTAATATGACAAAAAAATGAAAGTAGTGTTCATGCGTACGTACGGCCTACCGTCTCCATGAACGGTGCTTTTAATTTTTATCTCTAAATGATATGGAATAGTATAAAATGAATATATACCGGATATAAATGATATTTAAAACATCAATACTATTCTGGATATGATGTACCTATAACTACATGGAAAATTATTTTCCAACAAGTTCAATTTTTGACTCATGCACCAAGCATCGGCAAAAACGTATGATATGAACTAACATTATTAAACAATTATTATAACATTATAATATGTTATATGAACTGAATAATAATATCTAAAGGGGGTCCTTAGGAAATTATAAATTGACCAATGTTTATTATTCAGGAATATAAAGAAATGAACAAGACAAGTCGGACTTGAGGTAAGGGATCCTACTCCACTATTTTTAAGTACACTCTTTTATGTCATTATTTTTAAGATCATATTTCTTATGATTGGGATGTTATTTTATATTAATACTACTTTACTTATTATTTTCATTTGATTAGAGACCCTATTTTCTCTAATCATTTCATTTTGGACGTTTTGAGTGGCACAGTTAGGCTGCTGAATTTTCGTAAGAGATCTAACCTCTCTCTTTCTTGTTATGTACTCTCCTTTATGTCACTTCGTTTAATCTACTCTTTGTTATGTTGGAGGATGTTCTTTTATATTCCTCTTTCTTTAAATTTTATTGTAATATGATGAGAGATCCTATTTGATCTCATCAATCCATTTTTGGATGTTTTAAATGGCGCCGATAGGCTGCCGAGTTTTCATAAGGGATTTTTCATCTCACTTTTATTCCCGTGAGATTTGTGCTACGTTTGCCACCATTTCCTTTGAGTGGTATATTTACTGCCCATTATTCTACTATTTGTGTAATATACTTTCGTTTATGAGTATTTACATCAATGTTGCATTGTCCTTCTTTCATGGGGTGTATGTTTCGAAAGATACCCATGTCGGTAAGGGAACCTTTCACCCTCCTCTTTTTAAAAGACTTCATTTGTTGGGAATTTTCATTTACATATTGTAATGTTGAGATATGTTATTCTATATCCTTATTGATGTAAATTTTATGTCTAAGTGATGAGATACCCTTTATCTCTCTCATCAACTCTTTTTCTCAAATTTTATGTGACGTCGTTAGGCTGTCGAATTTTACCAAGGGAACTTCTTAACCCAATTTCGATTTCTTTGAGTTCAACATGTAGTTATTGAATATGTCATCCTTTGAATATGTCTGAATGACATTTTATTGTTTTACACTCAATATCCACTTATATTGGGTGTATTTATATTTGTCACACATAATTATGAGAACGATTTATCCTTGATTTAAGGATACCTTCTTTATTATGGATTTCATCTCATTTTACATTTCTATTGAGACTTCATTGTTTTTATGCACCAGTTCACTCTTATATGGTGTATATACTGTCCTTTGGAATATTATATCATGAATCCCTCTATTATCATGATATTATAAAGGTATAATTAAATGTTATTCCTCAATTATTGTATTCAAGTGTCTCTCATTTTGTTAAAAACACTTTAACTAAAATATCGTTTTAAATGTTTTAATGATTTATTGTTATAAATATTTCTCATTAATATCCATGTTTTCAAAATGGTTTTAAGGATTTATTTATATGGATATTAATGGGTTAAAATGTTAAAATCTTAAATGTGTTATGGGACACTTTGATTCAAAAATATCTTTATTAAATGTTTTATATGGTTTTGGAAAATGGTTTTTAGAATGGATTCATTATTTCAATATCTTAAAATGTTATATTGTTATTACAATGCGGGAATGTTATCTTTTTTTGTGCTTAGGTTATGTTCTATGATTATGTCATGGTTCTTGGGAATTGTTTATGAATACGGGTGGTTCCGTGATAAACTAAGGGCGGGTGAGCCCGATATAGCTCTCCAATGCATTGGGTAATGCGATGGAGTGAAACGATAAGGTTTCTCCGAAGATATTTAGGGAATATACTGTGATGGGTATTCCAAACATAACCAAGAGGGTTACTCCCTACGTAAGAATGTTATGAATGCCTCAAGTTACCTTTTATGTCTTATTATTTCTATGATTTTTTCATGATTTGAAGAGCTATGTTAAAGTGCCTATGTTTTATGGATAATGTTTGATTTAATTCTTATTTATATATGAACTCATGTTTCCTTTCCATATTTTTTTATAACCCTTACTGAGCTTTTTATGCTCATCCCAAGTTTTTTTAGAAATATTTTTCACAGGTCAAGGGAAAGGTACATGATATGATGATAGTGTCAAGGAAGTGTCAAGAAAGAATCCATAGTTTATTTTTAAATATGTTTCCACTGATGGAAAAAAATAAATACTATCTTTTATGTAACCACTTTGTTTAAATGTGGAATGTAATGAATGTTTTATGTTCTAATTCTCTAAAACTCTAAACCTGAAAATATCCTCAATGTGTAATCTTGTAATACCTCATGATTAAGTAAGGTTTAAGGCTGGGGCATTATAGTTGGTATCAAAGGTCGGTTTAGATAACTTTAGAGGTTAGGGTATCCTCTATGCATAAGTGACATTACCATAATGGTTAGGATTTCAGAAAGAGTCCTAGTTTTAGATAAAGTGAATAACTAAGTATATCATGGTGTTTACCTTCCTCATTTGTACATGATGGTTTTGTTGATATACTCACACTAAAATTTCTGTTTTTAGTGAATTGATGGATCTAGAAGGCACCAATGTGACGATAGGTTTGAAGGAAACTATAGTGGTTCACTGATTAAGAGACTAGATGAAATTGGGTATTCAATGAGGAATCTCGTGGTTGTTCTAAACCAACTATCAAGGAGTCATGATCAACCACCAGAACCTTGGTATTCTCTATAATTCATCATGTTCGAGATGACCAATCGATGTGGATGTTCAGGTAATAATTATAAAGATAACCATTATAGTTTATATGATCCTTATTTTTGAGGTAATTATGGGTTATTATATGTTATGATTGAAAATGAAAGGCATGAGATTAACTTGAGGTTAAAATATGTTATGATCATTTTTTGAAGATTTTATCTCGTTTTGGGGAATGTTTTAAGAATTATATAGTTTGGGAAAAAGGACAACACACAGAACGTGTGACAACCCGTCACGTCGGACAAATCTGCGGGAATCAAACCCACAACCACAGTGCGACTGGTATGTATCGCCTACCACTGGACTACATGAAGTCCCTGGTTAGTTTGACTAATTCATTTTAGTTAGATGATTTTAGTAATCAAGAGTACATTTATTTTGGGTTATTTATGAAAATTAATAACCTATCATGGAGGATATGTGATTAGGTTAATTATTTTTCAATACGAGACATTAAGAGCAACTGATGTTGTTTGGAGATAAATGTTATGATTTAACATGGAAGGCTATGTGACTAAATCCTTCAAATATTTGGGTTTCAATAATAGTTTGGTTTACATTGAAGAATTTTATGGACAAAATGTTTATCGAATGGTCCTCGTTGAACTTTTGGTTTTGTTGGACAAATATTGGAGATTAAGAATAGATTTTATTTTTATAAAGGGTTATCCTTTTCTGGATTATCTGATCTTGTACTAATGTTTTTGGTTTTGGTTTTGGTTAAATTCTAAAGACATGGGAAGTATATAGTTCTCTTTTATGGATTATGTGATTCTATAGAAGTTGATTATAGTACTCTTAATGTGAACAAGTCTTCCTAAATTCTCGTCTTTTGGAGAAAATATGAGTTTGTGTAAGGAATCTAAAAATGTTGAAAGTCAACATGATAAGTTATTATGTTTCCTTATGAATAAATTCCTCAATAAAAATTAACTTAAAACAAAAATGATGTCTATTAACTTTTGCTACTGGGGAATCGAACACCGTTTAACCCATCACAAGTTTGTGATTTTCTTGTGGTAAACTTTCTCCTAAACATGTTTTCTATCACTCTCCATCAGAACATGACCCTATGTTTTCTCCTCCATTTCCATGTTTTCCTACATGGAATCCTAGTACGGGTTAACTCGGGTGACCTCAGCACTTCTCTTTCTTTATTTTAAAGTGATTGTTTTACCGACTCTTTTTCCAATGTGGGACTTTCAATAGAGTTTCCAAGCTCTATTTTAAAATTGCGAGGACGCAATTCCCAAAAGGGGGGAAGGATGTAACACCCCAGGTAAATAAAGAGTATGGAATTTTCACATTTATCCATATTTGTGAATAAAATATTAACATTACTTTAAATGGGACGCTATGCTCGATTGCGTACCCAACACGCAACAATGAGTTTCTTGGGAATCTTACGTTGCACTCTAATAATAAAAAAATATTATTTTAAATGGTAGTTAACGCCTAGCTTTTGTGATGGCAGGAATTAATATAACTAACTATAAAATGATTATATATGTTTGTCAAATATTTTTACTTTTTGCAATAAATGTTAGAGGATTAAAAATGCGAATGAATCCAATTTTAAGTGTAAACTTTCTAATATTCTTTAAAAGGTCGATTAACCGCCTTTTGATGGCGATCCTCTTTTAAATCTACTTTTTGACAATTTTATGTGTTATATTTTACAAAATAAAATTCTTCTTTAGAATCGGGACATCAAAATTTTATTTGTGAAAATTTTTAGTATTTTTCCAAAAAAAGTTCAAATTTTAATGAATAGTGAAAAATGTTGTATTTTAATTCAAAACCACTTTTTAATCTAATTTATTTATATGATTAGATTATCTTTTGAATTGGTTTTAAAGTGAAATTATAATATATTTTTAACATTTAATACAATAGTGGCCATTGGAATTAATTTCACTTTGAAATTGGACTTAAACTAGTGTCAATCTTTTGATACTTATTATTTCATAAAAACACGCTATTTGATCTGACAGCGGGAATTATTTATTAAATTAATTAATGCAACTAATATGTTTTGAATTTTGTAAAATAGACATCATTTTTGAATTCATAATATCAAATATAGCTTAGGGTGATGTTTTGGTATTTTTATGAAAAATTTCAATTTTTGATGAATAGGGAAACCACTTAGTGGTACTTATAAAAACTGATTTTCTGTTTAAATGAAAATTTTCCATCTTTGTGTTTTGAATTTCAAAAATCCAACATACATGGTTTTCATTAATAACTATAATGTGGTTCAATGGGATTAAAATAATTTTTTGGTAAATAGTAACTTATTAAGTTTTTAATCGCGATTAGAGGTAATTAGTGTAGTTTAAGGTAAGAATAATGTTTTAATAAAATGAAATGACCTAGACACATGTCCTACCCTCATTTTATGTGTCATGGCCGACCAAGACAATCCATGTGTCAACTTGGGGACCCCATGGAGCCACTTTGGTTGGAAAATGACATAAATATCTTTTTATTTAATGGTGCAGTAAAAATGACACAAACATGAGATGTTTTACTAAAACAATTTTTACATGGGGTTATACAAGTCATATTATTTACTATAAATAATAAATGGAAAGATAAAATGATTTCTTACATCATGATAGTTTTTTTTATAATTTTTAGACATTAAATAAATTAAATTATTTATGACATCATGATGATGCAGTGATGACTTCATTATTTAACGATTTAAATAAAATGGAAAGATAATATACAATCTAAGACCTAATCATGTACAAAACCTATTGGATGGGTGGATTTCGAACCCTTATCACCTTATCCTTGAAACACATCAATGTGGGACCATTAAAATCCTACACACATTCTAAAATAAAGTAACATTTCATTACCTTCCAAGAGTGCCCCTCCTCTCCTCTTATAAAAGGCCCCCACCTCTACCTCCTTACCCACACTTCCAAAGCCTTTGGCTTGGAAAACCCCTGACCATTTTGTCTCTCCACATCCCTCCCTAACTCTTAGAATCCTCACTTTGGGATGAAGTCTTCTCAAGGAAGCCTTTGAGCACAAACCAAAGGGATTTACCTGATTTTAAGGTAATGTCTTCACTTGAGTCCTTTTGTTTTATTTTTCTTCTCCAACCCCCTAAACTCTTTTTTATAATTTATTTTGTAAAAAATCCAGTATCATAAATATACAAGGATGTTGTTATAATATGGATTCAAGCTGCACTTACACACACCTACATCTAATGGTTAAAGAACATACTGTTTCTGTGGATGGCGAATTTCTGCCTCACGAAACGATGATTGTTCAACATTCTTCTAACACAATAAAAGGTGACCATTAAGATGACAATATATTTATATATGATATATAATATGTTTATGTTTTACTTAAGCTTAAGTATTATTCATTTATGGCATAACATTATGGTTTCCATTATGGGTAAATGCTATATCTTCATTTGAGGAATTGCGGACTATCGCCCCCTCAAAGTGATTTGATTTGTTAATACCATATGTGGTAAATATAAAGGATATATTTAATGATATTATATATGATACCATACTAGAATTAAATTAATATTATGTATCACTATGTTCTAATTCCATTAAATATGAAATATAAATGGAAGTAGCGTTCATGCGTACGTACAGCTTACCGTCTCCATGAACGGTACATTTCATTTCTTATCTCAAAATGTTATGTACTATTATAAGTACATATATATAATGGATATAAATGTAATATATTACATCTAAATTATGGATATCATTCTGGAATTATAACATATATATATCTCATTTTGTTTTAATTCCATTAATATGACAAAACAATGAAGGTAGTGTTCATGCGTACGTACGGCCTACCGTCTCCATGAACGGTGCTTTTAATTTTTATCTCCAAATGCTATGGAATAGTATAAAATGAATATATACTGGATATATATGATATTTAAAACATCAATACTATTCTGGATATGATGTACCTATAACTACATGGAAAATTATTTTCCAACAAGTTCAATTTTTGACTCTTGTACCAAACATCGGCAAAAACACCTGATATGAACTAACATTATTAAACAATTATTATTAAATTATAATATGTGATATGAACTGAATAATAATCTCTAAAGGAGGAAATTAGGAAATTATAAATTGACCAAAGTTTAGTATTCAGGAATATAAAGAAACGAACAAGACAAGTTGGACTTGAGGTAAGGGATCCTACTCCACTCTTTTTAAGTACACTCTTTTATGTCATTCCTTTTAAGCTCATATTTCTTATGATTGGGATGTTATTTTATATTAATCTAACATTACTTCTTATGTTCATATGATGAGAGACCATATTTTCACTCATAAATCTATTTTGGAAGTTTTGAGTGGCGTCGTTAGGCTACCGAATTTTCATAAGAGATCTAACCTCTCTCTTTCTTTTTAAGTACTCTCCTTTATGTCACTTCTTTTAAGCTCCACTTTGTTATGTTGGGGGATGTTTTTTTATATTCATATTTCTGTACATTTTATTTTAATATGATGAGAGACCCTATTTGATCTCATCAATCCATTTTTGGATGTTTTAAGTGGCACCGATAGGCTGCCGAGTTTTTGTAAGGTATTTTTAATCTCACTTTTATTCCCGTGAGATTTGTGCTACATTTTCCACCATTTACTTTGACTGGTATATGTACTACCCATTATTCTACTCTTTGTGTAATATACTTTCATTTATGAGTATTTACATCAATTTTGTATTGTCCTTCTTTCATGGGATGTATGTTTCTAAAGATACCCATGTCGGTAAGGGAACCTTTCACCCTCCTCTTTTTAAAAGACTTCTTTTGTGGGGTATTTTAGTTTACATATTGTAATGTTGGGATATGTTATTCTATATCCTTATTGATATAAATTTTATGTCCAAGTGATGAGATACCCTTTATCTCTCTCATTAACTATTTTTCTAAAATTTTATGTGACGCCGTTAGGCTGTCGAATTTTACCAAGGGAACTTCTTAACTCAATTTCGATTATTTTGGGTTCAACATGTAGTTATTGAATATGTCATCCTTTGAATATGTTTGAATGACATTTGATTGTTTTACACTCAATATCCACTTATATTGGGTGTATTTATATTTTTCACACATAATTATGAGATTGATTTATCCATGATTTAAGGATACCTTCTTTATTATGGATTTCATCTCATTTTACATTTTTATTCAGACTTCATTGTTTTTATGCACCAGTTCACTTTTATATGGTGTATATACTGTCCTTCGGAATAATATATCATTAATCCCTCTATTCTCATGATATTATAATGTTATAATTAAATGTTATTCCTCAATTATTGTATTCAAGTGTCTCTCATTTTGTTAAAAACACTTTAACTAAAATATATATTTAAATGTTTTAATGATTTATTGTTTTAAATATTTCTCATTAATATCCATGTTCTCAAAATGGTTTTAAGGATTTATTTATATGAATATTAATGGTTTAAAATTTTAAAAGATTCAAAGTGGTATGAGACACTTTGACTCAAAAATATCTTTATTAAATTTTTTATATGGTTTGGAAAATGGTTTTTAGAATGGATTCATTATTTTAATATCTTAAAATGTAATAATGTTATTACAATGTGGGAATGTTATCTTTTTTTGTGCTTAGGTTATTTTCTATGATTATGTTATGGTTCTTGGGCATTGTTTATGAATACGGGTGGTTTCATGATAAACTAAGGGCGGGTGAGCCCGATATAGCTCTCCAATGCATTGGGTAACACGAAGGAGTGAAACATTACGGTTTCTCCGAAGTGATTTAGGGAATATACTGTGATGGGTATTCCAACCGTAACCAAGAGGGTTACTCCCAATGTAATAATGTTATGAATGCCTCAAGTTACCTTTTTGTCTTATGATTTCTATGATCTTTTCATGATTTGATGAGGTATGTAAATGCGCCGATGTTTTATGGGTAATGTATGATTTCATTCTTATTTATATATGAACTCATGTTACTTTACATATTTTTTTTATTACCCTTACTAAGCTTTTTATGCTCATCCCTTGTTTTTTTTGAAATGATTTTCATAGGTCAACGGAAAGGTAATTGATATGATGATAGTGTCAAGGAAGTGTCAAGAAAGAATCCATGCTTTATTTTTAAATATGTTTCTATTGATGGAAAAAATGAATAATATCTTTTATGTAACCAATTTGTTTAAATGTGGAATGTAATGAAAGTTTTATGTTCTAATTCTCTAAAACTCTAAACTTGAAAAGATCCTCAATGTGTAATCTTGTAATAACTCAAGATTAAGTAATGTTTAAGGCTGGGGCCTTATAGAAACTCTCTATGGATTGATTGGATTCTCACATACTATCATTGTAAAAAAATTAATTGGCTCTATTTGAACATAATATAATTTGTATTAATTATCACCAGGTTTATAAATTAATAATTTAAAAAGATTCCATTATTATTTATTTAAACTTTTCCAGAACCCATTTCTAATGTAATAATAATAATATTATTTTCATGAGACTTGATTAATATGGGAATTAAAAAAATTTAGTTTATCAAATAATATTCAACATTTATTATTTATCATTTGAAAAAAATAATTTTCCAATATTCTTCTAAAATTTTTATTCGACCTTGAATAATGACTATTTATTTTATAAATTAATTTTACTATATTTTTATCCTACAAATAAATAGTCATTAAATTCACAAAAGAGAAAATAAATAAGAATTAAATATTTTTCACACATCATATTCTCATGAATAATTAGAAATATAATTAATGATATCAAGCATAAAATAATAATTATTAAACCATTTGCAGGGATAATATTTATTAAATTCAATAAATAATAAATAAAAATGTATTATTCTACTAAGTGTGGATACATACAGTATGGGACCTTTTATGCCTCTTTATATGAGAAAACAATGAAATTAGTATAATATCAATTATTAACCTCTTTAAAAACTCCAAGGCACCCAAATAGAAATAATATAAATTCTCAACGACATAATAGTTAATATAGATTGTTACTGAGTAATATATTCCCATTACAATTACTTCTATAATCAATAAGTTTGAAAACTGGTGTCATCAACCTATGTGATAAATGTATCTCTTTATTTGAATTTCTAGGGAACTAACATTCCAATTGAACACCATGTCAAAAAATATAACTAAGCTATATGATTTCCATCAAAGGTATTGAGATATATTATTCTATTAGAGAACATAAGTGACAAATTATTTCTCATATTATTCCTTAATGTAATATTACTCATAAAGATCCCAATTTATCCTACCTATCTAAAAACCTATTTCACCATAATTTTCATTAGTACTTCTATTTAGATTACTCATGATACTCCTAAATAGTTGTATTAAATTATAACATTCAATACACAAGTCATATGATATGAACATCCAATGACCCCTTTATATGTGGATTTCATTCTAGAGGGACTTGTTCTCATAATATCCTATACTTGGTATTACCAACAACATACATCATGAGAAGGTGTGTCAATTTCCTATGAGTCTCTGCCCCTGATATCCATAATCAATTGTGTAACACCCTAGGATTTTTGTATTTTGTTTCAAATTAGATTAAACGTTTTAATAATTCTATTTTCACACAATAATGAATAACTATTCTTTATATGAAATAACTATGTTTTGAATATATTATACACGATTGAAAGTAAATCCTATGCTACATAAAACACATAGAATATCTTTTTCTGAATTTTTTTTTCTTTTGTATCAAACTATTTTGAGTTCCTTTCATAGATTTGGTTACAGTCAAGACCATGTTTTAAAAAACTTCAATATTTTATTAAATTATTTTTATAATTACCATGTAGATATTTGTATTGCAGTTATGAAGAAAATAAACTAAATTTTAAGAATATTATCTACACTTGTTTATCATATATAAACTTTGGATATAAATTATCTAGAAATTAAATTAAGAACTACTTGTGAATGATGAAATTTCTTTTCTAATAAAACTATTTTTTGATTTAAAAACATCATTTTATCTCAATAAATTATAAAACCACCTTTTTTACTTTTATAAAAAAAATTATATATTTTATTTTCATAAATGATTTATGAAACACATTAAATTGATTTTATAGGGAAAAGGTAATATAATTAAAATGTCAAGCATAAAAAAGAATAATTTTTCTAGATGAAAATTTTACAATTTTTTAATAGAAAACTTCTTTTAAATCAAAATTTAAACATTTTTATACTTTTTATTTGTAAATTTAAACATCATTTTTAAAATTAATTTATAAAAATTTACATTTGGTGATTTTTTAGGTATTTTTATTAGAATTTAATTTTTTTGATTAATATTGAATAATACTAAATTTTAATTTAAAACATCTATTTCGTATATTTTAATTACATAGTTATATTATATTTTCAATTTTTTCTAAATTTAATTTAGATCAAATTAATTGGAATTAATGCAATTTAGGTTATTTAATAAATTTATCATTGAAATTGGATTCGAAATATATTTGAAAATTTTCAAAATTTTCTGTTCAAAAATAATGTTGTATCGTTCCATGTGGGGGATTGATTTTAAATTAATTTCTACCATGTATATATTGGTAGTCTAAAAAATAGATTCCCTATTTATAATGAGAATAATTTTGAATTTATATAATTTTGAACTATTTTATTACCAAATGGTTAGGGAAATTAATTAAAATTAATTAGAGTGATTAATGTAAAAACATGATTACATAGTAGTTAAACATTAATTTTCTAGGGAAATAACATCGAAAATAACCAAAATATATTGGATGGTTATAATTAGACGAATTACAATAATTTTCCCACAATAAATGTTTTTTGGAGGTGCATGATTTAAGAAATATCTCTCAATAATTTTTACATTTGTTATATTTACAAGAATGTACTCCTTCTCTTTAAAATGTCACTCACCCACTCACTTATTCACTCAAATCAAGACAATAGGTTCATCAAAACCCAAAAAAAATAAAAAATCATTTATCAATTCATCCTAGAGACCTTAAATTTAGATGAAATATATTCATAGAAACCCTTTGGGAAGAACTAGGAGTAATTACCAAAGAAGAGGAAACATCCTTTTACAAGATATTTTATTTTTTCATTATCATCCCACTAAATTATTCTTATTAAATTAATATATAATAACATAACTTTCCAAAATAAAATTATACATTATTTTTATAATTTTTTGACTATCACCTACATGAAAATCCATGAAATTGGTAATGAACATACCATTCATGTGTACAGTAGACGACCGCCTCGTAAAACGATGTCGTTCATTTTTTCCATTACAACCTATCATAGTTTGAAATTTGGATGGAAATAATACTTTTAAATAATATATATGGTTTATATGATTTATTTGTTCTTCTATGATTATTAAATAAATAAAAACATCATGAATTCTACTATATATTGTTATGATAACTTCTTCTGTGATCATGTGGAGTACCACCTCCACAAACCAGTGTGATTATTTCACACTTTACAAGGAAAGTATCAAGGACAAATATTTTAACATTATATAATATATATAAAAAATGATACTTGAATGATAATATATATATATATATAATCCACTTATATTATTTCCTTAAATAGGATAATAAGACATAAAACTAATTCATTCGTGTGCATGGACTACTATCTCCACTAACGGTGTATTCCATTTCATATTTATATATTTTATAGATTATTATCAATATATATAAAATTATTATATTTTTTATATATATATATATTTACAATATTTAATTAATTAAATCATTATCTAATAAATATGGTATTGAAATACCTGTAAAAAGAAATATAAAAAATAGATCATATATAACCAGAAACGTAACATACACATGTAATTGTTATCAAATAGTTAACATAATTATATAATAAAATCATATATAGGATAAGTTATAATAATACGATTCATATGCTTGAATTATAATAAACATATATTTTTTAAATATATGTCTTGGAAGTGTACATATAAAGTGATGACTTAATGTTATGGTTTTTTCATCTCACTTTTTTATGAAATTTATGATTTATTTACCACTCGTTTCATTAGAAGGGTGTATATAATTATCATGAATATAATATATTATTGTTTTTAAATTTTTTTATAATATATTTGAGGATATATAGTTCATATTTTTTTTGGTTCAAGTGTTTTCAAATCATTGAAGCTATTTTTTTAAAATACTTCTTTCCATTAGACACAAGCCATGTAATGAAACTATATACTTCTATAAGGGGTAAACACTATACGTTGACATGTTATACCATTAACATCCATATTAAAATGATATTTTAAACTTTATGTAATGTTATCATCTCATTGGGATTATGATTCAATGTTAAAAAAGTCGTAACCGATTATTTATACAATCTAATCTTTTATCATGATTTTTTTATGATTATGCATCCATTAACAAAAATATTGTAATAAATATCTCATGAATTATATATAATTGTTCATTATTTTATATTTTTATGTTATATTCACACAATGCTACAATTATTTAACTCAATTGTACGTAACAAAAAAAGAATTTTTTTAAAAAAAATGGGACCTTATTTGTCTCTTCACTTAAAAATCAATTTTATTAAAAAATATTTTCTTCCAAAAATGTTTTCCAAGATGTTTTTAAATTATATATTCTAATTTTATTCAATTAAAATAAAATCCAATGTTTTTAAAGCTTCTATTTTTAATTTTTTTTATAATTTTAAAAAGAAATCTAGATGATTTCAATCTTTTTTTAAATGTTTTTAGGGAATATGTTTTGGAGAATGATTTAAAGTATAATTTATATGATTTAAATATAATTTATCTAAATTTTATTTGAAGATTCTATTATAAGGTTTTTTTTAAAAAGGTATTCAAAAATGATTTCTTTATTCAGTTGTATATTTTCAAGGTAATCATTGATAAAAATTTATCTAATATTCGATTATATTTTTTAATAGATAATGTATTTCCAAATTTATTCTTTCTACGACTATGATTTATCTAAGGCTATGGATTTAAAAATTATTGAAGGAAATTTTTTTTAATTTTCAATAAAAACATTTTTAAAAATTATTTCAATATTTCTTTTTAATTTTTCAATGAAAAAAGATTTAAATTTTTTTCATGATTCTGTTATAAATTTTAAAGCAATTTGTTTTAATAGAAAGTGTTAAATATTATTTTATAATTATTGAGCGAAAAAAATCTTTCATAACATTTTCAATCTCCATTTATAATTTTTCATGGAAAGTTATTTTCAAAAACTTTTCATGATTACTTTATATGTCATAATGGAAAATAGTTTTGAAAATGTTTCAAGTCTCTATTATATGTTTTCAATGAAAAATATTTTTGAATGGTTTTCATGATTCTTTTATATGTTTTAAATGAAGAATTTTTTCAAAATGTTTTCTATATTACATTTTATATTTTCATGGATACTTTCAAAGAATATGAATTTGAATATTTTTTATGTCTTAAAATATTTTTTTGAAGAACGGGTAATTTTCCTCATTTTAATATTTTAAAATATTTCTGAAAAATTATGTTCCATATAAGAATATATCCATTGGGTTTACTCATGCCTTATATGGGATATGATCTAAGGGTTACATAATAATTATTTCTCTAGAGAGTTTATATTTTCATCAATTGATGTTCATGAAAATTATTCTCACTGATAGGTTATATTTTTATAAAACCATTTTATCATTCATTAGTAATATGATTATAAAAAACATTTCAATTTCATGGTTAAATTTTTATGAAAATTGTTTTTAATTAATGAGTTATATAATTATTAAAAATATTTATTGGATGGGTTATTTTTTGATTAAATGATCATTAATCTATATGATTTCCACATGTTATGATACGATGAAATGATTCTGATACCCATTTCATTTCATTGATATGATGTTATTTTTATTTATGATTTTTTGAAACATGAATGTATCATTTAAATATGATATGGGTGATACTTATATCTTCCTCTAATTCATTTGGTAATTATTCATATTTAATTAGTTAGACATGGATGGAATGGGGAGTGAATTTGGATTAGTAAGGTACATTTTCATTTAATTCGATCTTAGGGGTATACCATTAATAAAATTATGGTCAATGGGGAGAACCATTAATTCAATTATGTCTGGGGAGTGAACTCATTACAATAATATGGAAATGTCATTAAACCTTTACTACTATGGAAATAATTTTTATATGCTTATGTGTATACCAAAAATTAAATCCCTTATTCAAATGATTTTCTCTCATTCCATATTCAATTAATTCTATTATGATTCTTGTCTTTTAAATTTAAAATTTTTAATCAATGAAAAATTTATTTCATCTTTGATATACGGGGAATGATATTAAAATTATATTTTCAAGTTCTCGTAACCTAATCTCATGTTACACTCATGCACCTCCGTTTTTACCCTTACTGAGCATATGTGCACACCATTTCTTATGTTTCATTCCACCTGTTATGACGATATATCTTATGTAGAAGAAAAAAATGTTAGGTCATTAATGGATATGTTCAATATCTCACACAAAGATAAAACATTATATTCTCATGTTCCCAAAGACACATAAATGTTATGGTCAACGAGCATGTAATTTTTTTATTTTTTTGAATATTAATATTAAATTATTATATATATATAACACCCAAATATTTCATGGATTGTTTAATTTTTAAAATAAACTCACAAGTTTGTGTTATATGCTACATTAATATATGTTTTTGCTACAAGAAACACTAAATTTTCTTTCGATATACGCAACACAATGATTAGATTATGTTATACACAAATTAGAGTTCATTAGATAGAATTCATTTTACACAATACATATTTTATGTGGAAAAAAATGTTATTATGTTTCAACATCACCTAGTCATTATAATGGCAGTTTTGAACAAAATTATCTTTCTTCTGAAAAAACTACTTAACTGAAAAAAAGTGAGTTGGTAGAATAATAAAATCACTACAGATGGATGTTATAAAGGTAATTTATATTTATGATATATAATATAATTCTTAAAATTCATCATATATGTTTTCAAGATATGGTATAAAAACAAATTCAATATTATATATAATAGTATAATTTCTTAAAAATGTAGTTTTGTTTATTTATAATGGCACGACCATTAAAAATATATTTCTTGATACTTTAAGGAATTATATTGAACAAAATTAATATATTCTTTAATGTTAGATATAAAAATTTACTTTGGATGAATTCTTTTCTGATATGTTTGAAAATTTGGTGAATAGTAAAAAGCTAATAATAATTTAATTGAAAAAACATTTTTCATTGCGATATTTTTAATATATATTTTACATTATTTAATGGATTTTAATTATAAATATAATATATCATTACCAATTAATAAATTTTTTCACATTTGATTTACTTTTAATATAAATTTTGATGTAAAAACTTTTCAATCATTAGAAATATTTTACATTTTAAAAAATTGGTTTATCTTTCCAATAAGTGGATTAATTTTAAATTAATTACTGTAACTTCTCTGTTTTGAATTTTTAAGAATTGATTCCATATTTTTAATCAAACGTTTTATATTATGTAAATTTTTCCCTTTTATTTTTGGACATTCTGAATAGTAACTTTAGTAGTAAATTTTATTGCAATGGTTTGTGGTAAATTGGGTAATTAAATATATGTATTATGTCAATTAAATTTCTCAGTTACCCCAAAACATGTAAAAATTTAATTTTATGAGTTTATTATGAGTAATTTCATCCTTGGGTGGAATTTAGGACTACTTGGAGATAATTTTTTTGAAATTAATGCATTTATAATATAATATTCAATGAAAAGTCATTTTTCTTATAATTTTGTTTTTAACAAGAAAATTATTCTTAATATGGGGTTATACTGGGGATATCACCGAAAATTAATTGTAATTATAAATATAAAATAATAACCTACATTATGGTAATTTATTTATAATTTTTAGTAAATAAATAATCAAATTAAATTGTTACACAATGGTGATGGAATAATTTCATTATTAATGGAAGAATCAAATAAATGATATTACTAATATTACACTATATAAAATAATACATAACCAATTATATAAAAAAATATATGACCAAGACATCTATGTAACATATTATATGTATTTTTTTCAATTATATCATGTGGGTTTTAAATTTTTTGAAATGAAAATATTGAATAGTATGAAAATTGAAATTAATGATACATTAAAATAAATAAAATTATATTAAATGATATAAGATAATTAAATAACTAAAATTAGTAAATATAAAAATTATATTGTCCATAATATCATAATTATTGATTTATAATAATTTAATAGACACCTGTCCAAGAAAATGACATACATTTTATTAAAATCAAAGAATGGAAGAAAATGTCACAATATCCTTTATTATAAGTTCAATAATTTTAATATAGATTTTAATTAAAGATAAATTATATCATGAATATTATATGGAAATATAAAATAATTTTCTACAACATAGTAACTTATTTATAATTTTTATAGTCAAATAATATACATAAATAATGACACAATAGTGAAGAAGTTATTGTTTTATTAATATAAATATCAAAAAAATAATTTCATAAATACTAAAAAATATTATTGGACATAATTTAGCTGATCAAAATATTTTATCGGTTAATAGGGCTTGTTATTGTTGTATTAAATTGTTTTTTGATGATATATTTTTTTTGGAGTTTAATTAAATTCAATGTTATGAATAGTGACAAAATTTACTTTAGTGGAATTTTTTAAAAATTACATTTAATAAAATTATTTACAAATCATAAACATTTATAAAAATTAAAATGATATAATTATAACTTGTAAAATATCTTAAATTGTAGATTTATATTCAATATACATCTTATAAGTAAATAAATTTAAAACATAATTATTTGAAATATTATTACTACAATTAAAACTAAATAGATTAATTAAGGATAAAATAAATGATAAGGTTTAAAATAAAATCAGAAAATTTATAAATTTTATTGGTTAATAGGATTTAGAACCACACTCATCCTATATTTTCAATAATTCACTTGTATCTATTTTTAGTTGAAAATTAATTTAAATAAATTTAATATTTTAATAGTTTCAAAATGATCCTCATACCTCTCTTTTAAATTGGTTCCCCTATTTGTCTATTATTCACACATATATATCCCATATCTATACCATCCCCTACCTAAATCCCATCAAAACATCCCTTAATTCATAATAGAGTCAATAATTTGGTCATAAACACACCATATGGATTCCTTTTGTGAAAATCCATAGTAGACACTTGCAGAAGAGGTAATTGTTTTACTAATTCTATTCAGTTTGCACTCTTTTTATTTTTTATTTTACTATGTTGTTTCAATTATATATTAACAAATGTTGTGTCTTAGATTTTCTCATATGTTATTTTAATTGTGGTTATATGGTATTTTCCATTTATTTATCCTACTAATAATAATATAACCATGAGTGCGTCTGTATGGCTTACCGTCTCCATGTCGTGTAGTAATTTTTTATTCAAAACAAATTTATTTATATGCGTAAAATGATGAGTATAATGAATATAAATAATTAATTTGAAATGATAATTATTTTGTATAATTAATATACAATTTAATTCCATACCATTTAACAACCAAGGGAATGATATTATCGATCATGTGTGCGTATGACCTACCATCTCCACGACATGACAAGATTCATTCTCCGTGTTAACCATTAAAGAATGATTGTAAAATTTATATGATGAGTAACTATAATAAATATTAACATAATATATTTTTTGATGTAAATAAAATAAATCCTACACATAAAATCATGACTTTCGTGACATGACATGAATGGGAAAATGAAGTAGGTAACACCCTAAACTTTGGTAACATTGAATTATTATTAAAAAAATTATATAAAAGGACCATATAAGATATCATAAATATGGATATTGTCTTGTTATAAATTAATAACATGATTTTACCATTAAAAAGGATGTTAACATACCCTAGACTAAAGTGAAGTAAAAGATATGGGTTAATTTCTCAGTCTCGTTATTATTTGAGATTGTTTATGCTTATGTATTTTTTTGGATATTTGTATCATCCATGTCCACACTTATTAAAAATGTTATTAAAACTTATATTTTTAATGTTTTATGTGATGGATTCATTATGTAAAAATCATTTTATATATTTTAATGATTTATACTTCTAGTTCTATCTCATTAATGACCTTATTTTCAAAATGGTTTTCTAGATTAATTTATATTTAGGTAAATAATTAAAAATGTTATCTCATTTGAAATTTTTCTAGGTGGTATGGGACACTTTGATTCAAAAATATTATTTTAAATGACTTATTTTATAACATTTAAGAATTTGATATTTTTTCAAAGTAAAAAATGGATATTCCACACAAAGAGTTTTAATGATTTCATTATATTATATAAATCTAGGTCAAAAAACCTTTATTGGTTTTTATACTTATTTGATGTTTATTTGTAATTATAAAATCTACTATATAATATTGAAGGGTTTATGATATATTTGACAGTGGTTGTTATATTTTTATAGCATTCATGGTTTATGGTTAATGTATTATTGTTTCATATGCAATTTTTAATATGAATGTTTATGTGCATTATCTTTTTCCCCATTTATAAGGGAAATTCATTAGACATTTTATGTAAAGGGAGTGAATACTACATCCCCTTTAGGAATTATTAAATCTCTTTATACAGACGAATATGGGTTTTTACCCTTCTATGTATAGTCTTGGCATGAGGTATTGACAGTGTGGTTACGATATCGAACATTATGCATTCCATCATTATGAGATTATTTATTAATATTACATGTGTGTATTAAAGCAGTATAATATCCATGCGATTGTTTAAATGAAAATTTGTGATTTATTTTTTCTAAATTATTCTAATTATTGTGGCCAAATTTATCATGTTTCATTTTTATTAATTTCCCTGATATTTTATCCTTATTTATGAAAGCTTATGTTTTATTTTTTACCCTTATTGAGAATCTGATCTCACTCCTTTTTTATGTTTAATTTTCCCAAGATAGAAATATGTTTTTTATGAGTGACATGTAGGGTTAATATAAGAGAATAATTGTGCTCATAAAGAATCACATATTCTGTGTGTAATGTTTTTATTTTTTTAATGTAAAGTTCATGTATCTAATCTATTTTGCCAAACTCCTAAAATGATATGACCCTCCGGATTTGATTACTTGAAATGATGCTAATGTATTAAAATAGTGAAATGGCTCTGGGCTTTTGTGATTATGGCATTACATTTGGATTCAAATATTGTTTAGAAACATCCTTCAAAATTAGATTTAGAAAACATAGATTAGGGATCATAAACCTATGATATAATTTTAGGATTAGTCTATAGGAACATTGTAAAATTTTGGAAACAGAGAGATTATGTGGTTATTCTAATAAAATAAATCTCTTTCTAGATACTACAAGTGGATGTGGTTTTGGAAAAAATGTAACTTAGAGTAATAATCAAGACACGGTGTTCTGATCTTGACTTGTGGTAACCTTGAACATAACAACAGGCCTAACTGTGAACCTGCTTTGGCAGTCTTAAGGGTTATGCTTTGACTAATTTATATTTTGTTTACCTACTTTTATGATGGATTTAAATGTAGAGATTCCCCAAGAGTAACCAATGTTTTTTTATTCTGGGATTCCTAAGGTATAAATTTTTGTTATATTCTATACCATATATAGAGTTATAAAAATTAAATAAATTTATAAGATAAAAAATTATAATAAATCTTATAGAAATGGTTGCAATCATAAAGAATGAGAACTCTACAAATGCACATGATCCAAATAGTAAGAATGATCATATATTTCACGGTCTTCTAACAAAATTTCAATGGAAAATAGTTTTCTTTGTATTCTCATCATTTGAGGAAATAATATCTTGTTAAAATATGGTAAAAAATATTTCTCCTAGTCATATATCATTGAATGGAATCAAGGGAAGAGTATGATTACAGATAAAAAGATGGATGAAGTGAAAAAGGGAAATATTTATTTTCCCACATGGGATAACTCTGGAATGAATCAACTAGGTATATGCGTGATAGGGAATGTGAGTTTATTATATGTGTGGATAAAAAGGATGTCGTGGACCAGGCTGGTTCACCATCCGACCCAGCGCCCGACCTAGTCTACAGCATGGCTCGAAGAGTATTCTCGATCCCCAAGGGCTGGCACAAGTGCCTGGGTATCAAAACAATACATGGGAACAACATAACCAAAATAATAGGAAGAAATAAAACCAATATATATAACAAACTGAAACTAGAAACAGACAACCAAACATGCCGTTAAAATATAAATAGGTTTAAAGTCTACAATTCAACTAAAAACAATGAGTGAACAACCACAAAGATAGTGGACTAAAACACCAATACCATCCTCCAACTGGAGACCATTAGCGACCAGAATCATCGTCACTAAGCATGACGCATCAACCTAAAATACACCATGAATAAGGTCAACATACACCCATAGGTTTATGTAGTATGTGATCCAAGATCCCAATAAGACATCACCAAATTAAAAGGTTCCATATATAAACATTAAATTACAAATAAATTTGAAGGCTAAATAAAAGAAAGGATTCCAAAGCATGAATATCATTAAAGAAGCTGTTTCTATAAAGAAAACACTTTTGGACAAAACAACTTAAATAAAAATAAAACACCCTTACAGTTAAGAAAACTCAAAACTTCAAGATAACCCAAATGCTACAACGTATGCCGATGGTGATTGTATAGCAGTCCAAGATCACCAAAAGTGGGAGATCCCCTATACGTACAAGCAAAAGAATGAGACCCTAGAACATCACATCTCATTGAATAATAATATAGGAAAGAAAAAAATGTTATCATGCACGAGCTACAAGTAGAGAAACACATCCATAACCTTGTGGTCTCTAACCATTATAATATTTTTTCTTATTGTTGTAATGGTCAAACTAGCTATGTGAATCCAGGCCAGAGCCACATCCGTATTACTAGAGCGCAGATCTTGTTCTCCCACCAAGTACCCATGCCTTCCTTTTTGTACTTAGGATGTTCCAATTTCACATTTGATGTCCATATCATATTAATAAAATAATTAGGGTGTTACTTAAAAAAACACAACACTTTCAGAGACAAGAAAAATCCATCTTGAATAGTACACATGCCAAAATACATTACCCAAATCAAATTAAAAAATTTGTGCATTGTTAATAATTATATATTAAACATATTGAATTCTCATCATTAATTATTATTATTAAAACATGTTAAATTATTTGTGAAAAAATTCATTAAACGAAAAGATAACTTTGCTTAACACACCAAACCTTCTTTTAAAACCATACGCACACTAAAATTGTTTTCAAAACTCAATCTGCCTACGTTACATACTCAATTAAACCATCTGCTCAATTTAAAAAGATTCTTGACATTAAACAAACCACCACTTACACACAAAAACACCATTTTCAAATAAGACACAAACTAAAACATTTTTTGAACACGCTTCACAATATTGTCATAATTTAATATACCATTTAGAAAAAAATTATAAAGAATTATTTTAAGAGTTTTACATGGCATTGCATACACTAAAGTAACCATTTATAAATTCAAATGCATTCCAACATCACACGCAATCAAATAAAATTTTATATTGTGACCTGCACCACACAAATAATTTGATGGAATGCCTTACATCATATGTAAAACACCATTCGGAAAATCACATAGTTTAATAAGACTAAAATAAAATCGTACAATACAATTGAAAATAAATCACATGGTGTTACCAACTAAACCCACACAAAACCATATATGGAAACGAGACGCACCCGACATCATGTAAAAAAAATACAATTCTCACAACTTGCACAAATTAAAAAGCTACCCGTACTATTTAAAAATCCCCAACAACTAATTAAATATGAATTTTAAGCAGAAACAACAGACATAAATTAGACATGCTACTAAACAGTTCAATGCATATCAAACATCAAAGAAAACCAACATCGCACTATTCAAATTATCTAAGTGATGTTCTAAACCAATTAAACAAGGAAATAAATTTATCAAATTACAATTAGACATGGAACCACCAACTGGTGTGTAGAAGCTCTGAAAAAAAGTGAAAAACACACATGCACCACATTAACACCACGAATAAGTAATGTGGAAGCCTAAACAAGGATATCAACCCCAAAAAATGGTTAAAACTCAAAATCGGACGAAAAATACGCTAGAAAAAACTCAAAGAGGGAAAATGAATTAAATAAGGGGTTTCACTGGAGAGGAGGGAGGTCGCAGCGGCAGTGGTCACAATAGGTGTGGCGGTCGGTGTGGGTCAGGGTGCAAAATAGTAGTAGACAAGGAAGGTCCACAGATGATTCATTGGACAACACTGCTTGCTGGGAGACAGGGAAGCGCGATGGGCTAGCCGTGGAGTAGTAGTGAGAGCCAGGGGGAAGCCAGGGAGCCATGGGGAGGATGATCTGGTGGCTAGACTTATGTGTGGAATGATGAAATTCTGAGCAGAAGGAATGGGTGTGGCACGCTATGTAGTAGGGGCATGAGGTGATGACACTTTTCATGGGAGGAGGCAGGGGTGTGGCGCAGCTCGTAGGAGAGGGAGTATGGGTGATGTAGGGGCGCAATGAAGGGGAATGTCTGGAGGCTACAAATGGGGTTGGGTTTCAGTGGGGTGGGGATGTAACACAAACCAAGGGGAAGGGGGGAAATGTGTGCAGCCTGAAAAAAAAACCCTAACATGACTAGGAAAATGAGGAAAAAATAATAATAAAATCTAAATGAAACTAAAATAAAACCAATAATAATAGTAAACTAATATAAGAATAATAAGGATAATAATAAATAAAATTATAAAACTCAATTGATGACAATAAAATAAAATAAAAAATTATAATAATTAGGATATGAATGATAATATTAATAATAATAACATCCTAAATTAAAATAATATTATTATTATCATGAAAACAATTACTTAAGGTATTTTAATCTTAATTTTATTTTATTTCTAGTTCATTATTCATTATTATTTCATTATCTCGTTATGTTTGAAAATAATTTTGAAAGTCGGGAAGATCGTGTGATCATATAAATGTGCCCTGCACATGCGTTCAGTGAAGCAAATACCAAAACACTCATAATAATAATAATTTTAATAATAAAATAAAATTTTAATAGTGATGTCAATAATAATAATAATAATAAAACTCAATTAACAGTAGTAAAATAAAAAAGGTATATTAATTATGATAATAATAATAATAATATCATCTCTGAATAACATTATTATTATTAATATCTTTAAAAATGATATTATATTTGATTTTTTATTTCATCAAATTATTAATTTTATTTCATTATTATAAATCTATTTTATTTAATTAATTGACCATCGAGTAGGGTGGGCAGTGAACCAGGTGACATCATGATGTGAACCAGGCGAGGTCGTGTGCCTTCAACCATGGTGCGCTGGACACAGTCAAGGCAGAAACATTTGTTTTTAAAAAAGAACTAAAAAATTTTAAGTTGGGCCTTGACCCAAACTACCTGATGCCAAATAAAAATTATAATATAAATAATTTAAACACGAAGTGTGTGACAATTCTCCCCACCATAGCACTTTCTGTCACCGAAAAGCCACAAATAATGCTAAATTATGATGTTGCAATCGATACACCCTTGGGGTTCAAAAAGAATCCCTTTGAAAACCAATTGAAAAGAACAAAACACATTGTGCTCAAAAAATGTGACTCAAAAGGGAACATAAAGAAACTTTTAAAAGGACTTCGGGTATGTGTCACCCACTCGAAAGAGCTAGAACACCTCCAGTTGACTGATCATGGAAAGAAACTTTTCCACTCACTAAAACTGACTTCACAAACTGAAACACCCCAAGCACCATTAAACAAAAACCACACCATTTGACTAAAATGAACAAACAATACCAACCACGTCCAAAGAGTACTCTTATCACCTGTCACTCAATCACCTCTAGGAACAGAACTAAAAGGTCAACATAGGGAAATACCTAAGGGGATTTCCACCATTAGAAGCTTACTAATGAACGAGATGAAACTGGGAAACCGACACAAGGATACCTAGAAAGAATCCCCACAATTATGAATAAGGGACAACCCATTTCATTACAGAGACATTTGATTGAGAACCACCATGGGTCTCCCCACCATTAGAATGAAAAGAAGATATAGAACATTGAAAATTTCTTAATGGTGACCAAACACTCCACCACATGGGGCAGGGTGGGTGGGGCTCAACCACCGGGCATAAAAACCACGAATGCAGAAAGAACATCATATCTATATCCCTAGATCAGTACTATTCAACTGAATGATGGATTTATCGAACAAACATCAAAAGGAACACTATAAGCGATTGCATTCAATGTGACACAACTCGGGACTTAGGTAATGAGATGACCATCCTCTCATATAGTAACAGAAACCTTACGCACCCAAACAGTTTGTTCGGAATGGAACAACCACATAAAACAATTTAACACCTTTTTATCATTCAATACCAATGATAAAAATAAATTTGGGATTCCTTATACTTCTTGGGTTACTGACCACACACCATCTTTACTCTAAGTCCTGTGGCTGGAACCATGATGTCTGACGAATCTCTTGGCTCACAGTAATGTATTAAAGACTCTCGAATTGAGCTTATCCTTCTGGTTCCATAGGCAACCACACTGCAACTAAGACAACACCAACAAATACAACCTACCCTGACCTCCAAATACTCCATCAGACCACCATCCACCAAAACAGGGGATGCTGACCTCTTCACCACAACTAAGAAACACAGGAAGGAAAAATTCATGACAAACACTCCCCTGAAAATAGGTATTATCATAGGGTTCTACTAAATCCAACATTACACTTCGATGAGAACTCACACTGCTAGAGGTCACCAAAAACGACCCTTGCAGACGATGAAAACACTACTACCATTACAGACAATGGAAGGCACTAATAACACTGAATTTCCTTCACCCTACCCTACTCGAATTCTTTTCACTACTTTCAGGGAGATCCATCAGACGCTAGGATGACCAAATTCATACCTGATGACTCAGACAACTCAAAAAGTCCAAAACATCAAGTCAACTCCACTCGCATCTGTCATCCCGTTGCGAGAGGATCTGCTTAGTTGTAAAAAATATTTGTTGGTTCAATTCTAGAATTCAGGAAGAGAGTCATTCGATAAACTGGAGGAATGGCCAATGGCTAATTTCTCATGGCTGCACATCAATAGCATGCTAATGCTTTATGGAGGGAATACACCAGTCTAGAAAGAAAAACATGGACACAGTCAAACCGGTCCATTTTCCTAGACATATCGCTAGAAAACACTACATGAGATGGGGAAACCACTGCATGGTCATCCCTAAATGATATTAAAAAAACCACTAACCACATGATTTCATGCCATCTTACAAATAATAATTCAAACTAAGGACACGAATCAGTTAAAAAGATTCTCATCTGGAAATTCCTCACATCCAATAATTCCCAAAACACTAAGACACATCACACAATCACTGAATTTTAAAACACTAAAATCGCATTTAACAAAACTTTTTGAAAATAAGAAAATCTATTTTTTTGTACAAACACTAATGTTGTCTAATGGGCCCCGCACATGCATGCTCCCATGCCACACTAGCACCCACCTCATATCAATCTATGAATTCTTCTGCTCGTTCCATTGAACACTTCTCTTTCTATATAAACTCATGCATGTGGATTCCCATGAGAACACCAAGGATTGAAGACAAACCATTCCATTTTTCAAAACCAAAACATTCTTCCCACACCTTTCAAAACTCATAAATCATTTCTTTTTTAATGTTCTTCATTTAAAAACATTTTCCAAGACAAAATAATTTTTACTTAAAACCAAATTTCCGCAATTCCAAAACAAAGGAATGAGGAATGGAGTAAGAGAAAACTAGTGTCATTGGGTGACTGCAACATATAGTTAGCATCCATACGCCAATCACGCCACCACCACAGAGGGTATTCTAGGACATAATCCCTATCTCAACATGGCCTGCCAGACCCTGTGAGCTCATTAGGACCACTCACCCTACTCCCTTTTCATTTTCTATAAACAAGATTAACCACACAACCCAAAGATTTAATCAAACCTCAAATTACATTAGTAACTCAAGTACCGCCATGAGGTGTGCTATCCAAGCACCTTAATCGTAGCCAGGACATCGATTCCCAATAACCTAAACTCTGGTCTACCATGACACTACTCTTAAATAACATAAAACATGAGGGAAAACATCCTCTGATACCATTTTGTTATGAACCAGGCGGGGTTTCCCTCCGACCCGGCGCCCGACCCGGTGTGCAGCATGGCCCAAAGGTTGTTCTTTGTCCCCATGGGATTGCACAAGTTCCTGGGTATCAAAACATTCAACGGGAATGATTTACCTGAAATAAAATGTAGAAATAAAACCCACAATAAAAGAAAACTAAAACTGGAGACAAAAAACAAAACATTCCTTTAAACTATAAACTGGTTTAATGTCTACAATTTTAATAAAACCCCAAAGTGAACAACAACAATGATATAGGACTAAAACACAAATACCCACCACCAAGAAGAGACCATCAATGACCAGAACCACAATCAATAAGCATGATGCCTGAACCAGAAATACACTATGAACAAGGTGTACATAAAACAAAAGTTGTATGTATGGTATGAGCCAAGAGCCCAGTAGGAAGTCACCCAATAAAAAGGTTCCACATAAAAACATTAAATGTAAAATAAATTTTTAGGATAAATAAAAGAAAGGATAAAAAATCATGAAAAACTTTAAAGAAACAGTTTCTAGAAAGAAATCACATCCAAAGAATACAACTTATATAAAAAGAAAACACCCTTCCAGTTAAAAAAACTCAAACCTTCAAGATAACCCAAATGCTACACCATATGCCAATAGTGATTGTATAGTAATCCATAAGAAAAAAAGTGGGAGAGGCCCTATAGGTCCTAGAAAAATAATGGGACCCATGAACATCACGTCCCAGTGAATAGTAGTATAGGATACACAACAAAATATGTTCTCGTGCATGAGCCACTAGTAGGGAAACACATCCATTACATAGTGGTCTCCAACCATAATTATGTTTAGTTGGGGTTGTAATCGAGAAATCAGCTAAGTGAAATTGCTCCAGAGCCGCTTCCTTATCACTAGTGCGCTAGATCTAGTCCTCCCACCTAGTACCCATGCTTCCCCTTTTGTGCTCAAGATGTTCCAATTTCACATTTCATGTCAATCTCATATTAATAAAATTAATAGGGTGTTACCTAAACCTAACACCACACATGCACGGACAATCAAAATCCATTTGAAATAGTAGTAATTCCAAAAGACATTACCCAACTCAATTTAAAAAATTTCTTCATTGTTAATAATAATTTATTAATCATATGAAATTCTCATCATTAATAATATTTAATAAAACAAATTAAATTCTTTGTGAAAAAATTCATTAAACGGGAAGATAACACGAATTAACACACAAAACCGTCATTGAAAACCATATGCACACAGAAAGTGTTTTCAAAACTCAATCTGAATAGGTTACATGCTCATTTAAACCATTTACACAATTGATAAAGATGCTAGTCATTAAAAAAACCACCACTTACACAAACAAACACCTTTTTTAAAAAAGACACACACTAAAACATTTTTCGATCACACTTCACACCATTGTCATAATTTATTTCAACATTTTGAAAAAAATTATAAAGAATTAGTAAAAGAGTGTTACATGTCTTTTCACACATTAATGTAACCATTTATAAATTCTAACTCATTCCAATGTCACACACACTGAAATAAAATTTTAAAGTGTGACCTGAACCACACAAATAATTTGATGGGAAGCCTTACATCATATGTAAAACAACTTTGCAAAATTCACATAGTTTAATACACCAGAAATAGAAGCATACAAAATAATTTATAAGAAATTACTTTGTATTACCAACTGAACCCACACAAAACCTTCTTTAACAACTAGATGCATAAGACGACATGTCAAAAAAAATATAATTAACACCCCATGAAGAAATTAAAAAGCTCCCCAAACAATTTAAAAATCACCAACAACTAACTAAATATGAGTTTTAAGTAGAAAAAACACACATAGATAAGGCATTATACTAAATAGTTCAATGCATATCAAACATCAAAGAAAACCATCTTCGGCCTACGTAAATTTACAAAGTGATGTGCATACCAAATTAAACATGAAAATTAAATTATCAAATAAATATTAGATATGGAACCACCTACCAGTGTGTGGGTGATTTTTAAAAAAGGTGCAAAACACACTCGCACCACATTCTCTCCAAGAAGAAGCAAAGAGGAAGCCTAACCAAAAAGATTCAATCCAAAAAAAATGTTTAAATCTCAAAATCGGAGCCAAATGCCGCTAGAAAAAAAATTCCAAGAGAGAAAAACTGAAATCAATAAGGGGTATCAACTGAGAGGAGGGAGGACGTGGTAGAGGTGGTCACAACAGGAGAGGTCGATAGTGTGGGTCATAGTGCAAAATAGTGGTGTCCATGGAAGGTTGACGGATGGTTCATCGGACAGAACTGCTTGTTGGGAGATAGGGCAGTGCAACAAGCTAGCCGTGGAGTAGGCGAGTGAGCCAGGGGGAAGCCAGTGAGCCATGGTGAGGATGATCTGGTGACTAGGCTTCTATGTGGTGAAATGTAATTCCATGCGGAAGGAATGGGTGTGGCACGCTAGGTAGGAGGGGGACATGGCGTGACTACATGAGTCTGGGGAGAAGGAAAGGGTACATCGTGACTGGTAGGAGAGGGAGTAGGGGTGACGCGGGGGACCGATGAAGGGGAATGTCCAGCGGTTATGCATGGGGTAGGGTTTCAGGGGGTGGGGATGTCAGGAAAACCAAGGGGAATGTGGGAAAGGGGTGCAGCCCGAAAAAAAAATCCCAAACACAACTAGGAATGAGAGGGAAAAACAGTAATAAAATATAAATGAAACTATAATATAACCAATAATAATAGTAAACTAATATTAGAATAATAATAATAACAATAAATAAAATGATAAAACTCAATTAATGAGAATAAAATAAAATAAAAATTTATAATAATTATGATAATAATGATAATAATAATAATAATAACATCCTATAATAATAATAACAATAATATTATTATAAAGAAAACAAGTTATTAATGTTTTTTAAACATATTTCCATTTTATTTCTACTTCATTATTCATTATTATTTCATTATATCATTATGTTTTAAACTAATTTTGAAAGTCTTGAAGATGGCGCGGTCTCAGAACTGTGCCATGCCGGTGCGTCTGGTGACGCAATACCCAAAACACTCAAAATAATAATAGTGATAATAATAAACTAAAATATGAATAATTATGTCAAAAATAATAAGAATATTAAAACTCAATAAATAATACTAAAATAAAATAAAAATGTATATAAATTAATATAATAATAATAATAATAATATCCTAGAATAACCTTGTTATTATTATTATCTTTAAAACCCTTATTTTATTTGATATTTATTTCATCACTCTATTAATTTTATTGATTTAATATTAATTCATTTAATTTAATTAATTGACCATTGATCAGGGTGTGCGGTGAACCGATCGAGGTCGCATGGTGAACTAGGAGAGGCCTTGTGCCTTCGACCGCAGTGCACTAATCATAGTCAAGGCCAAAACCTTCATCTTTAAATAAGAGCTCATAAATTTTAAGTTATGCCTCAACCCAAACAACCTGATGCTAGATAAAAATTATAAAATAAATAATTTAAACATAAAGGTTTTGACAAAGGACTCCATGTTTGTTTTTTTAAGGGTATAAAAAAAGATTCCAATTTACAATGATTTGACTGCAATGATATGGGACATTATCCTAATCAATGCCTCAATCATCAACAAAATATACCTCAGATGATGATATTGGATAGTGATACAGTTATGATACTACGGTAGATGATGTGGAATAACTAGTATTTCTATTAAATAATTATTTTATTTGAATATTTTATTATTAATGGACTGGTTATAATCATTATGTACTATATAAGCATTATATCATAGTAATGAGTTGTGATTGTATGGTACAATGTAAAGTGACACAATTGCAAGTTATTTATTTTTTGGGAAATATATGGTTGAGGGAATGATAATCTTAAATATGTTTCTGATATTAATATAATATGGTTGGAATAAAGAGAATGTTTATTTTGACAAATTATATTCGATATTATTGACTACCTTGGGAAATATTAATCCTTTTTTTATTCTATCACTGTTTGAGTTAAAAATTATTTTTTATTGAAGAACTATATCCAATATTCTATATATAATTTTTGGAATAAAGAAAAATTAACATATTAAATATGGTTATATGGAAATTATGAGTATTAATATGTTCGAAGAGAATACATGATGACAAGTATTCACAAGTTTTCTAAGTGAAAAAATAAAATATTCAATATGATATACAAACTTCCTTAAAATTTTATGTATTGTGAGTTATGGAAGAAGTATAAGGGATAATTATAATGGTTGGAATGAATTATGTTTAACATTGGATAAAATTGTTTAAGGTTAATACAATTTTTATGATTGTTTTTGTAACGTTATGATATTATAGTTTTATGAAAATGAAAACTCACAGGTCAGGTGACAACAAGTCGTGTCCCACAAGACTATAAGACATAAACCCCCAACTGAAGGCCGAAAATGGTAGATAAACTACCACTGGCCTACAAGACTTCCTGGTATGCGTAACATAGTTTTCTTAGTTAAATTATATAAATGTTGATATTTTTATTCTTTTTTGGAAACCTACAGTATTAAGATAACATGAATAATTTCTGAATTTTATAATATTATGGAGAGAAAGATGATTTTGTGGCAGAAATTAGTTAAAGTATATAACCCTACATTTCATGTATGTATGATTCCTTTTCTTATTATTATGTAATTTAAATTAAATTGTAAATTATAATGAAAGGATCCTAAAACCAGAAATGTTTTGCTAGATCTTTCTTTGTCGATAAATCAAATGATCCATTATATCATCATCGACCTCTAGCTTTGGGAATTAAAATTTTTTATTGAACATGGTCTCTATCACCTCCTTCAGAACTTGATGGTTATATTTTTCCTTCATTTCCAGGTTTTCTTATATGGAACAATTTTATGTTTTATCTGTGGTAACCTTTATTGTTCAAATTCTTTGTTTTAATTTGGATATTTTATTAACACTATCTTCAAAGTGGGGATTCCACAATGATATTCTATAGTATTAAAATTTTATTTTTGAATTGAATTTTCATTTTTAGAGGATGAAATTTATTAAAGTGATAATTTAACTCTCTAATATTGGACAATATGTTTCTTTTTCAAATAGATTCAATATCTTGTGTTGTATACTACAATGAGATAATATTACATTATATGAAACATCAACATAACATCAGATATGCATAACAATATTCTTGTCTTATGTTACACAAAATTTAAATTTCATTTCATAGGATTAATTTCACAAAATTCTTATTTCATGTAAATAATGAAATATTATTATGTTACTTAATAACATAATCATTATAATGACAGGTATGAACTATATTAACCATCTTCGGAATGACTATTTAAATGAAAATAAGTGATCTTAACAAATAATAAAATCAATATAGCTAAAAAAAATTAATGTATTATATATTTAATATATTTCAAATAATATTTAAAATTCATCTTATATGTATTCTAGATATTAAATAAGAAAAAATTCAATTTTTTAGATAAAATAAGTGTTTTAAAAAAATGATGTTTTCCATCCTTTAATGGTGCACCCATATAAAATATAGTTTTTGACCCAATAATGAATTATATTTATCAAAATAAAAATATTATTTGGATTCAAGATATAAAAATATACTTCAGGGTAATTGTTTTAATTTTTCTGATACATTTTAAATTTTCAAGAATTGTAAAAATATAATAATCTTTTAATTGAATTTTTTTTTCATTTAGATAATTTATGTTGAAAAATTATATTATTGAGTGGTTCTAAAATATAAATATATAATATTTATATAAATAAAAATAATATTTTTCACTGTCATTAGTTTTACAATGAATTTTTACGTAAAATTATTTTAATCTTTTTCAATGATTAAACATTTAAAACCCCATTTTCATTTCAACAAAGTGATAGATATCAAATTAATTACTAAATTTTTTTTCTATTTCTAAAAACTCATTTCATACTTTGAATCACTAAGTTCAAATTTTGTAAATAGTCACTTTTCTTTTTGGATATTTTGAATAGTAACATTCGTAATACCACGATTAAGGTTAAATCTGTTAATTAAAGGTATGTATTTTATTATTAAAATTTAAAACATAACCCAAAACGTGTCTTAAATTTTTTATGAGTTTATCCCATCCAATATCATCCTTTGGTTGAATTTTGGTCAACATGGAGCCACATGCATAACACTTATGCATTTATATTATATTCAATGAAAAGTCATTTTTGTTACATTTTTGTTTCTAACAAGAAAAGGATTTGTAATTTGGGGTAATATGGGGTATCTATTGAACAATAAATAGTATTTTTAATTTTAAAACAAAAACCTAGATCATGGTAATTTTTGGATAATTCAATGTAAATAAATAATTAAATTAAATGGAGATAATGTGATGTTGGTGTAATTTCTTCATTAATGGAAGAATAAAATAAGTGATATTAAAAATATTACAATCAATACAATATGAGTTAATATATGATATCCATAAATTATATAAATGAAAATGAAATTTTATTGGAATATTTAAATTATTGGATTGAGGTTATCATGTTGGTTTTATATTTTAAAAAATACAAATATTGTATAGTATCAAAATTTAAATAAATGATTATTTTAAATAAATAGTATATTATTAAGTAAAATAAAAATATGAAAAATTTGAATTTGGATAAATAATTATGTAAGAATAAAATATATCATAATTTCCAATTTTTATCATTTAATTATCACTTTTTGATGAAAATTAAATAGATATTATTAATATCAATAAATGTTACAAAATGTCACACTCTTCTTTCTAATAATTATAATAATTTTAATATATGCATAACCAAGTGATAAATTCAATCATGAATTGTATATGTAACTTTAAAATAATTATGAACATTATAGTACTTTATTTATAATTTTTTGAAACAATATAATTTTGATAAATAATTACACAATAGGGAATAAATAATTGTTTTGTTAATATAAATATCAAAGAAATGATCTTATAGATACAAGAAAAATATTATTTGAAATAATTGAGGTGATCCAAAAATTTAATAGAAGATTATGATATATTATAAGTGTATTAAATAATCTAGTTGTAAGTTAACCTTCTGTTTGGATTTTAAATAATCTCAATGTTAAGAATATTGTCAAAATTGACACTATTGACAACTTAAAAAAATAAAATTTTATTAAATTCATTAAAATTAAAAAAACAATTTCAAATTAAAAAATTATAATTATGTGGTATATAATTTCATTAGGTTCCCATTTATGGTCAATTAACTCTATATAATTAAAATTTTATAATTATTTATTATTTAGAATATTATTACCATCATTAAAAATATATAGATTAAATAAGGATAAATCAAAATGGAAATGTTTAAAATATTATCAAAACCTGAAAAAATTATATTGGATGAGATTATAGTGACCCATACTCATATTATCTTCTAAATATATCAATTTGGAGATATTTTTAGTTGAAAATAAATATATATAAATTTAATATTTCGATAGTTTCCAAACGTGTCCCTTCCCTCTCTTATAAAAGGAATCCACTCCTTATCTTATATTCACATCTCTAATGCACTTTTCCTTAGCCAAATCTATCCCATGTATCCTTATAACTTCCCTCAATTCATCTTAGTGGCTGTAATATGGGGTGAAATAAATCCTAAGGAGTCCTTTGGGGAAAATAAAAAGGATACACTTGAAGAAGAAATAGTTTTTTCCCAATTCAATTCAATTTATTTTCTCATTAAAATTACTTTTATTTTGTTTTGTTCACAAAAAATAACCAATATAGTATCATATATATTCATAGAATTTATTTTAATTATGATAAAATCATATTACTCCTTTTAACCATCCTATGAATAAAAATATCACCATGTGTGTGTGTGAGGGATTACCGTCTCCACGACTCGGTGTAATTTTTTATTCAATATTAATTTATTGGTATGACAATAAGGATTAGTATAATGGATATTAATAATTATTATAACATGATAATTATTATTTATAATTAATATACCATCCAATTCCATACCATTTGAACATCAAAGGAATCATATCGTCGCTTGTTTGTACGTACAGCCTACTGTCTCCATAATTCAGTGATATTTATTATCCATGTTAATCATTAATGAATGATTATAAAATTTGTATGATGAGTAAAAATACAAACTACGAACAAAATATTATTCTTAATATTAATTAAATATATAATATTCAAAACAAACATGGAATACATCAGAAAACTAGAATGATAAAACAAAGAAGATAACACAAGACACAATTGTAATAATGAAATATTATTGTCAATATGATTTAAAAGGATCATAAATCATATAATAAATTTGTATATGGTACGTTTATAATTAAATAACATGATATAAGCATTATAAAGGACATTAATTGACCTTGACTAAATAAATTTACTAGGTAAGGTTTAATTTCACAATCTAATTATTATCTGATATTGTTTATGCATAATTATTTAGAGGGAAATATTTATCATCCATGATTATGATTCATAAAAAATTGAAAAGGAATATTTTTCAGTATTAATGTAAAGTAATCTTTAACTAAAAATTTGACTTCATTATTTTAATGATTTAATCTTATATATATTTCTCAATAATTATCTTATTTTCAAAATGGTTTTAAGTATTTATTTTTATGGTCATTAATGTTTTAAAATGATTACTCCACTCAAATGTTTCATAATGGTATGAGACAATTTTGTTTAGAAATATAATTTAAATTTATTTTTAAAAATATTGTATGACATTTTATTTTTTTAAAAGAAAAAATTGGATATTTCTCTAATAGAGTTCCAATGATTTTATTAGATCATTTTAATCTGTATAAACATCATTTATTGCTTTTTATGCATAAATAATGTTGATTTGTTATGATAAAATCAACCATAATATATTTAAGGGTTTATGATATGTTTGACTATGGATGTACTATTTATATATAATTAATGGATTATTGTTAATGTATTAACATTTCATATGCTAGTTTAAATACGAATGTTTTTATTGGTTTTGTTTTACCTCTTTGATAAAAGGAATACATTGGAATTAGTAAGTGACAATAACGACCCGCAATAGTCCCTCGATGTGTTGGTTAGTCTCATGATACAAATTCGTTTTGGTTTTTACCCATTTATGTAAGGTCTTTCCCTGAGGCCTTGATGGTGTGGTTATGATGTCCATAATTATTCATTCTCCCAATATGGGAATAGTTATTGATATTACATGTGATTATTCAAAGAGTATAATATCTATGTGAAAGATTAAAGGGAATTGATTGATTTATTCTTTCCCTACTATTCAAAATAATATGTCCAAAAGGATTGTGTTTCATTTTTATACATTTCCTAAAAAGTTTATGCTAATTTAGGAAATCTTCCATTGTATTATTTACCCTTTCTGAACATATAATATCACCCCTTTATATTGTTTTAATTTACTTGGATTCCAATTGGTGTTTTATGATTGATATGTAGGGTTAATCGATGATAATAATTGTTTCCCCAAAGGATCATCTATGCTATATATTACTTTTTGATTATGTAATGTAATGTTCATGTTTGTAATATACAATGAAAACTATTAAAATGATTGTTCCTTCAAGATTTAATTACTTTTAATAATGGAAATGTATTAAAATAATGCACCGTCATCAGGATTTTGTTGTTGGGGTGTTACAATATCATTATATGTTTTTCTTAGGTCACTATAACTCATATTAATGAAAAGGTGTATTAATCCCTTAAAAATTAGGATGAGTAATCATTAGTGAGATCCTGATGTATATTTAAATAGATATATCAAGGGATGTACCTAAGGATATTCCAATGGTGTCATAGATTTTAAAAAAGGTTTCATAATATAGACAACCTATATGTGATTTTTCATAATTATCTTGTTTTTGGAAATGATATGTGTCACTCAAGCTATGATTTTTGGTTGTATTCATTGGAGAGAATAAGAATGAAATGGGATAAAATTGAATGTGAGAGACAATTTACAGATGAGAATTCAAATGGTGTGGACACTATATTGAAGTATATTATTATCATGCCTAATCAGTTTTTGTTGAAATTTAAAACAAAAGTGATTTTCATGGACCAATAGAGAGATGTTTTAAATGTGGAAAAATGATACAAAAATATAACTGAAAATGAAAAAATAAGAGTTTTCTTAAAAAAATTGATGATAATAATGGCCTCTCCAAAGTATTATCAACATTGGAATTCATTATATTTGGAATTATTGGGAACTATGAAAATATATATTTCCATGTTGAATACCCCCAAATAGAATCAACAAAGTTGTATGGGTAATGGTTATATTTTGGATGATGAAAATAACATATATGAGATGTTAAATGAAGGAGGTGTTGAGTAATAAGTTGATGTATACTTTTCATGAGTAAATGATGAATTAGAATAACTGATGTCCTTATGTATGTGGTTTCATGAATTATTAATTATTAAATATCTATGGAATGGTCCATTCTAGTTTTCACTATGGATATAACGAATATGTTGAATTTTTATGATGGACTAGAAAGGTGAATTAATATCATGGTGATATTCATGGAAACCACATGATTAAGGGAAAAATAACCCTTATTATATTCTTGATTACGATAAAATGATATTTGGTTAATGATATTTTAGAAACGAATGGGTAAATTGGATGGTATAGATTACTTTGGAACAGATTATGGTCTTCTTGAAAAAGTGTTATAAGTTTTTAGGGTTGATTCTTACAAACTTTTCATCTTATATAAGATATATAAAAATACTTTGAATGAGGAAAAATACAGGTTTTTGAAAATGGGTTTATGCTAATTACCATTTTTAAGAAAATACAAGATGAATGTATTCAAATGTTCGGTACGTAACAAAGAAGGACTACCTTATGATATATGGGGGATCAATGTTAATATGATTTAGTAAACATCACTATAATGTTTTTTATTTTAATCCTTATGAAATGTAATAGATTATGTAAAAATTATGATGCGGTTTTAGAGATTCTAATAATATCACTCTATATGAGGATTTATGTATATTGGATAACTTGTGAAAACATTTTTGATTTGATGATAACTAATAGGAGATAGAATGACTTATCATTCTACCTCATGATATGTTTGTAGATCAAGAATGAATAATTCATCTTCATTTCATGAAGTAATAGATGAATTGAAATTTTGTTAAGTCAAAACAATGGATACAGGTTTATTTGAAATATGAAAGTATAAATTTTCATTAAAATTATTCATTATATGGAAAAAGGATCATAAACTAAAATATTAACATGTTACCATCACTTTTACTCTATCAATGTCCATTTTTAATCCCCTATAGGGTATATATTTGCAATTATTAACATTCACATGACCATGTTCTTTTTTAAACTCTATCAAAACATGATAGTTAGGTTTATCTTCTATACCCATATTTTCCCTTTACACCAATGTTTTCCTATATGAAATCCTAGTTATCAGTTAATTTTGGAAGCCGTAATTTTCAAACGTTAAATTTTTAATTCAATTTTTATTATTCAATTTTAAAATTAGGGGTTCTATTAAAGGAATATTAATTATTTAATCCATTGATATCCCAAATAATTTTGTAATGATATATTTATTTTATGGGGTAGAAAATAAAACACTAAGATTTTAGGAAATTGTTAAGAGTAATATTACCTTTTTTGATATTTTTCATTTCACACAACACTATACATAGATTTTATTATTGAAAACACTGTGATTGGTCTTTATTACATGAAACAACATGTTAGGATTGCATGATAGACAACAGTTAGATTAACATTCTGTACATGTAACCATGTTCTTTATTACTTAATATAATATACCATGTTCCTTTAATAGCTTGAGTTATATTCAAAGATAAGTTTTTCCAAACTACAGTATCATTATTTAAATATTATTATAGTTACCACATAGATGTCAGAATCAAATTTAGGAACATGATTAACTAAATGGTTAAAATATGACCCGAACATGTTTCTAAAATAAGTACATTATTTTTCAACTATTTTTAAATTAATTAATGAAATATTTCACTATAAATAAAATCATATTATAAGAAAACTATTTTTCTATGTAAAAATCCATTTTATCTTAACATATTAAACAATCCTCTGTTGGGGAATGTTTTAATAAAATATATATGTTATATCATTAATAGAATTATTAAACACTCAACCAATTGATTTGATACATATAAGATATAAATAAATCAAATCCTATGAATAATAAGATGTATATTTCTAAAATTTAATTTTACTACCTTTTAATGGAGAAACAATCTTAAATATTATTTTTGACACTTTTATCATTTTTATTTTTCAAATAATACTTAATTTTTGATAAATTTTTAAAATGGACATTAAGTGATTTTTGGGTATTTTTATATGAAGATTCCTTTAATTATTAACAGTGAAAAATAATAAATTTCACCTGAAAGACACATTTTCATCTTATTAAATTATATTGGTATCTTATAATTTATTTTTCTCTAAAGTAAATTTATTTCAATTTAAAAAAAATAAATCAAATTTAGGTAATTGGAATTGATTTCACATTGAAATTGGATATAAAAAATTTCAAACATAAATGTCTTAATCATATATGACTATCCTTGTGAAGAGTGGAATCCATGGAAGGCCTTTGTTGAATACCATTATTAGTTAAGAAGTGGTGACATCCTTCCACACGAAATTTTTTTATTTTAATTCTCTACACACTAATTTATTACTATTAACTGATAATATAATATCATAATTATCACAAATATACTAATACATTTTTACTTTAAGGTTTTAACATAAACCTACACATACATCTAGTATTGTATCATATTATTCCCTGTATTATTTTGTGATATTGTATAGATTGTTTACAAGACCATGTGCTAAGAGGACATGAGATTATGAGGTCTATTATTCCATAAATAAATGTATCAAATATATTATGTATATTAAATATATCACACACAAACACAGTTTTCTAAAAAAAATGGAGTAATTCCTAAATGAGGGCCCCAATTAGTAATCAGAGGACATAGTTCTATTTAAAACATGCAGTTTTCCATAGGAGTGACTTAACCGTGGTCATCTTTGGTCATTTGCAGAAAAGTCATCATTGGTGTGGGACTGAATAAAATTATTAAATAAATTATTTTATTTGTTATTCATTGATTCAAAAATTGAAGATCAATTAATTATATAGTAATTATGGAATCCTAGGGTTAACCACATAATCCATGAGTTGTTGGAGAGACAATTTGGGGATTTTTCACATATAAACTTCTCTCGAACATTGGATTGTCGATGAAAGTGCAATGAAATTGAATTATCTCACCAAAAACTATGATACCACATTATTATACATAATCAATTAATTTAAATCAATATATTCATTTTTTGGTTGGAAACATTCCCCATTCGTAATTCAAATGACAAATTCAAATTAATATATGAATGAAATGATTTTTGTATCAGTATTTTCTATGTGATGGGTTAGATTAATTGGGATTTGGGAGATTTTTATTCATGATTTAAAATTTTATTCCTCACTTTTCATTATATTTGGAACAAATCAAGATCAATATGAACATCAAATGGGGTTTGTTCCTCTTCATTGTTCATGTCATTTTCTCCCTCGATAATTTTTTCACCACAGGCGTTCTACATTTGGACCATGTTTTAACATATCGTGATGAATGGATAATTTTACAACCATTTATTGGAATAATTTTCTAATATCTAATATGTGGGATCAAAACAAAACAAATGTGGTGCAACGATGGAAGTGACATCGAATCAGGTAGTTTTATTTACTTGATTTCATGTTCTTTAGTGCATAATGATAAATTATTAGTGAATCCATTTTCTAATAGAAATTCATAATTGAAACTTATTATTCATTGATGGAAAGGATCCAACTAGGCTGATACAGGAATTGTTTGTTGCGGCTTGAAAAAAACAGTGTTCATAAAACTATAAGATAATGAAGAAACTTGATCTAAAATATGGAAAATTATATGATACTAGGGATGTGAATCAGATCCAAAAATTGTGCGGTCCCCTCAAAATGTTGAATAGTGTTTAATAGATTGTTATGTATCTGATAGAATGTGAACTTGTCACATGACATGTGGTGTCTCCCTAGATGCTCTTTGTGTACCTCGGAAGGTAAAAAATTTGAATTGGAGTACATGGGTTGGATCACACTATGTTCCATCCTAAATAGAAGACACATGAACAAATAAATAGTTTAAGCCAATTACTATTACATGGATAGAGTACATTATATGATAAAAATAAAATTACCCTTACACTGGAACGGTCATGATACATTGTCCGTTTACACGTTTGTGACATGGGGTCTTTGGAAATAATGTGTAATCATATTAAACACTATGTACACCATCGATAAAGGCTATGGGACCATATCCTCTTCAAATTGGACATGTTTATTTAGGATGTGTTCTTCTTTAATATTCCCATAGGGTTGGAATGTAATTGCCTCCTACTAATATGTAATTGATCTATTCAGAATAACTTTTGGATAGAGTTTTTGGAATCCTCCTGTGAGGCCCATAATGAGATCATATATACATCTTCATGAAATAGGGTTGAATTTTTGGTTTCATCGTTCCCAAAAATACATGGTAAATGATCCTTTAATTATTGGGATAATCAATATTGAATTTTTTTTGTATAACCCATGGCTTAGATATTGATCCCCATCTCTATACCGTATCAATTTGGAATTTCAAAATGTACATCATATGGATTGAATAGATGAGCACTTCCCCTTGGATAAATATCATCAATGTTACCGAACATAATAATTTTCTCTCCATGATGAGTGACATATAGAACCCTTGATCTAGAAACCTATGATGGCTACTATAGTTGTGACTTAAGATTGATATTATGTGTCTTTTTTGGGTATATGTGGATATTATTGTTTTATGTGCTTAATAAATACTCTTGAGTAGTGATTAATGTATTCCAATCATTTATAGAATTATGGTTTTAGGGTATCGTACTGGGTATTTTTATACTCAAACCTATATGGGATTTCCCATTACATGTAGTATCTTTTGCAGATGACTAATCATTTTATAGAGTTCCTGATATAACAAGACGATATGATTCTTAGCGAGAACGGATATAATATGTTTTTTCCATAAACATATTTATAGTAGTCCCAGATTTACCATCATGTATGAATTATTCTCAAATTCATTGTGTTGTGATTTTATTTTACACTATTTACATTCTCTTACATTATATTATACTATAGGTGTTGTATTTATATATAAATATTATTGATGATTAATTTTTTTATTACATTACAGAATTGTAAGAGATTGGATTTGTGTGTTTGTTTATAGGTACATCAGACAAGGCTTTCCATGTTGGTGAAATGCCAAATTGGCAGCTGGCCCCTACCCCTATCTTATTGGAGGATGGATTTGGAGGTCATAAAGTGTGCCTCATTTGGAGGGGTCAAGTAGATTTTTAATAGAGTATTTCGTTTTATCTTAGGTTTATAATCTATGAGACTAGTTTGGGAAAATATTGTTAAATGTTTTGAGTTTGGATTATTGGCCAAGGACTCTAGTACTAGTGAAGAGTCTAATGTGTCGATACACCAAGACACTAATCACCTGATTTTTGACTTTGTATACTAGAAAATGGGTTGTTGGAAAATCAATGGTACGTTAATCATATTGTAATGGGTTATGGTTTATATGTCCTTATTGATTCAACTATATCGATATACTTATTAATAGTGGGGCATATTGTGTAATTTAAATATACCTCTATAACATATTCCAAAAAGGTTATATCGTCATGATCAAAAGGTTGATCCCCTTAGTGACATGAAATAAATATAGTGACTTGTTCGAGATAAACCACCTCTAGATGTTGATCTTGTTATACCAACATCTGATGATCTGATGATCATACTCACAACTATAGCGGATGAAACACACTTCGTGATAACAAAACAGATGATTTAGTGAAAGATACCCCTATGGATTTTAAGTGAGCCCAACCCATAGGTGATTGATGACTGGCTTGAGGTAGTGAATAGAGTTTTATGTCTGGTCTTGACACCCTCATATCATGTGGTTGTCTTGATATAAATCCATATTCATTGTTTGTAAGGGAAATGGGGGCATTTTGTGACCATGTTCTATAAAGAGTAGGCTCTACTATTCTCACAGTTTGAGTGGATTTTCAGGGATAATTTATCTCCAGATATTCCCTAGGATGCATTTATTTAGGAGCTTATATAGCTCAAACAAGGTTTTATGTCTGTATCTGAGTATTCATCATGGTTTTCCATTCTATCAAAGTACAAGAGGAAAATTTTTCGTAAAAAATTTATTTAGGGATAAAATCTTAAAGAGGGAACAACATCAAGAAATTACAATATGTTTCATAGCATCATTAATTACAACCAAATAATTATTTTATAGATAATTTTTGTGGTTGATAGTTTCATGTATTTGAATATACATCCATCGATTGTTGGTAATGGGAAACCATGAGAATTTCTCTCAAAATCAGGGCACCAAAATCAGTATTTGGGACATAGACATGGCAGAGGTTTTAGATGGATTTCCTAGGACACAAGATAGGTTGTTCAGGGATCTCAGAATGGGTCAATTCTATCCATATAGTGGAAGTGTTGTTCATGACATGTCATGGGAAATATTTGACGAGATTTTTTGACCCTTCATACAACTAAAAAAGATACCATGGATTGGCTTCCTTGGAAAAAGAAGCAGAATGATAGTAAAAATAAATATGGAATCATATATAGAAGAGGACCTAGTAGAGTATTAAAAGGTGATGAATACTTACATATGTTACAATGAGCACCCCTATGTGGTCCATTCCAGTATTAGAGAGAAGGAGAACATGGGATAGGTCAGCTACAAGAAATTGAAGCCCTCAACATAAAGGATCCATTAATGATTTGTGGTATATTATCTTTATTTTATACATTAGATGTAGTACTAATAGACTCAGGCTCAAGTAATTACATTCATGACACATATCTTATTTAGGACATAAAAATTCTGATTCATCCCTTGGATCAACACTTTTGGTTGGATACTCCTAGTGGATATGACTCTGCAACCACACACTCATGCTAATAGTGTGACCTGAATCATGGATGATAGAGTTTCTATTGGGATTATTTTTTAGTAGTAATTAGAAATTTTTATTTCAAACTAGGTATTAAACATTTTTCTAGAGTTCATTTCTAGATTTACGATTTTAGATGGAGCATACAATGTTCTTGTACTGAATGTAATAAGATATCATTTATCGGTGAAAAGGAAAACCATGAAGCACATGATGGACTCATGAATATGTGGGTGTAATAGATTACTCCTTAGTTGGATAGCATGACCCTTAGGTAACTGAATGTTATAAGTTTCTAGTTGCCTTTCAAGGTGGAGGAGTATGGTTAAATCATCCTTGAGGAAGATCTATGATTTCCTCCATGCTGGGAGTTCAATTATTATACTAATCAATACCCCAGGATGACATCGTTATTAGTACCACCATATAAAATTTCTTTTATAGTGTTTCATGAATATAGGATTTATTTGTAGGACTTTTATATAAATGTCTTTGTTAGCACCATTTTGGCATCTTAGGAAGCCCCAAAAAGGTGTACACGAGCATGAGGTTATATGATCACTACCGGCACTTGAACCAAGTTACTGTGAAGAACAACTATCCACTACTGAGGATCTATAACCTCTTTAATATATTGAGAGGGGATTGATTTTTTTCCAAGGTTGTCCTTGAATAAGGATACCATCAATTTCTATTACAGGGATAGCATATATTGAAGAAAAACTAAGATTTAACTATGATCAGTATGAGTACTTGGTTATACCATTTGGTATAATGAACACCCCATTAGTGTCCATGGAAAAAACAGAACTAGATAATTCATCCTTTATTAGACTAATTCATTGTATTCTTCATTAATGGTATCCTAATGTACTCAACGTTTGAGAGAAACAAGATGGACATTTGAGGATTGTATCAGATATACCAAAATAGCACCAACCTTATTGGATGCTCTCAATGTTCTAGTTTTTTATTCAATAGGTCCTCATTTTGGGACAAATTATCTCAGAAGATAGAGTATTAGTAGACTCAGCCATGGTCGATGAAATGATAGTATGGGAGCAACCAAATAGTGTGAAGAAGTTCAGAGCTTCATTTGGTTTGTACAATATTACAAGAGATTCACACAAGACTTCTCCATTATATCATCACCCATGACAACTTCTCGAAAGGTGATTCATTTTATGTGGATGAATTGGTGCCAGTAGGATTTTTAGCAGTTTAGTTAGATATCGATGAGAAATCAAATCTAGATATTTCTAGAAGAGGTAGTCATGTACATAGGGATTTAATGTTCATTAGGAATTGGGATTTGTTGTATTATAATATGAGGAAGGTGGTGATTTGCAATGTCTCACATCATTTGATACCATATGAGTAGAATAATGAGACTCATAATGATGAGTCAATCATAATTTCCTTCACATTAATGATTATTTGACACTACAAAATGGTTGAGTGATTTATCATCAATACTAATTATAGGATACACCTATACATTTTTACTTAGAAGGATATTAAATTGACACAGAGTTAATGGATTGATTTTCTCTAGTATTATAAAACATAAATTGTCTATACTCCTGGGAAGTGGAATGTGGTTGCAGATTTTATCAACAATATATCATGATTTTATTTTCTGAATAAGGCATGAAACTGATTTACATCATTGTTGTTATCCATTATGGATATAGATTAATCATCTTTCCTCTAGTGGATTTTTTTCTTCCCACCTCTCATGTATTGAGTCATTCATTAATATATAATGGATTCAAACTATGAGAACATACATATATGGATATAAAAAGGGAATTCACCTTATGTATTTTCTAATTGTGGGTGGAATTTTATTCTTTTTAGAGTATGAATTATGTTAAAAGTGATGTTTTTGGGGGATGTATTGAAATATTTTCAAATATATCCTTAATGGTATATCTTTGTGATGAATGGATGTTCCAAAATTTCTAACGTCGGTTTTGGGGTTCAGATATGAGAAATAGAGTTTCATAGTTTGTCTCTTAGGGGAATAATTGTAACGAAATAAAGGATAATCTCCATGTTGTAGAAGATTTATCTCTTCCACATCTGGTGCCTGAATATAAGAGAGATGGGATATTAAGGGTGTTCAGGGCAGTCTTATCGCATATGTTGGGGGACACGAATTCTTCTAGGAGATCATAGATTGACTAACCATGTAGGGTCACTTATTAGTTATTAAAAATAAGAGTTCAATAGAGATCGTGGGATGAATCTACATGCAAGAGATAGTCTGAATCTATGGAGTCCTATGGAATATCATTTCAGATCATTATACTCTCTTCACATCCTATCTTTGGAAGAAATTACAGGAGTAGTTTGAGATTATGTTATTCTTGAAAATAGCAATTCACACCCAAACTAACAACCAAACAGAGAATATTATTCATGTTATGGATGAAATTATATAAGGTTACATGTTAGGCTATGGTTGTAGTTAGTAGGATTACCTACCACATATGGATTTTGTGTACTCCAACAACTAAAATTCTAGTATCGGTATGGAAATATCTGAGGCTCTATATGGACAACCCTATATGTTACCAGATTTCTAGACTAACCCATTGGAGTCATTACTCATGGGCCTAGAGTTGGTTTGAGAAACTACAAAAAAGGTGAATATCATCCAGGTGAGGATGATGAAAACAAAAATCAATCATAAGTCTTATAGAGATAGAAGATAGTGGAATTCGTAGTCTATTAAAGGAGACCATTTGTTCCTACGAGATCAAAATTTTTGTGTATAATGAATATTTGGTTGTGGTGGAATGAAATATATGAGATTTATTGGACCTTCCAAAATATTTTTTTGTGTTGCTGAGGTTGAGTACCTCATATCTCTACAACTAAAATTACACCAGTTATGTGAGAATCTCCCCTTTTTACAACTACAGAGGTATGTGCATTTACCAGTACATGTTTTTTATGGTTACATGGACATATAGGATGAAGATACCATTGATAAATACTTCAGAGATATTGTGGATCGGAATAACAGTATCCTTATTGTGGGAGCGATTCAATTATTGTGTGTCATGGGGAAGCACATGAATCATCAGGAGAGATCATCAGAGTGGGAGGTTCTGATTAATTCTCAGTACCCTCATCTAATTATATATCCCTTATTTTGTATTTTCAAGACATAAGGCCCAAATTTGGTATAATATAACGACTTGAAATTTGCAATGAATTATTTTTGGATATTTCATGGAATAATTTTGAGACTAGACACTGAGAAATCTTATGATTCTGAAGCCCAATGTTCTATGAATAAAAGCTTGAATTAGAATAAATATATTATACATCACATGGATATAGTTTTTTCTAAACAAAATAATAACACCTTCATGGTTTCCCATAACAGAAATAAATGGGTACCATTGTGTTTATAATGTGTGGTTTAACATAGGTTCGAATTAACCTTGCTTATCAGAGGATATCAGTAAAAAATTCATCACAGGTGTAGGAATGAATAAATAAATAAATTAAATTATTTCATTTATTTTAAACTGAAGTAGAGATTGGATAGTCTGTATATATAATATTATGATAAAATCCCATGGAGATCTGGAAAGCATTGTAACTATTGGACATAGTATTCAAGGATATCTCTCAGATAAACATCGGACAGATCTTGCAATAGCAATCGACATGCATCAGAATTAAATATTTAAAATGATTATGACATCACATTATTTTTCATCATTGATCAATATGAACTGATTTATTATGTTTTTTGGTTGGATTCATTCCCCATTATTAATTTCTCCGAAGAATACAAATTAATTGATTAAAAGATAGTTTTGTGGATTGATTCTTTTTTATGGATGGGTTTGGTTAATTGGGATTTGGGTTATTTTTCTACCTTTTTTAATTATTTATTAATCACTTTTATTTCTAATGAAAATAAATTGAGTTAGACATGAACCTTGACCAAGGTCCATTCCTATTAATTGTTTTTGTGATTTTCTACCCCGATTCTATATTCACCCTTACCATTCTTCTTTTGGAACATGGTTCAACATATCACATTAATCGATTCTTAAACAACCATTTCATGGTGAATATAACGAATATTGTTGATCTGAGATTAAATCCACATGATGTTCATATAAAGATTTATTCGGTGGTGAATCAAATGAGAACATGGATACCATATTTGAGAAATATGAAAATTATGAAAAACATGGTGTGTAACATGGAGCCACAGGCTGTGTGGGCCTCTCCTAGAGGTGTCTGGGGTTACCAAGAAATGTAGGTATCACATGGTGTGTTACACTATCACACAATATCTAGTATCTTTCTATTGTCTTAGTCTTATCCTCATTGGGTACACCGATATAGGTTGGAGTACATGATTGGATCGCTCCATGTACTCCCATGAAATGATATGTCTTGTATAAATACATCGTTGAATTTGGGTACTAGTGAATAGGAATAGTACACAAGTATCATCTAGACTATATAATATTACATGAACACGGTCATGAGACCCAAGACATATACTTGGTAAGGACCATAGGTTGGAAGAAATGGCATGTAACACTTATACATGTCAGATACTCATTAAAACATGGTTCAGATCCTTAATCCTCTTTATAATGGACATGTTTATAAATTTCTCTCTCCCATTATACATTTCCTCGTAGTTTTTATAGAATAAACTTATAATCCAAGGTAAGTGATCCATTCAATATTAATTATTTGATAGAGTTGATGGAATCCTTCATTTAGGCTTAGAGTGAGGTCCTCTATCCAACATCATGCCTTGTGTGGGGTTTTGGGTATCGTCATAACCAATTATACAAATGTCCTGATATACTACATGGATGGTTAATCTAGATTGATGTTTTGGTAGACCCCATGGCCTTCTAGGTGATCCTTATCTTTGTTTTTTATATCATTTGACATTCATCATATACTTCCTATACTGAGACACGATAAACACTAACCTTTATATGGATGTGATCAGTGTTATTCGATTTAGGAGGGTGTTCTCTCAGATGAGAGATATGTGGAACCCTAGAGATAGAATTTTTTCCTTGCTACAATGGTTCTGAAATACCTTTAATACTAAGTGTCATTGTTGAGATCATATGAGTATTATTTTAATTTTCATTGCAGACATACAACTCTATAATCCTGATTGTATTTCCTATGTTTTTATACATTCTAGTTTTAGAGTGTCAAAAAGGTTTTTTATACATAATATTTCCCCTCAAACGACATTTATTCTATAGAAAATCGACCATATGACATATTCTATGACAAACCATAACTAGATGGTTCTTACTGAGATCAAACATACTGAGGTGTGACATAGTTTTTTGACGACAACAGTCCTAGTTTTACCATAATGTAGGTCTTGTTTTCATTATTTTTATGGTGGGATAGTATTTGGACATATTTAGTTTCCTTTACATTATATCATAAACCTATTTTGGGATTTTGAAATATGAATTCATGTTTGTTCAGTGATTTTTTTATTTTATCATTTTTTGTGTTTGGAGATGTGTCTGTGAGAGAGAATATAGAAAATTCCTCCAATGTCAGTGATATGCCATCTTGGTACTGGTCTCTATACCCAAACCTCTTGTTGGTGGGCATGGGGTGTCACCCCAAGGGTCCCAATGTGAAGGGTCATGACACATCCATCCAATGGGTTATGAACTTATTATTCATGTGTGTGATGGACTACCATATCATGAAATTATGTCCTTAGTATTTCAGTTACCATATCTTAAGATTGATATTTATGATGAGAAAAATGTTTTTATGTTATATATATGTTATTTATGATGTATTTATGATTCATTAATTATTATATAAGAATTACCTTCCGGATTTACTTCTTTGTAAATATTATAACATCATTTGTGGACATGTGGACAACCACCTCCTAGAAATTTATTTATTCTTTCACACATTACATAGAATGTGATTTGGATGGGTTTAGTATAAATATATGAAATAAATGACATAAATATTATACTATAATGATAATATATATATATACATATTATTAATTAAATTTCATTCCTCCAATATGAACATAAAACATAAACAACGTCTATTCGTATGTATGGCCTTTGGCCTCAATTAATGGTGTATTTCATTTAATATTTATATAATTTATAGATTATATTAAATATTTATATACTGAATAAATATGATATTTATGTCATGTTATAAATTATTTAAAATAGTAAATCGTGATCTTTGTTTGATTATCAATAATAACAATTCAAAACAATATTGAAAAACAGATCAGATATTTCCAGAAATATAACATTGACAAAGAGTTGATAATTAACAGGTAATATAAATTAATAATAAAATAAAATATAGAATTGTATATAAGAATATGGATCTGAATTATATTTATAATAAACTTATATTTATTATTCATGAGGTTTTAATGTTTACGAATAATGTCAACACTTTAGGTAATGGTTTATTCATCTCACATTAATTTCTTTGAGTTTTATGCATCATTCACCACTCGTTTCATTTATGTGATGTATATAATTCCCATTCATATATTATATTATTATCATACATAAATTTACTAGTATTTACATATCCATTTTAGGATCTATATTTAATTGGGATTGTGGTTGAAATGATACCAAATAGGTAGAATAATTTAGTCTCAATTGTCATTATTAAAGACACAATCCTTATTATACACATATTGTTTTCTAATATGTGTGTAAACTTCACTTAGATATTTTATATCATTGATACATGTCAATTATTTATATTTTAAGCTTCATGTAATGTTATTATCTAATGAGTAATATGATTCAAGGATACCAATGTGGTAACAGTCTATTGATACAATCTCATCATTTATTAAGATTGTTTGTAATTGTGCTTACAATGTTGAAATCCATAGATACAAATATAAAAAATTATAATTAAATTTAATATAATATTTTTATTCATGATAAATTCATTTAATTGCACCATTTTTTACTCTATTTTACCTAATATAATTAAGAATATAGTTTAATGAAATGCTGACCATATTTTACTCTGCGGTTGGAAATTCATGTTGTTCAAAAACAATATTTTCCAAAATTATTTTCCAAAATGTTTTTAAATTATATAAAAAGTATTTTTTTAATTAAAAATGATGTAATTGTTTTTTTAATTCTTCCATTATTTTTCTTCAAAGAAATCATCAAATGAATATTTTTCAAATTTTTCTAATATCTCTTATATTAGTTTTCATGGTAAAATATTTTTGAAATGTTTTCAATATTATATTATATGATGTAAAGGAAAATATGGTTTTATAAATTTTATAGATAACCCCTTATATGTTTTAACATACATTGTTTTTTAAATAAATATTTCTTTATATGTTTTCATGGAAATTGATTTTCCAAATAATTTCAAGCGTCGTTTTAAATTTCCCAAGAAAAACTACTTCAAATTGTTTTATATATTCCATTATATTTTTCAATGAAAAATGATTGGAAAAAAATTCAAGATAATTTTATATGCTTTCATGGAAAATTATTTTAATTTTTTTCTCAAGATTCATTTCTATGTTTTCAAATAATGTTTTTCCCAAAAAAATTTGAAGCTCTTGTATATGTTTTCATGGAAAATGTTATTCAAAATGATATCAATCTTGAATTATACGTATTCAATGATGTTTTTTTCAAAATTATTTCAATGTTAATTTATATACTTTTAGCGAAAATGGTTTTCAATCTTGTTCCACCATCATTTATTTTTCCGAAGAAAAAAATATTTGAAATTTTTTTCAAGATTCCTTAATAAGTTTTCAATGAAAATTGATTTTAAAATGACTACAATATTATTATGTATTTCATCAAGTATTTATGTTTTAAAAAAAATCACGATTTCATTATAATCAAACATTTTTATTTTACAACAAATTGTTTTCAAAATTTATTATGTTTTTGTATTTTTTTTAATATGAATTGATATTTTCCTCGAGAAATGATTTAAAAATATTTATAAAAATAATTTCAATAATTAATGAAATATGTTTCAGTTACTAGTTCATTAATTCGGAAAATATCCATAGTTTGACCTCATATATGTTTCTTAAATGGTTTAATTTTTTATGGCATGATTTTTGAGAAACCCTTTCCTATTATAAAGAAAATTTATTTATGAACCCCATTTATCTTGGATGTGTTATATGTTTATGAATCCTATTTATCATTCCTAGATTATTTGTTTATGAAACCCATTTCACATTCATGACTTATATTTCTATTAGTATTACTTCTTTTAATGTTTTATTTTTTTATTAATTAACTATGAATCCGATCTAATTTCCACTTGTAATTATATGATTGTATGATTACAATACCCCTTTAATTTCATCGATTATGATATGATATTATTTTATTTTGGGAAACCTATTTGTATGATTTCATTATAATACAGGTGGGACCTATATCCTTATTAAAATAATTGGGTAAAGATTTAAATCTCATGAGATAATCATGGATGGAATGGGGAGTGAACTCTATTGAATAAAGGATTTTGTCTGCTAAGATGGTCTTGGGTGTTAATATTAACTTCTAAGATTATCATGGGAGTAAAGAATGCATATAAGGATAGTTTGGGGAGTGAACCTATTCTAACAAGGTGGATATAGAATTAATATATTATTACTAAGGAAATCATTTTTAGATTCTTATTTTTCTGCTACAAATTCGATATCTAATTCCAATGTAATTCCCAAAGGGAATATGCTCATGATTCCCTTTTGATTCTCAAATTATGAAGTTACATTTATTTATTCCATGACTCATATATATTTTTTTTGATTAGTAATTTATTGTCATGAAATGTAATTTTGAGGTTCACATACCCATATTCTCATGTTATAGTTAGGTATATCTTATATTAACCCTTACTGAAAATCTATGAAAACAATCTTCTATGATTCCCTTCCCTAGGTTATGAAGAAAGATTATATGAATTAGTAAAAATAGGGAAGGTAATCATGGAATAGGGGAAATATCATTAACTAATAGAGAATAATATTTTTTTTGTTTCTAAATAGATAAAACCATTACTGTCCTCATGCATGTACTTGTGTAATGTTATGAATATTCCTAAACAATTATTTAATTTTCATATTTTCCAATATTGGGTGACTATAATTTGTGTCCATCAAAGGATATCATTTGGATATATACCATATATTTAATAATATTATCATATCACTTCTCGGTTATCATCATAGCTAAGAAAAGTTGTGGCCTTTTAGCATGACAACTACTCTTATAAATTGATCACATACTATGTTAGGTAGAACCGAAATCATGATGTGGTATGAGGTTTAATAATATTATGACCAATTAATAAATGTTATCATTAATTATTCCACTATGGATTCTATTTCAGAAAACACAATAAAAAATACAAATAAATATTATCTAAAGAGTTGATATATTGTTTTGGGTATGTCTTTATGAATTATTTTTTGTTTTACATAACATATAATTATCATGTTGTAACTTTTAATTTATGTGGGTCTTATATTTTAAATTTGTCATTTATTAAAAATATTATAAATTTATAATCAAATAAATATTAAACTATTTATTACCTATGTAATAACTTATCAATATTCATTTAAAACATGAAAATATTTATCATTGAATCTATAAATGGAAGAAATGATAAATGTTTCTATAACACCGAATAAAAAACATTTGTATCAATACACATTGAAATGTGATGTTTTGATATTCTATTGGAATATATAGGATAACCCTCATCAGTTACCTAGAATTTTCACCATAAATATCTTAATGTTTCTTAATATACTTGTTTCTAGAATTTGGATAGGAATATGTGTGTAACATATTGTATTTAATAACCAATAAGATAATTATACCAAATTAACACAATGATGAATATAAATGAAGTATAAGATTCTACATTCCACTTCATCATCCAATTAAAATTTTTCTTCTAGTGACCAATCTAGTAGCACCTAAATTAAATTTACTTATATTTATTATATTATCTCTAAATCAGTTTCCTCCTTAATTGAAATTGTGATATAACTATATAATTAATTATTTTCATTTAAAAAAATCACCACATTTGTCATTATAGGTGGAAATAATCCATTTTCATACCAATCCATTTCATGTAATGTAATGATAGATGAAAAATTCTTTAGTTGATTCTCTACAATATTCCTTATATAACTCTAAATGAATATAGTGAATACATGTGGGAGAGAAGATAATATGAAATTAATGGAAAATATTTATATATATATAACCCATATTATCTCATTGATCCATATACTTCATCATTTTGATGTCAATATCAAAAGATATGTACTGATCTTCTCTAATAAAATTTTTAAGTAAATTTAAATCTCATTTATATTATATATATCTTACTCATTATAAATTTATTAGTTATCAGTTATCATTGTGTATAAACCCATCATATTATTTAACATATTTATACCTCTGTACTTATATGGTAAGTTGATTAAAGGGAAATAATTATAATAATTTTCAAGTCTATAATCAGAATCCAATTCTCCTTCATTCACTCCTAAGATAGATGGTTTTTTAAAATAGATTCCAATGTAAATAAAATTTATAGAAGTAAAATAATATAAAAGAAAATTAGGAATTATATAGATTTATGTTGTTTTTGAAAATTTTAATATCCCTGATGGATCATAGTACTCAAGGGAGATTTCCATCTATATTACATTAAATAATAAATGAATATATTTAGTATATTATCTTAACTACACATTAGGATATACTAAAAGAACGTAATTGATGGAATGCATTTTCTGAATGAATGTTTCCTTTGATGGTTTTTTAACATATTCATATATATTCACTACATTCTTTATTACATTTTTCTATTATTATATTGAAATTTAATAATCAATTAACTTATTATGTTAATATAATTTCACCAAAGTAGTTTTATTATATTTTATTTAAGAAAATATATTTTTTTGTATTTTGTGTGATCAAATATAATTATCTAAATAATTTATACATCATATTATTAAATTAATAAATTTTCACTATTAAGTAATAAAAATAAATGAGATGATCATGATATTGTATCTACTGGGTGGTTTATCAATTTGATATCAACCGTCCAAGTCCTTATGGGAAATCAGTTTTTATTCCTATTTCTAGATTGAGCTACATCATTCCTCCATTAACTAATATATCTCTTTTTTCACCTCAGTTAATATCACTGAACATCTACTCCTTTTGATATATCCGTCATTTAAAAATATATAATTTCATGTATGTAAGGTGTAAAATATTTCTATGATTATAATAATAATCCATAGGCACAGAAACCAATATATAATAATAGTGTGAGTCTTGATTTAAAAATTGTAATATTTAATGTAGTACTAAATTATCAAATAAAATAATGTAATATATAATATAATTGAATATTATTTACATCATTAATAAAAACATCTAAGGAATATACTTCTAGAAATTCTAGAAATCATTTTAGTTCATTTTAACTATGATATATTTATTGTAATTATTTATTTAAAACATTACTGAATCAATTATTGAATTTAATAATTCCTGATCATAGACAATTGTTGAAAAAATACATGAGGAATTATAAGATTATCATAATTTATTATGCAAAATAATATAAATAGAATTAATAATTGTAAAAAATAATCAATTAATTAGAAAATACTGATGAGGGAACATGATGTAATGACCTACATCATTATGAGTTATGAATATTCTTTTGAATTTGATCATTTTATCAGGTGGTTGAATCATTTAGATTATATTGTGATGAAATATGTTTCTATTTTATAAATAACATTAATATGTGTCATTGGACATCATACGATGATTTTCTGGGTTAGTCAGAGTCCACGTAATAAGTAGAGGAGGCATGGAGTAGTTAGTGTGGATCATATAGACACCATCAAGGTTTTGGGATAGGAAGGAGACACCATTACAAACAAGATGCACCAACCAACCAGTAATCCCATATCTATTGGCTGGTGGACCACTAGAAAACTAGTGGACCTCAACCAATCAGTCAGCGGGTTGTGTTGTGAATATTTCAAGTGCCATCATTTTATACTTCTAGTCAATAAATCCACATTATATTTAATGTTCCATACTTGTAAATTTTTAGTGGAATTCAATGGTTATATCAAACTATTATCCCTAAAATATATTCCCTTGATCAAAAATGGTTATTAATGAAAAATATATTTGATTATAGATGAGACTACCTACTCTTCAATAATAACGACTCCCTCTTCATTGGGTGGTGATGGAACATCTTTCCAATCATCGTAGATGATTTTACATGTATTATTTTAGACCATAAAATCCATTGTTGTCTCGTGTTTATATAAATCCTCTTCTCCTCAATAATTATTTTTCACCAATTTACCTTTTTCATTGTTCGTATTATAAAAATGTGTGAAAATTGCAACATATGATAGTGAAATTTCCCATAAAAACTGGGACATTTGATCCTAATGACATGGTGATGTCCCGTGATTATTAAAAGTTACGTTGATGGAAGTTTAATTGAAGTTACCAACCCTTGTTTTTTTATTCTATATTAATTGGTTGAATTGATTAATATTAGAAATTATATCATTGAATTTAGTTGTGTATTTTTCAAGCATTAGCATCGGGAGTGTGTTATGAGTGTCATAAACTCTATTATAAAATATTGTGGATAAGTTATGTCCATTTTTTGAATCATTGTAGATTTTCAAATTTATTTATATTAAAATGGATATTGTTTTAGTTCTATGTGATATGGTGTTTTTCCGGAAATGGTTTTGGAAGATTGTTATGGACCTTCCATGGTGGGATGGTTTTGGTTATAGCTTTCCAATGAAATTGAGTAAGTGTTTTGGAAGGTATTCTTTTCTCCATTGGTGTAATGTTTCTCATAAACATTAATTCATAGTATTTTAGTTATAATTAATTATTTATAAATTGTATGTAATTAGTTATGTCCTAATGGTGATTGATTGATGTTGAATGAAAATGGATGTATCATTAAAGTTGTTCTGTATTTCTTTGATTGGTGTTGGCTCTATTATGATATATGTGCTAATGTGTACTCTACCACAATGTTTTTATCATGGTTTATTGTATTTTTATATGATCTATTCCACATTAGGTGAAATTAATTTATATTATAATTTTTTATGAAATACATTAAATTAGAATTTTTTAGTTATATGTATGACATACCTAATTAATGGAACCATTATCGGTCTAACTAAAAGGTCTTCCAAGGGCCACGAAAAACACATGAGCACAGGAATAATTTCAAACACTGATGGTCGAGTAATGATCAAATATATTTGAATTTATAGACAATGTGATGTATTTTTATAATGATCCATTGATTTTGTTTGCATCCCATGTTGTCAGATATATGGTTTCTATTGATCACATGATTATGTATATGTAGCCTAGGAACCATGTGTCATTTTGATCACTTGAATAATTTATGTGTAGCCAAGTAAGTCCTATGAATGTTGTTTAATCACATGGGGTTTGTATGTGTACATCCCTTTGTGACCTATTCATGATGTTTGTTCTATTTTTAATTGTGATTGTTATAACGCTTTATCAAAATGAAGTGATATTGTCATGCCATCTTTTATCTATATATCATTCGTTTCATTACCCTATCTATGAATGTGAGCACACATGTAGACCTAAATCTTATATCCCTTGAATGTGATGTTTTATATTTTTTATTCATTAGGTATATGGTCTATCCATTAGAGGGGGATGTTCCCATCATATATCTATACAATCCAATTCTGGGGATGTGTCTAAATGTTGGTTCAGAAGATTTATAGTGTGAGTATAAAGTAGGTATGGTTAGGATTCATGGAGTCATGGTGATCACATGACCAATCCACATTTTTTTAATTGATTCATTTTCATTTGTGATTATATGTTACAATACCATAGTTTATGTATTTAATGTCTAAATTATGTTATGATGATGACATACAATTACTTTAATTTTATCGGTTTGGTAGTCAATCACATTGGATGATCCATAATGACTTGTACTCACACCCTTCTTAGATATCCATAGAACACGGGTTAATGAGAAGCCCATATCTATTGAATGAATTTGATGTGTTGAGGCTATGGATTCAAAAAATTTAATAAAATTTTATATGATTCTATAGACTATAAAGAGGATAGGTGAGTAGGTGGGTGCATGTAATATTTTATATATATTTTTTGCATTTTATTCTGATAAACATTATTCACTTGGGGGTATGTTAGTGTCATTATATTCTATGTGAACTATTTAATTATTCTATTTCGGAATTCATTCATTAAATTTATGGTTATTTGTTACCATATACTCATCTTTTATGATATTATAGGGTTTATTGATTTCATATTCTTGGGAAATCAATTTCAGTGAATAGTCTATCAATGATTAACTATAGACCATCATTCTAAATTTTTACCATTAGTTAATGGGGACGCCCACTTGAGGTCATGTTAATCCTCTTAGTTTTATTTATGATTTTGGGTTGGTTGTCAGAAAATGGCATTAGAGGTGTCTTATTATCCATATTTGGGGATTTGGATGAAATGATACAATGGAATTTGATATATATTATGATGAAACTTTTTCTAATGATTCACATACACCTTTATCGATTGTTGTAAATGATTTTAGTGAATGTGATTGATCTCCATGAAATGAGTTTTTATGGTTATATTATTTAACCTCATGTGACTCACAAATATTTTGATGTTTATTATTTCATAAATATTATACAGTTGTTTGTATTGACAATAAGTTTCAAATTCATCTCATTTGGAATGTATGATTCTCATAACATATACACTTATTTTAATTTATTATACTAAAGATGGATGTATCATCTATTTAAGTGTAAATATAATGCAATATGTTTTATCATATTAATTACTAATGACATTATATTTAGGTGAATGCCTATGCATGCATACTGATGATAGTAATTTATGTGAGGCACTTGTGTGGATTAATTGGATAAACATGATAATGAGAATGATGAAAATGATGATGATGAATTCCTTCTATGAATAGTGGGTATAATATACCATGTGAGGTCTTTATTGGGCTTTAATTACCATATTTAATAATCTTGTTTTATTAGTTGTAATATGTGTTTGATTTATTTTCATACAAAAGTATGTCCTATGTGGATTTATCTATATAGAACCCAAATGAATATAATTTAAACAAACCATGAATATAATGCTCCATGACATCGACACACTAATGGTAAATCATCCCTAACATTTATATTTTGATGTTTCATGGTGATGATATTGCATTATAAACCATAGTGATTCCTTGTAATTGGTTATGTAGAAAATACTTGTGGCCTTGGATAGGTGACTCTTATTTATAGTGGTTGTGTCCCACATACGTCATGTGAGTAAACCATATGAGAATTTCACAATGTGATGGAATAATCATGGTAAGATGATTAGGGGTCAATTTCCATGATTTAAATTCCATGTTCATGTAAATAACCTTCAAAAGGATTAGAGAAATATCACATTATTTTCCTTTTATACTTGGAGTGGAGATGACACTGATAATTTGAACTCGTGCTATGAGAATAGGTTGAAATTATTAATCATTCACGTACCAGGCCCCGTTAGTTTTAGGATAACTATTGTGTGGATTTTTAAAAAATGGTAGATACAAATAAAAATGATATGTATAATTCTAAAATAGAGCATTGGGGATAAACATTATTGTTATACATGGAACCTTATAGTGTGTGAAAACTGGATAAGAATGTTAACATTGGCCCATAGGTCCATAAATTATGTTTGAATCACTTTGTTAGAAGTAAATATTTTAATTACCATCACTCATTGTGTAACGCCCCGACCCCAGCTACCCCGAGTCGGTGCATTACTTCGTAACATTGGCATGATCACAAAAGATCAAGTCTCGAAAGACCGATTAGTTTAGTAGCCTTAGAAACACTAGATACATTCGTAAACGTTACATTTCATCATAAAGTGAAAAACTACAATAACATAGTCTCCATAGTCCAGACTTCTATCCTCTTCGGACTATCCCTGCAGGTCATTCATAAAATACTTCTTCACATCCTGGAAAATATTAAAACATTGAAAGGGGTGAGCTCATATGCTCAGTAAGGTTAACAATATAGCGGAAGCTTTCATAAATAAACATTAACATTTAAGGCAATGTATAACTAAAACAAAAGCTTTATAAACTTGAACTTCAACATAATATGGAAAAAGTAAAATGAGATAATGCCATTTACTTACTCACATGGATATTCTACTAGTCGAATAATCACATGCAATATCAATAACCACTTTCATAATGAGGGAATGTATAATGCCGGACATTCTGAAACATTTTGTCAAGGCCTCGGCCAAGACGTCTAAAATGATTAAGGCCTCGGCCAAAACCATAAATCAAAATGGGAAAGGGCCTTGGCCAATTCCACGTCTAGTTGTCTCATGAGACCTACCGATGCATCGAGGAGCTATAGCGGGCTCCACCCATCACTTACTATGTCCAATACATTCCTCATATGAATAGGTTTAAACACATCATAAACCATAACATAATCATATCACATAAAACATGCATAAAGGAAACATAACATTTCCATATTTCAATCACAAGATATCAATACAACACATTGATATAATAAAAACGCTTTCAAAACCATTTTCAATACCAAAATAAATGAAAAGTATAACATGGTTTTTATTTTTCATTAAAAAAAGGTATGGCTTGTAGAGGAAGCCGAAACTCAAATAGTGGTCACGGCGGCGGAGAAGTCGTTGTCGCCGCATACGTACGACATTAACATTCCCTTTTGTCGTTTAGTAAACGCTTCGTATAAAAAAAGATTCCTTTTGAATAAACGTAAAAGTCAAAGTGGTTTATACACCGTATAAAAGAAATTTGTGTATAAAACCAAATATGCCTCAATGAAAGGAGATTGAGACAAAGTCCTTACAAAGATCATTTTTTTAAATAAAATACATCTATAATGTGTATTCACTATAATACACATAAATAATGTACAAATACAAGATATGACATAATAATATCATGACATAATTTGAAAGTAGGAGATTAACCCAAAGAATAGAAATTGGGTTAAGAAGTTCCCTTACCTCGTGTCTGACTTGACTCAACCATTCTTTAACCTCCTGAATAATAAACTAGAGTTAATATATACCTTATTAAGAACCATTTTAAATTTCATTATCCTTTTTATATCACTTATTACAATGATATGAACATTATGTAATTATTTAAGTTAATAACGGTCGTTTTGTCGATCTTTGGTACTTGAGTCAAAAATAAACTTCTTATAATTACAAGTTGTTCATGTGGTGAAATATCCATTATATCCAGAATTATATTCATGATTTAGATGTCATATATATATTATATATCCAGTATATACATTCATTTATAATATTACGTAACATTTAGAGGTAAGAAATGAAATGCACCGTTCATGGAGACGGTAAGCCGTACGTACGCATGAACGCTACTTTCATTTCAATTTAATATTTAATGGAACTAAATCATAATGATATAAATGTATAATATAATTCCAGTATAATATAGTGTATAATACCATTTACTCCATCCTTTATACATCCCACATATGGCATTAACGATTCAAATCACTTTGAGGGGGCGGTAGTCCGCACTTCCTAAAATGAAATTATCGCGTTTTACCCATAATGGAAATCATAAAGTATGCCATAAATGAGAAATAAAGAAGAATAAGTAAAACATAAACATATTATATATCATATATAAAAATAGTGACATCTTAATGGCCACCTTTGAAGGTGTTATATGAGTGTTGAACAATCATCGTTTCGTGAGGCAGAAATTCGCCATCCACAGAAACCGTATGTTCTTTAACCATTAGATGTAGGTGTGTGTAAGTGTAGCTCTAATACATCTTATAACAACATACTAGTATATTGAGGATACTGTTGTTGTTACAATATAAGTGAATAAAAAGAGTTTAGGGCGGTTGGAGAAGAAAAATAAAACAAAACAACATTATAGAAGACATTACCTCAAAATCGGGTAACTCTTTTTGATTTGATCCAAAGGCTTCCTTGGGAAGAGTTCTGCCCAAATTAAGGCTTCTAGGAGTAAGAGGGGGAAGTTGGGAGAGTATTTGGGCCGAGGTTGGCCGAGCCAAATGGCTTGAAAGTGTAAATGAGGTGGGAGAGGTGGGGGCCTTTTATAAGTGGAGAGGAGGGGCACTTTTGGAAAGATTGAAATGTTATATTATTTCACAATTCTATTCGGATTCTAAAGGTCCCATACTTATATAATTCGAGGCTATGGTGATAATCTTTAGAAATATCTTCATCCAATAGGCTTTGGACAAGTGTAAGCCTTGGATTTTGCATTATCTTCTCATTTTATTTAAATCGTTAAATAATGAGGTCATCGCTGCATCATAATGATGTCATAAATAATTTAATTTATTTAATGTCTAAAAATTATAAAAAAAATACTATGATTTAGGAAATCTTTTTATATTTCTAATGAATATTTATAGTAAAAATTTGGACTTGTGTAACCCCACTTAAAAACTGTTTTAGTAAAATAACTCATGTTTGTGTCAATTTAATTTTAACATTAAATAAATATATATTAATGTCATTTTCCAACTAATGTGGCTCCATGGGGTCCCCAAGTTTACCCATGGGTTGTCTTGGTCGGCCATTACTCATCCAATAGGAGTAGGACAAGTGTCATGCTAATCTCATATTATTAAAACATTATTTGTACCTTAAACTACACTAATTACCTCTAATCGCGATTAAGAACTTAAAAGTTACTATTCACCAAAAAATTATTTTAATCTCATTGAACCACATTTTACATCTTAATGACAACCATGTATTTCGGATTTTTGAAAATAAAATCATAGAAGTGGTAATATTTCATTTAAACGAAAAATCAGTTATTTAACTACCACTTAGTGGTTTCACTATTCATCAAAAATTGAAGTTTTTCAGAACAAGGCCAAAATTTCACCTTAAGCTATAATTGATATTCCGAATTCAAAAATGATGTCTATTTTACAAAATTTCAAACATATAAGTTGCATTAATTAATTTTATAATTAATTCACGCTGTTACGACAAATAGCGTGTTTTTAAAAAACAATTTATATCAAAAGATTGGAAATTGTTTATGACCAATTTCAATGTTAAATTAATTATAATGACCACCATTGGATAAAATGGTAAAAATATATTTTAATTATACCTTAAAACCACTAAATATTATAATTTATCACTATAAATTATTTTGATTAAAAAAGTTGTTTTAAAGTATTTTTCACTATTCATAAAAATTAGAAGTTCTCAGAAAACTACCAAAAATTCAACATAGGATAATTTCGATATTCCGAAGCCAAAAATGAAGTCCATTTTGAAATATAAAATTTCTATAATTTTAAAAAGTGGTTATTACTATTCATAACGGCTACTTTAATTCGTTGTGGTGTGTGTTAGAGCTCGAGGTTGCGTACAACACATGCTATTGCATTATTCGAAGTGAAACGTACCGTGGAAGCTTGGGGTGTTACATTCTCCCCTCCTTCAATAAATTGTGTCCTCATAATTTGAAATTTTTCTTTGAAAATAAAATGTTGAAAAGAGAAAATACCATTGAGGAAAACCCTCATCGGAAATAAGGTTAATAAATATATAACACTAAAAGAAAGCAGGATAAGTACAAAGGTCACCTGATATTGCCCATTCTAGGATTATATGAAAATATGGATATGGAGGAGAAACAAACCATCAAGGTCTGATGGGGAGTTATAGAAAACAGGATTAGGAGAATGTTTAACCACAAGAAAATCACAATCTTGTGATTGGTTAAACGGTCATTGAATCCCCAGTTGGAAAAGATAACCGACAACATTTTTGTTTTAAGTTACCTTTTATAATGTTGAGGAATTTATTTAGGAGATTTAATAAGAACGTAAGGGAATATACATACTTGTTATGTATACTTTCATTCGTTAATAAATTTTTACCACAAACCCAACTTTTACTCCAAATGGTAACGGAACTCAAAAATATTCTTTTTATCCTAATTGTACAAGGTTCCAAATATTAACACATGCCATTTAGATTAGTAAAACTATTTTGTAAGAACCAGGGACTTCTTGTAGGCTAGTGGTAGGAAATAAAGGCCTGTTGCACTATGGTTGTGGGTTCGATTCCTGCAGCTTTGTCCGACGCGACGGGTTATGCCCCACCCTGCAGGTTGTCCTTTTCCTAAAACTATAGTATCATAATATTCCAAAAATAATCTTCATAAATTTTTTTAACCTTAAACAATACTATCCAAAGAATAACTTAATCCACTCTAACCTTTATAGTTATCCAAAATACCTCCATCCAGACTTTCTCTAAAAGGTCTCTAAATTCCAAAATCAATTGTAACATCAGATTCCCCAAACAAAGATAATTTTCTATTATTGTCACATAATAAAAATATGATTACCTTAATCATATTAAAACCTTACTGAAATAAAAAAGTACTGCAGTACAATCCATATATATATATCACATTATTCTTATAACCAGAATATAATCCTTGAGTCCAAAAGCACCAATACATTAATTATTCCGCTTCAACTGTAGTCACAGCATAAGATTGGCCTTGATCCCTTGGCCTTTTCTGAGATAAGTTTCCTTGACGCTTAGGAAATTCATTTGCATAATGACCCATTTCTCTACAATTGTAGCATTCAACTTTGATAGCCTCATTCTTTCCCTTGCAATCACGATCCTGGTGACCCTTTTCTCCACATTTATAAAAAACTCTCAGTCCTTTTAGGCAAGTACCAGGGTGATTCTTCCCACAATTATCACATAATGGAAAATCCTTCTTTCTCTTTTTCCCATTATCTGTCTCTTGTTCCTCCGTTCTCTTCTTCTCTTGCTTTACTTTGATGTCATAAGACTTAGAGAATTCCTTTTCTGTCTTGATAGCACACGAGACAATATCTTCGTATGATGAGAAGGATTGTGATACTAAAGCTCGACGGAGAAATGGTTTTAACCCATCAAAGAAACGATCAATCTTACTTCTTGGGTTACGTATATAATCGGAAGCATGCCTCACTAACCTTGTAAAGTTAGCCTCATACTTTGCGACATTCTCATCCTCCTTCTGCCTCAGACTCAGAAATCGCCTTTCCATATCTGCTCGATGGTCACGAGGAAAGTATTTTTCTAAGAAAAGCACTTTGAACTCCCTCTATTCCATATTCGATATGTCATCATCTTCCTTTGTGTTTTGAATCAGCGACCACCACTGATCGGCATCTCCAGTGAGGCGGTAAACTGCCATGACAACTTTCTCCCTTTCACTACTCCCCAAGGCATGGAATATTTTCTCTAAGGAATTTATCCATTGCTCAGCTACTATAGGATTTGTACTCCCATTGAAGGTTGGTGGTTGTTGCCTCATGAAACGGTCTAGAATTGATCCTCCACGTTGCGGATCAGGGTGCTCCATACGAGTAAGGTTATTATTCATAACCTGCTTGAGTTTTCTCAGTACGGTGAGAAGCTGATCAGCACCAGTTGTATCACTAGCTCCACCATAATTATCTTGAGCAGGAGGGAAATCCCTACATGGAGTGTGTGCATTGATACAGTTTCCATTCCTTCCACTAGGTGCCATTTCTAAACAATGTCATAAACTAGATTAGTTTATGAAATAAAATACATAATTCCATATTTGTAAAATACTTTACATAAATTGAACTATTTATGGATATAATCCATAATCATAAAAAGAAATGTTTCGTTTGAGGAAGTATATACTCATAACCCTTCATAGTGGTTTTTAAAGAAAATGAGAATTATCCAAAGCATATCCCCCGGGAGTGTCGTAACCAAGAGTGCAGCAAGGCCCGTTGTCGTGCACCAGTTCCCGTTCGAGTCTAGCTCAAAGCGGTGTTTTCGGGTTTTACCCCTAGGTACATCTATGCCAGAGCTGCCTCTACCTGCTCGTATCCAGACAGGGATGTATTGCTCGGAAAACTCATAACATCTCTATAATACTAAAATTCTAGGAAGTTCTTCTATACTAATCCTCAAAGTCTATCTTTGGGCTATGTGCTCTAATCAGAGTTTATCTAAATCTAGCTTCCAGGGTTAGTACTAAACAGCCTCTGATACCACCTGTAACGCCCAGACCCCAGCTACCCCGAGTCGGTGCATTACTTCGTAACATTGGCATGATCACAAAAGATCAAGTCTCGAAAGACCAATTAGTTTAGTAGCCTTAGAAACACTAGATACATTTGTAAACGTTACATTACATCATAATGTGAAAAACTACAATAACATAGTCTCCATAGTCCACACTTCTATCCTCTTTGGACTATCCCTGCAGGTCATTCATAAAATACTTCTTCACATCCTGGAAAATATTAAAACATTGAAAGGGGTGAGCTCGGATGCTCAGTAAGGTTAACAATATAGCGGAAGCTTTCATAAATAAACATTAACATTTAAGGCAATGTATAACTAAAACAAAAGCCTTATAAACATGAACTTCAAAATAATATGGCAAAAGTAAAATGAGATAATGCCATTTACTTACTCACATGGATATTCTACTAGTCGAATAATCACATGCAATATCAATAACCACTTTCATAATGAGGGAATGTATAATGCCGGACATTCTGAAACATTTTGTCAAGGCCTGGGCCAAGACGTCTAAAATGATTAAGGCCTCGGCCAAAACCATAAATCAAAATGGGAAAGGGCCTCGGCCAATTCCACGTCTAGTTGTCTCATGTGACATACCGATGCATCGAGGAGCTATAGCGGGCTCCACCCATCACTTACTAAGTCCAATACATTCCTCATATGAATAGGTTTAAAGACATCATAAACCATAACATAATCATATCACATAAAACATGCATAAAGGAAACATAACATTTCCATATTTCAATCACAAGATATCAATACAACACATTGATATAATAAAAACGCTTTCAAAACCATTTTAAATACCAAAATAAATGAAAAGTATAACATGGTTTTTATTTTTCATTAAAAAAAGGTATGGCTTGTAGAGGAAGCCGAAACTCAAATAGTGGTCACGGCGGCGGAGAAGTCGTTGTCGCCGCATAAGTACGACAAAAACATTCCCTTTTGTTGTTTAGTAAATGCTTCGTATAAAAAAAGATTCCTTTTGAATAAACGTAAAAGTCAAAGTGGTTTATACACCGTATAAAAGAAATTTGTGTATAAAACCAAATATGCCTCAATGAATGGAGATTGAGACGAAGTCCTTACAAAGATCATTTTTTTAAATAAAATACATCTATAATGTGTATTCACTATAAGTACACATAAATAATGTACAAATACAAGATATGACATAATAATATCACGACATAATTTGAAAGTAGGAGATTAACCCAAAGAATAGAAATTGGGTTAAGAAGTTCCCTTACCACGTGTCTGACTTGACTCAACCGTTCTTTAACCTCCTGAATAATAAACTAGAGTTAATACATACCTTATTAAGAACCATTTTCAATTTCATTATCCTTTTTATATCACTTATTACAATGATATGAACATTATGTAATTATTTAAGTTAATAACGGTCGTTTTGTCGATCTTTGGTACTTGAGTCAAAAATAAACTTCTTATAATTACAAGTTGTTCATGTGGTGAAATATCCATTATATCCAGAATTATATTCATGATTTAGATGTCATATATATCTTATATATCCATTATATACATTCATTTATAATATTACGTAACATTTAGAGGTAAGAAATGAAATGCACCGTTCATGGAGACGGTAAGCCGTACGTACGCATGAACGCTACCTTCATTTAAATTTCATATTTAATGGAACTAAATCATAATGATATAAATGTATAATATAATTCCAGTATAATATAGTGTATAATACCATTTAATCCATCCTTTATAGATCCCACATATGGCATTAACGATTCAAATCACTTTGAGGGGGCGGTAGTCCGCACTTCCTAAAATGAAATTTTCGCGTTTTACCCATAATGGAAATCATAAATTATGTCATAAATGAGAAATACAGAAGAATAAGTAAAACATAAAAATATTATATATCATATATAAAAATATTGACATCTTAATGGCCACCTTTGAAGGTGTTATATGAGTGTTGAACAATCATCGTTTCGTGAGGCAGAAATTCTCCATCCACAGAAACCGTATGTTCTTTAACCATTAGATGTAGGTGTGTGTAATTGTAGCTCGAATACATCTTATAAAAACATCCTAGTATATTGAGGATACTGTTGTTGTTACAAAAGAAATGAATAAAAATAGTTTAGGGGGGGTGGAGAAGAAAAATAAAACAAAACAACATTAGAGAAGACATTACCTCAAAATCGGGTAACTCTTTTTGATTTGAGCCAAAGGCTTCCTTGGGAAGAGTTCTGCCCAAATTAAGGCTTCTATGAGTAAGAGGGGGAAGTTGGGAGAGTATTTGGGCAGAGGTTGGACGAGCCAAATGGCTTGAAAGTGTAAATGAGGTGGGAGAAGTGGGGGCCTTTTATAAGTGGAGAGGAGGGGCACTTTTGGAAAGATTGAAATGTTATATTATTTCACAATGCTTTTCGGATTCTAAAGGTCCCACAATTATATAATTCGAGGCTAAGGTGATAAGGTTTAGAAATATTCTCATATAATAGGATTTGGACAAGTGTAAGCCTTGGATTTTGCATTATCTTCTCATTTTATTTAAATCGTTAAATAATGAGGTCATCGCTGCATCATAATGATGTCATAAATAATTTAATTTATTTAATGTCTAAAAATTATTAAAAAAATACTATGATGTATTAAATCTTTTTATCTTTCTAATGAATATTTATAGTCAAAATGTGGACTTGTGTAACCCCACTTAAAAACTGTTTTAGTAAAATAACTCATGTTTGTGTCAATTTAATTTTAACATTAAATAAATATATATTAATGTCATTTTCCAACTAATGTGGCTCCATGGGGTCCCCAAGTTGACCCATGGGTTGTCTTGGTCTTCCATGACTCATCCAATAGGAGTAGGACAACTGTCATGCTCATCTCATATTATTAAAACATTATTTGTACCTTAAACTACACTAATTACCTCTAATCGCGATTAAGAACTTAAAAGTTACTATTCACCAAAAAATTATTTTAATCTCATTGAACCACATTTTACTTCTTCATGACAACCATGTATGTCGGATTTTTTAAAATCAAATCATAGAAGTGGTAATATTTCATTTAAACGAAAAAATCAGTTATTTAACTACCACTTAGTGGTTTCACTATTAATCAAAAATTGATGTTTTTCAGAACAAGGCCAAAATTTCACCCTAAGCTATAATTGATATTCTGAATTCAAAAATGATGTCTATTTTACAAAATTCCAAACATATAAGTTGCATTAATTAATTTTATAATTAATTCCCGCTGTTACGACAAATAGCGTGTTTTTAAGAAACAATTTATATCAAAAGATTGGCAATTGTTTATGTCCAATTTCAATGTTAAATTAATTCTAATGACCACCATTTGATAAAATGGTAAAAATATATTCTAATTATAACTTAAAACCACTAAATATTATAATTTATCACAATAAATTATTTTTATTAAAAAAGTTGTTTTAAAGTATTTTTAACTATTCATAAAAATTAGAAGTTCTCAGAAAAATACCAAAAATTCAACATAGGCTAATTTCGATATTCCGAATCCAAAAATGAAGTCCATTTTGAAATATAAAATTTCTATAATTTTAAAAAGTGGTTATTACTATTCATAACAGCTACTTTAATTCGTTGTGGTGTGTGTTAGAGCTCGAGGTTGCGTACAACACACGCTATTGCATTATTCGAAGTGAAACGTACCGTGGAAGCTTGGGGTGTTACACATTGGGCATGAAATTAAGTGTTGTAATTCATGTTGTGGTTATTCTTGTTGTTAGATTAATTTGATATATTTTGGTAGACTGATGGCTATTGGCAATGATCTAGGATTTGTGGATGAACTCAAAAAATATTGTGGTGGAAGGTCACTAACAAAATTAAGATAGGGTTACACATGGTTTTAGAAATTAGCATGTCTTTTGTGAAGCTAGCTTTAATATCATACCCAATTCTAGTGTGTTCCTATTTTCCTCTTCAGTGGGAAATGAAATCAAAAATGGATTAGGGTAACATAATTTATTTAGCCAGTGTTTTTGTGGATGAAAATGTTTTGTTTTAGTGAAGTGACTCTATTATGTGAAAATAATACCAATATAGATGTCATATAACATGAATTGTCAATTTATCTTAAATATTTAATAGATAATTGCATTCCAAAAATATCATTTTAAGTAATCAATGTATGTTTAGTTCAAGGTAATCTTCACAAAAACTGGGTATGAATGGATAATCATTCTTAGTCATCATGATTAGTGTTTATGTAGTTATATTCTATGAAGATAAATTTATACATTACATGGAGAAAAAAAGAATAATTTTATTTTAGACAGAATCAATCAATCAACAAGAAAAATGGATCACTTATGGGAATGGTAACAATCTTGTGTAAGATTAATCATTGTATTATCATAGTGTCTCCAAAAAAATATGCATAATAAACCCCATACTATATGGTTCAACATAAAATTCATGAAGTAAATATTTTATATGGTTATTGTTTGAGGATATATGTGGTAATATGTCTCGACATATGGTCATAATAATCTATTTTTGAGTTATGTTGTCGGTGAGTATGTACATTTCTAAGAGCTATATAGCTGGTTAAATTGATTGATAAATCAATTGGGAAATTATCTTCAATGTAGGTTTAGAATTTTTTATGAATGTATAATAAATTTAATAATTCCTAGAATGATTATTTCATGAAATATTTGGCTTCTTGGAGTGGTTCTTGTTAATGATCGGTACCTTTCTGGTAAGCCAGACAGAAGTTAACCAAATTGTGTAAACATTGGATGTTAAAATTGGTGGGTTTGAACCTCATTTAGTTCATCGTATAGGGTATGATAAAAGTTATAACGAATTGGTAAGGAGATTGTAAATAGTTAAATTTTATATGCAGAATATTTTTTTTATTGAGATTGATTTTTCATAATAAAATAAAAATGAGGTTTTGGAATCAACTTTTTACCCATTTTTTCATTGATTAATACTGACATATTTTTTATTTTAGATGATTCCTATGGTAAGTTGAATGTTATAGTGTTGATAATAGTCAATTAAAGACATTGTAGTGTTTCCATATAGATTAATACAATGATCCCAATATTGATTCAATACAATAATTATCTCTTGTCATTACATTAATTGTTTGTCATTTGAATCCTGTTGGAAGTGAATTATGAGCATTCAGGGATGAAATAATCATGGGGTGGTGAGTTGTACATTGATAATGGATCAATGAGAAATCTATGGGGATTAAAATTAATGTCTATTGGTATTTTTAATTTTCTTTTTTACTATAACATCCAAAGGATGCAAAGTGATGTAACAACCCAAGCTTCCACAATACGCTTTTTTAGAATAATGCAGTAGCTTGCATTGTGTTCAATTTCTTGTTACAGAACACCACAACCAATCAAACTAGTCATTATTAATAGTAATACCCACATTTTAAAATTTTAAAAAATTTATTTTTAAAATCCTCTTCATTTCCTGATTTAGAATATCAACATTACCATCAAATTTCATTGGTTGATTCTTACCCATTTCATGCCAACCAGAAAACTTCTTCTCTTTGTTTCCAAAATGCACATGATCATCATCAAACTAAATCTCTGCCCTCTCAGCACATCAGACATGTTTCTCATAACTTTTGAATTCACGGGGCCAACTCCCTTCGATTCCTTGGCTTCAATCTTGAGTAAAAGCAGATTATTTTACATTTAACATCCAGAATAAGATTTAGATCATACCTCTCCAGTTGGGTGAAGTTCTCTTCATACACAGCCACTGAGTCTTCCTCCTTCTATTTCAATTCAAGGAATTGCTTCTCCATTCTATGTTGCACCACCTTAGGAAAATATTTTTCATGGAAGAGACTTTTAAATGTATCCTACTCTAAGGCATCAATATCCTCTCTACCCATGATATTCCTTATCATTTACCACCACTTATTAGCTTCCCCATAAAAATGATAAATGGAAAGGCTTACCTATTGATTTTCTAAATATCCCATAACATCGAATATCTTTTCAAGGCCTTTGATCCATCCTTAAGTTGTACTAGGTCAGAAGATCCATTGAATGCAGGAGGATGTTATCTCATAAAATGTTCCACTACTATCATGTTCTTTTGAGGTACCTCTATTGGTTCTCTTGCATGGATTCCACAACCATTTATTTCATGCGTTAGCTGAGCCATTACCGTCACAAACTACTCAGTTCCAATCCCTACCATTCTCGGATGTAGTTCAGGAAGGATGTCATTCTGTCGGTGCCTCTCCTCTTTAGCATCCTTGTTCCTTCTGCAGAAAACCTTTCTGAACAAACATATCTTAGATGAATCAACATGGTCATCATTAAATGCAATATCATTCCAAATTAAACACAAATTGAAAATCATTTATGGTATTCTATTAACATCACTCTAACCTCTAAAGTTATCTAAACCATCCTCTCATACCAACTATAAGGAACCGACCTTATTACATACATAATCTTGAATTTATTCAAGAAATAAATTCATTTTACATTGTGGATATTTTCTTGTTTAGAGGTTTCGTGAATTAGGACACTACATTCATAACAATACACATTGTTACAGAGTGGATACCATAAAAATAGTTTCCATTTTTTTCAAAATATAAAACATTAAAACATAAAACAAGAATCCTTGCCAATTCATCAACATTTAACATGGAATCCTTCCTTGTCTTATGAATCCATTAACCTGTGAAAATCATTTAAAAACATGGTATGAGAAAAATATCTCAGTAATGAATGGAAAATAAGGATAGATTACATTAGTCCATGAATACTCGTAACGTGTGAAAAGATTTTTCAAAGGTCATTCTTATCACCCATATATACTTACATTGTGTAACATGAGATTTACAAAAGATCTAAAAAAATATGAGAAAATAAATATAATCATAAAGGTATCTTAAGGAAATACATACATAATCTTGTACGTATTCTTTTCTACCTTATAATTTGTAACCCTCATGACTACCATACTTTGTGTAACCATCGCAGTTACACTTCGAGTAACCATACGACCGACCTACAACATACACATACCCAATGCATTGTAGGGTGATATTGGTCCCAACCTTCATCATAAATAATTTCCAATAACCAAAACATATTCATACAACATGAATAATTCAATAAAAACATTGATTTGGAATTTCGTAAAACTGATTTTAAAAAGAGGATTTTTAATGAAAAGACCTTATAAATATCGTACAATTGAAGAGAGACATAATAGAGTTGATAGAGTATATATATATATATACTATAAATACACATAATAATACTTAATAATAAGTGATCCCATCACACAAACAATTTAAATTGATCATAAATAATGAAGTAGAAGGTTGACCCAAAGAATAGAAATCGGGTTATGAATTCCCTTACCGTGGGTTCGCCTTAGTTACAAATTGTTTAAACCTCGTGTATAATGGGAAAAAAAGTGTTATTAATATTTTAAAAAACATTTTCATGTTTATAACAGCTTATATGATCATTTAATAACATAATTTCACCCATTAATTATTAGTATTTTTTCCCCTGCACTGTTTTTGGGTGAAATCATTACATGATTTCCAAGATTGGTTGATGATGGATGTTCTTGTTGATTGGAAGTGATATTCCAGAATTGGAATGGAAAGGTATTTATATATTTATAGTATAGTAATTTATATCATTTATAATTTTGATTTTTAATATGATGATGATTGATAAGTTAAAACATTAATGATGTTCATTTAGATCATTTTAGTGGTTCTTTGATAATAACAACCTCGTTTTGTCTTATAAATTAGAACCATGAGTTAAAAAGAATTCAAGAACCTTGGGTGAGTCATAACACATATATTATAACATTTTACAACCATATAAATGGTTTCATGACCATTCTTGAAATAATTAATGGAAATTGAAATCACATCATCTGCGATGTCGGTAATTCGACACATAACAGACAATATTTTTATTCCTTGTATAAGTGGGAGAGTACAAGAATAATGATGAGTAATTTTCCATAATAATGATAACATCCAGAATATACATGATCTATAGATATTTCATTCATCTGGGGTAAGGATATATGAATAAATAATAAGGAAGGAACTCAAAATAAAAGAATAAGTGAGAAATCTCTTATAAAATTTTTGTATCCCAACGGCTTTGCGATGCGGTTTTAGGAAACATTAAGAAGAGAGGGGACAAGGGTCACCCATCTATAAATGAATAAATATACAGAATAGATCAAGAATATGAAGTAAATAACAACATGGTATGGAAAATGGAAAGATATACCACCTAAAAGAGAACTTGAATGGAAAAAGAAAGAAATTCTGAATTTTCTTACCCTGTAGAGTAACCCATAGAACATGAAGGTTGGGACCTTGGGGGCATGTGAAAACCATGGTAGGACTACTATAAATGCAAGTAGGATATATCTTCATTGAGGGGGAATTTGGAATGATGTTAATGAAGGAATGGATTGGTAATTGTATGAAAAGTAAGGGAATATTTTCATAACATCCAAGGGACACCTCATGGGTGGTATTTGTAAAACCATGGGATTTCCCATGGTATTTTCAAATGGTATAAGACCCTTGGGACACAACACACCTCATTTAAATATAAAAAAGTTGACCAATTTTATGAAATCATTATTATATCATCAATGATATCATTAACACACCGAAACTAAAAACTGTTTTTCTACTATTCCCCGAAATATCAACTGTTTTAGAAAGATTCCCAAAATTAACCCTAATCATTTATCAATGTGTAGATTTCAAAAATGATGTATATTTTTTGAAATAAATTTTTAAATATTTTTAATTTAATTATTAAATAAAATCATACTTTATTCAAATATTAATTATTTAAAAACTATAACTACTTTTATATCATATTGAAAAATTAATCATGATTTTATTATCTTAAATCCTTAAAAATTAATATAATAATACAATTTACTATTCATTAGGGTCATAATACTATTCATATTACTATTCATAAGGGTTTGTTACTATTCACCAAAAAAACAAGTTGGTTCTAATCGACTCCAAATATCATACTGAACACAATTATAGATGACAATTTCTTGAAATTCAAAACACAGTAGTGGAAAAATTATGTTTAGAGGCTTGTTATAAATATCTACTTAAAACAGAGTTCCTTGCATTTCAATTTGTTTTTAGAAACACTTGGGGCGTTACATGTGCATTCCCAATTTTGTCGGGGTGCTAGACTAGGCGCTTGTGAAAGAGGTATTTCTTTTAGAGGGAAACCATATTGCATGTTGTGGTAGAGGAAAAAGAATATCTAAGATGTTTTAGGTGGATATAATGCATCAGACAAAAATAACCTAATGTAGAAGTCCTCTCCATAATCTACCTCTGGAACGTAGTTATATAGGGAGAAGGTAGCTCATAAAATAGGTTCATATTGGGGAGGGACATTATTATGATTTTGATAGGAGATGTCACATGGAATGAGACTTCTGGACATGGCATACTATGTATCAATGCTAGATGGAAGATGAACTTCCATATCATATACAACGTCATGATCAGGAATCCCCCATGTGGGGACAAGGTGGTCCCCATGGAGGTGGCGCTAGTATAGGATCAAGAGAAGTTTCAGGTGGTGGAGGAAACTATGAGGTCATTCCACCATCGCCAGGTGGCCCACATCTAGTTCTAGGAGATGGCAGTTGGGGACACATAAAGACCCATGCTTTGGATGTCTACAATCCTTAAGAGAATTAGATGATAAGGGGAACACATTGAGTCTTTTCTATATTTTGTAGCAAAACGAGTTAAGAACTATGTGATATACTCTTTTCTCCCTACTTTTTTATTGTGGTGTTTTTGGGGTGACATAGTGCTTCTGTGTAACCATCTGAAGTTTTTGTTTGACGTCACTTTGAATGAAGAGGAATAGGGGTCGTTCCCCCCATACAGACATATTTTTCTACCGTGGTATAATTGTGAGGGTGATTCAATGCCTCCCAAATAGGGTAGTTTCGAGGTGTGGTGTAATATTACCTCTGAATTGTGCATTCCGGGTGATGTTGTGTGATGCACTATTAGATAAGGTCTAGGAATTAATAACGAATTTTCTTGTTGGACACCATTTTACCGGAATGCTACTATTGGGTGTGAAAGATTTCCTAGTTTGGGGATTACTCTCCTTCCAACAAAGGATAATATGTGTGAGGAATTCCATGTGATTTCTATTGTATGATTCCTATTGTTGGATGAGTTTTCTCACATTCCTTGTTTTTTGGTACTTTTTCATTCTCAACATCATCCTTTATACAATAATAATCGAGTATAGGTCGTGGTGATGGGGAACTCATGAATAGGACTATGTGACTCACTATCTTTTGCTGGCAGTGGTTGTCTTCTCTTTGTGGATATGAAAACATTGTCTTCTGGGAGAACACATAGTGGTTTTCATAGACCACCAGAGTCTCTGATGCATCTTCACCCAGAGAGACATGAACCTAAGGCGGTGATTCTAGTTGAACATCATGTTAGACTATGAATTTTAGATAGTATATACATTGCGAAAAGGAAACCTTGAAATAAATTACGATAAAAGAACTCCCAGAATCTCATAGAGAGGGAAGATCTTGAGTAGTTATCTTCACTAAACCTGACCCTAGTGGAGGAGGATGGTACAATTGTTTCTTCAGTCGATGGTGATGAATCATTCACTTCACGATCATGTAAGAGAGTCGCGGTTGTGATGCAAAAAACCTTAAATATCGTGCGACCAGATATCCTTAGGTGTATCACCAGATGGATATTATAAATGAATGAATCATGAGACCTTGTTTAGGTTACAAATAGTGACTCCATTCATTATTTGGGATGTAGAGGATCTACTAGGGAGGCATGTTATCCCCCAAGTTTAATCAGGCCATTCGAGACCATGCATATAGATAGAGTGGTTTTCTAACATCTTTACGTATACCCAATAGCTAGAGTGTGTGCACGACATCTATCGTGTGTCATAGTAGTGGAAATAAAGGCATGTTCATACGAACATCATCGATAGAAGTAGATATTTTGTGTATGGATTGTACATATTTTTTGTTTGTTGTGGTAGCACGGAAACATGTTGGGATTCCTAGTATTGAGAGTGCCTGTTGTGGGCTCAGTAACCCTATTTGTTTTCCTAGTTTTTATCTTCACGGGAAAAAATCACGATTGAGGGAATGATGTATAGACCTAGTATTTTTCTTTTAATACTTTAAAATTTTTCTTCATATATTTCCAGAGCTAGGCATTGAGATAGCATGCGATTCTGGGGACCAGTGTGCCCAAAATTAATAATATAAATATATTAAGTGTATGTAATACTATTCATGTGAAGTAAACCAAATAACCCCAAAATGGTAATAAGGATTAGAATTCCAATGCAATGGTTGAGTCAAGAAATGTTGTGTTTACCCTTGACAGAGCATAAAATTAATTGGCGTGTGACTTCTGTGAGACAAAATACCCTAGGTAAAATCATAAATAAAATTATTAAACATAATTATTTTATCATGAACACCAAATCGAATAAATTTTTATCGAAGACATAAATTGGAAATCTAAGACCACTATTGGGTTCATAAGGGGGTGTTTTACCAAGATGTGACATAAAATAAGAAGGTGTGGGATTTTTGTATCTCATGACAATTGGCGGTTACATTTATGATGTTTACACAAACCCTACTAAAATACTATAAATTTGGGTTTATGAAATTCCTTTTGGGTTATCCCCTAATTCCCCTCCCACCAATGTAGGATCCTCCTCATTCACTTGATGAATTCAAGGTAAAACCTTAATGGATCGTAGAAGAATCATATCAAAAAAAATTCTGATAATGAATGGATGAAATCGAGGTAGGATTTCATTTAATGTCAATTCTATATCCCCATCATTAAATTATTGAATCATTAACTTTTTTGGTGTTGTTTTCAACATTCATTAACATCTATTTCAATGTAAAAACTAACACACACATCGATCTATACATAGATCCCATTTTTTTTCAAATTTTATCTATTCTCTGCATGTTCTTCATCATTTACTTTTTGGCATGTTAAAAAGACAGTAGATCTTTAGGAAATGTGTAGATCAGTTTAAATTGGGGACCAATGGATTAAAATCAACAATCATATCATTATTTTGAGTTGAATCTGTGGATAAAATGTGATTTGAAGGTGGATCAGGTTAGTGTGGGTCGATCTGGATGGGATCTATATGTTGGTGGTCTACAGTGAGGTGAGCAGGGAGGTTTTTAGTGGGGCACGGTTAGGTGAGGCTGGTGAGGCCATCGCAGCTCGAGGTGATCTAAAGAACAAGGAGGTAGTGCAAGAAGGGATATGTGGTTGATTGAGGTAGCATGAGTAGAGCGAAGTTCTGGTGATACTGTGGGCGATTCACGTGTTGTTATGTGACCAGGACAACAGAGCATGATGATGAGAAATTGTCTAAGGAGACTATAATGGAAGCCTGAGGGGGTGCATCTTGTGGTTGAGATGCGCAGGGGTGGTGGAATGCATGATAAATAGGGAAGGTAGAACCCCAAATGGGGAGAGAGAAAACAAAAATAATAATAATAATAATAATATTATTATTATTATTATTATTCACTTGTAACCCCTTGCACATTCCCTGTGCGACTTCTTAATGACGCGCCATCAGCAGCTGTGTGTACCTATCTTCATGGAATTATTTTTAACGAAAATTTTTGGTTTTTATCTCCATCATGGTTATCGAGTCTATTAAAATCCCAAAAGTAATAATATTTTTTTTTATTTTCAAACATTGTTTCAAATGAAACTCTTACATGGAGCGTCTGGTTAAAGTGTCATTTGTGGTAGCCTGACCCAGTTTTGAAGATGGCCATTTTGTGACCAATATTGGATGCCTATTTCTGGCTTGTGGCTTAAACATATGAAATATATATATATATATTATTATTATCATTATCATTATTATTATTATTATAACTGAGAAATATTGTATCAAAGATATCTTCATGGTTTGATGTCTGATCGACAGACTGTTAGCAGCATCACAACGCAAAAATTGAGGTATATGTTTCAATAAATATTTCTTCTAATTAAACGAAAATCGGGTTATGGGCCCATAGAGGCCCGGTTTAGGCGTTGGCGGTGGAATGAAGCTTCTTCACTTAGTTTTGGATTTAGGAAAATGAACAGTCGATCCCAAACATTTTTCCTCGAGGATCACAATGGTGTGATCCACATAATTATCTGGGGCCATTTGTGGAGGCATTTTTATAGAATTATGTTTTTTTAATTAGGTAAAATAAAAAGAATTCTGCACCCATCATCCATTTTGGGAAGGTGAGCATGTTCTTTTAGAGGAATGTTTTACCCATAATGGTACTAATGCAGATTTTAATACTCATGTATGGATGGGTACATTGTCAGGACACGTGGTAAGGTCAAACATTTTGTAGGCCCCCACATGTGTTGTTTACCACTTTATGAATCATCAATCTCTTATATATCCTTCTTCTAGACATATATTTTGGCCTTTGATTAGACTATCCAATTTTTTCCAATGTAGAATATGATGATACACTATGTAGTGCCTTTAGTTATGCGATGTGATATGTTTTAGGTGTGGTGCTTATCTGGGATGACAGCCGATGACTGTATAAATCTAATTGTAACTTTAGATAATCCCAGGCTTACCATCCATCAAGGATGGAGAGTGTAGTTTTGTAATGTTTTTTAAGATTTTCCATCAATCAGGGATGTTCGATGTAGTTCCTCGATGTTTTTTGAGAGGTTACATTAAGTAGGGATGGCCAAAGCCGTTCTAGGATTACCGTCATCCTAGGCTGGGTTTGGGGTTACTCAATTGATTTTTTGAGAGCCCTCCAACATATTTCCCTTTAGTAGGTCTGTTCATTATCTCCCATAGACCATGATTTTTGGGATGTACCCCCTAGAAGATTTCCCTTTCGCGGGGCTAGGCAATTGGTCCCAGTTGACATTTCTGTGATGATCACCTCATACGTACTAGGCCGCAGATACCAAATGACTAAATTAGTACCTCCAGCTGGACGTGGCATTGGTCATCTACCTTGAGACACTACATCCTGACTATGAGGTATATATAAGATATGTTCCTTGACATACACTTGGACTCTCAGAAAATATGTAATCTTTCCCCTTCGAGACGCTCCCACGTGTCATGATCTAAAATATTGAGGAAGAGACAATGCTGCTTGAGGGGGGTGGAATCAATGCATTGTGATTGATTCAACTTTTCATGTTGTTAATTGAAGAAATGTTAGATTCTAGGCAAAATTGGTGGATACTTATGGATTATTGGATACTCTTCTTCTTGGGATAAGTTATGAGATAGAGATCCCATTATTCTCCCATTTGGACTTATTTGAAAAGGAATATGTATATATATATACTATTTTTTACCCACTCCATGGGTTTTTTTACTCTCCTTCTAAGAGAGGTGAAGGCATAAATGGTATTTCATGTGCTTCATGTGTCTAAATTCTCGTTGTTGGATAGGTCTACTCTCCTACTATTGGTAGCTAAGACACAGCGAGAAGTTAATCATCTCACAATTTATAGATAATTATGTTTGGATGAGCTTACTACACTCTATTTTATTTTTTATCTACACTCTTTTACTATACATTGTTCTATTTACTCTTTTCATATTCATTTTTATCTTTTAATTATCCCCTTATCCTTTTTGGGGTGTCCTACTGAGTATTTTTTATACTCACCCCTGCATATGATCTTCCAACATGTGTTGTGCCTTATGTAGATAACGGATGGGTTGATCATTAATTCAAAGGATCTTAGTTATATAGGTTCTTTTACTACATATGGTCACAGTAGCTTGGGATCCATGTGTTTGGATTTCTTAGATATTTTACTTATATGTTACTTCTAATTTGTTGAAATTTTCTATTTGGTCATGTAGTTTTTTCCTTTAATTGTTTGCAGTTTAAATTAAAGCCTTGATGTCATAATATAAAGAGGTAGATGCATGTTTTTATTATATATAGTTGTGTTGTGTCTTATTTTACTTTCCCTATACAATTTTTCATTGAGTTGTTTGCATCTATATGTACGGGTTGTTAAGAAAAGGCATCCCCGAGTACGTTGTCCCTTTAGTAGATGTCACCACCCATGTCCAATGGAGGCGAGCATTGGGTAGTTGCTGCTTGAACACTAGAAGGGTTCAGTTCATTACTACCATATATGGTTTGATCAAAACATATATTATCATATTATTAATAATCTTATGTTATGGTTTCACTTCAGGTAATATTTTCTTTGTTCATTGCATGTGTCTTAATTTTTTACATCTTTGATCCTTATATACTAATTTTGATTACAAAATGAAAAACATGATAGAAATATAATTTATATTCATTATATGTGAATTAAAATAATCTATAGAATTTAGATGTATGAAATGGAATACAACATTAATGGAGATGGTAAGACATACATACCAATGAAGTTTGTTTCTGATCATGTTTTCATATTGAAAGGAAGAAAGAAAATGATCTATATATATATGTATATAATATCATCAAATTATAATTTTATTATTAAATATATAATATAATTTCAGTAGACCCCCTCTTATGAAATTCAATTGAGTGTTTGAATGAATCACATCGCATTGAGGGGGAGGTAGACAACACTTGTGCAAATGAAATAATCATATTTACAGAAAATGAAATGTAAAAAAGATATGTGTTGTTAAATATATATATAATAATAATGAGTTAAAAATTATTATATACAAAATATATAAGCATATTTTCTATCATCATGGCCACCATGGGAGTTTTTAAATGAAAAATGAAAAATCATCATTTAGTGTGGAAGTAGTTCATTATAGACGTAAACAATATATTTGTTACCATTAGATGGAGGTCTGTGTATGTTTAGGGTGAAATTTTATGATAAAAAAAAGTATTATATTTTTTATACTATTTTTCCCATAAAATCTTATAATAATGATAGTTTAGGGTTTGTTGAAGGAAGATATAAGAAAGGATCTTGAGAGATAGCGTTACCTCTGAATCAGGTAACTCTATTTGGATTATAATAAAAGGATTCCTTGGATTTCCTCCTACCCAATGTAAGGCTTCTGGAATAAATTTAGGTATTTTGGGAATTTTATATGGAAGATCTTGGCCTATCCTAAGTGTTTTGATTTAAGTGAATAAGATGGGGAGTTGGTGGCCTTTTATAGGGAAGGGATATGATAGCCTTGGCATTTTTTAAATCAAGGTAGATGTTCCTAAATTTTAACTTAATAAAATATATAATAACTAAAAAACAAAATAAATAAAGTTTCATGGACATGTAATATTGATAAAATGGGTTTTTGGTAATTTTCTAGGAATTTTTAGGTCTTAAATTTACGGTTTATTACAGTATTAATATAATTTTTCTCTTAACTGTTGTAATTAATTTTAATAGCATTCACTACTCATTTTGGTCAAAAATAGATTTGACCATTGTAGAAATTATAAATTACGATCGTTAAAATTATTTTATTCATTTATAATATTGTTATTACATAATTTGATGAAATTTATTTAAAATTAATCCTACAGTCGGGTCGACAATGCATATTTTTAAAGTAAAAAAATTCAATAGTTTAAAAAGATTTTACAAACAATTTCCATGAAAAATTGGTTTCAATGACCTACACTATATTAATTTATAAAATATTTATCTAAGTAAACATATAAATTTTTTTAAATATATTTTATACTGGTTAATAAATTAGATGAAGAAAATGTTTTGAATTAAAATTAATTATTTTTTACTATTCATTAAAAAAATGAAACCATGCAAATATGTTTGAAAATAATATCCTAGAGTAATTTTTATGTTTTTCATTAAAATATTATGTTTATTTTGTTATTTTATGTCTACAAATGTTCGAAAAATTTAAATTTATTATGGGATCTCCATTAAATGGTGATAAAACTACCTTTAAAAAAAGTTTTTTTTATGGAAGAAATTTGGTTTGTTATTACTTTATTGCAATCATATATATTTGATAAATATAAAAAAATAATTTATTTAAAATATATCCTATTTATTAAATATATAAAACTCACTAATAATATTTATTTTTATAGTTTAGTGTAAAAAATCATATAATAACAATAATATTTCCATTTATAATCAATTTGTTTTAATATTAATTTTTAATTAATTTGAAAGTAATTTATTTATTTTATATTTGTGTAAAACATATATTTTCATAAATTAGTTTATAATATTCATAACCCAAAATATAATGTTTATGTTATATCTTATTATATAAAATGATATCATATTAATGATATGTTATTATTGTGTAAAACTTTATCATACGTGTTACACAAGCCATCGAGGAATATAATTATCACATATAATGCAAGCTAAGCTTGGTGTTCTATGGAGAGAAAGAAAAAGCACATATTTTTAATAGTGCATGATTGAAATGGTTTTTTATAACTCAATACCAACAAATTAATTTAATATAATAAACTATTTTCAAGGTATACTGAAATGAAAAAATTTCTAAACGATGAAATTACTTCAAAAAAATCAGAAAATCTCAGAGTGGTAGATTCAACCCCCATTAAAGTGATTTTCTATGTAGAAATATTTTTTGGATATAAAATGATAAATACCTGAAATTTTCACTTATATAAACCCACATCATAAAAATGAATAACACAAATTCTCTTAAAAATGAATGTTGGGAAAATAACATTTACCCAATGTAACATATAACTGGGTTTTCATATTGGATAACATTGGTTCAATGTAAAGATTGGAAATGGATGGAAAGTGTAAATATTTATAGGGAGTGATTGAGGTCATCAATCATAAAAAAAGTGAATTATTCATGAAATTTTCAAGGCCTCAATTTAATAAATTTTTAAAGATTTATAAGGTCATTGGTTCAAAAAAAGTTAGGGTATTAGAACATCCCATTTTCATCAGATCATTATCCCACTGATGAGTAATTATTTTATTAAAAAACTATATACGGAAATATTCCTACCTATTATATTTCTATAAAAACATAAATCAATACTATTTCGTCTATAAATCTCAAATTCATCCATTACATCCTGTAATGGAAATCCAAAAATTATATTTGATACCTTATGTTCAAAAATAAAATTTTAGAATTTCATAAGGCCCATAAAAGAATGAAAAACATAAGTATTTATTTATATCTACTCTTAAAAATCAACATGTTTAATACATTAATCTAAAAACCTAAAAAGGTAACAATGTTTTTTCGTCATAAATAATTATTCATTAAATATAATTATACATTAAGTAGGACATTCCATATGCGAGTGGCATGCGTGAAACCCTTATCATTGTTAGGTTATGGATTCGAGACCTACAGCCTTACCAAATATGATTTTTTGTCACCCGACATACATTATGTCCTTTTCTAATACCATCATAGTATCATTTCAAAAATAAATTTGATTTACATCCTTGAAATAAGGTTAATCACAATGTATCCTTTTAACAAATGTTTTAAACTCAAACTTAGTGCATAAATACTTCCTATGATGTTTCAAGTAAACATATCATAAATTATTAACCTAATAAACCTTCTAAAATATGAAAATCGAAAACATTAGATATATATTCATGAAATTAGATTGACATTGATTCCCCCATATATGAAAAAGTATCTTTTGGTTTTCACATTCCAATCATGTTAATGCCCTCATGATATATTTTCTTCAAACATGTTAATAACCTGAATGACTATAAATACTTCTTGAAAACATGGATTTTTCTTTATTACATATAATAAATGATATATTACTTAAATTTATGATGTTTTAAGCTTCATCCATGATATCATAAACTACTTTTCAACAATTCCAAATTAGTTCCATGGTAATAAGTACCTTCCAACTTACTTATTCATATCCCGTATATTTGTATCCATAAAAAATATCATAACATAAGGAACATATTATGTGTTATCATTTCCCTTAGGTATGTGTTTTCTGTGGACATCACCATTCTATTATATAACTTTTCTATTTCATCTTAACCCTTCATTGTGTTGTTGTTAATCCATAATGAAAAAGTGAAACTGATCAATGGGAGGGTTCCCCTTCTCTCAGGACCATCATGACTAGAAGGTAGGTGCTTCTACTCCAGTTCCCATTCAGATGGCCATTGAGTGAAATGGATTACCCTAAATCTCAGGCATAAGTTAAATACTAATGAATCATATAGCCAAGGGAGAATATAGGGTGACGGTGTGGTCCAAAACCAAACGGGTTCAGTGTATCTTGGTTTCAACTCTTTTTACGGGGTTGGAATCTTGTTATGGCCTGAAGAAGAGACCTTTCATAGTGGCAGGTATTTTATAATCCAACAAGAAGAATTTTTTATTATCTATTTAGAATGATTATGTGATTATACGATGCTCTCTCAAAGGCCTCACTCCCACTCCTTGGGACATCACCTATATGGTCCAGAAATGCCAATATTATATCCCCCATGACATCGAGCTTTCACATACGTGGAGAGAAGGAAATCAGGTTGCTGAATTTTTGGGTTCAAAGGCTTCCCAAGAGGTCCCTCTCATGGTGTTTGATAGTTTTGGCTCCCTTCCCCTGGGGGTGCGAACAGTTCCATTGGTGATCCTCTAGGACTCCATTTCTATAGTCCCCCCTTGATCCCCTGGTTTATTGTGTTCTCGTTTTATAAAAGTAATCACTTTCATTCAATGAAAGATATGGATAACAATACTTATATATTTTAACATTCATATAATATACTTCTTGATTGCAAATATATAAATTATTTTATTATTCCACTTCATCTTTACACCACTATAAATGATACCTCGTCCTATTACATAATACATTTTTTCCTTTCAAATTTTATATGTAGTCTCTTAATCCCCAATTTTGTAACCATTACTCATCCCACCTTTTTGATCCTATTCAGGATATTTCTTCATGGGAAATTGAGTTACCTAATGACCTTTTATCACAGATTTAAAACAATTAACCTTTGATGATATCTTAGAGAGGACAATATTCTCATCCATTTCATTTACCAAACAATATATTTTCCCCGTGAATTTACCTAGTTGGTGTCCCAATAATACATTCAATTTGTATATTCTTTCCTCATTCGTGACACAAACGAAACCAAATATTTTTTTTCCTCAATGGACTCCATTATTCTAACACTCATTGAACATCTTATTTATCATACATGGTGAGCCTGAGAGTTGGTTAAGGTAAATGTCAATCTGGTTTCATGAAATCCTATTTTTCTTGATCAAAAAATCTTTCACTCCATTCTTCTAAACTCACAATCGATGTTAATCTAGTTCTTTCTGGTTCTCTATATTTGATTAAAATTAAAAACATTGTGTCAGCATTACATATTATATTAGAAAACCAGAAATTCATTAAAATAATTACTTATAGGCTGTCTAAATTATGAACACTTCTGTAATCTATGAAATTATAGGATAATCCTTGTTAATTCATAGTCGATATATATTTAAATCTTTTATGATGGTTTGTGAATATTTTGTGAATTACCAATGCATATCCCATAGGAGTGGCAAACCAAGTGTGCATCAAGGCAGGTTTTCATATACTAGATTACACCAAGTAAGCCCAAGAACAAAGTTTCAGAGATTTTACCCCCAGTCAAATGTCTTCAATAGACACAATCAGTCGTTGTATCTATAATGTCTTATATTTATATTAAAACTCCCACTCTATCATTTACAAAATTCAATCACATTTTCATAACCATTAACTCATACTTGTACATAACATCAGAGACACCCCTAGAAATATCCAAAGAAGTATACCTATAGAAATCACTAATTTTTTCTCTTCAGAGATTCTGAAGGTTGAGTAAATATTTCCTTCTATATGAACTATACCGACTCCGGTCATACTTACATGGATATTACAACATTTTAGATGAATATTTTGTACATTACCAAAATAAATTCATGAGGATCATAAAAGATTATTGTCTTTAGAAATGTGGAAATAAAAAATTCTATCCTAGTGAAATATTTTCAATGAATTCCAAAAATAATCATACCATTATTACTTCTACCTAAACATTCATCATAACCTGAGAGAAGTAAACAAAAGAAATGGGTGAGATCATATGATCAATAAGGGTAAATAAATGAAATTTGTATGAATAACATGAAAAAAAAGGTATAGAACATGAACATAACATGTGAAGATCATACATTATATATTAGAGATGATAATAAATTTTGGTAGTTTATAATAAATATATAATATTTGATTTATGAGCTAAATTATTGAAATCATAACATATTAATAAATCATGGAATTGTGGAATCCATATAATAATATAATATGATTTCCATAGTAGAAAATGAAGGAATACCAAGACCATATTGGTATTATGTGATCACTCCCAATACTATCTTGGTTGTCATGGATCTCTCCCACGACCATCTCAGTATAATTAGTTCACTCCTCCTACCATCTTAGACATCATAGTTCCATCTCATGGTCATATTAGTTTTGAAAGATCATTCCCAATTCCATATTATTATATCTCTTGAGATATAAATTATTACCCAATTCATTTGAGGAGATATAGATCCCACCCATCTCATAATTTAATCATACATACATGTGCTAAAATATCCAAATCAATCATATCATATCCCATGAAATAAAATGGGTATAATAAAAATGTAATAAAATAAAAGGCTATGGATAAAAGACATGTTTTATAATCATTTACTCATTAATATAACCCACAAAAAATAAGAGGTTTCAAAAATCATATAACCCATGAAATCCAAATTGGATTCATAAGAATAATTCTTTTAAAAGAAATACTATTAAAGAAATAATATGAATGGAACCATTGGATTATTTTCTATAAGGGCATGAGTAACATCAATGGATTTTATCTGAGAATGAAATTAACATCATATAATATTTTGAGAACATTTATTGTAGAAACTTTCCTCTATTATTTGAAAAAAAATTCTTCAAAATGAAAATCCCCATAAAATTAAAGCCTTCAAATAATTTGAAAATTATTTCGTTGAAAATATTTTTGAACACTTATTTATAAAGCGGGAAATTTTTTTAAATACCATTTAATTGAAAATTATTTTTTAAAAAAAACTTAATATTAAGATTTTATACATAAATTTTATGATTAATGAAATGATAGTGGGTAAATATCTACATGTCATTCGTGGTAAAAAGGGCATTTCGTTTAAATGGTAAAAGGTTATGTAAAATTATTTTTTTGGAAAGTGAAAATAAGATTCATTTGGATAAATTTGAAAAATAAAAAGGGAAAAAAAGACCATTAAATATTTTAGAAAAAGTTTAAAATATTCTTGCAATCCCTTTTTATAAAATCTGCTTTTGACGTATGACATATTTTTGACCGAAGAGACGTTAATGTCCGGATTTCTTAAAAATACATTATGAACTATATTATATACCAAAGTGTGTATAAATTGTTCTAATGGATGAATATATCATAAATATTAATATTAGATTAATCTTAATGATATTTATTCTAATATGGATCATACTATTTCATCAATGGAGTCATAAACATAAAATCTATGGAAAAGTTATGAGATTGTTTCAATAAACTCTTACCACTTGAAATATTTGAACTATAATCACCAAGTAATAAAATTAAGTTATAAGAATATTTATATATCATAAAAAGAATGTGATTCCTGATATATCATTTTAAAATCAAGGATTTACACCTTGATAATGAATTTAGGTTCATTATAAAACAAGTGTCTCAAAAGATGGAAAATTGAGACAAAACATTCTTACTGATTTCATAGCTTTTGAAACATTAACTCCATTAAATACAGATCATATAATTGTTATTAAAATAACTATTATTTTAATCATATGAATAATTTAATACATAAATGGTAAGTATACACACCACACAATATGAACGAGTTTTGAAAAAATTGTGTATCTCAAGGAAATAAAAAGTGAGATGAAATCCTCATACCATATATATTGACTCTTATCATACTCATTAAAAACACCTGTATTATTAAAATATATCTATTATAAATATTTTAAAGAACCATATTATTATATATAATACAATATATGGTTTTATCATGACCAAATATTTCCCTCTTGTTAACAATCATATGTTAAGCTTTCAATTCGGGTAATATTTTCATTATTCATCGCTTGTGTATTATTTTATTATATCATTGATCTATATATTTATATAATGTTTCCATAATATTTACATGATTTATATATCAATTATATTATGTATTTATATATTATAATATTCTTTAGAATATAGATTTATGAAATGGAATACATCATTCATGTACGTATGCAAGAATGTTGCTTCTGTTTATTATGGTTGTTTTGAAATAATGAAATAAAATGAATTGTATGAATATATATATATATATATCTCATTAAAGTACCGTAATGATATTTTTTTTATAATATAATTAAACTAAACACATCATTATTACAATAAATGTAGCATGTAAACGAATCACATCACTTTGAGGGGGTGGTAGCTCACACTTCCTCAAACGAAATTATTATATTTACACCAAATGGAAAGTAAAAAGATATGTGTTTTAAAGGAATAAATAATTTTATAATCTTATTAAATATAAAATATAATAGATATAAATATACATATCATCATAATTTCCACCATGAGAGGCGGAAAATTAAAAAATAAAGAATCATTTTTTAGTCGTGTTGTAGCTCATTGTATACAAAAATAGTATGTTCATTACAATTAGATGGAGGTGTTTGTAATTTTAGATTAAAAAACTATCCCACAAAATCATAGTATATTGGGTATAATATTTTTTATATAGGTAATGAATAATTTATAGGTAGTGGCAGATAATGAAAAATTAAGGAAAGGTACTTGAGAGAAAGTGTTACTTCTTAATCCGGTAACTCATTTTGGATTGTGCAAATAGGTTTCCTTGGATTTCTCTATTCAAAAAAAATTATTATCGGATGAAGCGAGGAATGTATTTAATTTTATTGTGATGGAAGTTCCTATGCATAATAGGTTTTATAGTTGGGAAGATGATGGATATGTGGTGGCCTTTTTGGGGAAATGAAATGACACACTTTGCATTTTCTGAAAACAAGTTCGGTGTACCCTTGTTTTTACCAAAATAAATTAATAAAAAAATCAATAATGGAAGTTAAATTTCTGAAGAATTAACATAAAGTAGAATTTTTACATGTTTCTAGGTATTTTTGGGTCTTACCTTTAGGAATTATTACTTTAATAACCTAATGTTTCTCTCAACTGTTATAATAAATTTTAATCACCTTAATAAATATTTTTTTGAAAAGAAATTGAAATTATTTGAAATTATTAATCACTCTTATTATAAATTTTTTATAAACTTTTTATATTATATTAAATTATGAGGTAGAAATTAATATAAAATTAATTTAGCAGTCAAGACGACAACATAGGCTTTTATAGTAAAAAATTCAAATGTTTTCTCAGTTTTCATATCCAATTTCAATATCAAACTAGTTCTAATAAACTAAATTTTATTAGTTTATAAAATTCATATCTAATTTAACTTTGAAAAAAATTTAAAATTTAATTTATTCTTATAAATAAATTAGATGAAAAATTAGTTTTAAATTAAAATCCATTATTTTTTAACTATTAATTAAAAAATAAAACCTTCCAAAAAAGTACAAAAAAATATTCCTAAACCAATTAATATGTATATATTTAAAATATGAAGTTTATTTTAAAATATTAAGTATGTAATAGGCCCAAAATTGATATTTAAAATACGTTCTCTATAAAAGGAGAAAAAACTAACTTTTTAAAAAAATGGTTTTGTAAGCCTAAATGGGGGGGGGGGGTTCAGACCTTATATCTATCAAATATAATAGTTTAATGTGAAACATATTTTATTGAATATATAATCTATATATTACATTAATATCACTAAAAAATTAAAATTAATTTAATTTATTAGGGATTTATGGCTCGTAATGATAATATTTTTCTTTATATTAAATCAATCTTCATATTCGTTTCTAATTATTTGGTATCCTAGAAATTCATTTAAAATTTATGTAAACAAAAAATGTTCATAAATTAGTTAAAAATACTAACATATACTAATTTAATGGATAAATTATATATTATTATATTAAATAATAACATTTTAATGATATATTATTATTTGGTAAAATTGGGTCTTTTCTGTTATATAAGTGATCGAGGAAAGCTATTAATTCATGCAGTGCAAGATAGCCCTGGAGTTTTCTATAGATAAAGATAATACTAATTTTTCATTTAGTGAACTATTAACATAGATTTTTAAATATCTCTATCCAAAAATAGTTATTTAATATATATAAACTCTGTTCATTTTTGCATGAAATGAAAAAAATATCAAAATGGTTAAATTAATTTTAAAAACAAAATTCACAAAATATTTTTGTGTTAAAAATTTTCTATTGAGGGGATTATAAATAGATCACCAATATGGAAGAGGAGGCATTGTTAATTTTCCATGAATATGTGATATAAGTCATTTGGAAGTTGTAACCAGAACTGAAGATGATGGTTAGAAGTCTCTTGAAGAAGAAAGAGTAGATTAATCATTCATACTAAGTGGGATCCAATACCATAGAGCAACTGGTGGGACATCATCACATATAATTGGGAGTATACTAATTCAACCATGATCCATTAAGGACATTGTAGCTTATATATCCATACACCATTCACCTCTCAAAATAAGAAGAGGAAAACAATAATGCATTTTGAGTTACTTGAGATCAAGCAAGGAGAAAGAACATACATCTGCATCTTATTATTATTTCACCATTTATATAGAATGAGATGTAAACAACTAGACCCCAGTAACCCAAAGCCAGTTCCGTACATAATTACATTGGTACAATAAACAAGGAATCCACATCCCAATAAACATAATATTTTAGCAGTTTTCAAAAACAATCACATATATATGTTTTCCATTATAATATAAATGTGAAAATAATATAGAATCTTCATTAGAAACATCAGGAAACTCTTATATTATCCATGTAAGACATTCATAATATACATCTACGAATCCTGGAGAAAATTAAAATATAATAAAGGGGTGATATCCCATGATCCTAAAGAGTTACTTTGAAGAAAATATAAATATTAATGGATGGTGAATTACTAATAACACATTATATTAAAAAATTATTTTTTAGAATAATATGGAATTAATAAAATATAACTAAATAATTCCATAAAATATTTACAAGATAATGAACCATAACAATAGGTAATTTTATACTATAATATTCACATGGACAATAAAATACTAATCATAATTAGGTAATTATTATTTTATTCATTATAAACATAATATCATGCCCTCAGCCAAGACACCTAAAAATAAATGGTTATGGCTATAGCGAAAATACATTTTGTTTTTGTATAATTAGACCTAATCATGCATCATGGGGTCATATCAGGCCCCACCCATTAATAATTAATTCTAATTAATTCTTCATATGAATAATGGTAAATCATAAACAACATATACATACTAAATGAAAATCATATTCCCTAACTTGTAAACATAATCAATAACCATTATGAGTAGTATGGTGAATGTGACAATGATAGCACATCAACATTAAAAATAATCATAACCCATTCAATAACATATATTATATGATAATAATAAGATATTATTCCCACTTAATCATAATTTTAATAAAAGGGTTTTAAAATTGGTTAAAATTATCTAACCAAATCATAGAGGAATGATGGGTGAAATACCTTTTTTTACATTGCAAAGAAGAGTTCTTCTAGAAAAATAATTTTTTTTCTCATAATTTCTATAATAAATCCCATATTTAATGTACCATTTATTATTTTATAGGATTATTTATTTCTTAAAAATAATGGTGTCCTAAATATTATTTTGAATAGTACTTCAACTTCGGTAAGAAATCTAGCTGTTTCCTTTAATTAGGTTTGCTTTTTAAGAATAATTGAGAAGGTAATGTTGTAACACATGTATTTCCCCTAAAAAAAGATAAAATAATCTAGATATATGACCCTTGAAAACAAAAACATAAAATAGATGATTTATATAAAATTAATGAAGAATTAATTTGGGGAAAATATAGAGAAAACATAACCCAAATGGAAAATGTATTATTGGGAAGAAACCCTTATATTATGTCTGAAAGTGTTCTCCACTAAACCATAGCATTTAGAATAATAAAATTTAATCAATTAATTAATTTATTAATAAATTTTTGAATATTTATTTTATTTATTATAATTTTATGATGTTCATTTGTTGTCTTTTTGATGAATTATGAGATATAGTTTATCATTCTGGATCGTTCATTTCCTCAGTTTTTATGATTGGTTTACATTTATATGAGTATATATGATAATATAAAACATGAATATATATCATGAGTTGAACATATATGTTATTAATAAAAATAAATAATATTAAAAAAAAAATTTAATTTGGTTATTTGGGTTGAGGATAAATTAGTAGATAAAACGTTCATGATAATCATTTAGATTACATTAGAGATTTCGTTCAATCATTACATACTACTTGCATTTCATTAATTAAAATCATGTGTTTATAAACATTTCACAATATTACATTGTATGTAATACATATACTATAGTCATGTTTAATTAATCTTTTTATGACCAAAAATGAAGCCGTCAGTATAAAATTAAAATGCACAATCCATGATGTCGGTAAATTGACATAGAATTAGTGGGGTTTTAATTTATAGAATAAAAGAGATAGAGAGAAACTTATTTGAGGATGGATCTTATATTAAAATTATATAATTCTATTATATAAATGGTACTAAAGTCGTAATTTCTTAATTTATAGGGGATTTGAGGGAAGGATATGAAAATAACAGAAATGGAAATGAAAAATAAAATAATAGATATATGTTTTTATGCTCTTGAATTCTCCTTGAGAAATTCATTAAGGGAATTGTTTTTGGTATTTTGTTGACACCAAATGCTCCAGTACATGGGAGAGGTTCTTTGGAATAGTATTTCATAGAAATTTTACAAGGATTATTGTTTATAAGGTGTGAAGAGAACGAGTAGTGAGTGGTGCTATTTATAGTAGAGGAGATGACTTTTTTTAATATTTTATTTATTTGTTTATTATTTATCTCGAGATAATAAATAGTGAGGATTATTGTAAGTAAACCAATAATTAGTTCATAGGAGTTATAAATAATGGTCACATACATTATCCATGACTCAAGCATGAATCAAAAATTCATTTAATTACTTATACTATAAATTATTGTGTTTTAATATTCACCAACAATTCTATTAATTTAGAAAAATATCAAAAATTCTCCCTAAATATTTTTCAACATATGGAATTTAAAATTGATCTCTTTTTTAGAAAACTAATTTTCTAAATAAGATAATATTAATTTTTAATTAAAATCATCATTTACTAAAAATAATGTATCTTTTAATATTATAACTCATTTTAAGATACATTGAAAAATAAAAATAAGGTCCCATAAACATATATTAAAATAATAAGAAAAGAAAATATTAATTTATGAATAATGTTTTATTTAAATCATTTTATTATTTATAAAATTTTAATTTAATATTTATCACTTATAAAAATACCAACACATAATTAGTACTTTTAAAAATATTCATTGACCTATACTATGGTTTAAATATATCATACATTCATTTATAAGATGCCTAAATTTTATTTATTATTTCATTGGTGTGTTTACTGTTCAACTCTCTAGTTTACTATTCAGAATGTGCATATTAATATTCCTAAGGGAAATTTACTATTTCATTAGTATTGGTTCATTAACATCTAGAAAAATATTTCACTTCCTTAATTCGTTATTTATAATGTATTTATTGTGATCTCTATGGGATTTTATGTGATTTATATGATATGAAATAATTGTAAAATGGAAATTTAATTCATAGAATTCTGTGTGGTTATATACTCCCCTCCTAAAAAAATTGGGGACTCAATATTTCTAGTTTGTCACCTCATAAAATTATTTGGGTTGTACCTCATATTATGTTTGACAAGACCCACATTTCCTCCAAAATCATAATATTTTTCCAAAATAAACTTCACTTTTCGAGTTATCTATTTCCATAACACATGTTATCTAGTGTCCCTAATCTATATAGGCCCTTCGCAGTAAGTTTAATATGGTTTCAATTCTAGTTTTTAAGAATTGTAGGCCTGAATATGTGTAGGCTTGTACTTCTATAACAAATAGATGTGGACCACTCTATGTACTTTCTATAGAATGGGCTGCATCACCAATTTATAAGGGAAAAATTGATTCCTCTCCTTGATTTGAAATGGACCAATGTACATGGTTCTTAGTTTTCCATTCGTTCAAAATATTATAACACTCGTTCATATAGAGATACTTTCACAAAAACATGCTATCCCACATGAAATTTCCAATCCTTCCTTCGATGATCGACATAGGTCTATTTCCAACATTGAGATTCGTTGAAATTGGATTGAATAGTCTTAACCTTTTCCATTTCTTCATCCATGAGCTTGGGGACTATAAACATCATTTTGCTGACATCATCCCAAAAAGATGTTGTACGAAATATCTTTCCATACAATGCTTCATGTGGTTCTATTTGAATACATGAATAGAAACTATTATTATAATAAAACACTACCAAAGGTAAATACTGATCCCACATACCATAAATTTTTTGTGAGCATGATCTCAATATATATTCTAATGTTGTAATGTCATTTTATTTTTCTCTTTAGTTTGAAGAAGATTAGATATTTCCAAATGAATTTCATTATCCAATGATTTCTAAATAATTTTCAATAATTTCGTTATAAATCATGGGTAATGATAAGGCACAATTAAAAGATATTTTCATTGATGTCTTGCAACAACATCAATATAAAATCATTCAAGGATACCTAGTGAAAAAACATCCTTTATTGAGAGGAAATGTGCATATTTGTTAATTCAATCAACAATTAACCATATTATATCCTTCATTCATGGAGTCAAGAGTAATCTAGTGAGAAATTTAATAGTAATGTTATCCCATTTCCATATAAGAATACATAGACATTGCGTGAATCCTCTAGGATGTTATCATTCAGCCTTGACATGTTTACAGACTAAACATCATGATACAAAATCAGCAATTTCATGCTTCATTTTATCCCACTAGAAATATTCCTTCAAATTCCTTTACATATTATTTCTTCTATGGGGTATAGAAATTTTTGAGATTGGGAATCATTCACTAAATCCATTTTTTCTTTGGTCTATAGGGAACACCTTACCTAATCCAAAATTTTTTAAATTCATCCTTATACAAGAATACCACCAACTTCCCATTATTCACAACTCTAATTTTGATTTGAAGACTATCATCATCAAACTGAGAACTATTATTCCTTTCTAATAAAGATTGTAGGGAAAAAAATTTAAAAAGTATTATTTTATCAACATCCATGACATATTCTATATCCATCATTGAAAGATCCACACAAATAGGATCCTATTCAATCTTTATTTTGTTCTGAACTCCATGATCCTAATGAATAAATGAATCTAAAACCATATTCACCATACCTATGTGGTGGTGTATTGAAAATCATATTACTGGAGTAGATCATTCCATCGACATTTACTAATTATTAGTTCTTTCAATGAAAATATTTATTTCAAGACATTGTGATTAGTATATATCTCACATCATAATCCATAGATATAGTGTCTGGATATTTTTAGACAAATGAGTTCAAATACTAACTCAAGAATATCCATTGTATTGTTTGGTTCTCGAGTTGTTTACTTATTTTATGCATAGAAAATAACTCTATCATTCTACATAAGGATTCCTATGAGTCCTAAATCGATGCATCACAATAAATAAAAACCCCAACACTTCTAGATGGTAGGTAAATGATAGGAGAATTCACTAATCTATTCTTTAATTCTTCCAATCATTACTCATGTCAATTTGTTAAAATAAACATAACCCCTTTACGAGTATGCATGGATAACATGATTGTTTATCGAGAAATGTTCAGAAAAATGACTATATTAACATACTAAACTAAATAAAATATATACATCAATTATTTTCTATGGGGTAGGCCATTCTTGAACATCTATTTTCGTCATAAGATCACATTAGATTCTATCCTTAGAGACAAAATGGACATGAAAAGAATGATTTTTAATATAGAATTAAATCTTTCTAAATATACCATATAACTATTTTCATCTAATAGAATTTAGAACAACCCAAAATTGGTTTTAATAGTCCTCATATATTTTTGAATATATTATGATATCATCAATAAAAACATCAACAAAATGAAAAATATATGTTTTGAACAATTAATTCATTAGATATATAAAAATAAAGGGTGTATTAATCAGTCCAAATGGAATTACTATTAATTCCTAATTTCCATACCTAGATCCCAATTCTATTCTTAGAATACCTTCTTTCCTCAAACATAATTTATGATATCCATATTTAATTTCATTCCTTATAAAAAAAGTTATCTTTGTTAATTTGATCAAATAAATCATAAATCTGAGGTAAATGATACATTTTCTTGATTATTATATCATTTATTTATATATATAAATGAACATCCTCCTAGATCTAGAATTATTCTTAGAATAGATTAAATGGGATTCTGATTGAGTAAAACTAGGGAAAGTAAATCCATTATCACCCAATTGATCTAGTGGCTTCTTTATCTAACTAATTCCACAGTTCCATTTTATAAGGTGTCTTTGATATTTACCTTGCATCAAAGATAAAAAAGTTAGAAAACACAATGTCCTTCTTCGGTGTATTTACAAGAAAATATGATATAAATACCTAAATATATTCTTGAATAATAGGTACAACATAAATTTGAAGTTTCATTGATGATATTTTCTCTTCCTATCTATGAATTTCATTTAGAATAACTACTTGACATGGTTGTCGATGAGAAACAAACGATTATGTTTATTCACTAATGATATGGGGAACTACATCTTCCTCACAAATAGTAACATATTTCTGTATACAATCGATTTCAAATATTATTTTTAAATCCAGTGCATACTGATATTATATCCAAATAAATCGTAGGTTTTTTTATATGTCTTGAAACTAATGAATATTTATGTGTCATAAAGCAAACTGATAGAAGAAACATTGTTACAATGATACTTCCCATAGGAATTATGACTTACTACTCAATTTTTTAATTAAAATGGAAATGTATAATTCTTTTCTGATGTCTAGGAAGATATAAAGGAATGAAATGATCTAGAATCAAAGAATGCATTGGCTAATTTTGAAGAAAGGATTAAAGTACCTAACACTGAGACATTAAGAACTTCAACATCTGTATTTGTTATAGCCCAAACATTTATTTTCTCCATGGGACTTTTTTAATGAATGTATCTATGAATATTGGGACAATCATTATCATTGTTTCTCGTGTACCTAAAATTTTAGCATTAAAATTTGGTAGATTCCACCATTCCCTTGAAATTTCAAGCATGGTGTGATTTTTCTACCTACTAGTAAAAGACTCATTTTCTTATTAATCAAGGACCATGATGTTTCTTTCCCCAAGTATCACATGTTCAAAAAATACATTTTTTATTCTTCTATTTATCCATTCATTCTTCCAACACCCCATTCATCTCTTGTTTCCCCTTAAAATTCTATGACATGGATAATTATATATCGTTATTTATAGAACATGAGACCATATAATTATATGATGAGAAATTATTTGAGACAAGTTCCCTTTATAAGAATGGTTTTAAACCATCAATTAATTGATCAATAATTCTCATTGGATTGCATATGTATTCTAAATAATGACATAAAAAAAATTTATCGCATTCTTCAAAAATTGCAATGTTTTGATCATATTTTGGTGTTGGACTCACAAATTACCTCTCCTTATATGATCATTGTTAGAAAGGTTAATATTTTTCTGAGAATGTTTTATTAAAATCATTCCATTCAATATTTTAAATTTCATCATCATTTTTTTGAATCAATGACCACCATTGATCACAATCTCTATAGAGATTATAAACTACCATATTTGTAACACCCCAGGTAAATAAAGAGTATGAAATTTTCACATTTATCCATATTTGTGAATAAAATATTAATATTACTTTAAATGGGACTCTATGCTCGATGGCGTACCCAATACGCAACAACGAGTTTCTTGGGAATATTACATTGCAATCAAATAATAAAATAATATTATTTTAAATGGTAGTTAACGCCTAACCGTTGTAATGGCGAGAATTAACAAAACTAACTACAAAATGATTATATATGTTCGTCAAATAGTTTTACTTTTTACAATAAATGTTAGATTATTGAAAATGCGAATAAATCCAATTTTAATTGTAATCATTCTAATATTCTTTAAAAGATCGATTAACCGCCTTTTGATGGTGAACCTCTTTTAAATCCACTTTTTGAAACTTTTATGTGTTATATTTGAAAAAATAAAATTCTTCGTTAGAATCAGGACATCAAAATTTACTTTGTGTAATTTTTTGGTATTTTTCCTATAATGTTCATTTTTTAATGAATAATGAAAAATGTTGTATTTTAATTCAAAACCTCTATTTAATCTAATTTATTTATATGATTAGATTATCTTTTGAATTTTTTTTAAAGTGAAAATAGAATATATTTTTACCATTTAATCCAATAGTGGTCATTGGAATTAATTCCACTTTGAAATTGGACTTAAACTACTGTCAATCTTTTAATAGATATTGTTTTTTAAGAACACGCTATTTGTTTTGACAGCGGGAATTAATTATTAAATTTATTAATGCAACTTATATTTTTTTTATTTTGTAAAATAGACATCATTCTTTAATTCGAAATATCAAATATATCTTAGGGTGAATTTTTGGTATTTTTCTGAAAAACTCCAATATTTGATGAATAGTGAAACCACTAAGTGGTAGTTTAAAAACTGTTTTTTCATTTAAATAAATCATTACCACTTATATGGTTTGAATTTGAAAAATACGACATACATGGTTGTCATTATGATGTAAAATGTGGTTCAATGGGATTAAATTAATTTTTTTGGTGAATAGTAACTCTTCAATTTTTAATCACGATTAAAGGTAATTAGTGTAATTTATGGTAAAAATAATGTTATAATAATATGAAATGACCTTGAAACATGTCCTACCCTTATTTGATGTGTCATGGACGGCCAAAAAAAAATCCATGTGTCAACTTGTGAACCCCATGGAGCCACTTGGGTGAGAAAATGACATTAATAACTTTTTATTTGAAGTTAAAATAAAAATGACACAAACATGTATTGTTTTACTAAAACATCTTTTACATGGGGTTACAGAAGTCATATTTTTGACTATAAATATTAATTAGAAAGATAATAATATTTCCTATGTCATGATATTTTTTTATAATTTTTATACATTAAATAAATTAATTAATTTATGACACCATGATGATGCAGCGATTACCTCATTATTTAACAATTTAAATAAAATGAAAAGATAATGTAAAATCTAAGACCTACACATGTAAAAAACCTATTCTATGGGTGTATTTAAAACTCTTATCAACTTATCCTCGAAAAATATAATTTTGGGACCTTTAAAATCAGAAAATCATTTCATAATAATGTATCCTTTTATAACTTTCCAAGAGTGCCCCTCCTCTCCTCTTATAAAAGGCTCCCACCTCTACCACATTACCCACACCTCTCAAGCCTTTGGCTCGCCCAAACCCTTCCCATTTTGTCTATCCACATCCCTTTATTCATCATTGAAGCCTCACATTGGGACTAATCCTTTTCAAGGAATCCTTTGAGCTCAAATCAAAGAGAAATACCCGATTTAAAGGTAATATCTTCCCAGGTGTTCTTTAGTTTTATTTTGCTTCTCCAAACCCCTAAACAATTTTTATTACTTTTTTTGTAACAAAACCAGTATATTAAATATACTAGGATGTTTTTATAATATGGATTCGAGCTACACTTTCACACACCTCCGTCTAATGGTTAAATAACATACTGTTTCTGTGGATGGCGAATTACTGCCTCACGAAACGATGACTGCTCAATATTATTTTAACACCTTCAAATGTGTCCATTAAGATGTCTCTATATTTATATATTATATATAATATGTTTATGTTTTCCTTAAGCTTATGTATTTTAATTTATGGTATACCTTTATGGTTTCCATTATGGGTAAACGTGATATCTTCATTTTAGGAAGTGCGGACTACCGCCCCCTCAAAGTGATTTGATTCGTTAATGCCATATGTGGGACGTATAAAGGATGTAATTAAAGGTATTACATATGTTATCCTATTGGAATTATTATATACCTTTATATCATTATTATTTCATTCCATTTAATACAAAAAAAAAGAAATGAAAGTAGCGTTCATGTGTACGTACGAATTACCATCTCCATGAATGGTACATTTCATTTCGTATCTCCAAATGTTATGTACTATTATAAGTACATATATATAATGGATATATATTTAATATATTACATATAAATGATTGATATAATTCTGTAATTATAATATATATATATCTCTCATTTTGTTTTAATTCTATTAATATGCCAAAAAATGAAAGTAGCGTTCATGCGTACGTACGGCCTACCGTCTCCATGAACGGTGATTTTAATTTTTTATCTCTAAATGCTATGGAATAGTATAAAATGAATATATACTAGATATATATGATATTCAAAACATCAATACTATTCTGGAAATGATGTACCTATAAATACGTGGAAAATACTTTTCCAACATGTTCATTTTTTACTCATGTACCGAACATTGAAAAAAACGTCTAATATGAACTCACATTATTAACAAATTATTATGAAAATATAATATGTGATTTGAACTGAATAATAATATTTAAAGGAGGTACTTAAGAAATTTTAAATTGACCAATTTTTATTATTCAGGAGATTATAGAATGATCGAGTCATGTCGGACACGAGGTAAGGGATCCTACCCCTCTCTTTCTTTTTAAGTACACTCTTTTATGTCATTACTTACAAGCTCATATTTATTATCATTGGGATGATCTTTTATATTACTTTTAGGGTATGTTTTATGTTTATATGATTGGAGACCCTATTTTCTCTCATCAATCCATTTTGGAAGTTTTGAGTGGCGCCGTTACACTGCTGAATTTTCGTAAGACATCCAACCTCTCTCTTTCTTTTTAAGTACTCTTATTTATGTAACTTCTTTTAAGATCCTCTTTGTTATTTTGGGGGATGTTATTTTATATTCATTTTTATTTAAATTTTATTTTAATATGATGAGAGACCCTATTTTATCGCATCAATCCATTTTTGGATGTTTTATGTGGCGCCTTTAGGCTACCGAGTTTTCGTAAGGGATTTTTCATCTCACTTTTATTCCCGTGAGATTTATGGTACATTTTCCACCATTTCCAATGATTGGTATATGTACTGCCCATTATTCTACTATTTGTGTAATATACATTCGTTTATGATTATTTACATCAATGTTGTATTGTCCTTCTTTCACGGGGTGTATGTTTCAAAAGATACCCATGTCGGTAAGGGAACCTTTCACCCTCCACTTTTTAAAAGACTTCTTATGTTGGGTCTTTTAATTTGCATATTTTAATGTTGGGATATGTTCTTCTATATCTTTATTGATGTAAATTTTATGTCCAAGTGATGAGATACCCTTTTTATCTCTCATCAACTCATTTTCTGAATTTTGTAGTGACGTCGTTAGGCTGTCAAAATTTTGCAAGTGAACTTCTTAACCCAATTTTGATTCTTTGGGATATACTTGTACTCCTTGAATATGTCGTTCTATGAATATGTGTGAATAACCTTAGATAGTTTTACACATAATATCCACTTATATTTGGTGTATTCTTTTGTCACACATAAATATGTAATTGATTTATCCTTAATTCAAGGATATCGTCTTTGTAAGGGACTTCATCTCAATCTCCATTCATTGAGGCATATTTTGTTTTATACACAACTTTATTTTATACGGTGTATAAACCCCTTACGCATATACAAATGTAATCTTTTTTATATGAAGCGTTTTACTAAATGACAAAAGGAATGTTTTTTTGTCGTACGTATGCAGCGACAACGACTTCTCCACCGCCGTGAATATTATTTGAGTTTCAGCTTCCTCTTCAAGCCAAAAAATTTTTTTGAATGAAAAAAATATATACCATGTTTTACTTTTCTTTTATTTTGGTATTGAAAATGGATTTCATAATGTTTTTATATCAATAAGTTTTATTTATATCTTGTGATTGAAAAGTGGAAATGTTATGTTTCCTTTATACATGTTTTATGTGATACGATTATGTTATGGTTCTTGAGAATTGTTATGAAGATGGGTGGTTCCATGATAAACTATGGGCGGGTGAGCCCGATATATCTCTCCAATTCATTGGGTAATGCTAAGGAGTTAAAAATTAAGGTTTCTACTAAGAGATTTAGGGAATATACTGTGATGGGTATTCCAAACGTAACCAAGAAGGTTACTCCCTATGTAAAAATGTTATGAATTCCTGAAGTTACCTTTATGTCTTATGATTTCTATGTTTTATTCATGATTTTATGAGGTATGTTAAAATTCATATGTTTTTTGAGTAAAGTATGATTTCATACATGGAATAATGTTTTCCATATGTACTTTTATATCCCTTACTGAGATTTTTATGCTCTTCCCATGTTTTTGAAAATCTTTTCACAGGTCAAGGGAAAGGTGAATGATATGATGATAGTGTCAAGGATGTGTCAAGAGAGAATCCATGTATTATTTTAACTATGTTTTCATTGATGGGAAAAAACGAATACTGTCTTTTATGTAACCACTTTGTTTAAATGTGGAATGTAATTCATGATTTATGATCTAATTATCTAAAACACTAAACCTGAAAAGATCCTCAATGTGAATTATTCATTTCATTCAATATTAAGTAAGGTTTAATGCTGGGGCCTTATAGTTGGTATTATAGGACTGTTTAGATAACTTTAGAGGTTAAGGTATTCTCTAAGAATATGTGACATTACCATAATGGTTGGGATTTCAGAAAGGGTCCTGGTTTTAGATAAAGTGAATGAGTAAGTATATCATAGTGTTTATCTTCCTCATTAGTACATGATGGTTTTGTTGATATACTCACACTGACATTTCTGTTTTTATTGAATGGATGGATCTAGTAGGCACCAAAGTGACCATGGGTTTGAAGGAAAATGTGGTTGTTCCTTGATTAAGGGACTAGATCAAATGGGGGATTCAATGAGGAAACTTGTGGTGGTTCTAAACCAACTATCAAGGAGTCATGATCAACCACTTGAACCTTGGTATGTTCTGTAATGCATCATGTACGAGATAACCAATCGATGTGGAAGTTTAGGTAATAATTATAAAGGTAACCATTAGGGTTTATATGATCCTTACTTTTTAGGTAATTATGGGTTACTCTATGATATGATGGAAAATGAAATGCATGAGATAAAATTGAAGTTAAAATATGTTATGATAATTTTTGAAGATTTTATCTCGTTTTGGGGAATGTTTTATGAATTATAAAGTTTTGGAAAAAGGAAAACACACAGATCGTGTGACAACCCGTCGCGTCGGACAATGCTATGGGAATCATACCCACAACCAAAGTGCGACTGGTATTTATCGCTTACCACTGGACTACGTGAAGTACCTGGTTAATTTGACTAATTATTTTTAGGTAGAAGATTTGAGTAATCAAGGGTAAGTTTATTTTGGGTTATCTATGGATATTATTAACCTATCGTGGAGGATATGTGATTAGTTTAATTACATTTCAATCTAAGAATTTAAGATAAACTGATGTTATTTGGAGATAATTTTTAATTAGTACCTTAGAAGACTATGTGATTAAATCCTTCAAATATTTGGGTTTTAATCATAGTTTGGTTTACTTTGAATAATTTCATGGACCATTGTTTAACGAATGGTCTTCGTTGAACTTTGGGTTTTTTTGGAAAAAATTTGGAGATTTAGAATAGATTTTCTTTTTATAAAGGATTATACTTTTGTGGATTATCTGATCTCATACAAACAATTTTGGTTTTTGTTTTTGTCTAAAGACATGGGAAATATATAGTTCTCTTTTCTGGATTAGGTGATTCTCAAGAAGTTGATTATAGTACTCTTAATGCGAACAAGTCTTCCTAAATACTCGTCTTTTGGTGAAAATATGAATTTGATTAAAGAATCTAGTAAAAGTTGAAAGTTTACGTGACAAGTAAGTATGTTTCATTATGATTTAGTTAAGCTCAAAAATAAATTCCTCAGTGATGAGTAACTTAAAAAAAATGTTGTCTGTTAACATTTCCTATTGGGGAATCAATTACCGTTGAACCCATCACAAGTTTGTGATTTTCTTATGGTTAACTTTCTCCTAGACATGTTTACTATCACTCTCCCTCAGAACATAAGCCTTTGTTTTTTCCTCCGTATCCATGTTTTCTTCCATGGAATCCTAGTATGGGTTAACTCGGGAGACCATTGTACTTCCCTTTCTATATTTTAAAGTGATTGTTTTACTGACTATTTTTCCGATGTGGGATTTTCAATGATGTTTCCAAACCCAATTTTAAAATTGCGAGGACTCAATTCCAAAAAGGGGGGAAGGATGTAACACACCAGGTAAATAAATAATATGAAATTTTCACATTTATCCATATTTGTGAATAAAATATTAATATTACTTTAAGAGGATACTATGCTCGATGGCGTACCCAATACATAACAACGAGTTTCTTGGGAATCTTACGTTGCACTCTAATAATAAAATAATATTATTTTAAATGGTAGTTAATGCCTATCCGTTGTAATGGCGGGAATAAACAAGACTAACTACAAAATGATTATATATGTTTGTGAAATATTTTTACTTTTAACAATAAATGTTAGAGGATTAACAATGCGAATGAATCCAATTTTAAGCGTAAACATTCTAATAATCATGAAAAGGTCGATTAACCGCCTTCTGATGGAGAACCTCTTTTAAATACACTTTTTGTCAATTTTATGTGTTATATTTGGAAAAATAAAATTCTTCTTTAGAATCGGGACATCAAGATTTACTTTGTGTAAATTTTTGGTATTTTTCCGATAAAGTTCATTTTTTAATGAATAGTTAAAAATGTTGTATTTTAATTCAAAACATCTATTTAATATAATTCATTTATATGATTAGATTATCTTTTGAATTGTTTTTAAAGTGAAATTAGAATATATTTTTACCATTTAATCCAATAGTGGTCATCAGAATTAATTCCACTTTGAAATTAGACTTAAACTAGTGTCAATCTTTTAATAGATATTGTTTCTTAAAAACACGCTATTTGTTTTGACAGCTGGAATTAATTCTTAAATTAATTAATGCAACTTATATGTTTTGAATTTTTTAAAATAGACATCATTTTTGAATTCAGAATATCAAATATAGCTTAGGGTGAATTTTTTGTATTTTTCTGAAAAACTCCAATTTTTGATGAATAGTGAAACCAGTAAGTGGTAGTTTAAAAACTGTTTTTTCATTTAAATGAAACTTTACCACTTCTGTGGTTTGAATTTGAAAAATACGACATACATGGTTGTCATTAGGATGTAAAATGTGGTTCAATGAGATTAAAATAATTTTTTGGTGAATAGAAACTCTTAAGTTTTTAATCGTGATTAAAGGTAATCATTGTGATTTAAGGTAAAAATAATGTTATAATAATATGAAATGACCTTCACACATGTCCTAAACTAATTGGATGTGTCATGACCAGCCACAAACAATCCATGGGTCAACCTGGGGACCCAATGGAGCCACTTGGGTGAGAAAATGACATTAATAACTTTTTATTTAAAGTTAAAATAAAAATGACACAAACATGTATTGTTTTAATAAAAAAAAATTTACATGGGGTTAAACATTTCCGATTTTTTACTATAAATATTAATTATAAAGATAACAAAATTTCATACGTCATGATATTTTTTTTATAATTTTTAGACATTAAATAAATTAAATTATTTATGACACCATGATGATGCAGCGATTACCTCATTATTTAACGATTTAAATAAAATGAAATGATAATGTAAAATCTAAGACCTACACATGTCAAAAACCTATTGTATGGGTAGATTTAAAACTCCTATAACCATATCCTAGAAATACATAATTTTGGGGCCTTTAAAATCTGATAATCATTTTGTAATAAAGTGGCCTTTTATAACATTCCAAGAGTGCCCCTCCTCTCCTCTTATAAAAGGCCCCCACCTCTACCACCTTACCCACATCTCGCAAGCCTTTGGCTAGGGAAAACCCTGCCCATTTTGTCTCTCCACATCCCAATAATCATCATTGAAGCCTCAAATTTGGACGAATCCTTTTCAAGGAAGCCTTTGAGCTCAAATCAAATAGAGTTACCTGATTTAAAGGTAATGTCTTCCCTGATGTTCTTTTGATTTATTTTGCTTCTCCAAACCCCCAAAACCTTTTTATTACTTTTTTTTTAACAACACCATTATATTAAATATACTAGGATGTTTTTATAATAAGGATTCGAGATACACTTTCACACGCCTCCGACTAATGGTTAAAGAACATATTGTTTCTGTGGATGGCGAATTACTGCCTCACGAAACGATGATTGTTCAATATTCTTTTAGCACCTTCAAAGGTGGCCCTTAAGATGTCACTATATTTATATATGATATATAATATGTTTATTTTTTCCTTAGGAATCTGTATTTTTCATTTATGGCATACCTTTATGGTTTCCATTATGGTTAAACGTGATATCTTCATTTTAGGAAGTGCGGACTACCGCCCCCTCAAAGTGATTTGATTCGTTAATGCCATATGTGGGACGTATAAAGGATGGAATTAATGGTATTACATATGATATCATACTGGAATTATAATATAACTTTATATCATTACTATTTCATTCTATTGAATACAAAAAAACAAATGAAAGTACTGTTCATGCGTACGTATGGCTTACCGTCTCCATGAACGGTACATTTCATTTCTTATCTTCAAATGTTATGTACTATTTTAAGTACATATATATAATGGATATATATGTAATATATTACATCTAAATTATGGATATCATTCTGGTGTTATAATATATATATATATATATCTCATTTTGTTTTAATTTTATTAATATGACAAAAAATGAAAGTAGCGTTCATGCGTACGTACGGCCTACCGTCTCCATGAAAGGTGCTGTTAATTTTTTATCACCAAATGCTATGGAATAGTATAAAATGAATATATACTGGATATATATGATATTTAAAAAATCAATACTATTCTATATATGATGTACCTATAACTACATGGAAAATTATTTTCCAACAAGTTCGATTTTTACTCATGTACCGAACATTGACAAAAATGTCTGATATGAACTCAATTTATTAACCAATTATTATAACATTATAATATGTGATATTAACTGAATAATAATATTTGAAGGATTTCGTTAAGAAATTATAAATTGACCAGATTTTATTATTCAGGATATTAATTAATGATCGAGTCATGTCGGACACGATGTAAGGGATACTACCCCTCTCTTTCTTTTTAAGTACACTCGTTTATGTCATTCCTTACAATCTCATCTTTCTTATTAATGGGATGTTCTTTTATATTAATCTTACTATATGTTTTATGTTAATCTGATGAGAGACCCTATTTTGTCTCATCAATCCATTGGGGAAGTCTTGAGTGTCGCCATTAGGCTGCTGAATTTTCGTAAGATATCAAACCTCTCTCTTTCTTTTTAAGTACCCTTCTTTATGTCACTTCTTTTAAGATCCTATTTTTTATGTTGGGGGATGATATTTTATATTCCTCTTTCTGTACATTTTATGTTAATATGATGAGAGAACCTCATCAATCCATTTTTGGATGTTTTAAGTGGCACCGTTAGGCTGCCGAGTTTTCGTAAGGGATTTTTCGTCTCACTTTTATTCCCGTGAGATTTATGCTACATTTTCCACTGTTTCCTTTGAGTGGTATATTTACTGCCCATTATTATAATATTTGGGTAATATAATTTCGTTTATGAGTATTTACATCAGTGTTGTATTGTCCTTCTTTCATGGGTTGTATGTTTCGAAAGATACCCAAGTCGGTAAGGGAACCATTCACCCTCCTCTTTTTAAAAGACTTCTTTTGTTGGGTCTTTTAATTTCGATATTGTAATTTTGGGATATGTTCTTCTATATCCTTATTGATGTATATTTTATGTACAAGTGATGAGATAACCTTTTTATCTCTCATCAACTCATTTTCTAAATTTTGTAGTGACGCTGTTAGGCTGTCAAATTTTTGCAAGGGAACTTCTTAACCCAATTTTGATTCTTTGGGATAAACTTGTACTCCTTGAATATGTCATTATATGAATATGATTGAGTATCCTCGGATTATTTTACACTTAATATCCACTTATATTTTGTGTATTCATTTGTCACACAGAATTATGTAATTGATTTATCCTTAATCCAAGGATACCGTCTTTGTAAGGGACTTCGTCTCAATCTCCATTCATTGAGGCATATTTTGTTTTATACACAACTTTATTTTATACGGTGTATAAACCCCTTTAACTTTTACGTTTATAAAAAAGGAATATTTTTTATATGAATCATTTTACTAAATGACAAAAGGAATTTTTTTTGTCATACGTATGCGGTGACAATGACTTCTCCGCCGCCGTGACCATTATTTTTTGTTTCGGCTTCCTCTACAAGCCAAAACTTTTTTTGGAATGAAAAAAATAAATACCATGTTTTACTTTTCTTTTATTTTGGTATTCAAAATGGTTTTCATAATGTTATTATATCAATGTGTTGTATTGATATCTTTTTACTGAAAAGTGGAAATGTTATGTTTCCTTTATACATGTTTCATGTGATTCGATTATGTTATGGTTCTTGGGCATTGTTATGAAGACGGGTGGTTCCGTGATAAACTAAGGGCGGGTGATCCTAATATAGCTCTCCAATGCATTGGGGAATGCGAAGGAGTTAAATGTTAAGGTTTCTCTGACGATATTTAGGGAATATACTGTGATGGGTTTTACAAACGTAACCAAGAGGGTTAATCCCTACGTAAGAATGTTATTAATTCCTCCAGTTACCTTTATGTCTTATGATTTCTATGTTTTATTCCTGATTTGATGAGGTATGTTAAAATGATTATGTTTTATTAGTAAAGTATGATTTCATTCATGGAATAATTTTTTCTTTCCATACTTTTATATCCCTTATTGAGATTTTTATGCTCATCCCATGTTTTTGAAATGTTTTTCACTGGTAAAGGGAAAGGTGAATGATATGATGTTAGTGTCAAAGAAGTGTCAAGAAAGAATCCATGTTTTATTTTAAATTTGTTTCCGTTGATGGGAAAGATGAATACTATCTTTTATGTAACCACTTTTCTTAAATGTGGAATGTAATTCATGATTTATGATCTAATTCTCTAAAACTCTAAACCAGAAAAGATCCTCAATGTGAATTATTCTTTAAATTCAATATTAAGTATGGTTTAAGGCCGGGAACTTATAATATTAACCTTCTTCCTATCATTACATTCAAAAGAGAAAAATATCTTCCATAAGTAAATTATCCACTGCTCTACTACAAATGGGATTGTAGTCCCATTAACTAATAAAGGAAATTATCATATAATGATGTCTGAAATTTCCCCTCCATGTTGTGGATCAGGATTCCCCATATGGGTAAAGGTATTTTTTATAACCTGAGTAAGATATCCTAGTATAGTTATAAGTTTCTCATCAGAATTCACATGTCCTGTAATAACATTATCATCTTGTATATGTGAGAAATCCCAACATGGGATACACGCATTCATATGGTTTCCATTCCTTCCACTAGGTTATATATCTAGGAAATGGTATACCTTAAATAATGTAATGAATCAAAATGAATAATCTACAACCAGAAAGATAAATAATATGAATTTAAATCTTATTCATAGATAATATCATAATCATAAACATGTTTTATATGGTTATGCATTTACATTTAAATCCATAGAAATTATTTCCAAAGAAAATGTGAATTATCCTGAAAATATCTCCTAGAATTTTCAAACTATGTGAATACTATGGCCCGTTGTCATGTACCAGGTTACCCTATGTCTGGACCAATACATCTTCTTGTAGATTTAGCCCTTGGTATATCTATAGAAGAACCATAACCACCTGTAGTATCCATACATAAAGGTATTACATGTAAGACCCACATAATATATTCCTTAAAAACCTATAGGGTGTTCTTATATTTTCATACTAAATGTATATATTTTTGTTTTGTTCAATAATCATTATAATCTAATTCCAATTTCAATGATTTCTATTAAACTTTCTCTAGAACCAAATATAATGACCATAACCCTAGTTGCATGGATCTTGCACCACAGTTGATTACGTTAGTATTATAAATAATCAATTTACAAACCAAATGACCTAATAGGTTAGTATATTTGAAAAATAAGCTACACACATAATTTTTAAATTACAAATTAAAATTAAAAAAACATAAAAAATCATTTAAAAACAACCATAAACTATTATATTATGCATATAATTCATTCATAATATATATCAATGCATTCAGGGGAAAAATAAAACATAAGAAAGGGGTGATATCAGATGCCTAGTAGAGGTATGTAATACATTGGAAGCTAATATAATCAATACATTGTGGTGAATGACTAATAACAAATCCAATTAGAACATAAACATGACCATAATCTAAAAATAATAAAAGCTGAATAAATAGTTCCATAATAATAATAATCATATGAATATTAATATTAACCATAGATATCCTACTAATCAAATATTCACATGGATAATCAATTTCTAATAAAAATGAGGTAATGAATGTTCCAGTAATCATAAAAATTCAATCAAATTCTCTCAAGATACTCGAGAAATAAATTGTTATGTCCTCTGCAAAAAAATCCATTTCTATTTTGTCTCATGAGACCAAGGGATATATTAGGGGGATATATCAGGGCCCACAAATCACATATTAATTCCAATGAATTCCTCAAATGAATTGGGTTAAACATAATATATATATATATATAATGTAAATAACATTCCCTAACTTGTAAACATAATCAATTACAATTCTGAGTATTATGGAGAATGATATCATAATAGCACATCGACAATTAGATAAATCATAAACCATTTAATAAAATATTTTATATGATAATAATAATATATTATTCACAATTAAACATAACATTAAACACGTGGATTTTAAATAGCAGAAATTACTCCAATAAAATCATTAATAAATTCTTGAGTGAAATACAATTGTTTATTTTGTAATGAATAGTTATTTTGTTTGAAATATTTATTATTTATAATAATTGATGGTGTTAAACCCGTACTCATAAAAATTAGTTGTCATGAAAAAATGACTGATTTTAGAAAAATAATGGTGTCTTAAAACCGATTTTGGATGGTTCTTGAAAATGGGAATGAAATCGAGGTGTTCTATTTAATCGAGTTTTCTTATCGAGAAGAATTGTGAAAGGAACTATATAAAACATGTATTTCATATATAATAAATATAAAATAATCTATATATATTATTTTGGAATGTATATAAATAATTTACAAGTAATATATAAAAAACCAATAATAAAATTGAGTTAAAGAGAGTGAAATTGTAACAAAAATGGAAAATGAAGGTTTAGGAAGAACCCTTACGTAATTTCTGAAATTGTTCTGAACGTGACCATAATTTCAAGGAAAATAAAATTAAATACATTAAAAAATAAATAAATAAAATTTTTATTATTTATTTTATTTATTATAATTTTATTACTTTCATTTATGTTATTTTTAGGCATTAAATGACATACTTTTCTCCTTCCACTGGATTCATTTCCATGGTTTTCATTATCGATCTACTTGTATATGAGTATGGATATTCACGTAAAATAGAAATAGGTATCTGGAATAAAAGTTGTATGTAATTAATGAACATCACTAGGAATAAATTTTTATATAATTCATTTGTTTTTTTCGGGTGAGGATTAATCATTAGATAAAACATTCATGATAATCATTTATAATATTTTTTTTCAATCATACCTAAATTATTTTGATTTATTAATTAACATCATGTCTATATAATGGTTCTAAAATATTACATAGTTTTTAATAAATAAATGATAATGTATTTTAAAAATAAAATTGGTTTTATGACCAACCTTGATGTCATTAATGGAAAATGAAAATGCATTGTCCATGATGTTAGTAAATTGACACGTCACGAACGATGTTTTCTTTTAAACAATAAAAGTGAGAGAGATAAAGAGAAAGGAGTTTGATTATGGATATTCCATTAACATGATAAAAATATAGAATATAAATTATAATAGAGTTAATATGTCATTATAGGAATTGGAGGTTATGGAAGGGTACAAAAATAATATAAATTGAATATAAAAATAAAAGAAAAGAAAGAGGATTATTACCTCTTAAATTCTTCTCATTGATAACCTCCATCGGGGAATTGGTTTTGGAATTTTGTTGAGAACAATGGGTTCTATATGTGGGGAAGGAGATTTGGAAGAGTATTGGGTAGATATATGACAAAGGTTAAATCTATGAGGTTGGGAGGAGAAGGGAGTGAAGGGTGTTATTTATAGGTGATAAGATGTGTGTGTTTTGTATATTTTATTTATTATTATATTATTTTTCTAAATTGAATCAATATTTGTCGATTCTTGTTACTAAATACAGTAATTATTTTTGGAGAGTTTGAAAAAATTATCACTTACTTAATCTATGAATCATGCATGACTAAAATATTCATTTACGTAAAAATACTATAAATTATATTATTATACTATTCACCAAAAATTAATGTATTTTAATAAAATACCAAAAAACCACCACAAATATTATTAAATATTTTTATATAAATGAACTCAATTATATGGAAATCATTTTCTAATTTTTATAATTTTGATTTTTAGTTAAAAACATCAATAACTCGAAAAATACCTATATTAATATTATTAATCATTTTATAAGTCCTATAAATATTAATATATGTACCATAGAATTATAATAAAATCCAAAAAAACATAATTTTTTATACATTTTAAGTAAAACCAATTTCTTATAAAACATTTTATTATTTATAAAATTTTAATTAAATATTTATGAGTTAAAAATATTCAAACAATTAATTAATAATTTTGAAAATATTTATTTTAAATTTCTATGATAAAATTAGATCATATGTAAATTTATAATACATATAAAATTTATTTATTCAATCATTTTTGATGTAACTATTCATTCATCATATTTACGATTCATAAGGTTTACATTTCTATTTCTAATGGAATGTTTCTATTTCATCATTATATTTTCTTAACTTCATGATATAACTTTTATTACATTAATTATTCATTTATAATGTTTTTATTGTAATTCAGTAGAGATTTTAATTAATTTATACTATTTTAAATCACTATATGAATGGAAGTTTCATTGACAGAATTCTGGGATGTTACATGAATATCGTTGTTTTAAAATAATTTTATATTCTTATTTCTATCATGATGCTCGAATAATATTTTCTAGTTGAATACACTAATTTGGTTAATCTATCTTACCTAGTTCATGAATTTTATTTTTCTAGATGCCTCTCTATTTCTCTAACTCTTAGGAAAATCATTTTCATACGAAAAATCAAGAATAAATGATAAATGATCGTTATCCAGTATAAATAAAATATTCATTAATCTGGGTATATTCCTTAAAATTAATTCATGGTTGAGAGAGGGAGAGGCCACTATTCTCACTACATGTTTAGAAATGGAATTTTTATAATATATTCATGGATTCGATTAACATGAATAATAAGAATATTACTACATCACCACTAATATCTTACACGGACAAGGAGAACATATTAGAGGAATCCTATGATGATGGTGATCTTTTTGTATGAGCTATTTTGGGAACGGGGAAGGATAAGAAGTTTCATACCATTTATTATTGCATAAATCTTCTAGATGATTCTCAAAAAAATATTTCTCCACTAAAAATGATTTTTTTACTATGATGTTTTCATTTGATACAGTTAGAGAGTATTTGATAGGGTCCTAGGATATTTTTTACTTACCATACATCCCATAAGTATTTGATGGGTAAGAAAGACTCCAAAACCAATACCATCAAGTGGACCCTTCAATTCTTGGTGATTGATATGGGTATTAGGGATAATAAGGTGATTAATATGTTATGTTATCCCACTTTTCTTGGATATAACACAATTTACATGAGTTATCAAGAGATATTAACATCTCATATCTAGATGAATAGTATTTTATGCTTTTTTATAGTAATATGATTGGATTATAGAATATGCGAGTTTTTTATGTTAGTTTTATGCTTACGGGTCATTCATAGAACCTGAGGAATATTTTTATCACTGAATTGAAATATTATTCTTCAATATAGATTTTATTTTTAGGATCGGTGTAGATGGTATTTTTAGGAGATGTGTTTTTAATGAAGAAATGTTTATAATACATGAGTGATTTCATTCATCATCGTAGGGTGGAAACCCCGGATGGGAATGTAATACACAAAATATAATATTATATGGATTCTACAAGAAAATATTAGTAATATACTCAAGGGGTTTGGATATTTGTTGTAAAAAGATTCTCATGGTTTGAAATGTTGCTAGAATACAAGAGTAGCCTCAAAAAATTATTCTTGAAGTTAATGTTTTCATGTATGTGTATTTGATTTCATGGGACTCTTACATTCATAATATGGGATTGAATATATAATCGTTTTCATGGAATATTTTTCCTTTTTGGTTGAGGTATTGGCCCTGCCCAACATTGTTTTCTTCCAGTGTGTAGATGTTTTTCTTGAGAAACATTTTATACAGGGTTGAAGTTCCTAGGAAATTCATTATTTAGAATTGAACTTGCTTAAACAATGAAATATTCAATAATTTCATGGTGTGTTACTGAATAAATAATAGAACAAGTACCACCAACCACCCATAGCTGAGTTGGAAGACTAAAGTGTCTAATAGTGAGCTCTAGAAAATTTTGGGGAAAATAGTATCTAGGTCCATGAACTATAGGTAAGTAAAGTAAAATGAAGCAATGTGGGCCTATATAACTCCTCATAAGACTCTCACAAGGTTGTCCCCAAATGTTCTACTATTTGATAATGCTTTTAATTTTCCTATTGAATTTATAAAAATGAATTATTGGGATGTGAAGGCCATGAATTTTAATTTCCAAGATGGTGGTGATGGAATGGTTTAGAGTATAGTGAGTCAAAAGAAATTAGGGGAAAATCTTATGAGAATTCTAAAATTTAGAGACACAAAAGATTTTTTATGACTTAATAATTCAAATTAGGGGTTTTAGTGTTGGTCACTGGTAATTTCTATTAAATTATTTCATGATTTTTTTCTATGAAATTTGAGGACTCTATGGTTAGGGCTATTCACCATTCTTAGTTTAATTTTTAATGGATATATATATAGTTAGATGGATTGGAAAACATACCATTAAATGTCAATGGTTAGAGGATAAAACATTTCATTGAATGAAAGCTAGGGGGATTGGATTCCATTTTTATGTTTGAAGGATAAAGCTACCAAAAATATCATTGAGGACTATAAACTAAGTGTTTCATGGGAACTGACCAACGTTTTTTGTTATAATTAAATTTTATTACTAAATATTGACATAAATATAACTATTTATACATTATTCTCTAGTTTATGATCGTTTATATTTTTTGGTGTCACATGAAACAATATTTCTAGAGAGTTGTATATTTTAAAAACATGGAAAAGGAAATACAAGAGAGCATCACATTGAATCATCAAGATAACATCATTTCCACACAAACATTGGTTTATTAATTTTTCATTACTTTTCAATTATAGATTCTTATGATTATTATCATAACCATGAAGGATTATGAGAAGACCAACTAGAGCACTTCACTTGAACTATATAATATCATCATTGGAATAGAAACAAATGGAAATACTCCCACAATCAGGGAAGTTTTATTTTTTATTTTCCATTTTATTTTATTCTCACCTTTTTTATAATGTCTGCACTTTAAATCACTTTTATAATCACAATCTCATTCACTTCACAATTTCATCACCATGCACCACTTTTATGTGGATAGTTTAATTTGATATGTAATTTTTTTGTTGTTTTTTATCATATTAGTTCACAATAAGACCTTATTTTTTATTTGAAACAATTCTTACCAATTCACTAGTAGTGATTAGGTTTTATAAATATTAAATTTTCCTATATTCAATGACATATGTTGTCAAATTTTGGATATGTTGTTAGGAATTTCAAGGGGCAATATTGTAATTATATGAGAGGATTTTTTAGGGGAGTTAGAAGTCATATGGTGGGGTGTAGTTATTATAAATATGAATAGATATCCATTAGGGGTATGTGGATACAATTCTGTGAATAGAGGAGTCGGTCACTAGCCTAAGAAATTCATCATTTAGTTATTGGAGGGAGTGTTTGAGTACCTCTAGAGTTTTATAATATGATTATAAATCATTCTTATAGCATTCTTATTAGTTCAATTTTCACGATTCAATGATTTTTGGATTCCCCTAACGTTTTATGAAACATGTGAATCCAATTACTTCTTGTGTGTTAGGTGTTAAAATCTATTGAGTTGAAAATTTAGTTAAACATTAGTAAGAAACATGGTTTCCCCAATTTCATTCACCATGATTTAATGGATGCTTTAAATTATTGATCATCATGATACTATTTTAAAGGAGTTGAGATAAATAAGTTGTTTCTTAACATCTAATAGGATTTTTTTGAAAAAAGTATAAAAAAAATGTACTTGTTTTCAGGAGGTGGCAGGTGGGGCTTCTTCTATATATGATTTCTATTTTCTCCCTTATTTTCTGTGGAATGTGGTTTTTTAACATTAGTATAATCCAACTTAATAATCCTTTTACTAATAAATTTATCATATTATTTGTACATAAGTGTATCCCACCATTAGAGTAATGTTTTTTTTGAAAATGTTGTGTTTTATGAATGGGGAGAAGGGCCTTTCTATGACTATGTGCTTAATTTCGGGACACATCAATTTTTTGATGATTTTTTGTTATTAATAATATTTAAAATTTACAAAATTATTAAAATTATTTCAAAAAAATTCAATTTTTTTACATCTTGATGGTATTTTGGAAGCAATGTTCTCTTAATTATACCCTCCCATGTAGTTAAATACTTTCTGGTTATTGAGGGTTACACTAAATTATGAATTTCTGGGGATGTATGATTTCTAATTTGTGATTCACATTATGCTTATTAATTTATTATTTAGTAATAGAGGATGGGATTAATATAAGATTTACTTCTGTGGAATTATGATCATGAATTTTGGAAATCATTTATTTTGATAGGAACCTAGGGGACTAATATTTTTTAAAATAAAAAATATTTTAGGGAGATAATTTAAATGGAAACCATAGAAGATCATTGAAACAATACTAAAATTAGTAAATGGGAAACCATGGTTGAAATTTTAGCCTCTGGTAAATAGTTTTGGTCCTTAATCCTCTATATATTTCCATAAGTTCATCTGAAGAGTTCTTTTTCCATATACATGTCTTGGTAAATAAAATGATAAAAAATTTAATTAAGTGCCTATTAGTTAAAAGTGAGTTAATTAAGGTGAGGGGAACTTATAACACCAATAAAGAAGTGAAAAATTAAATTGTTTGAATATCATTTTTATATATAAATAATGTGATAGAAAAATGTTTTGTGGAATAATAGATAATGTGAAAAAAATTGGTTCTTTTTATAATGGGTTTAATTCCACATTATCTACCATGTAAACTCCTTTGAATTTGAAATTGATCTTGAATTGTAGTAGTGAAATATGTGAATGTATATAGGAGGTATTAAATTATCGATAATGAATGAGTTTTTGTGCCATTGATTTCCTAATGTTTTCTACGACTGGGAATGAACATTAAGGAATTTATTTTTTGAAAAGCATAAGCATATTCTATTCCTCTGTATTTAAAATTCCATACAGGCTTCATTTTTTAATCTTATAATAAATAATTTTGTTTATAATTAAAAAATTCATAATCATGAATTTTTATAAGGACAAAAAAACATTTATGTGTGGGGTATTTTGATGTTGTTGTTTTCTTTTCAACATAAAACATCATTTTTTCTCATTTTTATTTTCTTTTTTTATTAAAATAACATATTTAAATTAATAATTATCAATTTTTTATTTTTATATTAAATTTATAAAAGATTCATTTTTCGATAAAATTTTTATTTTATTAATTATTATATTATTTTATAATAATTTTTAAATTTAAATAATTAATTATGTTTTAACATTCAGTGTTATTATTCAATTTGTATTGTTTAAATTATCATTTTTCCCAGATTCACATAATTCTATTATTATTTTTGTAATTTTTTTATATTTAGTCATTATTTTTTTATTAATTCAATGCATTAAATACTTTTTTTATTTTTAATTTGTAAATAAATTAATTTTAGTTTTGTTTCTTATAAATTAAATACTTGAATTAATTTTATATTTTTTATTCTTTTTTTAAAATATTATTATACATAAAATGATATAAATATAGTAAAATTCAGAATTTATCATTTAATTAGTTAATTAATATATAAAAAATGTTCATATATATTTTAATATTTTAATATTTATGAATTTTAATTTTTTATTGTTCAAATATGTTAAAAAAATTTAATCTATATTAATTCATTATTGAATGATTCGTAAAAAAATTTTGGTTTCTAAAATTTAAAAATTAAACTTAAATTAGAATTTCATTTTTTACTTGATTGATCTTTCTATATTTAATAATATTAAATTTCATAAAAAATTGTAATTTCAAATAATTGTTAATCTTCTTAAACATCTTTCTCATTTTGTTTGTTTTTGTTATTTTTAGGTGATGTTGTTGGACCACCTACTACTAGCTATCCATCATTGGGCCCAATGTTGTCTCCTCAACTGTCATTAACATCATCGACCACCAGACCTTTATTAGTGGCCCAATTTAATCATCACTATATTCCTCAATGGTGACTTTGGTAGTCACCACCAACTTCCCAACGGTGACTCCGGGAGTCACTACTAGCTATAATATCATCCACAGCTACCATTTCTCCAAACCCACCAACCATACGTCCTTTTTTCATCCCTCAACTAATCAAAAATACCTGGAAATCAACATAAACTACTAATCTAAAACTACCATTGGCACCATCACCACGTTTCCAACCCACTAACAAATATTGTGACCCACCTTCAGAAAAATAGTTTCATTGACATAGGGAGTCACCTCCATCAACCCAAAAAAAGAATAAAATGTGGATATAAACCCATTTTAGGACATTCACCAATTCAAATATATGGCAACACACCAGAGACTCCACTATCATGACCTTCTTCCATCAATTATCACTACTCCCTGTATATAATATCAAAAAAAAATTAATACCATGGCTACCAAAACAAGGAAGAAAAAAATAACCATAAATTTTAGAATGTTGCAGATATTAACAATTGAACCATCCCCTATAAAATTGATCCAAAAAAAAATATGGTGAACAACACAAAGAATGTTGAGGACACTAGAACGTCTATTTTACCGCTCATGCCAATTTCTCCACATCCAATGTCACAACCGTGTCAGTCCCAGATGAAGACTAAAATCTCATTATCTTATCATGCATTTCATGATCAAGAAGAGCTACATCATTCCATAGATCACATTATCATCAACTGCAAGACCAGAGCACACAGTTGAAGGTTTGTACTCATTCATCATCAAAGAATATATCATATCTCCTCCTTCCTAATGCTACATGACACCTTCATCCTTCCCTTCTATGTGACGTTGATCCGAACACCCCACTATCTTATAACGATGGATTTCTCTAATTCTGTCACTCAACCCCCCACCCTCATTATTTTTTTCTTATATATTTTTATAATATATAAAATATATATAAAAATAATAACAACAAAATATATATAAATAGGAAAATAAATATTTGTATAATTAAAAACATTTATATACAATAGTATATATAAATTAATATTATAAAAAGTTAAATATATTTAGAAATATAATAATATTAATAGTTCTATGTTAATATATATTAAAATGATTATTTGTTATAAAACCGTTTATTTTTTGATATAATAATAATTATAATAATTTTTAAAATAAAATTATTTATATTGTTATTATTAAAAAATATTATAATAAATATACATATTTATATTAATTAAGTTGTTTATAAATTTATTGAAGATAGTTGACTTTTCTTATAGACATTTTTTACATTTATTTTCCTTTTTTTTGTTTCATTATGGTTGTTGTAAGGCTGGATCCTACTACATGGTGTAGGGGATCATTATGTTAAGGGGCTCTACATCGATCATAAATAGGGAATAAAAGGAACTGTATAGGTTCTATGGCAATGAAATAAATGTTATTTGAATATTGATATAGGATCTCATTATGGGGGTATGATATCTATAGAAGAAGTAAGAGTATATGAATTGATAAGTCTTAGTGGGATCCAATACAATTTAGTAGTAGGGGATACAACCACATCCAAATGGACCATAAAATCACTATAAGGATTCCTTTAATACCTCAGAGAGAAGAGTGAAAAACAATATTCACCTATTAGAGTAGGTAGCGACATAAATCACGCATTTAGTGTTACTATAAATCAAGCAGTGAGAAGGAACACTATTCTCCTTGTTATTATATTACATAATTTCTACTACCTGATCTTATTTGACTTCAAAGTTCAAATTATTATTTCCATCATGATCTTGAATAAATATACTTTGGGGGAATATGCTGACATCTTTAATTTATTTTATCTAGTTAATTATTTTTCTTCTACTGGATGCCTCTCCCTCCATCGTTATGGTAATTTTTATTACAAAACATCAAGAATCAGAGAAGACTTACCTAGATTGATCATCGAATCAAATTCTAATTAATTTGAGGATTTTTTTAAAGTGAATCATGATCAATGGGAGTGAGGAATAATGAGAAATACTAAAAATATCAACTAAATGATTATTGATTTTCTCTAAATAGGGGATCAGATGATTTTCCTTAGTTGATAAATAGTAGAATCCATTATTTCATAGGTTGATATGATGACACATATGGTCAACCACTTTCAATTAGTTTACTATTCTTCAATTCAATTCACAAACAATGAAAACTAAATTTGGAATCTAGTCAACTAATTTCTCCCTTCTATAATAATGGTAATTTCCAATTATATCATTGTTTCTTTTATATTCTTATATGTATGAACATTAATTCAAATACAAACTCAACATCCCATTCTCTTCACAATTTCATCACCTTCATCAATTTTTAACTAGATTTTTGTATTCTTATATTGTCTTATTTTTTGTCATTTTTGAACACAATTAGTCATTCTTTGTGATTTGGAACCCTTCCTACCATTTCACTAGTGGTAATTAGGTACTATAAATACATAATTTTTACTTTTTAAATGATGTGTGTTGTCATGGACACTATTATTGTTTCAATGATAGAGTCTATTAGGGTATTAATGCTCTATTTTTGACTCATTGATAGAAATCATATCGAATGAGGTAGTGATAGTGTTCAATTTGATATTTTCTCAGTATAAGAACAAAGATTTTTTTGGTGATAATGATTCATGGAGTATCAAGGATGTGATAATACATGTTTGATTCGGATATGGAGGATTCACAAATCTCATTGGATAAATTCTGAGAGAATTTCTAGGAAGAATTTCATTCTTTACATGTAAAAGAAGATGGTGTATAGGAGAATTGTACAATTTGATATAATAATTTTCCAATAAAATAGTTTGATTTTTATTTTTAAACACCTCTATGATATTCTAGGGAATATTTTATAGATGAGTAGGCTAAGTTGAGGCATTCTACATAGTCTTTTCATCCAATAATCTAGTACCAGGTCAACTCGTTAATTTTTTCAGTATATGATGAGGAACTAGTGATAGTAGAAATAATTAAGAGATGATTTCCATGAATATATAATTATTACTAGGGATTCATTAGATATTATTATTACTATAAAATAAGATATATGGATTTTGGTATCTAATTTCCTAGTTAAAATAGATTTCAGATACATAAGGGAAGGCCCCAACCCTCATAATCTAATTTCCCCAGGGGTGGCCACTCAAATGCATCTCAAAAGGGATAAAACTCTAATTTTTCATGTGGAGGACATTTATATCATTGGATAGAGTGACTAATTGTTATTATTAAGAAATATGTTTTATGTGTTTTCTTTCATGTTCTAGTATCATAGATATTTTGGATGAGGTGGAAGAATTAGTGTACTCAAACTTTGTGTCAGTAAAACAAAGATATGGTGGGTAGAGGAAATCCATGTGAATCCACTCATCCTTAGAGAGAACTAACTATTTTTGTAGGATTTATTCATCATGGTAAAATTGTTCAAGTAACTACTCTAGTTCATATGTGTGATTATCTCTGAAATGCATTGGTTGAGAAATGCATGGTCCTATATATAGTATTTTGGTTTTCTAATTAGGTGAATGGTCTATTTCAATTATGATATACACCATCTGTATTATCACCTATAATAGTCAATGATTTGGGATTTGAAATATAATGACTTCTAGTTCCATTAATTTGAAATTACTAAACTAGTTTCATGTCAAACACCACCATTCACATGGGGTCGGGCTATCTCTAAGTATAATAAATGGGGAATTTTTTTAATACAATGTATATAACACCACTCTGGTAAATGTGTGTGGATTTAATATTACAAATAATATCATAGTATTTCTCATGGTTTATTTTTTTTCTATATTTGGAATTCATTTTATGTCCCCTTATAAATCCATAATCAACTATCAAGATAGAGATATCACACATAATTTCCCATGTCATCCTCTAATTATGTAAAAACGTAAGGAGGTAGATGAATCACCCTTGGAATGTTCTATTCAAGCATAGATAATATTACCTTATGTGCAATAATAGATTACCCAAATGATTGGGATAAGGGAGAAAATCATTCTTAAATACATTCCTATAATGAATTATTACACTTATAAATTCTTAGAATATTTTCTCATTTTTCATCCTAATTGATAGGTTTAGTTCTCAATTTAATTTTTACCAACATAACTACCCATATAGAAGGATCCATACAAAATAAAAAACATTGATTTGGAAGATATTTTAATGTGGTTTTAAAAAATTGAAAATGGTTTTATATTTATTTGTGCATCACCATGGGGTTTGTTTTTCATCTCTATCCAGAAGTAGGAAGGTTCAATACACATATTCATTCATTATTGTAAAATCAAAAATATCAGGATACTGAAAATATATCTCCTTCCATGGATATATAGACTGTAAGTTCCAATATATAGTTACTATTATTTATATTGGGTGTAAATTCTTTCAGGATATTACCAATTAATGATGAAGAAGAAATATATTTACAAAACCACATTTTGAAAATGTTAGGGACACTATGAGTTCATAGTGATTCCTTTTAAAATGATTAATTCTCTAGAGATCAATTTTTAAAAAATTAATATTGTCATTATCTATTACCTTGAAAAATTATTTTCCTCTTTATAGATGATATTTCTAAATACACCAATAGTAAATAAGAGAACGATAGGTTTTTTAATATTGAACTAAAAGTAATGTGACAAGACAATCAATATGAAATATATAGAAGATGTATGTTCTATATGTAGTAAGTATCATTCATGAGGAAAGTAATCCATAGATAATGAATATCATTAGACCCTTCTGTGAAAAAAGAAATTGAATATTGGAGGAGAACAATATCTGTAATTGATATTGATTTTTCCGTAGACTAGATAGTTATTAAAAATGATATATGACAGACATATCATTATTTTCAAACCTAGTATCTATGAAAAATTAGAAGGGTCCATGGTTTGTATATATAATTAAATATTCAGCGATATTTATGTAATTTAAATATAGCAACATCATTATACGGTTTATTAATCTACTATCACAGGGGAACATTTCATGGTCTATTGGGATGCATAAAATAAGGGATTAGGTTGTGTATTGATGAGAAATGGAAAATAGATATCCCATGGCCCAATGATGTTTAATGTTCCTAAATAGAGTTATCCACCATATTTTTTGGATTTAGATATTGTGTTCATTACATTCAAAATATGGTGACATTCTCTCAATGAGGAGTAGTATGAAATATATATAGATAATAAGAGTCTTAAATATATATTCTCAAAAAAGTATCTAATTATACACCAGTGACGTCGGATAATTATAATCAAGGATGATGCATACTTAGTCAAATGTAGTCCTATAAAATTAAACAAACGGGATGATTCTTTGTATAGAATGGATCTGGAAACCATATCACTTATTAGAATTAGGAAGGATACAGTATTATTACACTCGTAAAAGATGGAATATTTAATCATATAGAATGTTAGATCATCATAAATTTCTCAAATGATTTATCAAACATCATTTATAATGATGATATATAATGATTAAATATATGAAATAGAAATATAGAATATGGGGTGTTCAATAAGAAAATGTAAATCCATAGAATTAAAAATTTGTGAATAAGGAGTAGTATTATTTTTGTTATAACTTTGAGTACCATAAAATATAGAGATAGTTTAAGATATATTGAAGGATGAAAATATATTGACTGTATCCATCTCCAATGTGATCATGATGATTAATCAAGATCTCAAAGTTAATGATAATTGTGAAAATATGAATACTGCAATAAATAAATATAGATCAAGGTGTCTGGTATGTTACCAGGTGATGGTTGATAGGAATAAGTCAAAGTGGATGATTCAACCATCAACCATGCTTATATGGAAATTGGAAAACCTAAAAATGGTCTTTTCCAATACTCATCAAAATAAATCACATGTAGATAATGAAATATTGGTTATGGTGGAAGGGATTAGAAATATATCTCACATAAAATCATTTCAAAATGGAATCTCACTCAAAAAACATGCAAGGATATACATCATAGTGGTGGTGATTATTTCTTGGAAGATCACTATCTCATATACCTTATTGAGATCCAATATTTAACTTCATGATCTAGAAGAGTCTCCAAAATTCTATAAACTATTGATTTAAATAATGTATGGTATATCAGAACCAAACTAATTACCAATATGGTCGTACTAATTAAACACTATAAAGCATGATAGGAGCAAGCTAGATGTACATTAATGGATTATGGGATCAATATCATCCTCTAGTTGAATTATAAAACAGTAATATCATCCACCCAATAAAAAAATTTCTCCTTGGGTGGTTCTTTATAGGGGATATATAAAACACCTATGTATTTTGATGAATTAAGTGAAAAATATATTTTGGAATATAAATTGGTCAATGAAATGGTTAAAAAGGTCATGACCATTCAGCAACATGTCATGACTACTCAGAGTCAATATATTTCTTCTACTGAAAATCATCAATGAGACCTAGATATTGAGGTTGGGGATAAATATGTTCTCTACATATAACCATCGAAGAGATTCATGATATTTAGGAAAAATGGATATCTAATCCAAATATACATTGGCCCCTTCTAGATTCATGATCATGTCAGAGCTATGGATTATTAATTAGTACTCTCACCAACCCTTTCCCAAGTAGGTGACCAAATCCATGTATCCATATTAAGTAATTTCATTCTATATACTTACCGTGTACTAATTTCATAGGTAGTATATAAAGAAAATGATCTCACTTATAAAGATAATCCATTAATGTCCATTGACTATAGATTTTCACTAATACGTAACAAGAAAACTCTCTAAGTCAATGTACTATACTCAAAAAATAAATATAAAGTGGAAACCTGGGAATTAGAGGATGTTATAATGTATATAAACCCTTTCTTGTTCTCATGGTATTAATTAATTTAAAATTACATTAGTTATGTCACTTAATGTAGAATAACTCAACACCTATAAAATTTAAAAATACTATGTTAAAAAGTCTATATGAAATGAAACACCAAGACTAAAAAATCCATGATTATTTAAATTTGCCTATTTAACCTAGCTGTTAAATTTTATGGTATGAATAGGTTAATTGATTTATGAAATATAATAAATTATTAAAATAAATATAAATTTATTAATAATTTATTAGGAAATGGGATCTCTGTTATTTTTTGAAATATTAATATTAAAAAATATAGTATATTCATAAATAATATTAAATTATATTTATGAGAAAATATTATAATTATATTCCAGAAATTATGGAAAACCTAATTTATAAAATGAAAATAATTTTTGAATTAATAAAATTGAAATTATATTATTGTTTACTTGTAGTACATTGGATAAATTATTGCTTTCTTAGTTAATAGTGAACATTTAATATCTTTAAAATATTATCATTTTATTTCCCTAAATCATGTAATTATCACATCACTTGATATTTTGGATATTGTATTAATGTAAAATATCAAAATATTTTATTTATCATAATATACTTACTTTCATTTGAATCGTCATTTTTCCTGAATTTAGTAAATGGTTTTTTCTTAAAGGGGGGTCTTTTAAAAACTATTTTTTTCTTCATACAATTTATCAAAATTAATTCAAAAAAATAACTTAGAAAAGGATATTACTAAATTTAATTTATATAATTTATATCCATAAATATGAATTTAAATTCATATAATTGTGAATTTTATTTGTATAGTCACTATATGATCATCCAACAGTTGAAAATGCTTTTTCCTGAAAACCCAATTTTCATCACATTTTTTGGGATTAATTTTAAATAATATTATATAGAATATATCAAACATAATTTATAAAAATGGAATAAATACTTTTAATAAATATACTTAATTTATTTAATAAATAAATCTTATTTTTCTGTTGTAATTAAAAGTAAACAAAATTATAATTTATCCACACGATTAAGGTTAACATAGGTTTATTGGGGGTTAAAAAATGGATAATGGATCAAATGAACCTAAAACATATCAAATATATATTTTAATCCTATATATAGAAATTATATCATCTAATATTTTGGAATAGATTATTTTGGATATATATTCATGAATAATACATTTATATATTATATACATTTCTAAAAAATGCATGTGGGCCCCATATATAAAATTAATCCAACTCTCCTATCTCGTAAACACATAATTAGAGTCTTGGTTGTTATAATACCTTAAAAAATTTGTTACTTACATCCCTTATCATTTCTAATAAATATTATTTTGATTATAAAATAATCCATGGATGTACATTAGTTAAAACCTAAATAGGTTGTACGATGAAGTTGTATTGTTCTTAACCAAGAATGTGTGATTTGTTTCAACTCCCAAATCCTTCAAATATTTTTAATCATGTATGATAAAATATAATCAGAATATATCATATAATATTATTTTATTATGATCATTTCATAATCTACACCCATATCATGTTCCATCAAATGGGAAACGATGACACAATTTGTGTGCATGAAAGAATACCACCTCATGAGCATATAAATTTCATCATTGATCATCACATTTGAACAATATTTTCCAATATGGATTGTATGTATATTTATATATATGTGTGTGATATTCAACACAAAAAAATTATACTATAAATTTAATATATTTTATATTTTCTAAAATTTTCATTTCATAAGAGATGATACTTTTTTCAAATGAACGTGTGGATTACAACCTCTCTAAAGAAACGTGATACCTTCTCTTTTTCCACATCACATATAGGTAATTAATAAGTATTTTGAATGAAATAATATAATACTTATTATATAATGTAAATTATGTAATGATTAAATAACACTCATCTTCTTCCAATCATGGTCTTTGAAAAATGGAAATGTTACTCATTCGTACAAGAAACATACCATCTCTATAATGGTAAGGTAGTTAATTTTTCATAACAATTAGAATTTTTTGTTTTAAAAGTCAAATTGATGTATAAAAATGATATTTATGTCAATATAATTATTCATCAAAATGATAAATAATAATCTCATTGAACATACATTAAATTTGAATGTTATTTTTTATATATGAGCTTAATATCATCAAAACAACTAACATGAACCTAAATGATTATTTAATTGAATATAACCTGAAATCTAACTAAAAAAGAATAATAAAGAACAAAAATGTTATTAAATAATTATTAAATTTACATAACTTCATTTTTATGATGACAATGAGCATAAATGATGAGTTGGACTCTCGGTAATGAATCCCTCTAAACCATAACTATCCCCATGTTTTTAAAATTATCTCTCTAACTCACTTATCAATATCATTAATGTTGTATAATTCATATATATTTAAAATATATGCCTATCATATGTAATCCAAATTTATTCTCCCTTCCTTTGATGGGGTAATAAATATATAAATTTTATTTCAAAAAATCCATCTTAGTGAAATATTTTTTATTATGAAATGAGGAATGATTAAGTAACATATTTAATTTAATAGTAATTACCTATGTTAACACCTTATTATTGATTACCTTTTTCGGTAGATATAACAATGTACATTTTATGTTTGGTGTACCTAAATTATATTACAATGCAATGTTAATATAGTTTTTCTCAGGATATGTTATGTATGGGATTTAGGGTTTGAACACAATCCACTAGGAGAAATTTCCACCATGTGATGTTATCTTTATAGTTACCATTGATATAATCTTATTTCATGTTTTTTGTTTCTACAACATTCTTATATCATTATGATATAATGATACTAAGATTTTTTTATCCTTATATGAAATTACACATGAGCCTTACCTTTTATGATATCAAGGAATACCTTTGAAAAATATGTTATGGTTTATTAAGGTTTATTCTCATACATTTATTTTAGATCATGTAATTATTTTATGTATTTCTATAGATTATCCTATTATGGTATTGGATGATAAATTTACTTTAGGGCACACTATGACCAATAAAATAAGAATGTCATGTTTTATTTTATGTTCAATAGATTATGAATATAGCATTCAAAATACACAATGGATTGTGGTCAGTGGATTGTAATTATATAAAATTTATGATAAATATCATGTAATTATGTGTATAAAAGGATTGGGTAACTATATATTTTTATTACATGTTAATTCTTCTCAATAGTTCATTTTCAAAATATTAAATAATTAGGATGACGTCTTCAATAGATTCGTGATGAAGATGTTCCACAGGATATTCCATAAAATCATAACAGAGTATCCAATAATGAAAATAAAACCATGACGGGGAAACTATATGATTTTATGTGTCCAAGTATACTTATGTATTAGTGCTCAATTTTATACTTGTAAAAGATAATAGTATTAAATAGGTATATATATTCATTAATTTTATTTTATCATGGTAGGAGAACTCGGTAATATTTGTCATGACAATGATTGATGTTGTAGCAATACATTCATAGTACTTATTCCATGATTATTTTTAGGATTTATCATTCTGATTTGAGAGTTTCTAATATAATTTCTAAGAAAAGTTTCATCTTCGACCACAATGGTAGCTAGTTCCTATTATTCACTTACAATTTGATAGAGGTTTTTTAGCATTCAATAGTTTTAGGTCTATTTATGGAGCCCACTAAAGTATGCATAAAACATTTTTCTAGATGACGAGGCTAGGATGATTTATTTAATTGAGGATTTTAATCTAAATAAATTTCACTAGGGAACCTCATTTATTTTTTTGATATATCTCAAGGTGATGGTTAATGTAGTAATAATTGATTGACAGTGTCAATTACGAGATTGTCATAAGAAGGGAGTTTGTAAGATTCCCCACATAAAATATCAATGGTCCTAGGTACCAAGTTTCCAATACATGAAATATTTCATATTGTTTTTTGTAGGTCCCAACCCCTGTCATATCATTTATATGTGGTGGCATCTTCAAGGACCCTTTGGAAGGAAAATACTCTTGTATTTCAGGTGGATTTCAATGTTATCAGGGGAAAGGGTTCTTAACAATTTTTATATGTAAGCATGTAGAACGAGTTCTATGTCATGTTCTATTATCATATAAAATTTTGATAAGGTTTCAAACAATATGGTTCTCCAACATTGGATCACCAAAAAGGATATGGGGTATGTATAGGAAAACCTCGCGATGCCCCTCGTCCTTAACTTGTAGTGTGTGGTTGTGTTGGTAGGATTCATCGGGTCAAACGGGTCAGGGATATGGTGTTATTGAATTTCATGTTTTGATGCTTCTAGAGATTGGAAATATAGATGTTTTTCCTAGGTACATGTTTCCAATTTACAACTCAGTAACTTTTTTTATTTGATTTATAAGCTACAATATACTTCATATCACATGTCTTAGTCCCTGATTTTGAACTTGAGACAGAGTTCCTTCCATGTCCTTTAGCATCAAATATTCCCATTATAGGTCAAAAATATATGTATGACATAGTTAGTGACTATGATCTAGTCTTATATAAACAATACAATTGGGGATAGATCCAATTTTTAAAGATAAAGTAATGAAACATCATCATCGCTATGAAATAGTTGTATTTAGTGTAGGAAATTAAGGATTTCATTACGAAATAGATTGTGTCATATGATATTGATGAAGATATGTATGTGTTAATTAAAAAATGTGACCATGAAATGTTTCTATGGAATTTTTCAACATTATATTCATTAATTCTGAGATGATGATAATTTAATAAGAGGTTAATCAAATAGTGTTTTTAATAGTTATGGTAGAGTACCCCTGATGTATTCTAGAAGGAGGTTATAGAAATGCCCCATCGACGATAGATCCAATTTTTATTTTATCTATAGACACATGATTCTCTAATAGTGATGTATTCATATGTTGTGGTGACTTCACAATTTGAATAGTTTTGGGTAGAGATTGATGATCTTTTTGAGTGTCTTTTTTTTCTTCAGTTTCTACCCCCAGGGTTCTCGAGTTCTATTTATAATTATGGATTATCGGAGAATGTGACACATTATTGATTGCCATAATTTTAATTGTGTGAAATAGATGAAATGATATCCTATTATATTTATTAATATTTTATTCGATTATGCTAATATATCTTGTTGGTTCTCAATGATTAGTTTTCATTCTTGAAAAAATCATATGTGGTTAAAAGATGAGGATATTTTGAAGACAACATTCTACTAGTATTAGTGGAATTATGATTAAATAGTGATGTAGTTTAGTGTAACGAATCAATATTGGAAAACTGGGCTGTAGTCACAGATCTATAGCTAATGTTTTTGAATAACATGCTAATAGGTATTTATATAATGGATATAGCCACCATTTTGTCTAAACCGTGTCTATAAACAACACCTATATCCATAGTTTTCTTGAACCTTAGATATAAGTGTATGTTATCAAAGTCTATGGTTCTATGAAAACCTGGCTATATATTCATCATATAGCCACAGTTTTGTAAAACTGTGGATACAGGTTTCCCACCATAGAAAGGGAAAGAAGTTGTTTTGAAATGGAGGGAAAAGCTATAGCCATAAATTCCTCATCTATTTCCTTTTTTCAAAATGATATATATAACTAAATATAAATATATATACCAAAATATACCCACAGTGTAGTGGTATCTCATCCCATCAAAGGTATCCTATGTTAGGAGATAAAATCAAGATGGGTGCCATTTATTTGTAATCTATAGCCATGATTTACATAGGTTATTTCCTTGGTTTCCCACTATGGATATAGACATATAGCCATGGGGAGCTATTTCCAGGGTTTAAACCCTGGAAATATCCTCTTAAAACAACGGTTATATCTTTTTTCTATAGCCATGATAATAGGTGTCATGGACAACTAAACCATGCATGTAGCTTATAGCCATGGTTTTGACCACATTATCCCAGGTTTTGGATCATGTCAATTGTAAAGTCCCAAACCCAGAATCCACTAAACTAATGCCACAAGCCGGGCCGTCGGAAGTCCTCAAGCACGCCTCCCCATACAGCAGAGGTTTCTGACTAGCGGTGAGGGTCTAATGAGTCACATGGGGACACTATTCCTCATTACTAGAGTAAGAAACAATAGAAATCAATATAAATATTATAAAAAATATGAATAAACTAATAAACATACAAGTGGAACATCTCCCAACTAGGTAAAAACCATTATTCAACATTAACAATGTCATGAAATACTAGTAGTGCAAGTGAATAAAACCCAAAAAATTAAGAAAATATGCATATTCACAAACTTATCTAGACTCTATGTTAGGGTCTATCTCCATGTACATCCCAAGCCCAAATTAACATGCTAGAAGAGGTCCCTTTCCCTTGTCCTAACCTAAAACCAAGAAATCATTTTACATACCCAAGGATGGCCTGATCACAGTGTGAGTACAAAACTCAGTAGGTGACAACCAACAATGTCTAGAAAATATATTGTCTAAATGATAGTACATGCAAGTAAAAAATGAATTGTAATTAAACATAGTATAGTTCATGTTCCATTAGTTTCCGAGATTCATTTAATTAATGGCTAGAATTTACACCAATTCATTTTCTTATACCAATGTATACACATGTTCATTGGGTTGGGCATATACATCATATCTACTAGGGTCTATGGAAATAAATCATTATGAATAGGGGAAATAAGTCAAGTCAATATCTCACTAGGGTACAAACATCACATCAACACATGATCCTCACCTCTAAGCTTCAGTCCGGGTGGAATGTAACTATTAGGGGAATAGAGCCTATGTCCCCATCCTAAACCCATTCATTTTTTGGTGGAGTTTAGAGCCTCAGTCTAAATAAACACATGGGCATAGAACCTAATGTCAATACCCCACTCTTCCAATCCATGTGCAAATTATTATTTATCATGTCACCAAACCCAAACAATTACACATCCAATAATATGCAATTACTTTTGGATTCACTATACATAACAAAAATCATGGGAATTAATGATATTCCAAAACCCATTAATTCATTTACCATTTACCATTCATATCCATTTATCCAAATTCATATTCTTGTTCCTTAATCCTTTATCTATCTTCAACAACCCCTCTTCCTTGGAAAAATTTATTAATGACCCAACATTTACCCATTTACCTATTTATCATTTCACAAACATTCACCCACTTCTGTGATTCACATACATTTCTCACATCTCATAACCCAACCACATGTTGCATTGAACCATTATGTGTGCTAGAATTCCCTTGTATTAACCCAGTCAACATATTAGTCAATTTTCTTATTAAAACCCATTAACATACTCCCCATTTCCCATTCCATCATCAAAATATGACTCACCTTTTAATATTCCCTAATCCTCTTAGGAAAATTTAACCAAATTCTATAAAATTGTTGACATAATCCCCTTCATAACATTTTTTTTGTTTCCATGTCAGGTCAAACAACCCCTAATGTTTTTTTCACCCTAGGAATATCTATTATAATTACATATAAAACATAATAAAACCTAAAAACACGTTCTACATAGGCTTCACACTTTCCTTGGAAACCATCCACTTGACTCTACAACTCTCTAGGTCTGGGATTCCCAGAGCACCAAATGGGGTTCCCTAAAATGGTCAAGTACTCTTTTATGCATCCCAAAAGGATTGTGAGGGTTTTTATTTGCCACATAGACACCCATATTTATGAAACACTTTAACAAAACCAAGATCACAAAAAGGGAAAACAGGAATACCAAATTCTATGCACAAATCCAAAAATAAAACAATGGGATAACACTTAAAGCCCACCTACCTCGATTCTGATGATGAACATACTCCAAATAATAGCATTTGATCAGGATTCAAACACCCCTTCAATCCCCAAATGATATTCAACTAGAAAATTCGGTTTTAGGTCATCGAAAGGTGATGGGAAAAATATGAAAACCCGACCTTGAAAGAGGAAGCAAGGGGAAGATTAGACTTACCCAGGGATTCGATCTGCCACCAAAGGCACTCAAAGTGGCCTAGAATCAAAGAAGAATACCCTCATGGAAGCATGGGTGATCCCAGTTCTTCACTAGGGTTTCTAGGGGAGAGATAGATGATAACCCCAAGTTGGGGTGTAAAATCCCAAAGTGATTTTTTTTAATTTTCAAATAATTGTAGGCCACACAGTTTACCTGCACCATTTGAAAAACTATGTGAAAATTTTGCGCGAGTCACTGTACAAAAAGCCCCCTTCTCCTGGTTTCTTGGGGATTACAAAAAATTTTCATAATTGTGCGCCAACCATGAATAAGCCTCTTTCCATGTCTTTACAGTTACTTGGGATGTTTCGCACAGGTTTCACTAATTGTGAAAAATCGGTACAACAACCTCTAAACTCCGTTTTCAACTTGTTTTGTGTCCCGAACTCCCGTAACACCCTATAGTCTTTATATTAACTTTTTAAACATTTATTTATCCCAAAATAATGTAAATAAACTGAAACATAAACAAGGACAAACCTTGTGGACAAATGGGGGTCTTACAACCTCCCCACCTTATAAGGAATCATCCACGAGCCGCTCTTCCGAGCATCACCAAACATCAGTAATAAGAGATCAATCCACAAGGAATGTTAGTCAATTCCATCATTCCATGTTTCTATATTTACATCACAAGGCCATCGAACATGGATCATGGGCCCAGTCATTCCCCTTAATACATCCTTTCCACAACCCACAACACAAACCAGAAAAATCTTCAAGGATGCATCCACTTCAACCATACCCACCATTAGAACTTCGGAGAGAAAAAATAGGCAACATCACCCAACTCACAGTACATAGAAACCTATCACACAATATTATCATCACATAGGAACAAATTAGCACCCCATCAAACCGATCATATACACAAATCATGACTCAAATCACTCAGTGTCATTTTTTCTCTGTTTTCCAAACTCAAATGGAGACCAAACCCAATATCACTTGAAGTAAAACAAATGAAACTTCCAACCATATTTCCAAACAATTTCACTCCACAATTTTACAACCATATGCAACCCATAACTCTCAGGTACTCTACAAACAAAACCCATTCCAATGCTCTCTATCTGGGCTAACTCACCCGAATGGGGACCACTCAAGTTATTCCAACCCAAAAATCAATCTCATTGTCAACCAACCATTTATATAGTATAGTTCATTCCACCATATTATTTTACATTGAATATCTACTTATGATGAAATACCACTCGATCCTGAGCCGAAATTGACATCACCGAATGTGTTCTAACTAGCTGTGCCCCAACATACATTGGAGAATTACTTAGTTTTGGCATCTAGTTACACCTTCAAAAACATTAATAAGGACATTTATACCCAATCAATTAAAGGACTAAGATCAAAATGACCTCCCTCATGTACAAAATTATTTCAAAGTGGAATTTTATGCCACAACATTAACCCTGTGGTGGGTAACTCTTATCACACCCATTCAAGATTACCATCATATGTCGGGCCTCCCATGAATGTATTTCCCCAAAAAACACACCTTCCACTGATGGTACGCTTCCCCTTTCTCAACTTCCCAAGGTGATTCCTGACTGGTGGCCTATCATTATCATCCAACACACAAAATTGAGGTAGTCCTTTTGATTCTGATATAATGTATCTTGGTTTTTCAACCACATAATCCCTGAGGCAGGATCTACATGTCAACCAACAACCAAACAATTCCTAACAACATGTTCATCCATGTGACCACCCTCACCTCGAGTGCCACCATTGAGTGAAAGCATATTACCACACTTCATCCACCATTTTATTTTCCACTCAAAACAACTTCAAGTCATCCATTAATCACCATCCAAATAGGTGATTCAGGAATCCATTTGATACAACCCATCGAAAAAAAACATAAAATTATCATAATCAATAAGGTGACATTATGAAAGAACCTGGGACAACTATAAAATTCATTACAACTTGGGGTAATTTGTATGCATTGACACAACCACTAAATCATCTCCCTTGATTCATATTCTGATGTGCCTAAACCGCTAGGCTAGCCTCCCACATGGTCACCCTTGATTTTTCTTAATCTATCATTGGGTAACCACAAATCTAGTGGAATAACCAAACATTAACCTTCCCACTTATACTTCTAGGAAAAAACCACACTATACAACACTCATATTTCAACTATCAATGTCCAAAACATCTATATGTGCGAGACACACCCAAAAAAACTATAGACCCTATAAGATCACTCAAATAGGTCACATGAAGGTTTAATGGTACCAAATCCTTATATTTCAGTCACAACTAGGAAAATCCATTCGTCCCATCCCAAACAATACATATCATGAAATGAACATGAAAATTCTCATAAATTTCACTCTCACCCCCATTCTAATGCACACTATTCCTAACACACCATGGGACCATTTTCTCAATGTTTTATCCCGAAGGTATACATATTCATCAGTACTACAAGGAAACATCCTCTATGGAATTGAAAACACAACTTTCCAGGTATTTACTCACTTGGACACCAATACCCAAGCATCATCATTAGGGTCTAGCATGCACTCTATACGGTCACAAACCACAAGAGTCTCCTCACTCACATTATCAAAAAATTCCTCATAACCCAATGGATACAACACAACAAAGGGTTCCCTAAACACACCACCTAGGATACCTCGTAACCAACAAAGGCCCCACAATATAAATCTAAAGTCTCGAACTGGGGTTCTCTCACTGCCCCAACCTACACATACAAGAGTCAAACTAAAAACACAAATGACACCCACCCTTGAACTAAATCATTCTCATATTAATAATATCGTTCAACCGATGCTTTCAATAATGACAGATATTATTTAACCACAAAGGGATATAATCTCACACTATTAACCTTAAACAAACCATATTTATATTTTATATGAACAGTCATCATCACACATTGTACCCTACCCTCTACATACCTACCATAGGTCATGGTAAAGATTGGGTAACCAATTTAGATAATCCCATGTTTTTTTCACAACTATTGAATACAATTATTCTTTTACGATACAATACATTCTTCTCATCCACATTTCCCATTTAACAACATGTTAAAATTATCATTTTAACTCACTGACACCTTCCATTAGAAAAAATTATTTAACAATTTTATTGTCATTATGCAATATTTCTCTTTTGGACACATATCCAACCATTACAATTTATCACAACCCAAAATTTTACCCCATTCAGAACATTTATTTATACATGATATTTCTTAACAATTAATTTTCATTCTTTTCATATACCCACTTTCATTACCATTATTAGGTATCATTTTTTTAGGATTTATCATCTAAATTCATTCAAATCTCTATGCCCCACACACCTATTCCATGTGTGTTCCTATGAGGATACATGTCACCTATATAATTAGGTACCTAATATGATGTAGGAATGCACAACCTCATTCTATCGCTGAAATGAGAAAAATATCATAAATTAGTAAAATAACATAACATGTGCATCGCCAATAGTAAAATAACATTCAAATGAAACAACACACATTAAGAACATAAATTCCCACCCAAGGTGACTTTGGGTTTCCCTCGTACATGGGTTTATTACTCCCAAGAAAGATCTCATTTCAAAGGCCCAACACATCCTAATCTCTAGTCTACCATCCCCAAAATATAAATAAAAAGAAAAAAACTACTATAATACCACTTTGTAATGTCCCCATCCTAGGATCCACTAAAATGGTCCTGGAGCCGGGTTGTCACATGACCTCATGCATGCTTCCTCGTACAACAGAGGTTGTCGAATAGTGGTAAGGTCCTAATGAGTCACGTGGGGATACTATTCCACCATTAAAATTGTAAGAAAAAACTAGAAACAATATAAATGGTGGAAACAACATGAAACAACTATTAAAAACAAAACTCGGACAACTCTCTACTAGGTATAAACCGTAATTCAATATTAACATTGTCATGAAATACTAGTAGTGAAAGATAAAAAACCCAAAAAATTAAACAAAATCAAAATCCGCAAATTGATACCAACTCTAAGTGTGGATCCATCTCTATGTACATCCCAAGACCAAGTCAATAGGATAGATTAAGGCCATTGCCCTTGTCCTAACCTACAACTAAGAAATATGCTCAGGTACCCAATGATGTCTCGAGCATGGTGTGAGTACGAAACTCAGTAGGCCACCACCAACAGTGTCTAAAAAATATCTAGTCTAAAAGATATTTCATTCAAATACAAAATGAATTTTAATTAAAAATGGGGTAGTTCAGGTTCCATTAGTTACTAAGGTATATTTATTTCACGACTTGCATTTACCCCAATTCGATTTCTTATACCATTTTTAAAAATTTTATTTATGTTAGGCATAAACATCATTAGTACTAGGGTCTAAATAAAACAATCACTATGCATGTGGGAAATAAGTCAAGTCCCTATCTCAATAAGGATACACACATCACATCAACACATGATCTTCTTCTCGATACCTCATTCTAGGTGGAACGAAACCATTAGAGGAATAGAACCTCCCTCCTATTCCATAAACCATGCATTTTGGGGACTTGTTTAGAGCATCGGTCTATCTTGACCAGTGTGTGTAGAACGTCAGGTCAACACCCTACTATTACAAGACATTCTCACATTATTATTTTTAAATTCACCACAACCATACTTTAACATAACCAAGAATATTTAATGCCTTTAAGATTCACAATACATAATAAAAACGTGGGAATTGATCCTACGTCACAACCCATTAAAACATTTACCATTTATAAATCATATCCATTTACCCAAATACACATTCATGTGCCTTAACATTTATTGTGTCTTAGACAAATAATATACATTGGAAAAATTCATCAATGTAAATTTTTTTACCAATTTAGGCAATTTATAATTTCAAAATCATTAACCCACTTATTTATTTCAAATAAATTTGTTATATCTCATAACCCAACCACTTATTTCTTTGAACCATTATGTGTGACACAATTCACATGTATTAACCGATTAAATGTATTCAACCATTTCATTATTTAAATCCATTAACATACTCTCCCTTTACGAATCCATCATCAAATTTCAAGTCCACCATTTAATATTCCAGAATACTCTTCAGAAAATACAGCCAAATTCTGTAAAATAATAGACATAATCAAATTAGATCCATTTATTCTGGTTCCTTGTCATGTAAAATAGTCCCTTATGACATTTCACCTGAGGAATATCTATTTTCATTCCATTTAAAACATAATAAACCATTAAAAACTTGTTCTACATGGGCATCACACTTTTCTTGGATATCCTTAACTAAACCCTACCACAACATAGGTTTGGGATTCCTCGATCACCCTATGGGTAAACCTAAAATGGTAAAGTACTCCTCCATGGATCCTAGGGGGATTGGGAGGGTTCCAATTGGCCAATTAGACACCCATTTTTATCAAATAATTAAATGGAATAGAGAACAAAAAATGGTAAAAACTAGAATACCAACTTCCATGCAAAAATCCAAAATAAAACTATGGGATAATACTTGTAGACCACCTACATCGATTCTGATGATGAAATAATTCCAAATCATAGCCATAGATCTGAATTCAAACACCTCGTGAATCCCCAACCTAGATTCCACCAAAAAAAGCAGGGTTTTAGATCTTTAGAAGGATATGGGAGAATGAAGAAAACCCTAATCTATAGGAGGAAGCAAGGATGATATTAAACTTACTAAGGATTAGATAAACAACCAATGACACTCCAAACAAACTAAGAAAAAATTATAATCACCTCTTGGAATCATTGGTTGTCCAATATCATCATTAGAGTTGTAGGGGTAAATAGGTGAGAAACTCGAGCTGTGTTTTAAAATCACAGAGTTTCAATTTTATAAAAAATTTCAAACTTTTTGAGATGCATGTTTTACCCACATAGTTTTTCCAAACAGTGCACAATCCATTCGTGAGCCCCTATCTGAAAACACCCCGTTAATATGGCAACCTATAGATTATTTACGGTTTTCATAACCATTTTCCATTTGTTTGTAAGTCTCTAGTAGTGTCTTCGTGGTTACCAGGGATGCACTGCATGGTTTGAAATAACAATGCACAAATGGTGCAATATTCCATGAAGTTGCATTTTCATCAATTTTCATGTGCAGAAGTCCCAGAACACCCACTAGTCTTTACATGAACATGGGAAAAACTTATTTTGCCAAAAATAACGGACTTAAATAGAATCATAAACAAGGACATACCTTAAATAGAAACCAGGGTCTTACAGCTATAGTCAAAATTTCTACTTGTGAATGTTTCTACCATATTCATGGGATTAATAAATATATTATTAAGAGATTTGTGGGATAGTTTCATGATGGATATTATTGAAAAATAATAAGTACTATACATTTTAGGATGAGAAATTTGAGCATCTATGTAATATTTTGGGTTTGATTCATCGTTATTAGTTCCTCAACATGAAATATAAGTGTGAGTTATGGGTCTGTGAATTTAATTTAAAGTGGAATATCATGTACCACAATTTTATATGCATGGAGCCCTTAAAGTAATATGTGTTCATTTTATGTAATGAATCAACAAATTTTAAAGATTTGTGGAGTTTCCTTGGTGGTATGTATATTATAAACTGTTCATAGAGAATTTCCCTTAGTTTACGACTCCATTGATAAATTTTTCAAAAACAAATTAGGGGTTCTTGTGAACTGATCTGGGCCAGTGATATTTTAAGAATCTATAGTAGAATTTGTTCAGTACTATATTTCATCATATTCAAAAATAGGGTGTTTATTTTGAGTTTTTTTTGTGATGCATCGTGTCTTGTTTTGGGATGTTTTAAGATTTAATATAGTTTCATTTTTTGTATGTTTCAAAAATGTTTTCTCTCAATGAGAATACGTATTCCACTCAAGATCTTTATTTTTTTTAATTTTTTCTTTAAGATATTGTGATATTAAATCATTAGATATAGATTTGATATTATCATATACTATTAGAGACTATCATATTTATTTCTCCCAGTGTGGACTAAACATATGATAGTAATGGTGGATGTAATTTTGAATGATCTCATATTTTAGATTTATAATACACTAGAAAATGATGGTGATATTACTGATGTTCTGAGTAATACATCATTTAGTGGTTTTTTATGAATATTGTGATTCCAAAAGATTATTGGATTATCTCATATTGATGAATATTGATGTGGGGGAGGTTGGTAGTAGAGGTTACCTTTTCTTAGTGAATATGTGGTCAAAATTTGAGAATAAGGGGTAGGATTTGTAGTTAATGATAATGAGGTATTAGTCCTAGGAAACCAATTTGTCATTAGTGATGATCCTAGTGGTTGTTTTGAGAATGAAAATTAGGGCCTATTATTCCATTGGAGAATTTTCATGACTTTAGCAATTTGTGAGTTGTCTCTTCATGAGTTCCATATCAAATAATTAGTTGTATCTCCTAGTGTTACAAATATTTAACTAGCTCTAATAGATCTATTTTTTTGTGGAATTATATAATGTAATAATTTATAGAGTTTTTGTATTGATGATCGGTCTTCTTGATGGTGATGGTCAAGAACCATGCTCTTGGTAGATTTCTCTATCTAATTCCTTTTCATCTATTGAATGGGGAGGAAATATCAATGTAAATGGAAAAATTTTTAACATGATCACAGTTGAATTTTATTTTATATGGGTGATAGTGGACCATATGAAGATATAAACCAGCTATATATTGATCAAATAGTCTACAACAATGGAGATATTGCTAAAACTAAACCTAGGGGAATTGGTGAGTCTCCATGGAGTCCTATGGATGATCATCAATGATCATGATCCATGTTTTACCTCCATGGTGTTGATAGGTATCAAATATAATTTTTTCTCATATATTTTCCATATAAATACTTTCTATTCATAGATCAATAGTCATAAAACATGGACTATCTAGACTCAAAATGAAAATTTGGGTTTTTAGTCCTATATTTTCTATTTTAATTGAAATTTACCTATCTTTGACCGAGTTATCATAAAAAAATGTTTTTCACTCAACTAGTGGTGTCACAACATAGCCCACTAGTGGTCCTCTTGGATAGTTATAACCAAGATGTGACTACACTAATCATACATCAAATAACCCAAAGGCTAAATTCATGCACATAGTAAGAATATCCAACACATGGGAGACAATAGACTAAGTTGAATATCTAAATTCACACATCTCCAAGATAATACAATGCTGAGAATGTAAAACAATAGTTACTCTAAATAAAATGAAAATATCTATCCCACATCAAAATGTATCAAAATGTGTTGTAAATAGGTTAATTTGAAAAAATAAATTCTTTATAATTACTATAATAGATTCCAACCATCTCAGAATGATGGGACTACTATCAAATGAAACATTCATTAAACACTATGTCTACCTAGCTGAATTTAACCTCCACATGTTCCTGTTCCACTTATGGAAAAAATCAAAATGCATCTAATTTTTATGAGACACTAAATTTTCAGGTAAACCCCAAGAAGATATGAGTATAATAATACCATATTGTACCTAATGAAATTACGAAGTATAAATAATAAATATTATTGATCTCAATAAAATATACATCAACAAGATAATATATAAATAAATAGTAAACATCCAGATATAGTAAAAAAACAAGTTTCATGGGGTCTAAACAATGTTTTCTATCCATAGGATACTCATCGAGGTTTCAAGGTAATTATCATTCTGAGATTACCCCATATATGATATATTTTTTCACTGATTACTCAAATCCAAGAGGTCATGATCATCTCGTTGTTTTCATATGTACTAACTAGATTAATAATGATATCACCATCTAGGTAGGGGTCATACATTAGTCCCTAGGGGACACAACAAATCATACAAGATTATCCTACTAGATAGGGAGTGTATTCCCTATGCAATGTGGTCATACTGATACACGTAACACCACCACGGTGTCATAGTGGATCCCACTATGGCCCCATAGGGGGATACACCAAACTACAACTGATATTGACCACCTACTGGGGATCAAAATCCTATGTCTATGAAATAGCATCATACTATAATATCTTGGGAAGGTAAAAAATGAAACATAATCAACTAAACCTGAACTACAATGAACAGACAATTGCATAAATATCCTCATAGTGAGTACATAATGTGTGATGGGGGTACATGTCATGTAATTCCAAACCATGGATTGTCTGTGTCACGAAATATCACATGACAAGTAATTATATAAATACACGATGTTTCCTCCATGGATTCATGGTGTGTATATGTAAACTGAAATTCCACTCAATCCATTTTCCAATTCCATTTTAATCCTTAAAATTATGAGTAACTTCAATTCACACCCATGTATTGTGGTTATTCCCATGTATAGGGAATTGCCTCAGTACTATGTCATACTTCTGTACACTACTCCAAATCATGTACTTGGATGTGTTGGTTCTTGTGTACTTCTTGAGTACATAGTATGCCATTATCATTGGGTCACATAGTGTTTTAAAAGGGTCACACATCATGTGATATTAATTTTTTGGGGGGGAAACCATGTTTTGCAGCCTATGACCCACACAATGTGTGTTTATTGAGTGCATAATGTGTAACATATATTTATATCAAGAATTTATAGATCATTAAACAAATCATGTTGGCACTCTAATGATTGACCCAACATATAATAATTCATGGAAATATAATACATAGGGTTAACCTTTCTCATTATCTTTGGTGGAAAGATTCATGTCAGATCCAGCACTCATAAATCACCTCATGTCAATCCATATTGTCACTAAACACCAAAAATCACAACATAATCCACCGAAATATGTTTTATCCTCCCTTTGACACCCACTATAGCCATCACACTAATATTACTCTATTGATCTTGAACTGAACCCATGATATTATTCTATTTTTCTTGAGAATAGTCACACATCTATCAAGTACCTAGTATTAATCAAACCACAATCCAATGAAATTTTCCCCAATGAAAAAGTGAAGAACCATGGAATAAAATATAAAACTATAAAGTAATGAATTTACCTTACCGGTGTTCAGGATGTCCCAGATTCCCTTCTTTTATACTAATTAATGAATAATAATATTATTCAACAAATATAATTCTCCAAATCCCAATAGAAATCATCTCAAACCTATACAAATTATCGAATCACGAATCGTAATATTTATGGATTTGATTCGTGATCATAAATAAAGAATTAATGAGGAATAAATAAATATAAAATAAGATCCAACCTCTGGTTTGATCAATCACTGATAAGTAATACTCACATGTTATAATAATATCTAGATCCAAAACATTATTTTGTGAAATGATCCTTGAGCACAATCTCAATTTTCTAACATTTACCAAGTCCTCTTCTAAAGGATCATATCACAATCCTAGGGTTATGATTCTAATCCTATGATTGTGTTATTATATTATATTTATATTGGTATTCGAGGCTATTGCAAAAATAAAATAAATTGACTAATTAACGTATCAAATATTCATTCTTGTGATATACTTCTTAAAAACACCCAATGTAGACATAGAATATGCCACTCCTATTGTAAAATCCATGTTTGGAACTCAATAGATGTATTTAATATATGTTTTGAGAGTCTTTTATGGAGTTATTTTAATTTTTATGGAAGAGTATGTGCACGTGTTATTAAAATATTTAATTTATTCAAAACATCAATTTCTAAATTACTAGGCCCTAAAATCCCAAGTCTTATCCGTACCTATGAATTAAAATATTACTAGATATATTTACAAGAATTACTTTAAAAAAAATTCAAATTCACCTAACCATTGGAATTTTCATCTCATAAAATAGAGAAATACTACCCAATAAAAATGTGGGGGTTGAGATCTAATTAGGGCCCCCAACATTAAGGTGTTCTCCTTAAGATTATCATAGTTAAGTTGAACACACTAATAGGGAATCACATACCCATAGTGGATATTAAACATATTATCCTCAATCTCCAGTAGGTGCTTGAAAAAGGTACTGCCATCCTTGCTTTCAATTACTTCCTAATTTATTATGTGTGATGGGTCATTCATATACCTCTAATATTTGGTGGTGTAGAAGATGTCATGTAAAATGTCTGATAGTGATAGTGGGTCCAAGTAGATTTCAACATCGCTAAGCCTGCACAGTATCTAGAATGTGTTGATGAATCATGAAGAAAACATTCTTACCCAGTGAAATTTACTCAACCTATGTCATGGTTAGACATTATGAAAACACATTCTCTCACTCCATGATCTCCAAATGCCTCAATTGATAAATTTCATATGACATATAACATCATTGTTAGGTCCCCACCCACTAAATGATGATCTGTACCTTCTCTTGTTTAGCTTGCTCCATCATTGGGACCATAAGTGCTGACTCCCTATAGTTAGTCTTGCATAGTGGCGATTGGCAGGGTCACCCATACATGGCCTTGAATGATGTGATGATTATGGTGTAATGGTATCTATTTTTTAACTCCACCAATAGTAGGTTATAAGCCTAAATATGGAAAAACATAAACATCAAATACCATATCATTTCCTCTAAGACATGAATAGTTCAATCATTTTGGCCATCATTCTATGGGTGAAACAACATTCTCAAACACAAATGTGTCCTGAAGGCCACTTTCAATCCTCTCCATATTCAGGTCATGAAGCATGAATCATTGTATGAAATTACTATTATGGTAACTCTATGAAGTCGTAGTTTTTATTGAATTTAATGGATTCCCAAAATCTCTACTAAACACCTCTCTCATATATCTAGGATGTGGTTTGACTATTTGAGTCTGTATAAATCATCATCATCATTTATTTATTAGAGTGTGTATACAATCACTCAGATGAAAAAAATTTATCTTATTAAATTTGGTAACCACATAACTATTTCCATAGATATACCATTCCATATACAGTCTAGCACCTTAAGGGGATGGGAAAAACTAACTGGAGTCTAGTGATCAACCTTTACCAACTAAAAATAGATTCATCGAGAGACAATCTTTTCCACACAAATGTACATGCATGGATACTGAAACTAAACTTGGTGGTACTGGTTCATATTTTCCACACATGGATATGCACCCAAGTTGGATGTATGAAACTACCTAGCCACTTCATCTGATATTGGTTCTGATACCATAGTCCTTCATCTAAAAAAGACGATTTTACACCCACCATGATATTATCTATCAAGGCCACATCCAGTTGATATCTTAATAATAAAGGACTCACATTCTATATCTCCATTTCTAACCTTGTTAATTATATAGAAATGATAATAATACCATCAAACATATATTTAAATAACCATACTTGTCCACTACGGAATATTTTAGTTAGGGTAACTACCCTAAATCATTAAACTATTAGTGCAACAAAGATCTCTTATTGATATTATATGCCCCCACATTCTCCTTCTAAAGAGTATAGACTATCTTGATGCCATAATCTTGGAGGAACTCACACTATCAAATGTATCTCATGTTATGATCCTTCAATGTGAATATATAATTAACACTCATATTGTTAGATTATATATGAAACTGATCTTCTATAAGTTAGTGTCACTACATAAATAGGGAGAATATGATGGAAATAATCTCATGATCCTGGGATGAATATTTATTCTTGTATAGTCTCAACTACTAAGAACAATAGAAGATACCAACCTAACTCTCCAATAGAACCAAACCATTTCTAGTCCCTATGGAATAATTTAAAACAATATACTCAACACACAACTCCATAATTATCAAGATATTGTCACTCATCAACAACTTATTTTACTCTTAAAAAGCCATCTAAAACCTCCACATACAAACCAAAGGCTCTCCATTATAGGAAAAAGTCTTCAAAGGTTATGATATCCTATATAAATCGGGCATTAATCAAATACAGTATCCTAACAACCCTATGAATATATGAACCTTCTTCATGGTCATTTGAGGAATTCAAGCTAACAATTCCTAAAAAATCAATAGATCAACTCATTTTCCTTCTACTGACATAAGACGTCCCAAAAATTCAAACTCCTGAATCAAGACATTTTGCATTTTTAACTTACTATAAATATAATTATCACATAGTATTAAAAGGGAAATTTTCAATTGTCCATCATTCTCCTACTCGAATGATGAGTATACTAAGATGTTATCTTTGAAGATCACCAAAAACCCATCTAACAAATCTAGACTAAATCGATTCAGGTGTCTAACGAACACTTTAAAATAATTCATCAAAAAAGGATTCTACATGCACTCATAGTGACTATATAGACTTAATAATTATGTCTATGATATGTTCACAAGCATTTCTTGAAGAAATCGATTGATTTTTCTGAGTTCAATCATAGAGAACTGTTTCAACCCTCTCATTTGATCAAAGAGTTCGTCAATCCATAGTAGTGGATACATAATATTTATGGCATCCTATTTAAAGTGATGATAATATATGAAAGTACTAAAGATGTTTTTCTCATTATAGTAGCAAAACAGTATGGATTACCAAGGGGGAAACACTAGGTCTCACAAAACCCTTCCTCTACATGTCCTACAATTAAACTATCAGCTCTTTAAATTCATTGTGATCTATATGGTATATTTTTATGGTCATTGGGGTCATCCTAGTAAGTATGTCAATTTATATTTCTATCTATCAATGGTATGTTATTCTTATCACATCCCCATGAAAGATTTCATGATTCTTCACCACCAATATAGGAAACTACAATGCCATAGAATACACAGCTCCAAGAGTCATTATAGCTAACTGGTGAGTAAACGACTACACCCATCTTTTTTTTATCCAATCTTGCTCAGAACTAGTTTCCTTATCACATATGATGGAAAAACTCATAACATCATTATGGTCACAGTGAAAATCTCATATGAAAGAGACAATCCATCCAAGAAAAATAGATAGCTCATCCAAACCCATGATGAAATTATATGGCCTCATCACTATAAAATATAGAGGCAAAAATTCTGACCTCCAAGATTCATGTCATATTGTTGGAAAAGGTGTGTTTTCATTGAGTCACCTCTCGTTTCAGTCTCTAAGAACAAGGGTTGAGATACCCCCTCAAAATAAATCTATACAACTAGAAAAAGATAAGTGGAGAGGAATGAGTTTCTTGTACCCAAGTATAAAAGTATTTAAAATAATATTTAGAAGACCCATATTATATCTATAATCTTGTTTGGAGACTCATGGTCATAGACCACAACTTCTTTCCATTATCTCATCCCTTAACCACAAAATCCATAATCCCAACACAGGACACCTTGGGGTGGTGCTAGAAATTGGTAAAACCACAAACCACCTCCATCTTCTCTACCTGCTCCTATGAAACATTATCCACCATATAGACCTACCTTATCCTATCACTATCTCTTTATATTTAGTACACATTTTTGAGGTATATAACCCCTATTTATTTATTTATATGTGTATAATGTGGTGGGGTATCGTATGGGGGCGTTTAGAAGGGATTTGGGATGGTTTGGAGGATTTTATAGTGGTGGGATAGTATTAACCCTACAATAAACCTAGGTAACCATATACTGTGAGGTAGTGGAAAAGCTGTGCGAAGATGGTTAACGTGAAAATCTGGAAAACCATGCAGTTAACCCAGGTAAATATTGCTATGATAGGCAATGTGATTCTATACAGTTGGTAGATGATTTTTCAAACCATGAGAGAAAACATGTTGGTGAAACCCTTTGGGATTGTAGTAGTCACACTCATAGCGAACAATTTGTCTAACTGTGTGAGATATTCATGCATGGTATTAAAAATGGGTTTTCAAAAAAAGGGGTCACTCATGATTTATGAAAAAGAACCATTTCCCTTCCCACATGAACCTCACATAGTATTTTCTCTAATAAAGGGTTATGGAACCTCTTCTACTCATCTTAGAGGTGTTTAGAGGGGTTTTCTTGGTGCGATAAAAGAGATTATCCTCCAATAAGTCCCCTCTCTTGGTGTTTTTGGTTTTTCCTAGATATAGTTGTCTATCTCTTTCTATTTTGTAGATCTACATCTGCCTTATGTATATGTTGGGATTTTATTGCATAAAATGTTTAGATTTTAGGTTATTATTTTTAGGATAGGAAATCAATTATGATTTCAAGGATGTTTCACAAGGATTTTTAGCACAATTGTGTGTTAGCCTATTTTTCCATTACTCTATGGTTGGAAAATTCTCATTAAATTCCATTTTGATTTAACTAAATTATTAATTTCATATTAAAGATTTTTTCTTGAAATTGATTGTGATTTGGATGTGCGATGCTTTGTTGAAACATATTTTTGTGATTATTTGGGGATTTTTGGGAAAACGGGTAGTTATTGTGAAATGAGATATCTTATTGTATTTTAAAATGAGATTTTAATATTCATGGATAGGGTGATTATGGATAATTGTTTTTGAAAATTTAGTTTCCATAAACATGTTTTTATTGATGAATGGTTGGAAATGAATAATTGCTTAACGGTTGTACTCAATAAATAGGTTATTTATTGATTTTTATTGGCATGTAATGTTGAAATTTTTTTGGGATTAATTGGTTAATTGGGTGTTTAAAATATTTTTTATATGGTTTTGGTAATTATTTTTTTTTACAATTATGGTATTAGGTTGTATAAGCATTTGTGGATTGGTATGGAAAGTGGGCGTTAAGTACTACCATCAAAGAGATGGAATGTGGGAATGGTGTACCATTATAAAAAGGGCATGAGGATGTATGAAAAATTGTACAGCCAATGGTAACACTGAGCTCAGTTGTGTGAAAGCAAGTATTTTGGTTGAAATGTGTGGGTGGCCATGTATATTGAATTGGGTTATGCCAATATAGAATGAGAATAATGGATAATTACTTGTTTATTTATTTCATTGAAAATTGGTTTGTTTGGAAAATATGTGTTTTGATAAGGGTGAATTTTGATTGCGGTAAATTGTTTCATTATTTTATTGGTATTATAAAAATTTGGTTTATAAAATTTTTCTAACTTGTACCATTCTAGTTGAATGAGTATGGAATTCATTGCTGATAAACTACTGAGTATTGTATTAAACCACTACTTTAGAAATTTGGTAATCTAATGTATTTTGTGTTTATATACATGGGAAAAGGAAAGGAATATCATTTATTTAGTTGTTCATTGGGATGATTGAAAGGTATTATTGTGCATATAGCATGCATCTTGGAGTGGACCTATGTAGTTGTGTCATTATGTCTTTGGATATTTATTGTTTCATCCATTGCACGGTACTCTAATTTGGTTTTGTTATGAGTTTGGATTGGTTTTATTTATTTGGCTTACTAATGGATTCAATTGGATTATAATGTTGACACACATCATGTAGTGTGTTTAGGTAGGGATATTTTGGATGTTTCAATGATGAGGGAAAACTATTCCCTATTTTTTCTTGAATCTGTCAAAATTTATTACTAGCCTTTAACAACTTTTGAACATTGGCCGAGGTCACATAGAACCATATCATCATATTAATTCAATGAGGAGGGGAAGGATGTTACAAGCGGTATTTGTTTTTTCAGTCCTTAACTTGAAAGATAATATGTTTCTTTCGCATTTATGGTTAGTCTTGGAGTTGACAATCGTTATGGGTGTATTACATGAGATGGGATGGTATAAAGGCATAGGATTGTACGAAATGGAAATATATTTCATAAAAGGACATATCTAACCTTTTTATATTGAACTTCATGTTATGAGGGAGTTGGGTACATAAATGATTTTGAGACACATATAAGTGCATGATCTCATTATCTTGTTTTTATCCAATGACATGACCATGTCAGGCATAGTAGAAATGAATTCCCACTAAGATTTCATATTTCATTTTCAAATATGATTTTTATGTGGTGTGAATTTTTAATTTGTGAAAAATTTGTATTTTTTAATATGCACAGTTTGAAAAGGGAATGGTTTCGATATTATGAAAATGGGTATATTTTCAAAACATAGTGGATTTTTTAAAATGGTTGAACATGAAAAAATAAAATTTTTGGAAAGCATGGTTATAATAGCTAGAATGTGATATAGTTTGAAATTTTAACCCTTTTAATTATATGGAGGGATACTTATAGAGATTCTTGTGTTCATAGGAATGGAACTGAGTAGATTTCGTATAGAAAAATTAGAGGATGATGCAGAAAATGTGATTGCACATGGGCCCTAGGTGAACTAGAAGCTACTTTAGATCATAGTGTAGGATTTTAAAGCTATGGGATGTGGGAATATAAGGGATTAACCAAGTAATTTGATCACTCTTTAAGGCTTCAAAACTAAAATCCACCGATTTTTAGGGTGATTAGGAGTCTAAAAGCGTAGAAGTGTGGGTAAAAGGATGAATGAAATCATTTTTTCCATGTAATTTAGGCATAGATAAAAGTGATGTTAGTGGCATACATGTTGGATGAACATGAATATTAGTTGTGGTAGTTAGTGGTATAGGATAAAGGGGTCAATTTATGGCTTGAGAGGACATTGTGGAGTTGTATATAAAACAATTATATCCTCCAATGGACAAAATTCAGTCCATAATGGGTTTCATTAGTTTGAGTTAGGAGAACATTTGGGTGATTGAATATGCTGATAAGTTCATGAACATGGCTTGGATTGTGCATGAGTTCGTGGCTGGTGTGTCCTTGAAGTCATGGATATTTGAATCGTGCATGAGGAGATAAATTTATTCAAAAGTTATGGTTCTATGTATAAGTGATTATACAGAAATAGTGAATAAGGAAATAATGACTGAGATGTATATCATGGGGGATTAAGATGGGTGGAGCAAGTTGGTACACACTTTAAATAGTGGGAACTCAAACCCATGGATCATGTATAAGATGGACACATATAGCTGGGGTGGAGGTATGGATCAGGATCCAACAGAAGGATTGGTGAATCATCTTTAGAAACCTTAGAGTATACCACTGTTATTTTAATTGTGCTTCCATAGGCCACATAAAGAGAGATTGTATGGAACAACCTTGATCATGACATAACATCATGAAGATGGGGAATATTCCACATTACTTTCCTAATAAACTATTTTCTGGTGCTTATGGCACTCTTTAAGGGTCATTGGAATCTTATACATCTATTGGGTGGGGGAAGAAGCATACCCATCATCAGCAAATCTAATTTAGTTATGGATCTTCATGTAATACCACAACTCCAGAGAAGGGAACATTTCACCAAGGGAATAAAAAGTATAGTGTGGAAATCATACTATTGTTTGGATCCGAGAAGGTTGTGGTGGATGATCAGTCAATACCACCCATAGTGCAAGGAATGATTCTTTTTAATTCTACCTAATGCATGTGTTGTTTGAAATGGGTATGTCTCATTATTTCATTACTACTTATGCAGTTTATATGATGATTTTAAGTGTGGAAATGAATCCATTAATTTTAAAACATCAAACTCTTGTATGTCAAAGATACTGTCAATTCTTTTTGTGTTGATCATGTTGTATAGTTATAGATGGGGTCAAGATGAGGATGTAATTATCAGTTGTGTAGATGGATTAATATATTATAATCCTTGGAATGAAATGAATGAAAATGTATATTTACCACATCGATTGATATGAACGAACGGTTAGTTTCATGAAATATGATGGAATGTATTATATCATTAGAGGAGAGAAAACTTGTTATGTTGGGTGTAATGAGCATGTAAGAAAAAATAGTTGGGAGGATATGGGATCCATTTGTGGACATGTATTTTTCATCGATGGAATATGTTGGGATAAGAAGCCATGTGGAAGATTTTGATCAGTTTGTGAAATTATTTCCTAAAAAATTCTTAGGGTTTCCACCGATGAGGTAATTGGTGATTATGATTGATCTCCTCCCAGGGACCAGTACTATATCACTTTCGTCATACCCAATGGAAACAAAATAATTGGGGGAATTTTAACTACTGATAGAGGACCACGAAAAAAAAAGAATACATCCAACGTAACATGTCTTAGTCTGATGTACTAGTTTTTTACATCAAAAGGATTATGCATATCTTCGGTTTTTTGTTGACTGTCGTATGTTTAACCATGTTATGATAATGATTTGATATCCGCTCCTGTGAATTGATGGCTTGTTTAATCAGTTGATGGGAGCTCATGGGTTCTACATTATTGACTTGTGATCAGGATAACATCAATTGCTTGTGCTGAAGGAGGATATCCTCAAAATTGACTTCGAGACATGATATGAAAATTATTAGAATGTCATTATCCCCCTTGGTCTTACAAATGGACAAGGTTTATTTACGGAATTTATGAATTATATATTTTCTAAATAGCGAGATATATCGTTGTGGTATTCAATGATGGTATACTGGTGTATTCAAGGACATGGTTGGATAAAGTGAAACATTCTACAGTAGTGATAGGAATACTGAGAGATCATTGGATGTAATCCAAATTATCAAAGTGTGATTTTTTAGATATAATAGGTTCATTTTCATTGGACATTTTATTTTTGACAGATTTTTTTTAGTGGGTCAAGAGAAGATATTGTTTTTTTTCCTATAAAATTGAAAATAATGTTTTGGAGATGCAATTCATCCTTGGTATAGCTGGGTATTATTGATGCTATTCTCATAAAATATCATGATTAGCTTCCCAGATGATCACTTTGAGAAGGAATAACATTTCATTTCAATGGAATGATCAGTTCTATAAGTCTTTTCAAAATCATAAGGATCATCTTTCGTCAACAAAAAATATTGGATTTTCTTGAAAAGAGGATAGGATAGATGATCTAGTACATTTCTTCGGGATTAGGTTTGGGGTGTTTTGTAGAGACCCGAAGCTTGATGTACATGGAAATTACACTATGTTAGCGGAATACATAATACATATCAAAAACAGACACCAAAGGACCGTAATAGTTTAGTGCCTTTGGAAACATGGAACATAAAATTCTAATCATGGTGAAAGATCCTCAACATCTCCCATAAAGATCTTCCACCTTTTTTTTCTTACCTAAAACCTTTTGTTATATCCTGGGGAAAAGAAAACATAAAAAGGGTGAGCTCAAATTCTCATTTAGGGTAAGCATGGATAAAATAAAACAAATAATATACATTTGAACTTAAAAACATGAACATAATGTTTAAACATCAAAAGCTTGAGAAATGACCTAAAACATGGAAGTACGTAAGCCGTAGATCATAAAAGAACATCAATCATGATAAAATAGAATGGGAATAAAACATATAATTGTGTCAACCATTAATCACATGATATGATTTCCATAGTAGCCAAGTCATTGCTGCCAAGACCATCTTACTGGACAAAGTCCCTTTCTGAATCGAGTTCACTCCTCATTCCAGTCCTGTAACACCGAACCGGATTAACTTACCGTTCCATCCATGTCTATATCATGAGATATAAATCTTTACCCAATGCATTGGAGGGAGATATAGGTCCCACCCATCTCATAATGAAATCATTCTTACTTGTGCCACAAAATAAACATACATAACCCAATAAATAAAATGGGTTTCATAAACATCATCCCATCATCACATAATACATATAAAAGAAAGGCATATCATTTCATAATAATAAAAGTGAAACCATGTAATTCATAGAGACATGATACTTGAAACATACACATATGAAATAATGTCATCTTAGATGAAAAATGGTTTTGATAAAACACTTGAAATGAATTCTTGAAGAAAATAACCTTTCTTCTTCAAAATCATTCTCCTTTCACAAAATGTCATGTAATTTTAAAAGAAAAGGATTTTGTTGAAAATATTCATGAAATCAATTGGAAGAAGCTTCATGAAAATAAAGCTTTATAAAACCGTTAAAATCTGTTCATTCCGTATAAGTTAAAAAACATTCAACTCGTACTTTTTCCGGAAAAGTCATAAAGTACCTCGTAAAAGAAATATTCCATTAATACCATGTAGTAAAATTCAAAAATGGGTAAAAAGTATATTAAAAATACATGAAACCATTTTTAGGAAACATGGTCATGGATGAGAACAATAACCCCATTAAATACTTTCAAATATCCAATCTCGGATAAAAATGAGATTTACAAAATTATCCCTTACCTTAGGTCCGATATGCTTCGTATGGATCTAAACTTCCTGTATAATGATTTCAATGATATCATTGACTTATTATATAATCATATTCATTGTTATGATATCATATATGTTTCACGTATGACTTTATATTACCCGTTCTTTTGTAAATTCATTGTAAAAGCAGCGTATTGGGTAAAATCATTTCATTTATCTTATGTGTTTCAACTTGACGTTCTTGATATTATTACTTATAACATGATTTAAATAATTACATATTGTAAAAAATGATTTATATGTAATATATATTCATCATATACACATATATTATTGATCGATAAAATGAATGAAATACACCGTTCATGGAGACGGTAGGCCGTACGTACGCACGAACGCTGTTTTCGTTTCCTTGTTAAATTGAATGAAATTAAATAGATGACAAACATATATGTATATACATAAATACAGTAGCATTATTATGTAATATATTTCATTATTATTCATTATATATATTTTATAATCATTCTTTAATGGTTAATCATGGAAAATGAATCTCATCACGTTCGTGGGGACGGTAGTCCGTACGTACGCACGAGTGATGATATCATTCCCATGATCATGGAATTGTATTGGAGTGTATGTATACTATTTAAGAATCAATATCAATTTACAATAATCATATATAGTCATTATTTACACCATTATACACATCCAAGTAAGGTGGTTGTGGAAAATAGATTACTCCACGACGTGGAGACGGTATTCCGTACGTACGCACGCGCGGTGATTTTGTTTTCTGTAGGATGGATAGATGGTGAAATAGGGTTGTTTAGTACTTATAATAACATATCCGTATATGATTTATACTGATGTTATTATTTCATAATGAAACAACTAAATAAGAAGAAGTGAAAGAAGTAATAGAGTTGAAAGAATCGGTAATGGATATTAACTCTTCTTTGAAGCGCCTCTTTGAGACCACCTATTAGGGCACTAAAATTGGCCTTTGAAGAAGACCAGAACCTCTAGGATGTTTCTATGGAAGTGGAAAAAATAATTTGGCAGGGGTTGGCCATGCTGGAAGGCTAAAAGTGGTGTGATGAAGAGAGGGAGGAGGTTCCCTTTTATAAGGGAGGAGAGGGGCACCTTTTGAAAAACAAAAAATATTATTTTTTTATAAAGTCATTTTCGGTTTTTAATAACTAAAAATTGATTTATTTCTAATATAAGTTGGGGATAGGTCGAAATCCTCTCATCCAATAGAATTTAGACAAGTTTAGGTACCTATTTTATCCTTATCATTTAGATTTAACTTTAAGTTAAATAATTTTACTTTTACCGTGTCTTCTTGTTTTCTTACAATATGATGTTAATAAACATACAATAAAAAGCCAAACTAACCCCAAGTGGTTCATTATTAATATATATATCCTTATCTAAGTCATTTGGCCGAACCTTATAATTTTAGGAATAAAATAACAATTAATAATATAATATTTGTTTTAAAAACTATTTTATGTCAATTTTGACACTATTTGGTACTTGATTTTTGTGAAAATTATAACAGCTTGATTTGTAAAGACCTATAAATTTTATGGAAATTTTTTTTCTTAATTTTATTTGGAATTTTACAAAAGCACAGTTTCTGACGGCACTTGATTCTGAGGCCCGGTGTGTCTGGAATCATTTTCCAAAGTTTGGCTCGGGTACGTTCAGTGAACGGACGAGCGGGTTTTTTTAACTTTTGAACTGGTGCCCAGAATCGAATTCTGAGGGCACCGATGAAATCGCAGCGCCGGTATTCGATTAGAAACTCCTCTTCCAGAGTTTTGTTTGCTCGGGTGTGGTTTTTAATTTTCGGGCTTAAACTTAAGAAATAAAATAATTTTTCGACAACTTTATTTTATTTCACTTAAGCCACTTGGAAGCCACTTGAAGCCACTTAAAAGCGGCTTAAACTGAGTTGATCCGGATATGATGCTATCCAGAAAATATCCTACCCTCTCGGTAGGATATTTTTGAGGTGGGTCCTGCACGAGCCCCACCGTTTCTTTCCGCTAAGTAACGCACCCGCGAAAACCCGTCATTATGTAAGTCAACTGATGCGTTTTCATAATTTTTAAGAGACCATTTAATTGGGAAGTTTATTTCGTAAATTAAATGATTTGTTTCTTTCGTTGAATTAATTGAACGAATTGATGGGTCGTTACTTCCCCTTTTTTGTGTGTCGACATAATAATAAAATAAGACCAACCGGTCTTTTGAAAGTTTGCGCGTTGAGAGGATTTGACAGAATCCTTTTATCTTCTTTCTCCTTCGCGAAGAACGCGAAGAACGCGAAGAACGCGAAGAACGCCGTCATCCACGGAAATCGACGACGCTCTAATCCGAGACGTTCTTCCCCACCCCGATCCCCGATCACCAACCGTTTGAGGTGAGTGATTTCAGGTTTCTTCTAAAAGTTCTTTGTGTTTTAAAATGAAACACGGATTTAATTATTTATTATTAAAATCTGTTGTTTCTTGGTCCGTCGAGTTTTTCGATGCAACACCGGATTCTGTGACGACACGACACCCTTCCGCGACAACGCGACGATCTCCACCTTCCGCGACGAGCAATTCCGCGAAGAACGCTCACGCGCGATGACTACGTGGTAGGGATTTTATTTTTTTGGAATTACCCCTTTTTTTAGTATTCCCTTAAATGTTTCTTTAAAAAGATAAAGAACCGGATTTGCGAACAATTTTAATTTTATTAAAATTGTTGTTTCCTGTGTGAAATAAAAATTCTCCCGTTGTTTATATCTAACGCGGAGGGTGCGGGCCAAAAGAACACGGCCCGACGACCCTCCACCGTTCTTCGTTCTTTTGCGGATTTGACAGGCAACGATGGAGCGTGCCGTAACGGAGGTTTGATGATTCCGCAGTGAAGAACGAGTCCTGGGAGGAGCAACGGCGCAGACGGGAAGAAAATTGGGCCACCGGAGCGACTCCGGCGGCCCGCGGAAGCCGGGGGCGGCTCGGGTCGCCGACACGCCGGTGCCGGCGCCCGGCGCGCCGCCGGACGAGACGGCTGCGGCACCGGCCGCAGCAACGGCACTCGTGGGACGCGGCTAAAGCCGCGTCCAGCCACCAGGGAGACACCCCGCAGGTGTCGAGGGGGTGTCACGCGGGGGCGGCAGCTCCCCCCCGCGTCACTCGGGACGCGACTTCAGCAGCGTCCTGCTGTCTGGCCGACACCCCGCGGGTGCCGCGGGGGTGTCACGTGGGGCGGCGTCTCCCCCCGCATCGGCCGCTCGGCCGAGCCGGGCCGGGCTGGCCGAGTAAGACCGGTCCGACCGGGTCGGACCATGTCGGACCGGGTTCGGCCGACCCAGGGGGGGTCGGGCCGGGTCGACCCGGGCCCGGACCCCCCGTCTTCAGACAGTTTTCGTTTAAATGGCTGTATCATGAGCTACGGGCCTTCAAACGACTCGTCTTCAGCGGAAACGCGATCCATGGATCGAGGCGGTCATTTCAGTATATCGCATTCAAGGTTTCGGAGTACCTTGAGTTCATCCGGGTTGGTTCGTACACGAAACCAACCGGGCCCTCGGAGTGGAGACGCTCATATCTTGAGCTACGGACATCCGATTGATGTGCCGTCAGCTTTGTTGTTTTCATCTAAGTGAGAAGGATCTTTTGGAACAATCCGCCTGAGGTTTGGACGTAGGTGGAGTACAGTCAGGTTAGTTTTGTCTTTAAAACCAACCGGGCCCCTGGGACGAAAAAGCCAATAACTCTCAGACCGGGCGTCCGATCGACGCGCCGTCTGCGACGTTGAGTTCCTGTTGACGATACGGAACTTTGGGATACATCAACTTCGGACTTTGTTACAGTTGATGTATCAGCCTCTCGGCTCGTCGAGCGGACCCTCTCGAACGAGCTTGTTGTGTGCGGGACCCTAGAGCTGGCTGCGACTGCTACTTCGACAGCGACGACCATGAAGAGATCCTCAGTGGACTGCGGCGACGACCGTGCAGAGATCCTCAGTGGACTGCGACGACGACTGCGCAGAGATCCTTAGTGGACTGCGACAACTACTGCACTCAGCGATCCTACGTGGATCAGTGCTACAGGTCCTGTGTGGGCCCGATCCTGTGTGGGTTCGATCCTGTGTGGGTCAGCGCTCAGCGGTTCTGTGTGAGCCAGCGCCTACAGGTCCTGTGTGGGCCCGATCCTGTGTGGATCATTACGGGGGTTAGTTACCTATTGATCCTTTGTGGGTTTGACGACTTAGATGGATCAGTGATCATCTTTATCGTCATCCGAAGAAGTATACCTGTGTGAACTAAATCTTGTGTTACTCTCCTTTGTGGATTGTGTTGAGCTATCCTTTGTGGATTTACTGTTTACTCTTCTTTGTGGATTGTGTCGAGCTATCCTGTGTGGATTTACTGTTTACTCTCCTTTGTGGATTGTGTTGAGCTATCCTGTGTGGGTATACGTTTTGATTTCCTGTGTGGACTGGGTTGTGCTTGGGCTCGGACGTTGGAGCCGAACATGAATTGATGACTTAGGTATATGTATGGGCATATACCTAAGCTGTGTCAGATGTTACTTCGTGATTGTATCATTCCTTTGTGGATTATCCTTTGTGGATTTCGGGAGACCTTCGGGGGTCTTGGGGTCCCTACTGAGTAGCTTATACTCACCCCTGCACGGGCTATGCCCGCACTATGTTGTGTTGGTTGCAGACGACGGACAACGCTGATCGTGGTGGAGGCGTGCGGAGAAGGACAGTACCAGGAGGTGGATTACTGGGCGGGACGTACTCGGAGTGGACGGCTGGACTGAGGAGCTATGGAGGCTATCTGTACCCACCCTTCAGGTGGGACTTCTAGAGGACGGCTCGACGCTGCAGTTTTTCCTTTCTGTTGTTATTTTTCCTTTCAGTTGTACTTTACAGTTGGGCTTCTATTCCGGCCCCTTTTTACTTTCAGCACAGCTTGTACCATTTTTACTTAGTGTTTACTTTTACGCTTGCTTACTCTGTGGTGCTTGTTTACTTTTCAAAGGCAATGACTTCCCTTTTTTGTTGGGATTTACGCCTTGGTGCTAGTTGCCAGCCCCTGGCCTATGGAAGGCGGGCTTGGGGTAGTCACGGCACGGGCCCCAAGGACGGGTCGTGAAAAATTGGTATCAGAGGCGGTCGGTTCTACCGCAGACTCTGATCTTTCTTCTATGTGAAGCAACATTGTTTAGCGTATTGGGTGTGGTTATCAGTCCAGGGAATCCAGTGTTGGTGCGGCGGCCGACGTATCCGTACACCAGGACCCTGCCTTCTGATTTCCGACTTAATGCACGAAAACATTGATTGCATGTGTTTTTCAAGTTTTCTTTGTGATTACTTGTGTCATCTCACCAGGTATACTTCTCTGACCATGGCGCACTTGTTTCCTTTTCAGGATGGCCCCACAACGGCAGCTAGCTAGGGTTCTGAGAGTAGAGCGCGATGACAGCCCGCCGAGCGACGAGGCCTCGGTACAGGGCCCGTTGACAGCAGAGGCACCGGCGGTACCTTTACCCGCCGAGCCCCCGATGCTTCCAGCACATACCGCTGACGATGCACGACGCCTCCGAGCTCTGCACAAGTTCTAGCGCTAGCGACCACCCAGGTTCCGTGGGGAGACGGACCCCCAGGCAGCCGAGGACTGGCTGGAGGCGGTCGTCCGAGTTTTCAGGCTAGTGAGGACACCAGCAGACCTCATGGTGATCCTCGCGGCGAGCCTACTGCACACAGCAGCAGGACGATGGAGGAGCATGGTGCTCCAGGTGCACGATGAGGCCTCCCTCATCTGGACGGACTTTGAGAGCCTCTTCCGCTCAGAGTTCGTCCCGGACACCCTCTGTGCGTTGCGCATCCAGGAGCTTCTTCAGCTGCGGCAGGGTAGCTTGACGGTCGCCCAGTACGCGGCGAGGTTCACCGACCTTTCTCGTTACTTGACAGACATGGTACAGGGCCCCTTCTTCCAGGACCGGACCTTTGAGTAGGGTTTGAGAAGCGAGATCAGGGCATCACTGATCTCCCTCAGCATCCCGACCCAGGAAGGAGTGCTGGAGCGAGCCCTTCTGATCGAGAGCTTCCTGGCTGAGTCCACAGTGAGACCTACCGCAGGGCGGCAGGTAGCAGAGTCTTCGGCAGCTGGTAGCCGACGGATGACTCAGGGTTCCAGGCAGACCAGGGCTTCCGGCAGACGACCTCGGGACAGTGGTTCAGCAGTGCGGGGCACTCAGTGCGGAGCCAACATTCCGAGAGGTAGGCAGTGCTACTCGTGCGGCGGGCAGGTCCACATGGCTCGTGACTGCCTGACCCGTCGTACCGAGGAGCAGAAAACGGTGGAGGGGCCACCTAGGCAGAGGTAGAGGCTCGACTGTGGCGGTCCGCAGGGAGGAGGCGGACGAGGAAGAGGAGCTCGCCCAGCAGCAGGTGGTGGGTGACGCTTTGAGGCTCTGCCACCACCTCCACCAGGAGGTCTGCCCCGACCACAGGGAGCTGGCGGGCAGAGACAGGCACAACTCCAGGCAGCATAGGCCTACGACCACGTAGCGCCAGTGATGATTTGAGGTACGATCTGTGTCTAGTACACCCTTGCTGCAGTTCTTATAGACATAGGAGCGAGTCATTCTTTCATAGCCACTTCCCTTGTTCGGAGCTCGGAGATTCCGACAGAGCCGTTGGCTCGATCCTTACGGCTAGAGACTCTTACGGGAGAAGACTTGATGATTACGCACTGGTGCCAGCAGAGTGAGCATACTCTAGGAGGCGAGAGCTTTGGCTGGGATCTTCTTGTAGTGGCGTCAAGGCCATACGACTTCATCTTGGGCATGGATTGGTTATCTACGGTCCATGCACAGATTGACTGCAATAGGCGCAAGGTGTGATGTGTGCTCACCGACGGGAGCAGGTTCACCTTACCAGCGAGAAGGGAGCCTTCGCAGCACAGGACGGACTCGTGCAGAGGAGAGGGAAGCCCATTACTCATCAGTTGGCTAGCCTCATCCTTGGAGCAGTTGACATGCAGAGTCCTAGTTTTCCTGCCGTGGTGGATCAGTTTGCGGACGTCTTCCCCGACGACGTTCCAGGGCTATCTCCTCGCAGAGAGGTAGACTTTTACATTGACCTGTACCCGGGGACAGCCCCGATATCCACTCCAGCATATCGGATGGCCCCCACTGAGCTTCGAGATCTACGGGTACAGTTGGAGGACTTACAGGGCAAGGGGTTCATCTGACCTAGTGTTTCACCCTGGGCTTCCCCGATATTGTTCGCCAAGAAGGTGGACGGGAGATTGCGATTGTGTGTCGATTATCGTCGCCTGAACCAGGTGACAGTGAGTAACAAGTATCCGCTACCTAGGATTGATGATCTATTCTACCAGCTGAAAGGAGCATGGTGGTTCTCGAAGATAGACCTCAGGTCAGGCTATCTTCAACTCAGAGTTCAAGATGAGGACGTGCAGAAGACGACCTTCAGATGTCGGTATGGCCACTATGAGTTCTTGGTTATGACTTTCGGCGTAACCAATTATCCAGCAGTGTTCATGAGCCTCATGAACAGGATCTTCCAGCCATACCTCGATCGATTTTTCGTGGTCTTCATCGACAACAATTTGGTGTACTCGACGACGGAGGAGGAGCACACCTACCACTTGCGGGTTGTACTAGACACACTTCGAGAGCACGAGATTTATGGAAAGCTCTCGAAGTGCCAGTTCTGGTTACGTGAGGTCCACTTCTTGGGGCACGTCATTTCTGAGGTGGGAGTTGCAGTGGATCCCGCGAAGATTGAGACAGTGCTAGCTTGGGAGCCACCCAACAGCATGACAGAGGTGCAGAGTTTCTTGGGTCTAGCCGGATACTATCGGAGATTCGTGCCGGACTTTTCTAGAGTTGTGGCACCACTCTCAGCATTGACGTATAAGGGGAAACCCTTCGTGTGGTCAGACAGATGTCAGCAGAGCTTCCAGGAGCTGAGGCAGAGATTGACCAGCGCACCTATCTTGAGGTTTCCTGAGGAGGGAGTTGGATACGTAGTCTAATGCGATGCATCAGGGACCAGACTCGGGTGTGTCCTAATGCAGGAGCAGGCCGTGATTTCCTATGGATCACGTCAGTTGAGGCCACATGAGAAGAACTACCCTACCCATGACCTGGAGTTGGCAGCAGTGGTCTTCGCTCTGAAGACATGGCAGCACTATCTGATGGGCGAGCGCTTTATAGTCTTTTCTGACCACCAGAGTCTCAGGTACATCTTCTCTCAGAAGGACCTGAACCTGAGATAGCGGCGATGGCTCGTGTTCCTCCAGGACTATGACATTGAGATAGTCTATACTCCTGGGAAGGGGAACGTGGTAGCCGATGCCCTCAGCAGGAGGACGGGCATCCAAATACTTGAGGAGGCGACAGAGCAGCTGGCCACTTTGAAGATATCCTAAATTGATAGAGACGGATCAGCCTTCCTTCAATCTCTCACCATCTCTCCTCCACTTCTACAGCGGTTCAGGGAGGCTCAGTGTGGGGACGCTGACTGTGAGACACGGCATGCACAGATATCCTCGGGGCACGCACCTGATGGCTTCTCCTTGTGAGCAGAGCATGACATCCTTTTCAGAGGACGTACCTTGGTACCAGTCTCTTTACGAGAGGAGGTGCTGAGAGAGTTTCACACATCTCCTTTGGCGGTACATCCTAGAGTGGCGAAGATGTACCAGGATCTCAGGCGACAGCACTGGTGGTCGGGCATGAAGAAGGCTGTGGCAGATTTCGTTTCACGATGCCTCACCTACCAGCTGGTGAAGGCAGAGCATCAGGTACCAGTGGGCTTGGTACAGTCCTTGGAGGTCCCGGAGTGGAAGTGGGACGAGATATCTATGGACTTCGTGACTGGACTTCCACGCACTTCCAGAGGTCACGACTCCATTTGGGTGATTGTTGACCGACTCACCAAGTCGGCAAACTTCTTACCCATTAGAGAGTAGGGGTCAGTGGAGAGCTTGGGGCGTCTCTACGTTCAAGAGATTGTACGACTTCATGGTGTGCCATCGACTATCGTCTCTGATCGGGACGCTCGCTTTACTTCCCGGCTTTGCAAGGGGTTGCAGGAGGCATTCGGGACGCGGGTACGTCTGAGCACCGCCTTTCACCCTCAGACGGATGGTCAGACAGAGAGGACCATTCAGACTCTCGAGGACATGCTCCGCGCATGTGTCCTCGACTTTGGTCGCAGTTGGGAGGACCACCTACCCTTGGTGGAGTTCACGTACAACAACAGTTACGACTCCACTATCGGGATGGCACCCTACGAGGCATTGTATGACAGGCCTTGCAGATCTCCTTTGTGCTGGACAGACCCTGGGGAGTCAGCACTTGTGGGACCATAGATGGTCCGAGCCACGACAGAGAAGGTCCAGGTCATCCAGGAGCGGATGAGGACAGCACAGAGCTGGCAGAAGTCATATGCTGATAGGAGGTGGAGACCACTAGAGTTCGAGGATGGTGACCACATCTTCTTGCGGGTCTCACCTCGACGTGGTTTGCGGAGATTTGGCCGAGGCGGCAAGTTGTCTCCACGCTTCATCGGGCCTTTCCAGGTCCTCAGCAGGATTGGCGAGGTGGTTTATCACCTGGCTCTACCACCTCAGTTGCACCGGGTGCACGACGTCTTCCACGTATCCCAGCTGAGGAGATACGTGCACGACCTGATGCACATCATTGACTATGGGGAGCTAGACGTGGATGATGGGGCGACTTTTGAGGAGGTCCCGGTGGAGATAGAGGATCGACAGGAGCGGGTCCTACGTGGGTGATCGATTCCTCTTGTGCGCATCAGATGGCAGCACGGGAACCTCCAGGAGAGCACATGGGAGCGGGAGGCTTGGATGCGTGCTCAGTACCCACATTTGTTTCCCTAGTTTATGATGTATCTTTACGGGGATGTAAATCCCTGAGGTGGGAGTAATGTAAAGACCCGTAAATTTCAAGGAAATTTTTTTTCTTAATTTTCTTTGGAATTTTACAAAAGCGCAGTTTCTGATGGCACCTGATTCTGAGGCCCGGTGTGCCCGGAATCATTTTCCGAAGTTTGGCTCGGGTACGTTCAGTGAATGGAGGAGTGGGTTTTTATAACTTTTGAACCGTTTCCCGGAATCGAATTCTGAGGGAACCAATGAAATCGCAGCGCCGGTATTCGCTTAGAAAATCCTCTTCTGGGGTTGCGTTTGCTCGGGTGTGGATTTTAATTTTCGGGCTTAAACTTAAGAAATAAAATAATTTTTCGACAACTTTATTTTATTTCACTTAAGCCACTTGAAGCCACTTAAAAGAGGATTAAACTGAGTTGATCTAGATAGGATGCTATCCAGAAAATATCCTACCCCCTCGATAGGATATTTGTGAGGTGGGGCCCGCACGAGCCCCGCCGTTTCTTTCCGCTAAGTAACACACCCGCGAAAACCCGTCATTATGAAAGTCAACTGACATGTTTTCTTAATTTCTTAACAGACCATTTAATTGGGTGGTTTATTTCGTAAATTAAATGAGTTGTTTCTTTTGTTGAATTAATTCAACGAATTGATGGGTCGTTACTTCACCTTTTTCATGTGTTGGCATAATAATAAAATAAGACCAACCGGTCTTTTGAAAGATTGTGCGTTGAGAGGATTTGACAGAATCGTTGTATCTTCTTTCTCCTTTGCGAAGAATGCGATGAACGCGAAGAACACAAAGAACTCGAAGAATGCGAAGAACGCCGTCATCCGCCGAAATCGAAGATGCTCTAATCCGAGACGTTCTTCCCCACCTCGATCCCCGATCACCAACCGTTTGAGGTGAGTGATTTCAGGTTCTTCTAAAAGTTCTTTGTGGTTTAAAACAAAACACGGATTTAATTATTTATAATTAAAATCTGTTGTTTCTTGGTCCGTCGAGTTCGTCGACGCAACGCCGGATTCTGCGACGACGCGACGCCCTTCCGCGACGACGCGACGATCTCCACCTTCCGTGACGAGCAATTCCGTGAAGAACGCTCACACGCGACGACTACGAGGTAGGGAATTTATTTTTTGGAATTACCCCTTTTTTTAGTATTCCCGTAAATGTTTCTTTAAAAAGATAAAGAACCGGATTTGCGAACAATTTTAATTTTATTAAAATTGTTGTTTCCTGTGTGGAATAAAAATTCTCCCGTTGTTTATATCTAACGCGGAGGGTGTGGGCCAAACGAACACGGCCCGACGACCCTCCGCCGTTCTTCGTTCTTGTGCGGATTTGACGGGTGACGACGGAGCATGCCGCAATGGAGGTTTGATGATTCCATAGTGAAGAACGAGTCCCGGGAGGAGCAACGACGCAGATGGGAAGAAAATCGTGCCACCAGAGCGACTCCGACGGCCAGCGGAAGCCGACGGCGGCGCCCGGCGCGCCGCCGGACGAGACCCCCGCGACACCGTCCGCGGCGGCGGTGCTCGCGGGACGCGGCTGAAGCCGCGTCTGGGCACCAGGGAGACACCCCGCGGGTGTCGCGGGGGTGTCACGCGGGGGCGGCGGCTCCCCCCCTCCCCCCTGCGTCACTCGGGACGCGGCTTCAGCCGCGTCCGGCTGTTTGGCCGACACCCCGCGGGTGCCGCAGGGGTGTCGTGTGGGGTGGCGGCTCCCCCCGCGTCGGCCGCTCGGCCGAGATGGGCCGGGCTGCCCGGGCCAGACCGGTCCGACCAGGTCGGACCGGGTCGGCCCGGGCCCGGACCCCCCGTCTTCGGACGGTTTTCGTTCAAATGGACGTATCTTGAGCTACGGGCCTCAAAACAACTCTCCATCAGCGGCAACACGATCCTTGGATCGCGACGGTCGTTTTGGTATATCGAAATCAAGGTTTCGGAGTACCTTGAGTTCAGCCGGGTTGGTTCGTACACAAAACCAACCAGGCCCTCGGAGCGGAAACGCTCATATCTTGAGCTACGGACATCCGATTGACGTGCCTTCAGCTTTGTTGTTTTCCTCTATGTGAAATGGATCTTTTGGAACACTCCGCCCGAGGTTTGGACGTAGGTGGAGTACGGTCGGGTTGGTTTTGCCTTAAAAACCAACCGGGCCCCTGGGATGAAAAAGCCAACAACTCTCAGACCGGGCGTCCGATCGATGCGTCGTCTACGACGTTGAGTTCATGTTGACGATATGGAACTTTGGGATACATCAACTTCGGACATTGTGACAGTTGATGTATCAGCCTCTCGGCTCGTGGAGCAGACCCTCCCGAATGAGATTGCTATGTGCGGAAACCCTAGAGCTGACTGCGACTGCTACTTCGATAGCGACGACCGTGCAGAGATCCTCAGTGGACTGCGGCGACGACCGTGCAGAGATCCTCAGTGTACTGCGACGACGACTGTGCAGAGATCCTTAGTGGACTGCGACGACTACTACACTCAGCGATCCTATGTGGATCAGTGCTATAGGTCCTGTGTGGGCCCGATCCTGTGTGGGTTCGATCCTCTGTGGGTCAGCGCTCAGCGGTTTTGTGTGAGCAAGCACCTACAGGTCCTGTGTGGGCCCGATCCTGTGTGGGTCATTTCGGGGGTTAGTTATCTATTGATTCGTTGTGGGTCCGACGACTTATATGGATCAGTGATCATCTTTATCATCATCCGAAAAAGTATACCTGTGTGAGCTGAATCTTGTGTTACTCTCCTTTGTGGATTGTGTTGAGCTATCCTATGTGGATTTACTGTTTACTCTCCTTTGTGGATTGTGTTGAGCTATCCTGTGTGGATTTACTGTTTACTCTCCTTTGTGGATTGTGTTGAGCTATCCTGTGTGGGTATACGTTTTTCTTTCTTGTGTGGACTGGGTTGTGCTTGGGCTCGGACGTTCGAGCCGAACGGGAATTGATGACTTAGGTATATGTATGGGAATATACCTAAGCCGTGTCAGATGTTACTTTGTGATTGTATCTTTACTTTGTGGATTATCCTTTGTGGATTTCGGGAGACCTTCGGGGGTCTCGGGTTCCCTACTGAGTAGCTTATACTCACCCCTGCACGGGCTATGCCCGCACTACGTTGTGTTGGTTGCAGACGACGGACATCACTGATCCTGGTGGAGGCGTGTGGAGCAGGACGGTACCTGGAGGTGGACCACTGGGCGGGACGTACTCGGAGCGGACGGCTGGACCGAGGAGCTGTGGAGGCTATCTTAACCCACCCTTCAGGTGGGACTTCCAGAGGACGGCTCGACGCTGCAGTTTTTCCTTTCTGTTGCTGTTTTTCCTTTCAGTTGTACTTTATAGTTGGGCATGTATTCCGGCCCCTTTTTACTTTCAGCACAGCTTTTACCATTTTTACTTAGTGTTTACTTTTCTGCTTGCTTACTCTATGGTGATTGTTTACTTTTCAAAGGCAATGCCTTCCCTTTTTTGTTGGGATTTATGCCTTGGTGCTAGTCGCCAGCCCCTGGCCTATGGAAGGCGGGCTTGGGGTAGTCACGGCATGGGCCCCGAGGACGGGTCGTGACATGATTAGTTTGAAACAAGTTACTTAAATCAATAATAACATGTCATATTAGCCATGAAAATTTGTGGAATTCATAAAAGTCTTTAATTACATTTATTTGGGTATTTATAACACTGATTATTTCAATATGTTATTAATAAGATAATTACAACATCATCTTTGTGTCATAAATAAAGTAAATTATTTAATGTCTAAAAAATATAAATAAAATACCATTATGTAGGAAATATTTTTATATTTATAATTAATATTTATAGTCGAATTTATCTTATGTATAACCCTATATTAAAAATGATTTACTAATTATACATTGATTTTATGTCTTTTAACCGTTCTTTAAATAAATTAATATTAAATGTCCTAATCTAATCCATGTGGGCCTAAATTGTCATATTTTATTCCTAATAATTTCTTTGGTCGAATTACACTTATTCAATAGAATTAGGACATGTGTTAGAGTAATAATAATATCATTTATACCCTTAATTATCCTATTTACTTTTAACCGTGGTAAATAAAAGTAAAAAGTTGCAATTCACCACAAAATATTTTCATATCATTGAACCAAATTTTAGTTCATGATATTAACCGTGTCTCTTGGATTTTCTAAATTTCACTCACAGAAGCGGTAAAATTATGTTTTATGAAAAATTTAGTTTTTTAACTACAACTTAGTGGTTTCACTATTCATCAAAAAATGAAAGTTTCCTAAAAAATACCAAAATTTAGGCCTAAGATATATTTGATATTATGAATTCAAAAATGATGTCTATTTTACCAAATTCAAAACATATTAGTTTCATTAATTAATTTAAAAATTCATTCTCGTCGTCAAAACAAATAGCGTGTTTTTAAGAGATAATAACTATCAAAAGATTGACACTTGTTTATGTCTGGTTTAAAAGTAAAATTACATCCAATGACCAAAATTGTTTTAAATGGTAAAAATATATTCTAAATATACTTTAAAACCACTCAAATTAATAATTTATCACTATTAATTATTTCGATTAAAAAAGTTGTTTTTAATTAATATTTAGTAATTTTCACTATTCATCAGAATATGAAAGTTATCCGAAAAGTACCAAAACTTCACCCTAAGATAATTTCGATATTCCGAATCCAAAAATGAAGTCCATTTTTAAAGATAAAATTTATAAAATTTCAAAAAGTGAGTATTACTATTTATAAGGGCTAGTTCATAATAATATTATAATAATATCTCGTTTAGTGAAACTCAGTATTGTGTACTACACATGCTCTCGAGGAAGGTCTTTATTGCGTGTAATGCAAGCCAAGTCAGGGGTGCGTGTTGTGAAAGCTCCTTTTGGTGTAGCGTACAACACAAGACATTAATGAAATTAAAAAGAATATTTTTCATAAAATCTCGAGGTGTTACATTCTACCCCCCCTTCAAATGAATTTTTCCCTCGAAATTCATTGGGGTTATAAATGGTTTACTACATGAAAGTTTCTTTAATAGAAACCCACATCGTAAAAAGTAATACCATAACATGGATTTAAAAACTAAAGTATAAAATGTAACGGTTACCCAAATTAACTCGTCACTGGGTTTCCACGTAAGAGAACATAAATGAAAATATAGATATGGAAGAAAAATCTTACCATCGTGTTCTGATGGAGAGTGGTAGAGAACATTGCTATAAAAAAGCCATCAATCACAAATCCGTAGATTTGTGATGATCTAAGGTACCATATAATTCATCGGATATAAGGGAACTAGGACAACATTTTTGGTTTTCAAGATCATTTCCCTAAAGTTGATGAAATTGGAATTAGAAGAAAGACTTTCGTGATTTTGGTACAGTCTCACCGTTGGTCATTCTTTGGAAAATTTCCACTTCATATCTTAAAGAAATTAAGTTCAATTTGTCATTCGTGAAGTGTTTTCAGATCAAGTGATAGAATGATGGGTCATTATTTCTATCTCAAACAAAAGGTTATAAAATTTATCAAAAATACTTAAGTTCATTTATCGTGAGATTAATCAAATATGGTTCCTAAAATGGACTTATACATCATATATCATTCTACATAATATAATTAAACTAGTTTTTACTAAACAGGGACATCATGTAGGCCAGTGGTAGGTGATAAAGGCCAGTCGCACTTCGTTTGTGGGTTCGATTCCCACAGCCTTGTCCGACGCGATGGGTTGTCGTCTGTCCTGCAGGTTGTCCTTCTTCTAAGAAAACATTACTATAACACCCCATCAATAATATCGAAATAAGTTCTATCCTTAAACAATACTAACTTATGTCTAACATAATCCATTCTAATCTTTAGGATTATCTAAAATAATTCGGTCCAAGATCATAGTATAAATAAAATGATTACTTGAAATGTCATCAACCAAGCATGTGAATACCATCATTTATCCCCCATATATCTTTTTGGTCACATTCCAATAATTTGAATACCATAATCATGTATTCTCTTGAAAATTGAATACCCATTAAACCTTAGTGAAAACATGAATGCTGTAAAAAGTTAACTCTTTCCACATACCATAATCCAAGATTTCTATATACTCAAACCAGGATATAACCTTCTCCTTATATCAGTCATGAGCTCATGAATACTATCAAACATTTAATTTTCTCCTTATCCCTTCATTATGCTCATATCATCTACATTCCAAAAATACCGGTACCATTCATCACACACAATCAAAACTTAAGGAATGACAACAGTGTAACAATCCTTAGATGTCTCTTTATTCCATAGTACCATGAGATTACTTATAGAACATTACACTTGATAAACATGTAATCATTCTACTACCTTCTTAATCCATTGACCGAGTTTCAACAATTATTTCATCTCACATATCATTTATAGTATTTTCATCATCATCAACATAAATATTACCCATATGACCATACTGATTCTCTTCATGAGACCTTCCCTTAGGGAATTGGTTTTCATAATCCCCATACATTCCACATTTAAAACATTTAACCACTGTTGATGTCATAGCAATAACATTATCCTCATCCATGGTGTTAACTGAACCTTTTCCTTCGCACTTACAGGATTTATGTCCTTATTTTCCACACCCAAAGAATCTTCAAGTACCTTTGAAACATTCTCCTTGATACCTCTTCCCACAAGATTTACATAGGGTAAATTGAACTTTCTTTCCTCTATGATCATCATGAAGCTCCATCATTCTCTTATTAGCCGAGTCAGGTTACTTACCAAATTTGATTTTATTGATCATATTATGAGATTACTGATTTGGTATAATAATGATGTTTTGAATTTCAAATCCCATTTCATTTGGTTTCTCATGAAGAATATCATTCCATTGTATTTCATATCCTCCATTATCGTGAATCTTCCTGTTTCTAGCCATTTTCTAAAACCCAAAAAGAATAGTGTGAGAGGAAAAAATCATGCTAGGGAGAACAACATAGTAAATGGGGGGTAACCTCAATATCTATAATCTTAGGATAAATTCCAAGATCGTTACCGTAGTTCTAGGACTCTATCCTATATGTATATGTATCCTTAGGGACATCCCTAGACACACCTTAGAAATATCTCTTGGGATCTCACTAATGTTTTCGCATCCTAGTTTCCAACGGATGAATAAACCATTCCTCTAATACCAACTGTAGAGACCCGAATCATGATGTAAATGGACATTACATTACTTTAGAGGAATACTTAATACATAACAGAAACATACACCAAATGACCGTAATAGTTTAGTGCCTTTGGAAACATGGAACATAATCTTCTATTCTTGGTGAAAGATCCTCAACATCTCGCATAAAGATCTTCCCCTTTTATTCTTACCTAAAACCTTTCCTTATATCCTGGGGAAAGGAAAATATAAAAAGGGTGATCTCATATTCTTAGTAAGGGTAAGCATGGATAAAATAAAACAAATCATATACATTTGAACTTAAAAACATGAAAATATTGTTTAAACATCAAAAGCTTGAGCAATGACATAAAACATGGAAGTACGTAAGGCATAGATCATAAAGGAACATCAATCATGATAAAAAATCATGTGAATAAATCATTTAATTTTGGCAGCCATTAATCACATTATATGATTTCCATAGTAGCCAAGGCATTGCTGCCAAGACCATCTTAGAGGACAAAGTCCCTTTCTGAATCGTGTTCACTCCTCCTTCCAGTCCTATAACACTGAACCAGATTAACTTACCATTCTAGCCATGTCTATCTCATGGTATATAAATCTTTACCCAAAGCATTGGAGAGAGATATAGGTCCCGCCCAACTCATATTGAAATCATTCTTACTTGTGCCACAAAACAGACATACATAACCCAATAAATAAAATGGGTTTCATAAACATCATTCAATCATCACATAATCCATATAAAAGAAATGGATATCATTTAATAATAAGAAAATTGAAACCATGTAAATCATAGAGACATGATATATGAAACATACACATATGAAATAATGTCATCTTAGATGAAAAATGGTTTTGATAAAACACTTGAAATGAATTCTTGAGGAAAATATCATTTCTTCTTCAAAATCATTCTGTTTTCAAAAAATGTCATGAAATTTTAAAAGAAAGGGATTTTGATGAAAATAGTCATGAAAATTTTAGAGGAAGCTTAATGAAAATAAGGCTTTATAAAACCATTAAAATCAGTTCGTGTCGTATAAGTTAAAAAACATTCTTCTCGTACTTTTGCTGGAAAAGTCAAAAAGTACCTCGTAAAAGAAAGATTCCATACATACCATGTAGTAAAAGTAAAAAATTGGTAAAATGGAAATTAAACATACATGGAACCATTTTTAGGAAACATGTACATGGATGAGAATAATAACCCCAGTAAATACTTTCGAATATGCAATCTCGGATAAAATTGAGATTTGAAAAGGTATCCCTTACCTTTGGTCTGATATGCTTCGTATGGATCCGAACCTCCTGTATAATGATTTAAATAATGTCATTGAATTATTATATAATGATATTCATTGTTATGATATCATATATGTTTCACTTATTTCTTTATATTACAAGTTCTTTTGTAAATTCAATGTTAAAGTAGGGTTTTGGGTAAAATCATTTAATTTATCGTATGTGTTTCGACTTGTCGTTCATGATATTATTACTTATAACTGGATTTACATAATTACATAATGTAAAACATGATTTATATATAATATATATTCATCATATACATATATGTTATAGATCGATAAAAGAAATGAAATATACTGTTCATGGAGACGGTAGGTCATACGTACGCATGAACGCTGTTTTCATTTCCTTGTTGAATTGAATGAAATTAAATAGATGACATACATATATATATACATAAATACAGTATCATAATTATGTCATATATTTCATTATTATTCATTATATATACTTTATAATCATTCTTGAATGGTTAATCATGGAAAATGAATCTCATCGCGTTCGTGGAGACGGTAGTCCGTACGTACGCACGAGCGATGATATCATTCCCATGATCATGGAATTTTATTGGAGTGTATGCATAATATTTCAGAATCAATATCAATTTACAATAATCATATATAGTCATTATTTACACCATTATACCCATCCAAGTAAGGTGGTGGTGGAAAATAGATTTCCCCACGGCGTGGAGACGGTATTCCGTACGTACGCACGCGCAGTGATTTTGCTTTTCATAGGATGGATAGATAGTGAAATAGGGTTGTTTAATACTTATAATAAAATATCATTATATGAGTTATACTTATTTTATTTCTTCATAGTGAAAAAACTAAAGAAGAATAAGTGGAACAAGAAATAGAGTTGAAAGAATCGGTAACAGACATTACCTCTTCTTTGAAGCGCCTATTTGAGACCTCCTCTTAGGGAACTGAAATTGGTCTTTTATGAATAAAAGAACCACTAGAATGTTTCTATGGAAATGGAGAAGAGAATTTTTTATGTTTTCTTTGAGCTTGATGGCTCAATGTGGTGTGAGTAAGAGAAGGAGGAGGTTCCCTTTTATAAGGGAAGAGAGGGGCACCTTTGGAAAAACAAAAAATATTATTTTATTATCTAGTCATTTTCGGTTTTTAATAGCTTCAAATTGATTTATTTCGAAGCTAAGGTGGGTATGGGTAGAAATACTCTCATCAAATATAATTTAGACAAGTTTAGGTTCCTATTTTAACCTTATCATTTAGATTTAACTTTATGTTAAATAATTTTACTTCTACCGTGTCTTCTTGTTTTCTTACAATATAAGGTTAATAAACATACTATAACTAGACAAAATAACCCCAAGTGGTTCATTATTAATGTATATATACTTATCTAAGTCATTGGGATGAACCTTATATTTTTACGAATAAAATAACAATTAATAATATAATTTATGTTTTAAAAACTATTTTATGTCAATTTTGACACTATTTGGTAACTGATTTTTGTGAAACTCATAACAGCATGATTAGTTCGAAAAAAGTTAATTAAATCAATAATAACATGTCATATTAACATATAAAATTAGTTTAATCCATAAAAGTCTCAATTTATATTTATTTGGGTATTTATAACACAAATTATGTCAATATTTTATTAATAAGATAATTACTGCATCATCATTGTGTCATAAATAAATTAAATTATTTAATGTCTAAAAAATATAAATAAAATATCATTATGTAGTAAATGTTTTTATCTTTCTAATTAATATTTATAGTCGAATTTATCTTATGTATAACCCTATATTAAAAATGATTTACTTATTAAACATTGATTTTAACTATTTTAACCCTTCTTTAAATAAATTAATATTAAATGTCCTAATCTAATCGAAGTGGGCCTAAACGGTCATATATTATTCCTGAGGTTGTTTTTGGTCGAATTACACTTATCCAATTGAATAAGGACATGTGTTAGAGTAATAATAATATCATTTATACCCTTAATTATCCTATTTACTTGTAACCGTGGTAAATAAAAGTAAAAAGTTACAATTCACCGAAAAATATTTTCATCTCATTTAACCACATTTTAGTTCTTGATATTAAACGTGTCTCTCAGATTTTCGAAATTCCACTCACAGAAGCTGTAAAATTATGTTTTATGAAAAATTCAGTTTTTTAACTACCACTTAGTGGTTTCACTATTAATCAAAAAATGAAAGTTGCTAGAAAAATAACAAAAATTAGGCCAAAACTATATTTTATATTATGAGTTCAAAAATGATGCCTATTTTAACATATTCAAAACATATCATTTTCATTAATTTATTTAAAAATTCATTCTCATCGTCAAAATAAATAGCGTGTTTTTAAAAGATAATAACTATCAAAAGATTGACACTTGTTTTTGTCTGGTTTAAATGTAAAATTACATCCAATGACCAAAATTGTATTGAATGGTAAAAATATATTCTAAATATACTTTAAAACCACTCAAATTAATAATTTATCACTATTAATTATTTTGATTAAAAAAGTTGTTTTTAATTAAATTTTAGTAATTTTCACTATTCATCAGAATGTGAAAGTTATCCGAAATGTACCAAAATTTCATCCTAAGATAATTTCGATATTCCGAATCCAAAAAATGAAGTCCATTTTTAAAGATAACATTTATAAAATTTCAAAAACTGGGTATTACTATTCATAACGGCTAATTCATAATAATATTATAATAAAATCTCGTTTAGTGAAACTCGGTATTGCGTACTACACACGCTATCGAGGAAGGTCTTTATTGCATGCAATGCAAGCCAATTCAGGGATGTGTTTTGTGCAAGCTACATTGGGTGTAGCATACAACACAAGATATTAATGAAATTAAAATGAATATTTTTCATAAAATCTCGGGGTGTTACATGTTTCCTCATTAATGGGTACGTGTGTGGTTCCCGAAATTTTAGGTTTCATGAGATGAACTTCCCAACAAATTATTCTGAGTTCATAGTAGTGGTCTTTTAATTGAAAATTGGGCTTCACAATCTCTTTAATGTGTAATTAATGGTGTATAACCATCACAATGTCTTGAATCCTATTTTCTCACAATTATATTTGAATTTGAGGAGAGAATATGGGTCTAGTATCTCTTGATTGAATAATTCGACTTGATGTACACACCAGGTATGTGATATTACATGGATGTTGTATTAAATTGAATGTAATTTTCTACTGTTGTGATACATGCATCCAATTACTGTCATTTGATGTCGGATATATCTAATACATGGTTGGAATGTTAAGACTAGGGTGATGTAGCCATTTTATTTCAAGTATCATTGGATCCAAACATGGTTGGTTTGGTTAAAGGGGAGCATATGTATAATTTAGAGTGTGTGGTTATGAGATCGAAACTCAACAGCGGTGAGACCGTTAAGGTCTTGAAACTATATGGAAATTTAGTGTTGTTCTTTTGAAATTAGATGGTTGTACGAGTATATTTTCATAAAAAAACTCAGTAATTACCATTATTTGAGATACGATGTTCATCATGGAATTTGAAAAATGTATAAGTCATTGAGAATAATTTTTTGGTCTGAGTGGATGAAAATAATATTCTTTGAGTTCGTATCGAGATGCATGAGTTCGCGACAAGTCAAGGTAGAGAATCAGTGGCCAGCAGGTATGTTATTGTCTTTATATATACCACTGTGGATGTGGGAGTATAAATTGATGAGTTTTGTAACAATTATACATGGAATGGATAAGAAACATGATGATATATTGGATAATATGGGTTATCTCACAATGTAGGCCCATTCGATCCAAATTCATGATTCTTATATAGCGGAGGATCTATCCTATAACTACATCTATGATGTGGTAAATAGGAATGGTGTTACATTTTCCTGTATATCAAATAGAGATCAATGGTTCATGTCTTATTTCTATAAATCCTTATAGTCATCCATTAGGAATTAGTTGACAATGAACATGTCATATCATCCTAAGATGGATGGTAAATTTGAGAGTATGATAAAAATGTTTGATGATATGTTCTGGGTATCTGTGATTGATTTTGGAAATTCATGTGAGGGATCCCATATCCTTGGTGGAGTTCTCCTATAATAACAGTTATCAACCCTCCATACATGTTGATCGGTTTCATGCATTTATGGATATTAGTGTCATTATACAATATTTTGGGTAGAAAAAAGTGATTCATTGATAGTTTGACAAAGCCTTATCCAAGAGGAGACATATAATATTAATTTGATATGGAATAAAATAGATATGTCTTGGAGTTTTTAGAAATCAAATACGAAACATCATCATCAACCTTTGTTGTTCGAGGTGGGAGATCATGTATTTCTTTAGAATCTTTTTGAGGATGGGGAATTACTGTTTCCTGAAGTAGGGAATGTTTTCTTCATGCTATATTGGGAATTTTGAGATAGTTGAGTGGTATTGTGAAGTGTAATTTCAGAGGGATTTTACACCATAGTTTATCGTTATTCAAAATGTGTCTTTTGTGTCACATTTTAATGAGTATAATCTAGATCATAACAATATGATTTGTTGGGAATATGTTGAGAAAATGTCAGATGATTCCTTGGTGCATATGCTAGTACAGATTGTGGATATGTAAGAGGATTTATTTCATGGTAAATCATTGATCTTAGTTTATGTTTTTTGGAAACATGGTTAGATTTAGGAGGAAGCGTGGGAGTAGGATAATGATATGGTCATTCAATGTATTGAGTACTTTCGGAAAAGCGATGGTACTCTACTTTCCAATGATGGAAATTCCAATGGTGGAGAGAATATAGTACACTTGGTTTTAGGTATATAACCATTTTAATTCATTTTATGTATGTAATATGGTTGTGTAATGTTTGGGAGCATTTTTAAGGGTTTTGGAGTGGTTAAGAGGTTTTTTAGGGGTTTAATATTTGACCATAGTTAGAAGAAATTGTAGAACAAACCCTGGTAACAGTGCACTATGAGGCAAAGGCAAGGGGGTGGGAACACAATTAAGGTGCACTATTTCCAAACATTATAGATATCCTAGGTAAACAATGCTACGTGGGGGAGTGGGATTATACATAGTTGAAGAATAGTTTATCTAATAGTGTGAGTAAAAAGTGTAGGGAACCCCTTTAGGATATCATCACTCACACAGTTGGCACATGGTTTGTTTATCCATGCGATATATCTATATTTGGAATTAAAAATGTGGTTTTAAAAAATAGTTTCACCCAATATATACCCTAAAGAACCCATTTCCTCTCTGAATAAAACGTAAATCTATATTTTTCTTCTCATGGTCTAGGAAAGATCTTATATTAATATTTGAGGAATTTTTAATTGTTTTCTTAGGTTGGTATATGATATTCTCCTCTAGTAAGTCTCCACTATTTGGGTTTTCATGGATTTAATTAGATGTAGTTCTCTATCTCTCTTTCTTTTTTCAAGATCTACATTTATCTCATGTAGATCTGGGGGTTTTTGTTTCCTAAAATGGTGATATTTGGGATCCTCTTTCTAGATAAAGAGATCTAAGGCAATTTTGGGGATGTTTCACCCAGATTTGTGGTGCAGTTGTGTGTTGGTCTATTCTTCCAAAACCCTAAGGTAGGTAGATTATCTCCCCGATAAAATTTTCAAGAACTAGAATCCTTAATTTCATATTAAATTGTTTTTATTGGAGTTGATTGAAATTGTTAACTTTGAATCTTGGTTGAAACCTATAATGTGATTATTTGGGGATTTTGGATGACCTGGGTTTTTGGTGTGAAATGTGATTTGTTGTAGGATTTTAAAATTTTGATTTCAAATTTTGTGTCTAGGGTGATTATAGAATTGTTTTTGAAAATTTAGTTTCAAAAACAATTAGTGTTATGGAATTATTGTCTGGATTGAATAATTTAATTAGAGTAATTTTAAATAAATGAGAAATTTATTGATGTGGTTTTGCATGTTATATCAAAAAAAATTTGGGAATAATTTTTTTATTGGGTGTTGGAAATTGTGTGTTAATATCTATTTGGTTCTTATTTATTTCTATTGTAGTGGGATTATGTGGTGTAATCAGGTGTTTCATGGGATGGATAGTGTGTCTGGAGGCCCAATATAAAATATATATAATGTGGGTTTTAATTAACACTATAAAAAAGGATGGAGTTGGACGTGATGTTCCACCATAAATGGTAACACACCGTTTTGTTGTGTGAAAAAATGGTTATTTTGGTTGAAATGTTTGTATGTAATAGAAAGATGAATTTGGAAATGTTAATATAAAATGGAGAGAATGGATAATAAAATGATTAGTTGTTTCTTTGGAATTGTTTTTTCCTGTGTTAAAATGTTTTTTGAAATGTGTTCATTTAGATTGTCGGAAATGGTTGAATTATTTTATTGGTTTTATTTAAATTTGGTTTATTTAAATTTTGCTATCTTATTCTATCATAGTGGCTTGAGTTTGTAATTCATTATAGAAGACATATTGAGTATCGTACTCACTTCATATTTCATCCCTTTTTTGATCATACAGATGTTGTATTCTAGGGCTTGAGAAAAGATAAGGAATTTAATTTATTTGGTGGTTCATTATTATTATTATGAGGTATTGTGGTTCTTGGATCATGGGGATTATAGAGGAGATATGGAGTTACGTCAAAGTGGATTTTGATATTTATTATTTAATTTTCTTCATGGTACTCTGATTTTGTTTTTTGGGGGTTGGTTAGGTTCTGTTGTTATAATTTGGTAATGGGTTGAATTGGATTACAATTTTTACATGCATAATATTGCGTGGTTGGGTATGGATCATTTGCGTGTTTCTATTATAAGGGAAAAATATTCCACAATTTTTCTTGAAGCCCATAACATTTATTTCCATCCATTGGCCCCTCAAGAATTTCTACTAAGTATATATATAACCTCCTCTGGAACTCAATCCAATGAGAAGGGGAGGGATGTTACACTATAGGTTGTATATAAATCATCTGTTAGCTTTATGTTGGTTTAAAAAATCCCATTCAAGAAGTCCCCGCCTATCGGATGATAGGAACCACCTCTTTCTTAGCTAAATCAAGCCATCACGAGAACCCAAAACCACTTATCCCTGGAACTGAGATCTCTTCCCATATAATTTGTTGCTCCCAAATCCTTGATATTGTCATTAGGTAGTATCTTCTTAGGTATCTCTTCATATGTTCCCACTACCAAATCCCTTCGTCAACATCGTGACTGTTATAAATATCTCTACTACTGATTCTCACTCATGAACTCTAGAATAACTTCAAATATAAATAGATATCATTGAAGTAACAATATCTCACCAAAATACTTACATTAATGTATATGATCTGAATAATGTATCTTTCCCCATATAAAGAGAGTATCCCGAAATGTGAGTAAAGCTCAATGAACACTCTGTATGGTAATAATTCCCTTATATATTCACAGTGGTGCTTTTATTCATATTAAAATCAATATTTCCAAATAAAAATCCTCCCGAATGTGACACTCTATATATAGGATAGATATAGTTTTCTATTCAGGGGACTATGCTACTAAAGTACACAATTTCCCATTTAATCCTCGATGAAGACTCAGCAGTAGGACCACCATCTGATTTTCAGGGTCCTCAAACAGTGGAAAGCTTTGATAACCCCTAACATATGGTTTTAATCTAACTGGTCATCTAGCTCACTTCAAAAGCTGGGTGGTCATCACTTCTAAGACAAATGAAATTAATTTATCTTATATGTATCCTTGATTGGTACTATTAGTACTATCAACATCCCAATGGGTAGTCTCATAACTGGAAAACCAATCAGAGGGACCACCTCCTATACATGCCCCTATATGAATGACTTTTCACAAGGAAGATCATCTCTATTATCAAATAGTTTAATCACGGTTAGTTTTCTTCAAGATGTGACTCCTAAATAAACAAGATAATCCTTGTAAAATTAGATAATATGGGGAGAGAAAACTAAATAAGGAATTTCAAACCACAGCTCATTCCTATATGATGCAAGTAAAATATTTTTCATTAATCTATTTTCTACATGTAACCTTTAAAAATGTATGACAAATCCTGATTGAATGAATATTTTAGCCTCCCCATCATCACATTACTCCCTATCATGAATGACTAAGTCAAATTACATTAACACTTCCCTCATAAATCCCAAACCAAATCATCATATCTAGGAAAATAACTATAATTAATTCCTAAGGTGGAAGTAACTCCTTTGATCAAACTCTATCATGACCTAAAATAAAAGGTCCCACATGGATTGTGATAATACAAGGGTCACTACCCTAATCACACATTCAAAATCCATGGTGTTTGTGACTAGCACTGAGTAAGAATATCACCACATGGGAGGGATTATCTTAATACAATAGTATGATCACACAAATATTTAATCTCATAAAATTGGTATAATATAAAACAAATGATAACATAAATGCACACACAATATTTATTCCAAAACATTGGGTGAAAATATGTATTGGAATGTTATAATGGGGAAAAATATAATCAAATTTAGAATTTCAGAGTAGCCCAACCTGCTCAGATGGATGACACTACTATCATCTAGAAAACATAATGAACACATTGGTCTATCTATCTCAATTTAATCTCAAAAAATATTGGGTCCTCATTATACACCATCAAAATGAATTTTTTCTACATAATACATAGTAGTTTTTGGAAAAATATCTTGTAGGGTTGATTATAAAAATACTCATTAGAAAACCTCCAAAAAAATAATTACAAATCATAAATATTTTTCTTCTAAACATATTATATGACAACCAGATGGGATAAATAAAAATAGTAAACACCCAAATATACATTTTATAGAAAACTAGCATCATGGGGTGTTAACTGAAATTATGTTCCACTGGATACTTATCAGGTTTTCAAGCTAAAACTCATTCTATTGTACAATAGCCATGAGCTCAGATGTCCCTGATGACTATCATCTAATATGTCAAGTTCATATAGACTCTCTAATAATTACACACTATATCTCTAAACAAAATGTTATCATTGCTGGGGGTCACACCCATGGAAACATAGGGTCATAAAAATCCTATTGGATAAAAATTCTATATAATAGGATTATTCCTTATTCATGGAGGTCACACCAATACCAAAAACCCAACCTAGGAATGATAGAGGATCCCACACAAGTCTAACAGTTGGTTACAGTAATCTCTATCCAATATTGTACTCGTAGAGGTAATAAACATACAATGATGTGGATTTAATTCAAAACATTACCCTAATGTTAAGGGGATATGGAAACAAACCTATCTTAACATGTTCACTACTGAAGAAATTAAGAGATCTAAGCACTCATAGAGGGGTATAAGTTTTGTTCATGCAGTACACTGTGTGTCTTTACAACACATGGATTACCTATATCTCATCTTATACCATGGAACATGATTGTCCAAATACATGGTGTGTTTTATATGGGTACACAACATGTAGATTTTGGTTTTCACGCCACCCATTCAATTTTCCACATCCCGAGTGCTTTGGGTCATGTTTGTGTATTGTGGTAATGCTTAGTTACTAGACCAAATTTGAGTAGATAGTCATTTTAGTGTACTCTACACATTACCATGTTCAGTGTTTGGTGTGTGAATTTTTACCCCAAGAGTACACTTCAATATTCCATCATTACGTAATAAGGCGCATTATAGATTTCATATGGCATGTGATTTGTCATTCTCTATAAAAACCCATGATTCATATCCAAGGAATTTCGTGGAATATGTTCTTAAATTACACATCATTTAATGTGATAATTTACATAATTTATAAATTTCCAATTCATCTTCACCCAATCCCCATCACTAAATTTATCCACCAATCACAGATTGAATTGAAGGATCAAGGGTGGATTGTGTTCATCACTATCAGTGTCAACATTCTAACCTCATTCAATACTCAAAAATCACCTCCCACCAAGTTGTACATTCACCGCACACCAAACGGGCTACATGATCCACTGATAAGTTCTCAATCCTCCATCGATCTACATCCATTGGTGTTTCATTTTTATCACATTGTATATCACAAACCACATCCTTGGTATAGATTATTTTTTCTTATATAATGTTCACTAAATGATTGAATATTTGGTATTCATCGAACAATGGGCCAAAGAAATTGCTCATGACGAACACATGAATATATGGGGTAAAAAACCTCATAACCTATAATAACAATTTAATAGAATCCATTTGGGGATTTTCCTATAATCATTTCCATTAAAATGATGAAACATTAGTAATAAAAATAAAATAATATTGTCCCAAAATCATTAGAGACATGTTCCTTAACCCATAAGCCCGATCAACCTATGAATCAACCTATTTGTCGAGTTTATTTTTTATCATGGGATAATCAATGGGGATTAAATACATATAAAATCACATCCTACCTTAGTATTTATCCATATCTGAGGAATAAATTTCACACATCAACATCACTAGCAATATCTACAAATTCCATTGGAGACATGATCCATGATCATGATCTCGATCTGTTGCAATTTGCAATGTACATCTCTAATGGATCCTCTTACATTAGTAAGTTTATATAGTTAACACAAATTTTTTTTATAAAAATATATTTATATATGATTTATATTTGACTGAATCATTAAAATAAATTAATTTATATAATTATTCATTATTATCATCCAAGGAAAATTTATTACTATTTCATGATACCAATATATGTTGTGATATTACTATGTTTAAACCAACATTCATAACTCAATGGTAACTGTAGAGTTTTGATCCAAGACATAAAAAATAGTTATTCATCATTTTTAGATACTCTACATGCTTGTGATATGAATATATTTAATATTTTAAAAAATAAATTCTCTTATCACTAGGCCTCCGAATCACACATTGTGTCAAAACCAAGTGCACAAAATATTTCTACATAAATTGAAAATTATTTAATTTAAAATTTATATATGTTATAATTGGTATGTAATATTTTAGTTTTATGTTTTAAAAATAATAAATTTTTCTTTTTACTAGATAAGGGTTTGAAAGACAACAATTCATAGGAAAAAATATGTGTACAACATGAAATAGTTGGTTAAAATTCTTCGTGAAAGGATGAATTCAATGTAGGATCATTGTATGTCATTTTTAGATCATAGTTGGAGACCAATGGGGTTTAAATTTTTAGGAAATGTGTTCATAAAGGTCAATCTTTAGCACTGTAAGTGATGGTTTGGACATGGAATTGATATGACTCCATGACTTGTTTGGCCATTCGAGGTGTCTTCTTATGGAAGATTCATTACATATTAAATTGAGCATCCCATGTAGATGATCTAGATACACTATTTTTTCCATTATTCATAGTATCATAATTATATTTATGAATACATTGATAATGTTTATTAGAGTTAGATCGATGATAAAGATAACATGTCCAATGAGGAGAAATCTTTGAAGATCTAAGACCACTAGGAGAAGGTGGTATGTGGGAATATGATTCAATAAATTTATATAATTTTGAATAAAAATTACATAAATGAGCCTATGTGATTGTGGGTCATTTAAAAAAAATTATTCCATGTTTTTTAGGTTTAGGTATTCTCTTATATTGAATCAAATTTATTTTTTTGGTTATTAACCATTATATTGTTTATGATATGGGGTTCTCTTCACTAATTCCTTGTTTGTACCCATGATAATGTTTGAGGGGTATTTCCCAATAAGTGTGTTTCAGTTTTTGTAGTTGTATTTAATTATTTTCCTCCTTATTTCTCTTAATGGGGTTGTATTTATCAGATAATAGTGAAATTTATGGGATATATTTCATGGGGTGGTATTTTATAAATTCTGATTCATTAATTATATAAGAGTTCTTTTTTTAATATAGTATGAGAATTGTTTGGAATGTAACTGATGTATATCCTTATATCCTTCTGGACCATTCCTTTAATTGTCTCCTAGATCTATGGTTCTTAGAATGATATTATAGTAGTATTTATGGTGTTTGAGAATATGGAATCTAAAAGCAAGACAAGTTCATATTGTGAATGGTTCTTCACAAATATGAACTCACAATGAAAGAAGTCATTTTTTCATGGTGTGATTCTTGAAACTTAAAATTCGGTCATGATGTGAAGTAGTAAAGGGATATATTTGTTGAGTTTTTATCATAAATCTCATGATGTTAACATTTGATTCATTTTATGAATTAATCCTAGATTTATTTTGGATTTCATATATTTTTTTGTGATTCTTAAACTCGAAATAATTATTCCTTAAATGATTCATTCGTGTTGTGGAATAATAAATTTAATAATAAATATAAATCCACTATTAAAAAATAATTTTCTCAAAAACCATCTATAATATTTGAACACATGGAGGATAGTGTTTCTTGGTATTGTTTTTTACTCTCTATCGAAATATATTGATTCATGCTTCCCATGATCTATCAAATTTCCTCGGATGTATGTTTTCATTCTCTCTCTTATGGTTTCATCTATGATAATTTTTTATCCTCTAGTTCTACTTTTACATACCATATAAGATGATCTACATTGTTTTTATGGTGGACGTTTATATTTTTTGGTGCATTTGTTGTTTGGAATACTCTTGGGGATTTAGTTTCTATATAGGATAGGTGGTCATATTTCTCAATAGTTTTTCTATTAATTAATGAATAATGTTGAAAGCCTTTATGTAGGAGAGTAAATTATTCTTCAATAACATTATTTCAAATTATAATATATTTATTCATTATCTCTTTAGGTGATGGTGGAATTAACCGTGATAAAAAATAAACCATATTTATGAAAAGATAAATTTTATATTTTTTAGAGATCATATGTTATCCACTATGATAATATTTTTCATATTTTTCGATCATTTATGTTATTCTTGTTTTTAGATTGAAATTTCTATGAAAATTGATAACAAATTTAATATTGATAAATCTATTAGATGATGAATTATAAGAACATGATTATTGACCCTATTGATTCCAATAATATGATAGAATTAAAAATATACATTGTTCATGTTTAGTCAATTATTTCATTAATATGTTAATGGAATGGGATAATGAACATGAAGCTAAAAAATCATATTGAGGTAAATGATTAGGTCATGTTAAAAGGATGTTTTCTAATATAAAGATTAATGTAACTGGGATTATTTTCGAAGGTGTGTTGGAATAAATAAAAGATACTATTAGTTTCCGACTTAGGTTTCCAGAAGTTTTATAATTACAAATATTATTCAGTTAATAAATGATGTAAATGATGGTTTATGTTTGATTAAGATAAATATTTGGGTCCAATCAAGCCCATTTTTTATAGAGGTTGTATGCTTTGTTTGTAGGGCTCATATACCCAGTTAACATTCTGTTTATTTTTTTACGGCCTTCTATTATTCAATGATTTGAGAATTTATATTCATTTTTGTTAGATATTTGGATGTATAATTATTTAGATAGATATGGTAAGGGTGGTCTAGGATTTTTGTAGAAGTGTATAGCTATGACAGATAAATTAATGGTCATATGCTTGATACTTTTGATGATAGAACAATTCCTGATAAAAATGGTTGATTCTCATCGTACCCATTATTATAATAAATGAAGAGATAATTTATAGAAAAATATGTCTATACACTCAATGGTCTAGTTTATTTTTTATGATTAAATTCCCAACTACTTTAGGTTTCCGGTTGTTCTTATTTTTCTTATCTCATTTATTGTATCATTCGATGTTACCAAGAGTACCTTGATTTATAGATGAAAAGAGAATAATAAATATTTTAAAAATTGGGGTTAATGAATTTTTGGAATGAAACTATTGATAATCATTTGGAACTATGATGTCAGTTGAATATTTCATACAGGTAAAGGGAATGACATAGTTTCTAATGAAATCTGATTGGAATAATATTAATTAAAGGATAATGATTTATTTTACAAAAACTAAAATATTAAAAATAATGTATTAATTATATGAATAAATTTAAAAGATTGTGTTTATATTGGATATCCAATTCCTAGTAGAGCCAGTTAGGTGATTTATAGACAATATATGTAGTTGTTACTATGACTATGTTACTTTTCATTGTTTGGTTGTGATCAATATTATATCTTGTATGTTAAGTATTTTCATATTCTACCATGTTCGTCATTGTTGGATGACTAACACCTAGTAGAATATGACACGATTAATTCTAAAACATCATGGTTATTGAGTAATAGATGGCTTAATACCACCTCTTTCCCCCTCTATTCTACTGGTAATATTATGTGCTAGTATTCCTAGTGTATACATTACCCAAAATTTTTTGTTGATAGATCTAATGGATTATAATTATTTAAATTTAATTTACCACCATATATAGTATCCTATGGTATTTTTTAAATATTAAATTTAAGGTTTATCATGAATTGATGGATGACACACTATATACGGGGTCTGGTGGTTCCCAAAGACATCTAAATTACAATATAGAGAAATGGAATGGGATGATAAGATGATGAGAAAAAACATTGTTCTTGGTTTTTGATAATTTTTTCTAACCCACATGATTCATGAGTTGTTATTTTATCCTTAGACTATTAGGTATGGCTTCTATTATCTAGAGATGGATTAGTTTTAGTGATGATGTGGAAGAGCATCAAACTTATAGAGAAGTGGTAGAAATGTACATATATTAAAATTATATTATAGGAACTCTTGAATGGAATACATGATGAGTGATATCCATGGTGGGGATCAAAATAAATCCTATCTGTTTTAGTGATGAGTTTCTTCCCATATTGTTTCATAGGAATTATCTTGAATTTTTTTATCATTTTTATTAGAGGAATTATGGGAGAAACAACTAAGTATACATGTTATGGTAACCCTTGGAATATATAAACTATTTTTGAGTTATTAAGGATATGGATGGGGTTTTCAAAAATCATTACTACAACATTAGTGTTTCCAGAGCTTTTTTTGTATTTCATTGATGAGAATAATGTTTTTGTAATTTCAATCCAAATTTTCAATAACTTTATTAGAATGATATTCCATGCATGTATTTTGGGTCATTTACATTTCATATGAGAAGTTATTATTGTGTGATTCTATATTATCACTCATCTTCTTAATGTATTTATGGTAATTCCTTCCAATTTTGTATGTTATATATTGTTAGTTCTTATAAACAACCCTTTTCCTATTTGAGGTTTCCTTCAGGCATCATTATCTAACTTCTATCATTTCCATCCAAAGAGCCATAGTGGATGGGGGGGTTCTTGACACAATAATTCAAAAATAAAAATATTTTTATTTTTATACAATTTACAACATTTATAAAAAAAATTAAAATATAATTGTATATTTATTTATAATATAGTTAGTAAAATATTGTTATGATCTAAAATATCATGTATATGGTTTTAATTAAGAAATAATATTTTAAAAAATATTTTTTGACATACAAAAAATATATTTTAACATAAATTATTTTCATATGTCTTATGTTATGATTGAAACCATGTGGTGTCATAAATGTAACAACATTTAAAAAAACAGTTTTCACAACTCAAAAAAATTAATTATTTTAGAAAAAAAAATTCTAGTATTCAAATATTATTATGAATTATCAAAAAAATAAATATAATATTGTAAAAACAAATTTATAAAACTTTATAATTCACTGTTTAGATATAATAACAACATAATTTTCAAAATTATTCATATTCTAAATTAAAGTTTTAGAATGGTAACGATAATTTATTATTTTTTCCTATAAAATATAAATTATTTTTTAGTAATTTATTTTTAACATAATCAATATTTTTTTCTTCTATTTATTTATAATATATATGGAAACTTGAAATTTAATTATTTTTATTAAAATATATTTTCAAGAATATAATTATTTTATTATCAATTTTAGCTATAATAATTCAATTTAATTTGTACTATATGTATGTTTTAAGTTAATTATAATCCTTTTAAATATTTTCGTTACTACTATGTGTACACACTAACTCTATAGGTTGATTTTTATGGATATTTTTATTACTTATATAATTTTCTTAATGTCACACAATTTTCATTTAAGTTCGTTGTTTTATATGGTGAGTGATATTTAGCACATTGATTTATTTAAATTTTATAATATCTAAAAGCATTATGTAGAAAAATTTACCCTCCCCCAAAAATAAATTGATTCCAAAAAACTTTTCTCACAAGATGAAAGTAATTTCTATAGGGAAATTATAGTTTTCCAAACAATGATTGATGATTATAGGTTTATAAATGATTCTGAATGTGATTTATTCTTATGAAAAGTTATAATAAATTATTTATAAGGAGTTCTAAATAATTATTAATTTCATATATAATTATAGAAAGATATTATGATCTAAGACCATAAGGAATAAATTCCTAAAAACAATAAAAACGATCATTTTGATAGTCATAACAATAGGGTTTTTATTTATCTCATAACAACTAGTAGTATGTGAAATCATACATGACATTATACATAAGAAAATATTGACTTTAAATTCACTATATTTTATAGTAGTAGTAGTATCCCTATATTTTCAATTTTTTCATGAATTTTTGTGATTATTTTTCCTATTATTCCTTTGATACGAAATTTGATACATAAAATTCTTAATGATTTTGAAATTGAAGTAATATATTTTCATACCTTATCTTATCCCATCTACTAGATAATCTAATGACCTTAATATCCCCAAATATGGAAATTACAAATCCATTATGGAAAATCACAACTTTGTTATTCCCAAATTTTTATATTTAGTGAATTGAATATTATTTCCGTGATCATCTTGGTCAATAGATTTTCAATGTAATTCCATTCATTCATTAATGTGATTTATATTTCAACTAGGATTATATTGATACTCATAACATTGGATAATTATATTGTCATAATCATTAAATTTACAACTCGAGTTCTTTCCTAGAATGCTTTCTTGGATTGCACTTGTATTGTTTATAGAATCCATTGTTAACTTGTATCCTTTTGGATTCACCCATTTCTAAAATAATATGTGTTAACATAATTGATTGTCATTTGAAGAAAATTAGAAACAATATAACTCAACATGTATCAGAATCTGTTATGGTTATAAAACTATCATTTTAGTATACAATTATTATAACTCAACATGTATCAGACTTAGTTAAAACTATAACACTCTTAATTAAACCTATATCATTTTTTTCAACCATGGATACATTGAGTTTGGTTCTCCCATAATTCATAACACAAGCATTGAAATAAAGATTCCATAGTACCTAAAAATATTAAAATATAATAATCTCATAAATCATAGGTTGATATGCACTAAAAATCCAAAAAAAAATATTTTATCATGGAAAAAAACATATATATTATTATGTACCAGAATATATGAATCTCTACATGTCAATATATATTATTCATGGAAAATATTCAATTAGATTATATACCATATAAATATTCCAATCACTGAAAATTATTCATAAGGATAATGTGAATTAACCAATGAATATAACCAAATATTGTGAATGAATGTTTATAGTTAGGACTATTTTTTTATGAATGATGGTAATGATAAATTTAATACAAAATTTTCTATTTTGTTTTATTACCCCTTGGCACAACTTTTTTAGACCCATAATCAAATTAATTCATCTAGATATGTATCTAATTTCATGGAGAATCATATAATATCTACACCAACAAAATATCATGATCTTTTCAGGTATAGAGAACTATATTTTAAATTTTTCTAAAATATTTTCACAAAATTTCTCTTATCTTAATCCCCAGATTAAATGTATGTTATCTACTAAAGTTTATTTATAATTTTATCACAAATGGATATCTATACCATTAAATTTATGTTCAATAATAACTTCTCAACCATCAAATTATCCCCAAAAAACATTCTAATCACCAAATATATAAACTCTTATTTGATAAAAACTGTGACACCCAGAACTACACTCCGAAATATAATTCCATAAATAGATAAATTATATATTTTCTATGATATTATTGATAAAATATTTAATATGATACTATTTAATTAAAAAATAAATAAATAATATTAAATATCTTACATTCAAAATATATTATATATTTTTATGATTTAAAAAATAAATTCAAATCATAAACTTATAAATCCCATCTTCCACTAAATTAGTGGATGTTATTGTTGAAAAAAAATATTTCTTATTTTTTAAAATATAAAATATTGGTTATGTAAAAAAAATAATTTTTATATATATAATTCCACTTGTGAAATATGTATATTGACTTATAAAATGGTTTAATGAATTTATAATTCATATCTACATAATAATAATTTTATAAAAGTCATGTTATTTGTTAGAAAGAAATTTTAAAAAAATTCAAATAAAAATGTAATATTTTATAATGATTAAAATATTAAAAATAAGATTATATTTTTATGATTAACACAAAAATTATAACTTCTCAAAAAAACTAGATTATGACAATTGAATATTTTTATAAATTTCCATCATGAAAATGATCATATTTGAAAATAATTATTTATACGAAAACTTTTATTAATTATTATTTCTTATCAATTACATGAAAATAAATTGCAAATATATTAATCATTTTACAAATAAAATTCATTATTATTTGACTAAAATATTTTTTTTATAATAAAAAACAAAAATATTAGAAAAATATATATTTATTCATAATATGATTTAGAAATTTTTTTTAGTTTTACTAAATTAATTTCATCTGTGTTAATAGTTGACATTATTTTAATTATTCCAATATTTAATAATATGGATACTCATATTCAAACACACTCATTCAAGAATTGGTATTCTAGTGATTATATGTAATAAATATGTCATTATATAAATGTATGTAGGTTGTCATTTATGTTCAATAATTCATGGGGTTAAATGAATTGAAAACGTTAACAGATATAAATGAAATATTATATTATTTTGTTTTAAAAAACCAATGGTATTACAACACCCCACTTCCATTGGGTATTTAATTAAATCTCTTGAGATCGTAAAAATTTAACATGTTTTGGTGATATTTATCCAATATAAAATGATTTTATAGTGATGTTTACTACACTATATTTATTTCATCTTAGTGATGATATATGGAATTTGTTTATGATGTTTCTATGGTTGGTATTATCCTTTAGTTATGATTTATTTCCATTCATATGTATCATATTCCCTTTTTTGGTAGAATTTTATACCAACAGGGATGGAGGTATGATTCTATTTATAGAGGTGTAACCCATATGGTGGTTTGATAGGTATATGATATGATTTTTGACTCATTAGATTATGGATTTTAGGCCATGTCATAAGTTTGTGGCATCATAAATAATGATATATTCTGATGATCTCATAATATTATTATATTAATCAGGTATTTTCTTTCAAAGTCTGGTATCTCACCCATGATTGATTAATATATAAATTCCTTATGAATCAGTGATTATGTTTTATTCAATACCATTTAAGGTCACTCGATTAATTATTTTACATTTCCTCAGTTCGTCATTGATGAAGATGATTTTTTGATCATTTTATCTGCATTATGTGATTACAGACTCCTCAAATATATATTGTTAATGATAAAATGTGTAATTGTTTCCTAATGATATATGAAATTGGAATCTAGGAATTTATGTTAATTCTTTTATTGTGTCATAATTATGTATGTTCTATAACAGATCGTAATTTTTATGTAGTGGTGTGATTCATTGTGCCATCATAAACCATGATGTGGCCCAAACCATTATGTTTTTGTCTAACCAATAGTGAATACTTCCTAAAAGTAGAATTATATGTTTCCTAGAATAATATAGAACACTATAAATATAATTCATAACATAAATATATAGAAATTAAATTGCCATAAGTAATGAAAACAAATTATTCTTGCGGGACTATCTGTCCAATTGATTACCCAAAACCCTATTTAGATAGTTGATACAAAAATTCTTCTAACCATAAAGATATAAAATATAATCATAGAAATATGTTCTAGAAATAGTTTATAATTTATTTATATCATCTATGAATTAGTGAACCATAAAACTAGAAAAAAGTGGAATATTATCCCATGTTTCCTATCAATATATTCTAGAAAGACCAAATTTTTTATGACATAGAAAAATCATTCTTATCAAACCCAATAATTTATGAGTAATACTATACTATCTCACTAATTTTATTAACCATAAATTAAAAAAAGGATATATAGACAATAAATTTGTAGTGTAGAATAATATCCACTATAGGCGATCAAATTATTAATAATGTGAATCCTCTATAAAGTTGTATGATACCCCACGTAGTACACATATAATTAAATAAGTGTATCTATTTCATTATTCCTTGAATATAAATCCTTGTTAGTAACCTATTGAATAAACATAGATGACCCAAAATGAAACATTATTGTTATGTGACCACAAACAAAATATTATTAAGATATAAGATATACCAAAACAAACATAAGTTGTTTAATTTAATTCAAAAATTAATGAACACTATAACTTTTCTTGTAGTCACAATTACCCATTAAAAAAATATATCCAATTGTATCACACAAATTATATACATATAAAAATAAAACAGGTTATGGTTCACCTATTGATTTCTAGTAATGAAATTCTCAATTAGTATAATCATTTTATTCAAAATATATATAGTATATATTTAGAAATTGTATGAAATATAAAAAATATGGTTTAATGGATCAAAACCACAACTAGATGGAAATAATTTACTGAATATTACAAAAAAATTAAACTTTTAAAATTTAATCTATTATAGTATATGGATTAAAATTAATTATGTAAAATTAATAATGTATAGAGAAATGGAAGGAGATCTGTTGGTTCCATCCACTATACAAAGTTGAATAAATTTTATGATCATCTAATATTTCCATTATCAAAATGAAAAAAATCTATATTAATTGGATTAAAATAGGTAAAAATGATAAATGGTTGTGAACCTAATATTTAATCAAAAACTAAAAGAACATATTTTCTTATAAATGTTTTTATATCAACAAAGAAACTATAAATTTCATCCTCTAAATTTTTTTCAACAGTCCATAATAACTATAATTTACTAAATAAATATGAAATACAAAATAAATTGTTGTAAGTTTGAATTATGTATAACCGAAATGGATAAATCGTATAGTCTTTATTCTTAGTGTTCCATCATAATAAACCATCTGAAAATGATTTCATTTGAAAAAAACATATTATATAATAAAAAAATAATCCATTTATAATTCTTACAATTAAAATCTACAAAAATTGATCTTATTACATCCTCTATATCAGATTTTAATCACTTTGAGAAATTAGAGGATTTATTGTTTAATGATTATATAAAAAATAATTCTAACCAAATTAAAAGTAAACCTAACATTTCATTTATTTTATTATAACCTCTCACTCAATGTCATATATCTAGATGTCCAACTTGGGTTACCCAATATACAAAAAAATAAGTTTCCAAAAATTATAGTAAATTAATATGACAACAAAACCAATTCCTGAAGAATCAAAAAATATAACATTAATATTTCTAATAATTTGTATGAAAAAAATTAGTGTAAACATAATCCACCTATTGAACTATTAAAAATCCTACTCATGTAGGTTTTCTAATTACAACATCACCCATTTATGGTCATGGTATTCATTATTCTACAAATAACTAGAAAACATGTGTTAATTTGTAGTAATATAATCTGAATGTAAGGTATTTGTTAATATTGAATAATTTAGTTTGTACCAATGAAATGACCACATTTACCATTTGAAAGGAAACTAATACAATAAAGTCATACATGACATTACCAATGAAATAATTCCACTATAATTATTAAATGAAAATTTAAAAGCCTAATATAAATTATTTTCTCACTATTTTTCTATAAAAATATATAACTATATAGAATTAATATTCTATAAATATTCTTATAATGATGTCTCCTTAATAAGAATAATCTCATTTAAGTATTGATGTTGATAAAATAACTTGTTTATAGAATCCATAATCATGACTCCAATATTAATCTTGTCAGAATATGTTACAAATAACTCATATAGATTATATCATCACATAAAATTAATCAAATTAGAATACTTATAATGTTCTAAATCATGATTAAAACAACATTTTAATCTAGTATTTGAGATACAATATCTAATCATTTAATGAAATGTATAATTTAAACATTTATTGCGGTACTTATTCGAGGTCACTATCTTATTTATTTTCTAGTAATCCATGTACAATGTAAAACGATGAGATGTTTTGATATATTTCACTTTAAATATGTTTAATTTAGTTGATATCGTTCTATAGTAACCACACCGAACTTCATAAAACCATGATATAATATTGAAATACTGTTATGGAATATTTCATTTATCATCTAACTGTTGGATTGGATGGGATAAATATAACTAAACTATATTATAAAATTATTTATAAATGTTTTATTTAATAATTTATTATTTCTAATTCCTTTGAAATAAGTACTCGTATTTAAATAGTATTAATTTTATTTTTAATGATAAAAGATAAATTTTTCATGTTATTTTATTTTCTATATATTATGTGTCTTGTTAACTAAATAATGGGTTTTTATAAAATATATCATCATTTAATTTTTAGAAATTAATAATCATTATAAATTGTTTTTTAGTTCGCAAGAAATTAAGATTAAACATATGAAAGAAAAAAATTAAGAAATTTTCTTCATACACAATGTATTTAATTATAATTTATATTATTATTATATATATATGGGTGATTTAGAAAAAGAGTTGTGGATATATTTAATAAAAAAATTTATAATTTATGTAATGGTTTTTTCAATTCATGTAATAATAATAGATTCATTTTTATTTTCAAAAACAGATTTCTCAAAAAAGAGTTTTCATTTAATTTTAAAACATAATTTAAAATTAATTTCAAGTAATTATAAAAATTCAATCCAATAAATTTGTTTTAGTATTTATAATTAGTATGTCTTAATTTTTTAATGTGTTTATTTTAATTTTTAGTCATTATATATAGAAACTGGGGTAAAAATTCATCAATGTAGTAAATGCTAAATGGGGTAAAAATGAGTTAAAATTGCCTAATGTTTTATATAATTCCTTTATTAAGCTTTTATATCATTCCTTCTTCCTAAAAACCTTATTTGGGATCCACTTTCTTATGATATTGGCTTTATTTTATTTTAATATTCTTAATTACTACAACCATGCGACTTCCCTCAATTCTAAAAGGAAACCACTTATCATATTTTCTCTGCATGACATGAGAAATTTATCTCAACCAGTATTTAGCATTATACTCATGATAAAACCTTAACCATGACCATGATCTACCTTTTTTCTGAATTCTAAATCCTATAATCCATAATTAATTTTCAAAATAAGGATACCCGAATAAGATCTATCTATTCCTGATGATATTTTTTCATGATTCCTTTTTCATAAAACCTATCATTTTTTATAAATTATAATAAATTAATTTAATTATTAGATGGTATATACAAATTATTTTCATTATAAGTTTAAATCCATTTCTAGTTGTTCAATTTTGTTAAATTATTAGAACATCACTCATGTGTATGCGTGGACTACCATTTCAATGAATTTTTTTAATTAAATTTTCAGCACCAATTAGTATGAATCATTTAAAAGTAAATATAATTAATAAATGAGTTAGATATGGCATTATTATTATTCTATATTTTATTAAACCATGATCAATGTCTAGGGTATGAATATTAAATTTTAAAACATTCAAGGCTAATGATCTTTTTTTCACCTAACATTTAATTTTAATTAATATTTTTTAATAAAAAGGTAAAAAATATTAATGGGAATGATATATTGTAAAATTTTTGTAGATTAGGGTTTCCAATTATATTTTAATGTACATATAAATATTATATAGTTTTTTTTAATTCATATCATGCTTGATAAATCCTTAGGTAAATGATTATGTTAAAATATCATTTCCTTTCAGGATTTTGTATGTCAAATTTACACGCAGTGAAATAATATGATGCATATCATATTATCCCCGTATATTTTATTCTACATTGTACATTATTATAATTTTCATGTATTACTATCATTATAACCACATGTTACTGGAAATGGTTGAGAACACTATATTATTAAAATTATCCTTTTTTCTTATATGGATAATGAAAATTTTTCAACCTTGTCCATGTTTTTTACATGATTAATGGTTATTTTATCTATAAAAGTTTGATTCAAAAAATTACTATCATTGAGATTATTTAAAATTAGTTAAGATTAATTATTCAATGTTATTTATTATAAATAACTATTGATGTTTTATAAAATATAGTAAATATTATTCATTTTTAACATATATTTCATGAATGGCATTTCCCATCATCATAATTCTTCAATTATGTGAATATTCCTTTAAATGTTTATATGGATATATTTTATTTGAAAAATATTCTCAATATCATTTGGTTTTGTTTTTTTAATTACAATGAAAAACGTTATCTATAATATTTTCAAGGAAGTGATTAAATTATCTTATAAAGGAACATTTAAACCATGTTAACATCCATTAAGTATTATTATGATTAACTACATATATGGACAATGAATAATTTCATATTCATTTTTTATGCGACTAATAATTATTAAGTATTAATGACGATTCTTGGAAAACTATATATTTCCCAAGAATTAATTATGTTATCAATATATCATTATAAATCCCATTACCATAACAAATAATATTCCATAGTAAAATGATGGGGTTTTTTAAGATCTTGAATAACACTTATATATGGGTTTCATTTAGTGATAGGTGGTATAAAATCAATATTTCCTTATAATGAAATGAGTACATAATTATATCTCATGATATAAATATGATATGTTTGAACGTGATTTTGTTTATAAATATTATATGTGGGAATGTAAATATTTTGAAATGTTCACAACTTTTTCTATAGAACCTGTTTTATGTCCATAATTGTATACATGGACCTTATAATATGTACTTAATATAATTAATGGACATTTATGAGTCTATACATGTTCAAAATCGACTGATTTCATTTTTGTTTTCTTGTTCGAGAATCCTATGATATACGATAATTTTTTTCACTATGAATCATGATTTTGGAGTCAAGATTATATACATCACATGTATTATAATAAAATCCATATTCCAGGTCTCATTATTTATTATCATGTCTCATTAGGTATTATGTTCATAAGTTATGATCATTTTCTCAATACCTTATACTTCCCTTATACTCACATACGACCCCTGGATGATATATTCTTAGTTTAACTTCAATGTCCATGAGAAATCACCCCTAATTATGTTTCCACTCTACCATGGTTATAAAGATTGATATTAATTATTATATGATTAAAATTAAATTATATATGATGAATAATTTGTGATATGTCGAATATATTTGGGGAAAATACATTTTTTATTTATCTAATCACAAAAACCTATAATCCTTTATAGTTGTCGATCATGTATTATATTGTGATATATATATTATTTATTTAAAAAGATTTATTTTTACCTATGAAATTCTTCGATTTTGATAGATAATAAAACCCAATTATTTTATTTGATGGATCATAATACTAAAGAACTAATATCATGTTTTCTATTTTAAAAATAACCTTCTCCTCAAGATAGTTATGATATATCTTAATATCCATTAGCACAAATAAATCCATAAAATATGATAGTTTTTTCATATTAACTCTTTCACTATAAAATAAAATAATGAACTTCATCTCTAAATATAGGGATAGAATATATCATTTATATATAGAAATATCCTAAAATCCATTCAAGGATGACATTAAACTCTTTTACATTCATATAACATAGAAACCCATTTTAAATGAAATATGATAGCATATAGTTTCATTATGTCAGATAAATAATTTCCATTATATAAATAACACTATCTAATGAATTAATAACCATTTCATAATAGATTAGTAAAACATATTCATCTATTATAGCAGTCTATTTGAATCAAAGTAGGTTTCGACTAATTAATTCAAATTATCAATTACAAATAATTCGATTTTTGTGAATAAATAAATCTCACATATTTTTATAACCACTCACTATTATCAGACATTATTCTAATTTCATTCCACATTCAAACATCATTGTCAATAATATGTCAACTATTCTAATAGATACCATGAACTATATCAAAAACTCTATGTAATTTCCCAATAAAGTATAAATAATTTATTTTTTCACTTCAATTTAAAATTAATCATGATATATTCAAGGAACCATTATATCACATCACTTATATAAGGAAACATTCTAATATCATCCATTAATTATTGAATTTAGTTATTATAAACCCAGACAATTTCAACTTTCCTTTCTCAATAAACTCTAACTAACCTCTACAGTTTTCTAATTTTTTCAAGTCCTATGAAATTAATATCTAAAAACATTGGTATATAAAAAATACATTAACCTAATAAAATATTTTAGAGCCCCACATTGGTATAGGAAGTCATACTGAATCCAATATAAACCTCATTCAAAGATGTTTTACAAGAATTTTCCTTATAAACTATTATAATATCATACCCTATTATATTAATACCACTCCTTTAAGATATATTAATAGAAATAAAAATTTATCCTTATTTTAAATAAAATATATTATATAAAAACCCTTAAAAAATTATTAATAAATTAATATCCTTGATAAATAGTTATCATTGATGATTATCCTTGAACACATCCTTAATTCTCCAATTCTAAATTCTATTATATTACTCATTGGAGTTCAATAATTTTTTCCATTCTTGCTACCCAATTCACATTCGTTCTATGAAATTGTATCCTTGTTAACCACTAATATGTATATAATCATGATTGAAAAATATGCTAGAAAATTAATTTATAATATTTTTCCAACCTCAATAAATAATAATATCCAAAGCCTCATCTAATCCAAATACTAGTGAGAAAAACTAAAAAAATCTCTGAATAATATCATATATTGAATATGAAATCATTAAAAATACATTAGTTTCAGAATAATTAAATACTTTTTAATCTTAAAATGATCATAAGTAACTTTGAAAAAATAAAGGACCTAAAAAAATCCAAGTGTGGGATTTACTATTATATTTACTGAACAAATATATTTATCAAATTACTTCGAGTCCAATAAAAAATATAAAAATACAACATCAAATTATGATGATCTTGGGTTTTATTAATCTCAAATACCTAAGGGATCCTATAAAAACTCTTACTATCACAATAGTCTAGTATTTTATTATATTAGAGGTGAATATTGTGTCTTGAAATCATTATCATAGTCTTCTATATTTGTTCACCCATTGAAATTCTTATATTTTACTCTCATATCCCAAATGAAAAAAATTCATTGACATTTTCATTAAATGAATAGTCTATAACCACCAATTTAAAAAAATTATATACATTGTATTCTAGGAACACATATTGTAATGTTATAGAAAAATACAAAAAAAATAATGTCACCATTTATAAATAATATAAAATATAATATTTTTTATTGTAAACCCAAAACCTAAAAATTCACACATTTCCCATTGAATACATTTTTTATTTTTTATTCATTTAAATGATAGTTGCAACACATTTTATAATAATTTTACCCTCATTGGTCAATAATATGTCGCTAGGTATTTTGATATGTCATATGAAGCAAGCATACTTGACTGATCATAGATCATACCCATATCAATCACATTGATGAAACATGTCATTGAATAAAAATATCTTTATAATATATTCCCCACTATTATTAATAGGAATAATATAAAAATTTCCAAAAAAATACCTCATTAATTAAATTAGTTTGAATAAGAGAGAACATTTATTGTAATTTATATTAATGAAATATCAATAATACATAATTACCAAATCATCGTCTGGATATACACTCATACACATTCATTCACAAGTCATGTAATCCAATAATCCATGTATCATCTATTAACACACACCCAATTACCACTATCAATGGTATAACAACCTAGCTTCAGTAACCTTGATTAAATGTACTTTTATTCAGTGTGTAGTTAAAAACATAAAAATATGAACTTAATTTCATCCTTAAAATCATTTTATTAATCCTTCCTTGTATCATTGGGAATGAAACTTATTAATGGATGAGCTCATATTTTATGTATGTGTTGATTAAAGTAGAATATACCATGATAAATAATCAATAATCAATATAAAAAAGTGAAAAAAAACAAATTCCATTCAATAAAAAAAATTTAATGAACATACATGTCTAATATCGAGACCGTTGTCTTAGGGACAATAGAAATCGAATTATCAAGAAAATAATTGAAAAATATTAGACAATCAGGATTAAGGCCTCTCAACTGATGAACCATACCATATAGTACTCTCAAAATGAAAAATCATCATTAAATAAATGCCTATTAACTTATAAATTATAATTTTATGGAATAGAATACACCAAATACTCCATAGTTAATACATTATATTACAAAAATTGCTTATTAATAACTCTAATTTATTTAATCTCATAGGATATATCAATGCATATAAGAGATATATATGAATAAGCCTCACCCATATCATGTAGAAAATATTAGTTAATCATATTTTAGTATATATATATATATATGTGTGTATATATATTATTCTAAAAATAATTATACATCAACTAATCACTCTCTTGAATCTAGATGAATGAATATTTTCCCATTCAATGAAATTAATTTATTAATAAAATTACATTAAATAATAATTTGTATATAAAAATAATATGGTTTATCAATCATAAATGTAATATAAATGATTTAGAGTTAATCAATGATTTTAATATTTTGGTTATTAATAGTAAATATAATGTCTAATGAATAATGCAGAATAATGGAGAACATGGTGACGTTATATTGAATAATATAAAAATATGGTATAATCCCTTAGTATAAAAGGATTATGGATTACCATTTATTCATGAGAAATAATGGGTTTCATTAAGACCAATACTATAAAAAATCATATAGACAAACCAAAAAATTAATCTTCCTTGTAGCCTAATTGAAATGTGGGTTTATAGAACACATTTAATAATTCTATTAATTACATCGAGAAAATAATACCCTTTTATTTTGATATAATATTAAAAAAAAATCTTAAAATATTTACAAAAGTCATTTCTTAAAAAAATTCACATGAAATATTATAGTGGAATCATTAATTAATGTGTTGTAATGACTATGGTAAAAAAATTTCATTTAGATAAAATTAAAATAAATATTAGGTTCAAACATTTGACTAAAAGTACCTCAATTAGGAAATGAAAAGATGATTCATTTTAAAACAATTTCAAAATTAGAAATGAATAAAACAATATTACTATATCTGAATATAATAATTAAAAATCCATGAAAACTTTTTATAGAAAATATTTTCATTTATAAAAAATAGTCTCAAGAAAAACATAAAAAAATGAATTTTAGAATAATTTTTTTAACATAAAAATTTGTTATTGATTATTTATCCAAAAACATAAAAAAATTAATAAAAATATTTAAACCACAAAAATTAAATAGAGGAGAATAAAAAATGGTTTTTTATAATATTTATATCATATAATTTTCCAAAAATAAATTATTAACATAATCAATCCTGAAAAAATTTGATTATAAATGATATCCATTACCATTTTGGTTACTATGGAATAATAACACATTTATTTAAATAACACGAATTGTATCATAAAATATATTTATTAATGAATTAACTTTGATATATAATTTCAAGGGTTTATTAAATAAATCTCAAAAATTATATTACATAGATAACATGAAATATGTATAATGTAGACAATTTGAGATAAAAAACCCTTGACTCAATTTCAAAATACTCCTTATGTCCTCTTATAATCATGTTTTATAAATTTAAATTTATTATAAATATTTAAAAAATTTATTTTAATATTTATTATTTCTTATAGGATTCGCTTATTTTAATTTATCACCATTTTAGTAACAATTTTTTATTAAAATAATAATCCTAGATGTGAATCATTTTATTTTTCTCACTTGTTTTGGTTATCTAGATATTGTCCCTACATCATTATCATGATTCCATCATCTGAATAAATTTTAATTCTAACATAATTATCATTTTTTACATTAAATTAAATTTTATAATCCTTCGTGAATGGAATAAATGAGAGTCTATTCACATATTTTTATGAATGTGGAAGTTCACATATATGTACAAACGATATTGTCATTTCCAAACTGAATTAATGATTAACAGGAAAGTAAAATTTTAAAATTTTATATGAATTATATCTCATTAATATAAATATGTTATATAAATCGATCATAAAAACCATTCTTCTTGGGTTGAATCAAAATGAATTTCATCATTACATAGAGAATGTAGGGAAAACCAACAAGCAAGAGATTATTTTATTTTTAATATTATGGAAATGAGATGAATAATTGCTTCTTGCCAAGGACAATTGGATTTAATTATATATAATATATGAATTTTATAATAATATCATAGTTATATGTTATCATATCGTTTTAGTGGAATAAGTAAAATGAAAATGCTTAGTTATAATGATTACATATTTATTCAAGAACAAATTTTTTATTTCTCTTTAAAACACAAAGGATGATATTTTAAGAATAATATATTTTATGTAATTCCTTAAAGGAAGTAAAGAAGTGTTTTTTTGGAACCGTTCACGCAAATTTTCACATAACCTACAAGGAATTGAAGAGAGGTTTAGTACTTTTATAAGTGAGGGGTGGGGGTCCGTTTTAATTACTTATGGTATTTAATTAATAAAAATTAATTTCAATTTTCATGTAGCAAAACATTTATAAATTTATAGTTTTTGATCTAAATAAGTATAAATATTCTAAAAACTTATTTATTCATTTTTGTGATTTGTTAACCCTTTCACATAGCCTTAACTCCATTATTAACACATTTTAACAATTATCATCATAATATGTTTTTTAGACATTAGATTTTATGAAATTAGATATTAACATAAATGTGACCAATACAAGGAATGTGGATTATATTCTACACCATCTCAAATTCACATGTAAAATGAATTTTTTTTATGAATTCATAATTATTTTATAAAATATTATTTAACACAAAACACCAATGAATTAATTTTCATAACTTCTAACATAAATAATATGAAGAAATATTAATAAATTAATTTAGTTCAAAAGTACTCATTTAACATGTCATCAAAAAAATTACTTTCTCTTAATATTTCATTGATCCCCATAAGTCACCAAAAATTAATTATATTAAAATTTGTCAACAACCTTTACATGATATTTCTATTGTTTTCTAATCACTATGTCAAAGCTTCGTATGAATTTAAATTAAATATGTAATCACTAATATTTTTTAAAAAATTAAAAATCATAAAAAAATTAATTATTAAATTATATACACCTGGATAACTCTGTATAAATTATTTTTATCCAAATAATAAAATAATTTTTTTTAAATGTATGAATGATATAATATATAATTTTACTTTACATAAAATAATGTAATGTTCTATATGAAAAAATTAAAAAAAATTACATATTTTATAATATTAAAATGTGTGGAAAAATTAAATTCATCCATTGAAATAAATGACTATTCATGAATTTTTTTGAACTCTCATTTCACATGTATAACCATTTTCTTCCTATTTAATCCTTGACATGATGAATTTTTTAATCAAGGTTACTATTCATAAAGACCTAAAATTAAGGGTACATATTTAAAACATTTAAAACACATTATTACAAATTTGGGATACATTTTTTAGATGACATTTATAGAATTGTCATAAATTATCTTTAAGAAATTTGTGTAACATATAATGAAAATTGTTTTTTAAAAATTGTTTTTTATGCATAAAATTGAACTTATCCAAAATAAAAAATAATATTAATTCTTATATAATTAATTAGATTATGTTTCTTAATATGGATTATTTGATACATTAATTAAAATAAAAAAAAAATTTGACATTTAAAAATTACTATATTTAGATAATAGTTTGGATAATTTTTCAAATATTGTTATTTTTCAATATTCGCTCAAAAATATATATTTTCATAAAAATATCAAAAAATTATCCTTAGTGTATTATAATATGAATATTTTAAAAAATATTTCTATTTTGTCAAATATAATTTCTATAAGTGGGGCTAATTAATTATAATATTCTCACACAACATGAAATAAAACCGATTTTGAAGAAAACTTATTTTTGTGGAATAAAAAAATAAAAAAAGTGTGTCCATGATTTTTATGGATCAATAAATAAATTATAGTTATATAAAAAGTTATTAATTATTTTTTAAAATCTGGTTATTCCTATACATACCCTATAACCCTAAGTTATAACTCTAAAATCCTAATTAAAATAATTTTATTTGATAGATTTATTTATCTCAATTTTGTGTTTTCTACAAACTATAAATCACTATATTTAAAAAAAATAAATAAAAAATATTATTGTATTACATTATACCCTCCAAAAAGAAAATTATCATCAATTTGTTTTTCTTAATTTCCAAACTAAATATGTAATATTAATAAAATTAAATATATATTTTGTCAGAAACATTAATTTCTCATTTAAGAACATGAAACATATTATTCATTTATTTAAATTATACATGTACATGAGAATGATATTAATATAATGTCCCATGGAAATTTATTAATACATTCCACATAATAGTTGATATATTTTTAATTAGATCGAATGAGTTTTAAAAATTATATTAACATGTGATGGAAAATTTCATAAAATATAGCTGTTTTATTTCAACCCATCCAAGAAAAATAATTTCATCCATCAATTTGAATCATCATTATCATGATGCATTTTTCATTCAAGACCTTTTAATTGAAAATTTTTAGGGGGTTTTGCGATATAATAATGTTAGTGTACATTATTATATGAATTATTTTCATACATATGATTCATCAGTTTTTTTTTGTATTTAAAAATATAAAAAAAATATAATAAGTGAAAAATAAATTCAATAATGTAAATCATAAAATGATGAATCCATTTCCAAAATATCAACAATAAAAACAAAGTATCATCATTAATCATTAAACCCTAATACTATTCATAATGTGGTAGAAAATATTTGATACATTATAATCATATATTCAAAAAAATTAACTATAAATAACCTTCAATGAGAATAGATATTAACTCAATTTGATATATGTATTAATGAGGGTCCACCTTTTCTTAGAAGCACCACCAAACATTCCATACATAGAAAATATTATTTCCATAAAAATAACCATTTAGATGTGAACATTCTCACATAATAAATTTCTCAAATAATATATTTCCTCTGAGAGTCAATTTATTTATTCCCAAATTATTTTCATGATGATCATCTATTCTATAGAATACCATTATAACATAAAAAATCCAATAGTGAAATTTTATGGGTAATAAATCATGCTTGGAACATTGCATTTAATAGTTCTATAATAGCATACTTTTTAAACATTGGTTATTATGGATTTATTTATTTCCCTTTCATTCATGTGCTATATTTTTATATATCTAAACTAGTAGTAAATTAACTTTCCCTTAAAACATTTATCTGGATATTTATTTCCATAATTATCACATGTTTGATGCTTTTTCCTTCCCTATTTCTCTATTAACTCATTAAATATTCCATGGTACTCCATCAAAATTTAATTTTTTCATTGACATTGAAAATATATGACCTTTAAAAATATATTCATTAATAAGGGAAAATGATACCAAATAATCATATGATAAAATATATTAGAACTATAAAACAATAAAGGCTCGACATGAGAACTTTAAATAAACTATCAATATTATATTCTAAATTATATATTCAGCCTACAGAACCACATTCTGATCATGTAAATTTTTCCATTTAATTAAAAACCATATCATCTTAATTTAAATTTAATGTATGTAACTTCCTCTCTATTTCATCATATTTCACTAGATAAAATTATTTCTAAATAAAGTTATCTATAAATTTTTTCTATTCAACACATTTTATTTCATAATCATCTCAATTATTCTAGATTAATGACTACCACTAATTATCACCACCAATTAAGAAATAAAACACTTAAATAAAATATTTCACGTGAATACATTTCACAAATTATAATACTTATTAGAGGGTCTTATTCCATTTTTCATATTCTAATGTATTAGCAGTTCCATTAAAAGATAATTTATTCTGTCACATGGAAAAAACCAACATAGGTTCAAATTTTAATTAAATAATTATGTATCTCTATAAGGAAAAGGTTATTTGAAGGAAACTAAGTGAATTTAAATATTATAGAACAGATATTATCAACTCCAACATGTTTTTTATTTACTTCCCCATTAGGGAAATACATACATTGAATAGAGGTGTTCCAATTATTTCCAACACTTTATCTAGGAATTTCTTCTAAATAATGAATCATAGTGTGTTATAAGATAATCATCTTCAATATTTATCCATAATGTGAAATTATTTATAGTGGTAAATGTTCTCAATTATCTATGGTATTATCTTATTTATCCTGGTAGCTAAATTTTATTAAAATATAGTTTATAAGGTAACTATTAATTATTTCATGGTAAAAACTACTACACCATGAGTTTAGTAAACTAGAGTCAGTTTTTATGTTTTACAAAGGAAATAAATTTTATAGAATATAATATTTTCTTTCATCCTTAAGGATCGTTAAAATATTTCATGTTTATATCCTAGTGAAAAAAATGGAATTCTTATATATCCATTTTGGGTTATGTACTATGGAATCTATTACCAATAAAATTATATTCATTATGGAAGATTGTATAATAAAAAATCGTTCCATTCAATTAAATATTAGAGTTAAATGATCATCCATTAGATAATATAAATATAGAAATAATAGGGATAATGGAAACTAAATTCTAAATAAAGAAAATAGATAATTATGGATATTAATTAGCATGGACTCCAGACTAAGATATCAAGAATATTTTGATTAGGACCTCTTATCAATGAAAATTCTCATTATGAAAAGGACTATCAATAGATAATTTATCATTGTTTTTCATGGTATACACCTTCAACTAGTTTATTCTGAAATAATCTTAGATCCTCACATATATATCATTAAAGCTTTTTATATATCAATAGATTGATTAATGAATCAGTGGTATAACAACGAATACCTTTCATATATCTTTATCACATCACAATATATTTACACACATTACATAACATAATAATACATGATATAATAGTAAAATAATAGGGCCTATATAAATGTTATAATATTATCAAATTGTTGGTAAGATTCCACTCTTTTTTCATTATAAAAAGAGAATTTCCTATATGTATCATTTCTAAAATAGTTCTTCATAACATGTGGAAATGAAATATAAGAAAGGGTGAGCTCTGAATCTTTTTATGGGTAAAAAAGTAATAAATAAATTTTCACTTGAGAAAAACATGAACATAAGGTTATTTTAGCTAGATAATAATATTTGAAAATAATACCATGTATATTAAAGATCATCATCTTGAGTCACAGAATAAATTTGTGTATTTCATTAGACAATAATCATAAATAAATAAATGAACCTCACCCATGATATCATAACATTGTCAAAAGACATAAGTTTTTGGAATAATCATAAGATTATATATTCATTTTTTATGATTAAAGTCACATTACGAAGTCTATCGTATTTTAATGGATTCACTCCTATATAAAATTTATTAGTCATGGTTCAATGCTATGAATATCATAGTGGATAAAGTCCCTTATTTTATTAGTTCTACTACCCATTCCAATCATATTTATACCATGTGATATGAATCATCACTAATTGCATTGGATGTTGATTTATGTCCCACACCTTATTTAATGAATATCATACATATGTGTTCCAAAATATCATAAAGCATTCATAATATCAAATATTATGAAAGTAAATGGGTTTCATTAATATATATTCATAGAATTACTCATTGTAAAATCTTTTTTCACAGACCATTAATTATTTCATAAGAAATTTAAGATTAATGGGTTTATTTAATATAATATTATTAAAAACATAATCCATATAGAGAAGAAATCATAATGTTATCCCTAGAACATATACTCAGTAATGCATATGTGATATAATGGGTAGTTTTCATTTATTAATAAAAATATGATTAAAATTCCACTAAAACATTCTTGAGGAAAATAAACACAAAATTTATAAATCATTTCACTAAAATATAGAAAATATTGAAAATGTTTTAGAAATATTTTTTGAAATAACCATAAAAATTTGTACTGTAATTTTGAAAATATTTAGTAGTCATAATGGTGGTTAATTCCATACTAACTTTATAAGATAAAAGAAAATATTCATGTCTTGTTTATCGTTAATATTCATAATGTAACTAATTTTAAAAATGAGATGAAGATTCATTTTAAATAATTTATTTATTAATTCAAAAAAGGGTAAAAATTATATTAATACATTATAGAATAGTAATGGAAATTTATATAATTTTTAGAATCTGGATAATGGAAGGGAAAAAAAATTGAAGAGATAAATGAGGTTGATTTTACATAAAAACAATATCTTAATCTATTCAATATTATGTTGCAAAAATTAAAGAAAATAATTTGTTAACAATAGATTAATAGAGGAGAAGAAAATTAATAACTCTTAGGAGAGATACATTTTTGGATATATTTATGGGAAACATAATTTTAATTAATCGTAAAAAAATAAGATTATAACCTAAAAACATTGCCGCATTGGTAACTTTTGAATAATAAGAACCATAAAAGAAATAAAAATATATCTATATTCATATCCCATAAAATTAATATTTCAATCATATAATACATTTCTAAGAGGTATATATATTAAACAAAAACAATAATGTGGTGAATATGTTTTTTGTTCCATGAAAAAAAAGTGAACAAATACATATCCATAGGTTCAACATTATTCATATGTGTTGGAAGATATTTTTGAAAAAATATTTATTTTTTAATCATGTATTATAAGACCATTGTCATATATATCATTAATTATATTAATTACTTATATTCTTATGTTACACATTTGTTAATAATTATTTATTAAAATCACTATTTCTGGTGATGTCTACTTCATTTTTAGTGTTTGTTATGTATTGGTATTTTTGATCATTATATTTTTTCATGATTAAATATTGATCATAAAATTTATAATTATATGAATATCATATATATATTCATTATATACATTCTTAGATTAATTCATAAATTATGTTGATATAATACTGAATTACACTAATAATGGAGATCGTAAGTCGTACATAAACAAGACCAACATTTTTAATTTTTTTATGGATGCAACAAAATAATGGTAAATAATAAATCTAACTTAATTAATCATTATTATATCACATATAAAATATTTGTTCATTATGTCCTTTATTATTTATAATCAACTAAAAAATTTAAAAGAGATTCATGTTGTTTGTGGATGTGGTTGTCCACAAATATGAATGATCAATGTTATCTGTTTCCAATGGTTTAAAAGGAAATAATGTATAAATTATTTTATCATTAATGAAGTATAATAGTTTTTTAAGTATAATATATAAACATATATCGAATAAAATTATTAATAAAAATAAATTGTGTTGACAAATGAATTTCATTTCTATGGGGAGATGGTAAGTTATATGTATGCACAAAAATTACATTAACTTCTTAATGATAAGAAAGAAAAATAATAATGGTTTTTTCATAACCGTAATAAACTTATTTTATAACGAGGTTACTAAATTAATTTCTTTATAAAAATTAGAAATGATTTATATATGTTAATGAAATAATGAATGTTTTCTATGGTCTTTAAGAATAAATAATATAGGATTTATGTTATTATATTATGAAACAACATCGAATCCAATAAACATTAATTAATTTAAACTTTATTACGATGGAATATATACAAGTGGTCAAATACTAAATGTTAGATTTGTGTAATAGTTATAGAGTACCAGATAGAGTCATTATACCAATTTTACAATGGGAATAGAATAAAAATATTTCAAATGGAAAAAAATTATCCTCGAAATCATTCAAATTAATATTCTTCATATCCTAGTGATAGGAAAGAGGATAAGGGTTAGATCAAATTCATATTAACAGTAACAGAGAAAAGAATTTATCTTTAATCAAAAAGAAAAAATAAATAAAGAACGATAAATAATTGAATACACATACAATTTAACAAATAATATGATTATCATGATTATATATGGAATAATTATTATATGAATGATAATTAAATAAAACAAATGAAATTTAATTAATATCTTGAGGACAAAATGAATCCATGGATAAAATCAGTGAAATAATCCCATCGATAATAATAAATAAATTCTCAATGAAGGAAAATTATGAATTTTTTAATTCCATGATATTATAAATCATGTTATTTGTACCTTTATTACATTTAAAATGATGGTTTAATATTATGGGTAAAAACACATTTAATTGGGCTAAATAATTTTTATTATGAGTCATATCGATGCATTGAGGGGAAATATAAATTTTACCCCGCCAATCACTTCTTTTCCAAATTATTCCTAAAGTATCAAATTATTTATTTAATTAATGAATAATATTCCCTATAATAAAATATGCATATTGAGTAATGAATATTAACATATCAATATTTCCCCACTTAATCAATTAACATTCCAATTAAGCATCATTTGAAAAAATGGTAAATAGTATAGGAAATGAGAATATTAATGACACAAAAAATGGATATTAATTACAATATAATTTCAATTGTAAAATGATAACATTCATGTTATTGTCTCAATAGAAATTTTAAAATATTAAAATTGACTAAAAAATCGATTCAGTGGGATTATAGGTTTTTTAATAAAATCATGACATTGGAATAATTAAGTGAAATAGACTTGAAATTTTGAATTTAGAATTCATATATGATTTTTTATTGTAAATGTCACGAACCCCTAACCACAATGTTCACACCTCCGGGTTTGCCAATGTGATAAGGGAGATAGTGACCCCTGATTCATACCTCTTATGGACTTCAGGTTGGCAACTTGCACTAAGGGTATAGTAAACAAACAAATGGGAGGCATTACCCTCTTAGAAAACACGTGGGAAAGAGATAGATAAGGAATACACCAACCATCTCTAACTCAGACATCAATATAAAAGAAATACCAATAACACAAATGTGATATCATACAAGAACTACTACAACTGAAATGAGAAACAACAAGTAACATAGGAAAGTAAAAAAAAACAGCAGCTACATCAATGCCTAAACAGCTCCTATAACCCCATGCCAGTAGTAACCAGCCTGATCTCTAACCTGCTCCAACTAACCTAAAAACAGTTTATATATACATAGGCTGAGTATAATAGAATACTCAAAAGGATCCTCCCCGGATCCCCTCGTGGAAAAGTAATGAAAGCATGATAAAGAACAATGGACAACAAATAAACCAACTCATCACCTAAACATGCCTACTAAGTTTGTAGCCTCACCATGGATACTCTCACCAAGTATCACATACAAGAATATTTTATATAATATAGAATATCAAGGGTACATCACTACTAGTTCCTCACTTGTTTGCCGATTTTCCCCAATGTCTCACTTGCAAAGAATCTCTCTCCAAAAAGTCTTTCTCGCATACACCATGGTGAAACACCACAACATGAACCTCATGCAGCATAACCACCACATCCACATAAATAAAGTAACCAATTAGTTTCTTCAAGCCACCACATCTCGCACAATGTGTATCATATGTTGGGTATTAAACATCAAGCCATTATAGCCCATACACCAAGTAAGGATACTCCAACTGTCATATATTATAAATGTTATACCTATAGTAGTCTATAAGAAACTATATCCATAATATATGTGTGTGAATAAACAAAATCTATTACCACCCTCTACACACATATATGGGGAAAACTAACTATTGTGTTTACCAGCATAAGTAACTACCAAGATAAGAGAGCGGGGCCAAAGGGGGTTGTCAGCCATTCGTCCTCCCACCAAAATGTTGGGGAACCCCCCCCCCCTATGGCTCAGAATCCCTAGGGTGTCAGTTTCCCTAACTAACGGGGTGGAGTAACGAATAGAAACACAAAAATAACATAATATACTATATCTACCAACCATTCTATGGGTATAACCTAGTCATAGATTGAACTACAACCAACATATCATGGAATCCATACTGCCACTTCTATGACTGGGTATCCTATAAGAACACAACCATTTAAATAGATTTATTACATTACTTCAATCTATTTTTATATATTTCAATTTATTTTAATTAATTCATTAAACATTCATTAACCACTAAAAATTACACAATATATTTCATTAGAATCACTCCCAATGTCAATTTTTCCTTTAAATTAAATCCTCGGCATTGCATCCCAGCATGATCCAACCCCATGTGTTAACATCATTTATTCTATAATTTATTAACAAATTTATTACTTTCCCATGTTCCTGGTAATTATGGAAAACATTCTAAGCTACTAAACACAAGGGGGATGAACTTGATGTGTAGATGAACATCCCATTAAGTCATTTCCACCAATAAAAACTGAATAGACCCATCCACCCAAGAGAAGATAAACATGGAAAGCACGTGGCATACACCACGATTCGTCTCTCACTTTGGATGGAGGGTAAGAAAAATAGATTCCTTGAGGAGTAGGGAAATTAAACAAGAAAATAAACCAATAAGAATCATTAAGCATCCAAACATTCACATCCAACCAATTTCATCATCTCTTGTGTCCTCGCCAATTCCCACATGCATAAACCGATGCATCTTGCCCCTCTAGGTATCAACTGCTACCACAACCAATGGGCCTCCCTACCCCCACCATATATCAACATCCATCAATGATCACATCAAAACACAAGAAGTAGAAGAACAAACATCATATCAATTTGCCTCTAGGCCCTTAAACAGGGCATCCAACCTTCAAACACAATGAGCACTCATATTTCCAACCATAAGGCTCTTGCCCATTACAAGAAATAGGGTAACCCAGAACCCTATAAAGAATTATATTTTATAAAAAAAACAGTTCTTTAATCCACCATAAATTAATAGATTCATTATTTGCAGGTTCTAACTATGGGAATCCAAACCCGAATGTTATCATAGGTATAACAATATTTAAACATACTTACTACATCAAATTGAATATCATCAAATAACAATAACAACAACATGAGTCATTTACATCACACATTCTCATTAGGATAATAATTATCAATTAATCCTATATGTACGTCCTTTCCCAATTTCCTTCAAGAACAAAAATATAATCAAATACATAATAGATATCACACTATCTATGAAAAAAATATGCTTTGACATATAATCGATATAAATTTATTTATCTAGTTCAAAAATTAATTATTTCAATTCCATTGTGATCTAGTGGGATAAAAAATTATAGCTATACAGTTCCAAATAATTGAATATAGAATCAATAAATCCCATACCTCAAAAGGATTCTGATTCTCTTTGAACAGACTAACAAAACTGATCATGGTCACCTCTCATGGAGGACAGCATCCACCTGAGGATGCAAAGACACCACAAAACTAGCCAACACTAATGAAGATTCCATTAGGAACATGGATATAGAATTCTATAATAGTTCAAGGAGAAACAAAATAATATAATCCAAAAATAACGATGATAGATCATACTATATATCGAAGATTGATTTATACTAGTTGGTTGCACCCAAGGAGGTTCACATGTAGTAAGAATAACATCATGGTGAATCAATCCATGGAGGAATGTTTGATCACAAGACTCCTATGGGATAGAAGGAAAGGTTCAAGAATCTCGCACCAAAGAACAAAGAGAATGAAGAAGTGAAAAAAAATATGTCTCCCTTTTAGTAGATATAACAGAGGAGCGGATGAAGATATAATCGATTTTCCATTAATATATGATCTCATTAAACCAAATGGATTGACCAAGTAAAGGAATCCCAAAACTCATGAAATTTAATATAGGTGTTATGTTCTTTGAATCGGCCTTAAATCCTTTAAAACATGTATTTTTATGTGTTTTTCATCAAAGAAAACGTTATATCGGTGAAAATAGAAAAATCTGGAAATTTGGAAAAGGAAATATGAAACTGTTCTAGAAACATTGTAGACTCACCATGACACTGTAGACTCACGGTGACACTGTAGACTAACCGTGGAACTGTGGATATTTTGTTTTTATGAAACCATGACTCTATAGATCTTTTGTTTCTATGACACCATGACACTATGGATCTTCCATTTCTGTGTCACCGTGACATTGTGGATCTTTCATTTCTGTGACACCGTGACTCTCTAGAGCATCCATTCTGAAAAAAAGTATATCTTCCATTCATTAAAACCTGTAGATCTTCTGTTTCTGGGACACTATTAACAAAACTAGAAATTTTTTTCACAGAACTGAAAATATGGAAAAGTGTGGGTAATGAGTTACCTTGACCTCCCAGAACACCTTAACGACCAGATTTTGGTAAGGGAATGGACTATATAGTTCCCGTCCAATACATGAGAAACCATTAAAAATATTCTCATCCTAGAAAATCCAAAACCAACCCAAAATGAAATATAAAATGGGTCCTAACAACCACCCATTGAGATACCTATAAAAAGATAGAAGGCCACAAGATGCAAAAAAAGAAAGACATTTTATAAATTTGAAAGGTCTATAACCACAAATAGAACACTTTTACCTGAAAAGAGTTAAACATCAAACAACTCAATGTACTGATCACATATATGCGACACATGTTTCTTGGTACTCTCCTCCATGCAACCATGTCACCACAAGACACGAACCAAGGGGATAGAAAGCCCATGCAACACCTTATCTATTCATTATTGGATCTCTACAGGCCGCTCTTCGAAGATCTCATCATCATCAACATCAATCTCTACATAATCTATGATGTGGAAGCAATCATAAAGATAAAGATGGAGCTGTGAAAAATGAAAAACATTGTGTATCTGGATCACTAGAAGGGGAGGTGCTACTCGATACATTATGGGTCCAACATGAGCCAACACCTAGAAAGGCCCAAAAAAATGAGGAGAAAGCTTACTCTCATGAACAAACCATCATTTCCCATGATGGGGAGTCACCTTCTGAATCACATGATCTATAATGTCACACTCTAAATGTATTCTCCTTTAATCAAGATGTGATTTATGATGATCATGAACTGCCTTCATCCTCCCATTAATAACCTGAAACACCTCCATATTATTCTACACATGTTCGGGATGGAGAATTACGGACTCTACACCCCCGGTGCTTCACAATGGAGAACAACAAGGTCATCCAAATAAGTCTTCAAACAGCACCATGCCGATGATGGAGTGAAAACTATTGTTTTAAGTGAACTATACCAAGGTTAATTGCCTCATCCATGAACCTCCAAAATCCTGGACCCTAGAGTGCAACATGTATTCATGAGTTTGGATGGTCTGTTCTGTCTGACCATCCATCTGTGGATGAAAAGAAGATAAATGGAATATCTACGATCCTAAAGCATTCTGGAGACCTCTCCACTCCCTATATGTAAAATGAGATTCTCCATCAGAAATGATCATCATCAGGACTCCGTGGAGTCTCACCAACTCCTCCAGATACTGCCTCGACAAAACCACCATTGAGCCCTACCCCTTGATCATTATGAAGTTAAATGATTTCATTAAATGATCAAATACCACACAAATAGAATCCTGGCCTCTCGGAGCTCGAGGTAAACTAGTAGAAAAGTCCATTTATATGTTCTCCAACTTCTATTGAGAAATATCAAAGGGATGGAGAAAAACATCAGTGGACACGACGCTTTATATTCACCTTTTGGCAGACCAAACATCAAGATACAAATTCCATAACCTCATAGTTCATCCCAGGCCAAAAAAAACTTACACCTCAAGGCTAGGAACATATTTTTCACTCCAGGGTGAACTACTAAAGGGGAACTATGGAACTCTCTAAGAACCATCTCACACATATCCATAGTAATAAAAAGCCTCCGTTGATACAACACCTAATGTTGTTCATCCTCTGACCAACCATCAGGGACCTCACAATAAACAATTCGGTCTTTCCAGACCAGCACCTCTAGATCTTCCAACTACAAATCATCCACCTCCTACACCAGAGATGACTACATAGTCATCTGAAAAAGATAACCTCCACCCCCAACTTGTCCCATATCAATATGTAATGCAGAAAGTTCTCCCATCACACTCCAATAATCACCTGATTCACACACTACATCACTATGTGACTTTTTTGCACAGTTCATTAGCTACAACAGTCCCCTTCCCAGGATTATATGATATTTCGAAGAAGTATTCATGTATGAACTCCATCCACCGATGTGGTCTCACGTTTAATAAAATCTAGGAGAAAACATACCTCAGGATCTTATGATCGGGGAAAACCACATAACACTCTCTAATGAGGTAATGTCTCCACAAATTTAGAGAAAGAACCATTACTACCAACTCAAGATCATGGGTGGAATAGTTTTGTTCATGGGGACGCAATTGCCGATACCCATAAGAAAAAACAATATCTATTGTATAAAAAATAGTTTAACACAAAATGTGAAGCATTACAGAAAACATCAAACTGAAATCCCTCAGATAGAAGACATTGAACTAGAGAACATACAAAATTCACCTTCAAATACTCGATAGCTTCCTGACACTGATCATTCCACATGAATGTCTAACCCTTCCCAGTCAATGTTGTTAGAGGAGTCATAACCCAAGAGATATTGGCTATGAACCTCTTGTAGTATCCTGCAAGAGCAATGAAACATCACACCTCCACTACTATCATGGGGGATTCCCAAGGCACAACTGTTTCTATCATCGATGAATTCATATCTAATCTATGTTGGGACATAACATCCACCATGAAACGAAACCCATAATCCTAAAACTCAAACCTAGATAACTTCTCAAAATGGTATTTTTGGAGAAGAACTCCAAAGTATCATGCCGATTCTCTGCAACATCCTCCTCAAACATGGAGTGCACAAAGATGTAGTCAATGAAAACAACTATGAACTTATGTAGGAAATATTTGAACATAGCATTCATCAATCCCATGAACATAGATGGAGCATTTATCACACTGAATGACATTACAATAAACTCATAATGCCCAGGATGACAACCAAAAGCATTATTCAGGATATCCTCAACCTTTAAATGCATCTGATGATATTCTAACTGCAACTCAATATTTGAGAACCATCAGTCATCCTTCATTTGATGAATAATTCATAAATCTATGGAATATGAGAGGGATTCATCATTGTCACATTTTTTATGCGACAATAATTGATAAATAATCGCAAACTTCCATTAGCCTTCTTCACAAAGAAAATTGGTTCTCCCCATGGTGAGAAACCTAGCTGAACAAAACGACACAATAACAGACCATCAAGCAATATACACAGCTCCCATAACTCACAAGGGTCCATCATATATAGAGACATAGAGATATGATAACCTCATGGATGTAGATCAATCCCAAACATGATCTCTCATTGTGGGGGTAATGCTAAAACATCTTATGTATTGAAATCCATGTACTCTTATATGAACCTATGAAACACCAAATGTTGAACCCTTGTAGAAATAATAATTACCTCATACATAAAGGATGATGACGATGTAACTGCCTCTACCCCATATGAGGTTCTTTCTCGCCAACAAACACCACTGGCTCTCCATCAGCGTTGAAGAACAACACCTACCTCTTCAAGAAATCCATTATAGCATGTACCAAAAATAACTAATCCATACCAAGGATGAAATCATATGGTTGTATCCATAATTATAGTAAATGTTACCAAAATATGTGATTCCCCAGTACTATCTCATAGTCTCTACATACTTCAATACAATTTAGGTCGACCTCCAACTAGTGTAGTCAATTCCAAGGGAACATGAAGACTCTCTTCCTCAAGTCCCAATGCATGACAAGGGTATGTGATATGAAAGAGTGTTTCACTCCTGAATCAAATAATGCATACTCCAATGTAGAAAACTAGAAAATAATACCTTGAAAGACATTTGGATCACTTGGATTTGGAAACGCTAAAAAATAATGTTGACCCTGACCTTCTCCACAACCTCTATAACCCTCATGATGACCACCACCAAGTCCATGCTCTACACTCAGAGGATATGATGCATCATGAGGCTATCCTCTTCTACCCCATCTTCTCTCTTCTGATCTAATGTTTGTGTAACATGCTGCAACTGCCTTGGATGGAACTGCCTCACCGGAGAAATCTGTAGCGGAAAACTAGTACACAATGACATATCTGAAAGTTCAAGAACTCTCTCTACAGATGACCTTGTCCTCCACAAATTAAACAAGTTCTGGATCGATTGGCATAGGCCTATGATTTTCCACCCCCAGAGAAACATGATGTTGAGGGCTTTCAACTACCCCTGGACAAAGAAAATTTCATCTGCCCAAAAAACCCAGAACCCCATACCACAGCTCTGCTTCTTGAGGAATCCTAGCAACTCCCCTCCCATGACTATCCAGTTTTAGACAATGTCCTTTTGGAGAACTCTTCCCTCTCCAGCACCTCAAGATACATGTTCAACATAATCGGGGCGACCTGTTGCTAGATCTTTGGAAAAAATCCTACTCAAAATGAATCATCTTTGAATCCTCAATTGGAAATAGGTCCTAATCATATCATAAAGGGTTCCTGAAATAAATTTGACACTCTCTTACACTGGATCTCTACTGTCAGTGTGTATGATACTTCTAGAAACTTGTTGGCTTTGTGGTAATGGAATGAAAATCGACTCTGAACTTGTCTCGGAAGTACTCCCATGAGATCGCTGACTCCTTGTGCTCCCCAAGTAACATGAACCACAACATAATTTCTACTATAAATTTTATTTTCACGACCAAAGACACTCAGATCCCTTTTTGAGAAAGTAACAAACTGAATTTTATTTCGACCTCCTCCAACTAGTCTTCCTTGAGTACATCTAAAACAGAGCCCTCTTAATTTTTTATACTCGTTCACTAAAATTATTCGTGTGTCCTCCGCCATGTGTCGTCGTTGTCAACCCCTACACTAGGATGATCTGCTCGCACAACCTACTGGATATATTCTATGAGAACATGACGAGGACGTCGGCCTTGATCCATACCAGCAAAATATCAAATAGTTAGATCTCCTAAACGTAGAATATAGAAGAATATACATTAATTAATTAATTTTATGCTTTTATTCATAGTAGGTTAACCTCTCATAGGGTAAACTCATTCAAACATAGTCACAAAGAAGAATGATGCATGATCCTTTCCTATGTCTCTACCCTAAAACTAGTGTCACCTCATTTAGTAGCCACTCTAAACATAATGGTCTTTTCATCAGATCACATGGGGCCTTAAACACTTTTGTATCAGCCGGTCCCCAAGGTTTACATCACTTGATAAGCTTAGCTGACACTATTTCCCTACCAACACATGCACCCTCACTTGTGCCTAAACCCAAACTCCATCCAATCCCTCTAACTGACCTATGATACAACTCTGTCACGACGCCCTCCCCTCAAGGTGCACCCCTCCTGGGCTGGTAATGTGAGAAGGGATATAATGACCCCTATGTCTATCCTCTAGTAGGCCCCAGGTTGGGGACTATCACTGATGGTATAGTAATCCCACAAATTGAAGGAATTACCCTAAAATAGAACACATGCGATGGAGAGAGATACGACAGAAACCATCCAACTCTAATATAGATTGAAATATTAAAGAAATACCAAGTACACAAATGTGATGTCATGCAATTACAACTACAGCTAAATGGAAAAAACATCAAGTACTAATGGAAAGTAAAAACAACAGAAAACATGATGCTCGAACAGCTAGTGCATCCCAAGAGAGTAGTAACCAGCCTAAACTCTAACCTGATCCACGTGACCTGAAAAATAGTTTATATATACATTGGGAGAGTATAATATATTACTCAATTGGATACTCCCTAGAGAGTATCATGAAAAATCAAATAAATCATGATAAAGTACAGTGAATAAAAATTGAACTAACTAGAAACCTAAACAGATATACTGAGTTCCCAGCCTAGCCATGGATACTCTCACCAAGTATCTCATACAAGATTATATAATATAATAATGAATATCAAGGGTACCCTGCTACTACTTCTCCACGGATTTTTTTCTTTTCCCCAATGTCGCACGTCTAAAGTATCTCTCCTCAAAAATTATTTCTTACATACACGTAGGCAAAGTACCACAACATGCACCTCGTGCAGCACAAAAACCATGTCCACGTAGAAAAAGTAAATAGGTATTTTCTAGGAGCCACCACAGATCATGTTACGCGTATCATATGTCGGGTATTAGACTTCTAGAAATTATAGACCATACACCGAATAAGAATCTTCAATCCATCATAACCTATACATGTTCCTCCTATAGTAGTCTATAGGAAACTATAGACATAATATATGTGTGTGAATAACCAAAAGCCATTACATCTCTCTACACACATATATGTGGAAAACTAACTATTGTTCCTACCAGCACAAGTAACTACCATGATAAGAGAGAGAGGACAAAATGGGTACTCATTCATTCATCCTCCCACTAAAATGTTGGGGAAAACACACACTTCCTCAGGGCTCCTAATCCCGGAGGTGTCAATTTCCATAACTGATAGGGTGGAGTAGCATATCAAAACACAAAAGTACAAAATATGCTATATCTCACAACCACAAAATGGGCAAAACCTAGTCTTATGCTAAACTACAGGTAACATCTCTAAAAAACCCAGTTTCCACTTCTAAGACTTGGTATCCTATAAAAACACTACCCTTTAAATTGATTTATTATCTTACTTCATTCACTCTTTATCAGTTTCACATTACTTTAATTAATTATTTAAACATTAATTAACCACTAACAATTCCACATTATAACTCAACAATATTGCACCAAAAGTTCGCTATTCCATAAAATTGAAACCTTAGCAATACATCCTAGAAACCTCCAACCCCCTAGGTTAACATCATTTTTTTTCCTTTATTAACTAAATTATTACTTTCCTATATTCCCAGTACTTATAGAAAAACATTCTAGGATACAAAATAGAAGGGAGATCAACTCGGTGAGTAGATGAACTACCCATCAAGACATTTCCACCTATAAAAAGTGAATATAATCATCCTCTAATGAGATGCTAAACAAAGAAAGTATGTGGCATACCTCACGTGTATTCGCCCATTTTGGAAGAAGGGTAAGAAAACCCAGTTTCCTTTAGTAGCGGGGAACGTAATGATGATAAATAACTGTCATGAATCAGATGGAATCCAAACATTCCCATCCAACGGATTTCATCAACCCAAGTGTACTCCCTGAAACTCAGATGCATAAAATTATTCATCTCACCACTCTAGGAATCATATTCTTCCACAACTAATGGACCTCCCTGCCCCCACATATCACAACAGCCATCTAGGAGCACATCACAATAAAAGCATCATAAAAAGAAATACCATGTCAATTAGGCGTGTTTCCCTTAAATAAGGAATCCAACATTTAAACACAATATGCTCTCACAACTCCAAGCATAAAGATCTTGGAATTTACAAGAAAGTGGGTAACATAGAACCCTACGGTTTATTATATTTTATCAAAAAACATGTTATTTAATCCATCTTGAATTAACCAGTTCATTATTAGTAGGTTCTAACTATGGTCATCCTAAACAGAAATATATCATAGCTATCATAATAATTAAACATTCTTACTACATCAATTTGATTATCATAAAATAAAAATAACAACAAATGGATTCATTTACATGACTATTTATCTTTGTCAAAACAATTATTATTTATTTATTTATTTATGTTCTTTACAAATTTAAATCACGAATAAAAAACTAAACAATGAAAACATAGATATCACACTATCTAGAAAAATAGGTGGCAATAAAATACGATGGATGTCAATTTATTTATCTGGTTCAAATATTTGTTATATCAGTTCCATTATGATATAGTGGGATAAAACATTCTAACTCTGCAGTTCCACTTAAAGGAGTAGAGATGAAATGAATCCCCTACATCAAAAGGTTTCTGATGCTATTTGAATAGACTAACAAAACAGATCGGGATCACCTCTCTTAGAGGATTGTATCCACTTGAGAATGAAAAGGCAACACCACATCGGCCAAAACTCCAGAAAATTATATTACTAACATGGATATAGAATTATATAATAGGTAAAGGAGAAAAATAATAATATTAAGCAAAAATAATGATAACATATCATACCTTATATCAAATATTGATCGATTTTGCTTGGTTGCACCAAAACTGGGGGTGCACTTACAGTAAGAAGAACATCATGGGGTACTAATACAAGGAGGAATGTTTTATCACCTGAATCCTACTATATTTAAGTAATGTTTAAAGTGTCTCTCACTAAATAACAAGGAGGAAGAATAATGTAGGAATATATCTCACCAATTTAGAATATTTAACTGAAAAAACAGTTTATGATATGGTGGATTTTCCAATAAAAGACGAACACATTAAACCACATTATTTAACCATGTAAGGGAATCTTGATCCTTAATAAAATATATATAGGAGTTATGGGATTTCTATTGGCGTTAAATCCCTTAAAACAAGGATTTTAATGTGTTTTTCATTAAATAAACATTAAATTAGTGAAACTTGAAAAATCTAGAAATTTGGAAAAGGAAATATGAAACCATTATGGAACACTGTAAACTCACCATGACACTGTAGACACTCTATGACACTATAGAGGATTATTTTCATTGACACTATGACATTGTAGATCTTCCATTTTTGGGTCATCATGAAACTATAGATCTTCAGTTTCTGTGACACCCTTACACTCTATATATATTACTTCTATAACCCCATGACACTATAGATCCTTAGTTTTGAAAATGATGTAGATCATCCAGTTTAGAAACACATTAGATCTTTTATTTCTGTCACATCATGACACTATTCATAAAACTAGAAAAACTGTTCATAGAACTAAAAATTTGCAAAAGTGTTTGGGATGAGTCACCATGATCTCCTATAACACCACTACCACTAGATTTCAGCAAGGGAATAGACCATAGAGGTCTATCCCATTATAGTAAAACCATTGAAACTATATAGATTATGATACATTTCAAAAAAAAAGTTATAGATGAATGGTCGCATGTTATAACTCTATACATTAAAAAATATTACTTTCAACTTTAATTGGAAAAGTCATATTTTAAAAAATAGTTCTCAGAATACCTTAAAACCCATATTCAAATTCATAGAATATATAAAATTATATTCATAAATAATATAAAAAAATACTTTTATAAAAAAATAAAAATAACATGGAAATATATAGAAAATATCTTTGATACAAAAGATAAATAAAATTATTTTCAATTATATAATTTTACCCTGAATAAAGTACCATAGAGAGGGAAATTTGTAAGAAAATCATTAAACTCCATCAATATACAGTTTATGAGAACAAGTTAGGATTATATGAATGATGAATTTTAATATTACTTTCAAAAATTATTAACACAATCCCAAAAGAATGTGAGATTGTAAAATAGATTGTTTCCAATTATATAACATTTAATTTGTACCCCTTGAAAAAAGAATCATAAACTGAATCATTATAAATAATTAATAAAAAATTATTCAAGATAAATTCATCAAAGGGAGATTATATAAAACACATATAAGTTAATATTTTTATATCAACAAAAATGTATCAATAGAATGGAAATTTAGATGAAATACCTTGTATCATTTTTCTCCTTAGTTGAATGTTCTTTAACCTCTAATATAATGGGTTTAATCATGTTATTAATATATAAAATAACCACATTAATATTTATAATAGCATATATTTTACACATATAACATATTACTATATTTTCATTAAAAATATTTTTTTATTATTTTTCTATCAGGTGTTCATTGCATTTTTATCTCATAATTTTATTCGTGTAAGTTTTTATTCATCGATATGGGATATAATTACATCATACCCAAAATTATATTAATTTAATATATATAATAAATAGAAATTATATTCATTTTTAGAATCATTCATGAATATTGTACATGGAAAATGAATCGCATCACTTCAAGGAGGTCGTAGTTCCAACTTATGTATGAGTGAAAATAAAATTACCTTAATGGGTGAAACTGTATGAAAATGGAAGAAATGTTTGTTTTTATTTACCTATAAAAATTAATGATAATTCTATGTATTTTTATTTAAATCATTATGACAATCCAAATTATATAGTGACGGATAACAAATTACATCAGTTCATAGTGCGTTAGTTTTTTGTACACATGAGCAGTGGATTTTGTTCCCATTTTACATAATTGAAGATTGATAAATATTATAAAAAATAAATAATAACATACCAATATATGGTATATAATTAATTTATTATACTTGTGGCTTTAAGGAATATTTAATGATGAAATAAATAATTAAGAAATAGAAATAGCTCTGTTAGGATGATTAACTGCTCTTGGAGAAACATCCTTTGTATATCAAAATAATGACTCTAGGGATGGTATTTTTGGAATACCAAAAACTATATAATGTTTACAAGTATTTTTAGTAGGGATTTTGGATATGTTTTATGAGATAAAAATCTACATATTTTTGTGTAAGTGGGTGGAGGGAGATCTCTTTTATAATTTAGGAGGATATGAATTTTTGAAAATACCTAAAACAATTCATTAATGTGTTATTACTCCCACCCTAATTGAATTAAAATTGATAAATATTGGGGTGGAGGGATTATAATTTCACACCTCATTTTTCATTTCGATAACTTTTTCCTCTTCATTGTTGGATCTTGGTTTCTCTTTTGATTTTAAGGTTTGACAGGTTCTAGATTTGTAGGTGTTTCACTTTTTATTTTAGATCTCATGGATATTATTCAGTTTATCAATATGTTTTTTTAGAAATATTGGGTGTAGCATATATATGGTTTTTTCCTGGTTAGAATAAATTGTGTTAAACATATTGAGTAATCATGTGCACTTTTGTGTGCTTCTGGTGAAGGGAGCACAACCCATGCATGGTTAGTTTAACTGTATAAGAAGCCACTATCCCTTGTAAGAACCATTCCACATAGTTGGAACATAGTTTTCGAAACCATGTGGCCAAACCATGTTAGTGCCCTCGTGTGTCAAGAAAAGGCCACATGTTTGGAGCACAGTATGGTAAGTCATGAGTCCAAACTGTGTGAGTTTCCCAAATAATAATAATAATGAATTAACCCATTTCCACTTTTTGTATTTTAGGCCTAAAATTCCTCAAATCCTACTCATTGGTTCATTAAACCGTAATGGGACTATCCCCTTGTTCTCAAAGGCTCATCCCCTCGCCTATGGGGTAGATATATATATTATTCATGGTTTGGGGATAGTTTTATAATGGTATTACTCACATCTATTCTCCATATTCATCTTTCTTACTTTATCTCTTGAGTTTCTATTCACCCACAGTCATGTGGATCTAGGTTCAGGCCTCCCTCGATTTTTGTTGTGTGTTTTTTTATTTAGCATTCCACATAGTATATCATGTTTATTGGAACCCGAATGGAATGGGTTTTTTGTGTGATTTATTGATGATCCATGATTTGAGGTCGGTTCCCATTTTAACTTGTCTTTGAAATTTTTTATTCCTTAGTTTCATACATTTAGCACATCCCATATATGCTAAATTTTGTTGTGTTAATAATGAAATTCTTGTTTGAAATGAAATGTGTTGGTTTATAAGTTTATTTTATAAAAATGATTTTGTTTTATTATAATTGTGCACACCAAGTGTTCGATTAAATTACTGGTTTGATTTTCTTGTAACATGTTGATTATTAAGCATGGTTTGGAATTTAAAATTTTGTTGTGATATCTTGATTGTTGGTTTGGGTTCCTCAAAATAATTTATAATGTTTTTTGGGATTGTAAATTGTTTTTTATTTTGTTATATAATAATTAAATGGAATGTGATTATAATCAATTTCCTATTTGGAATCATTGTAAAAACATTCCTAGCATTAAAAGGTGATGTGAAGGTTTAAACAAGATGTTATAAAATGATATTGAAGGGGAATATGGTTTTTTACACGCTTTTTTGAAAGTGGATTCAATTATTTTAATGTGTTTTTTTATGAGTAATGCACGTGGTATGTTTGGTACTTCTATGAATTTGGTGAAAGTGTGTATTATAAAAACCCATTATTAGGTGATCATATTTTTTTGTTTATGTTTATTGGACAGGGTATCCTTTTTGTTGAGTTTATGTGATCCATTATGATTATGTAAGATCCTCGGTATGGACACCTTTGTGAAATATGAGTTTTATGGTAAGAGATGAATCCTTGGGTTCCTCGTGGTGAGGCATGTTATTGACATATTATAATTATATATACATGTGATTGGATGCTCATTTGTAATCGGTTGGATCACTCAAATTTATATGTGAGACATGGGACCATGACATAATGATAGATGTTTTTGACAATGATTGTTGAACTAGAATGAATATGTACTCACTTGTAGACCATAATATGGGGATATATTGGGTTATTTATATTTGATTTTTCCCTCGATTTTTCCAAATTAAGGGTGGTCTGAATTATTTAGGGAAAATTTTATTTCATCATGTGATACATTCTTCTAGGGATGGTTATTATGTATTAAATTTTTTGACATTATTCATGATGTCCTTGGTTCACCAATGCCTTTTTCACTTAGTGACGTATGATGGGTGCTTGGGATACTTGGTTACTCTTCTGTGTTTATTTCTAATCACCTTATTATGTGATTATCATAGTGCATTCATGTTTGGTTTCCTTCTTGTAAGGTGATGAGTTATCATACAAAGGATTATGAAAATTGTTTTCAAAGTACATGTGTTTTAAAATCACATGTATCATTTTGAAATGAAATAATCACTTTCCACATAAAAATGTAAATGTAACTATAATGGAAACTAACCTAGTATTGTAATGAAAATATGTAATGGATAGTGTTTTCTTTTAAAATAAATAGTATGTGAAAAGCTGACTTATATATATATATTATTTCAAAATTGAGGTTGAGGGTTATTTTTTAAATGGAAGTAAATTGTTAATAGATTATCGGGCTATAAAATTTAGTTAAAATACACATTCCTATAGTTTCAACTTGTTTTATTTTTTTGGTGAAGGTCTTAGCCTGGTCTTGATCACTGTGGGATATAACGGTTCTTGGAATTGGGTTGTAACCTAAGGGGTCACATGGAGATGTTGGTTTTTTTAGTTTTTAGTATTGGTTTTAATGTGTATTTTTTTTCCATTTTCATATTATTTTATATAGGATATTCAGTTTGGATATTTTTATACCTATTAGGTTTCTTTTTTTATCTATGATTAGTTTATTTATTATTTGGTTAAATGGTTCCCTTTTTGTTACTATATTGATTCTTGACACTAGTTTTGAGACAATGGGGTTCGGGATATCCCTTCGGGCCATGTCGTGGATAGCCTCTGGTTATGGGTTTGGGCTTTATATAAGATGGTTAGTGAATAAATGGTATTATATCATTTTGAATCTTATAGGACCTTTCATTTTTGAGATCCCTTTATTAATTGGGGATGTCAAGGTAGTTGTATTAGGACTCTCGGGACACAATATGTAGTAACGAGAATGAATTCATGACCATTCACTCTTTATGATGCTCAAGATTCAATGGGAAATCCAGTTTTGTTGGTTCTATGGTCCTTGTCGGGTGTTTGGGGTTTGGGATATGAAATGAGAGTGGGGCTAAATTTTCCTTATGCTATCAAGGCTTTGGAATTCAAATAGAGATAATGGAATTGTCATGTAAGGTTCAATGTGATGGTGGTGTGTTTGTGATATGGATACCAACTGAATGAAAAATTCACCCACCAACTATAGTTTCTGTTGATAGTTTCTTTATGTATCCGTTGATTTATATTTTTTAAATACATGTGCTTGAATTTTAAAATTTTGGTTTTTCTGTTAATGGTTTTACATTAGAAAAGGGGAAAGGGTGTTTAATAATATCCTTGTTTAAAACATTCGAAAAATGATTTTTATGAAATAATCTCACTAGGTAAATTGGAAATGTCTTAACAAGATAGGAATTTCATATTCAAATTTTTGGTTGTTGGAAAACAATTGTTTAAAAGTTTATGTTTATTTTAGATATTTTTAAATGAAAAATAGTGGATTTTTAATTAAATTGTTTTTGATTGAATTATATTTGTTTATTTTAGGAAAACAAAATTATGTTATATAAATTAAAAAGGTGTCCTTGAATGGAATCCATGGAATTTATTTTAACGAAATGAAGACATATACTGATATTTTGATTTTGGAAGTTTATTTTGACATGATGGTTGGTGGGTTATTGATATTTTTTATGACATGTGAATTGATAATAATTGTTCTGAACATTGGTGTTTCCATGGGTTCTCACATGAATATATATATGTAGAATGTGGTTAATAAGTGCCTGGATTGGCATGTGTTATTGGATATCTTGGGTGTCAAGGAATCTAAATATGTGATGCTGCATGTAATACCATGGTTGAGTGTCCAATCCAACATGTTCTTTTCACTGAAAATGTTTTTGAGGGGAAATTTATAATTTTTTAACACCCAGTCGTTGGATGGTTAGTTTTCCTGTGATTTGGTAAGTATTTATTATTTATGTGGTTATAGATTATATTATTATTTATCTTTTGGTTTTTAAGTGCTTTTTAGTGAATTTATAAAAAATATTTTTTGGGAATTTTTTTTATTGTTTCCCTTGTGAGGGTCGATGTTTATTTGAGGTGTGTTTTGTTTTTTGAGGTGGTTTTTGGAACCCATGGATTTTTTTTCCCTTGTGTTCTCCTCTGTAGTGATTTGAGGGATGTTTGTGGTGTATCAACAGTTGATTCTTAGTTATAATTCCTTCTAGAAAATAAAACTGTGTATTATTTTCTTCAATTTCAAAAATTTAATCCACCTCTATGAAAGAAACCCTTGTCCAGTCGTTAAATTTAGGTTTTATTGCGAATTGGAATTAAATATCTTCATGTTTTAATGATTCTATATGATGGGGAAGTTGTGACCAGTGATGATCTTTTTTGTAATGTGTAAGGGAATTTTGTAGATATCTTACAGACTCATATTTCAATGGAAGTGTCTGTTCCTTATATAAATTTTTGTTTCATGTATTATATGTTATGGTGAGTTCTATCATGTGCCTTATTCATTATGTTGCATGTTAATATTGACATAGAATGATTTTGTGTATCTTTAAAGTTTTGATTTAGGTAAATGTTCCTTATTTTGGAATGTGGGTTTCATGTTGTGTCATGATACATTGGTTCTAACATGGCTCAATGTGGTTGCATGTGGAAAATAACTAAAGTGTTCCAATAAGGTATCATTATCACTTGATTGTGGTGAAATAGATTCTTAAATCATCAGGGCCCCATCCACAAGCTTCAAAGTGTCAATTATCATGTAGTCAAGAAATCATAGGGGGTGTAGGTAGTTTTGATTTGATCATGTATCCATCATTAAGGTGAGTCGGTTTTTATGTTCCTATTGTAGTCTCTCTATCACTACAATTTCTCACATGTTGCAGGGAGTGTGGTGGAATTATACAACATGAAATTCATATGATTGTTTATCCTTTGATGCCTGTTTCTGATTAGTTGTCTTTATGAGGATGGCCCATGTGAATCAAGAGTGGATTTAGTTTGTGTCCATCTAGAGGCAATGAGTGGTGGGTTAGTCATAATTTGGATTATTGTTACTTTCATTGGGCCCCTCCCCTCACTTCCCCTTGGATTGGGGAGTTTTAGTTTTTTTGGGGATGTTTCCATGTTTTTTTAATCTAGAAGGTTCTTAATGGTGATGATACCCATTGTGAATCTCATTTAAATTTATTATTTGATTAATTAGTGCGTGTTTTTTCAAATTTTAGAGAGTCTGTTCATGCCATACCCAATTGATAATCCTTTTTAGTTTTAGTTTCTTGTGGGGAAGTGGGTGGTATCATTTAGAGGTATCTAATTTTATATCCCCCATGAGTAAATTATGGGGTTCAATTGTACCCAATGTCTTTGTTGAATCATGTTTGTGGATGTGTTTTTCGAGATGTGGTTTTGGATCATGGGTTCATCTATAATAAGAGATCTAGATTTTATATTGTGGTTAAGGTTTTATCGATTAGAGTGGTTGGATCATGTGGTTGAGGTAATCATTAGTATTTGATTGATCAAATTGATTTTTTTGGATTTTTTGGGTGGAAAGAATTAATGGTTGAGAGGATTGTCACACCTCGTTTTTCAATTTCATCATTTGTTTTGGTTTGTTATTGTATATTGGGTTTTATTTCATGTTCTAGTGTGATATGTTCTATGTTTTGTGGTGTTTCATTGTTTTTATTTGATCCAACATTTATCCTTGAGTTTCCCCATATTTTTATGGTGAAAATTTTAGTTTCTAATCTTGGATGTAGAATTTGATCAACTTTCAGGTGGTTAATATAAACTGTGTCAATCAGTCTAGGTAACTATTCGAGCTATGGTGTGCTTTTGTTTATGGGTGCATGACCCAAACACAATTAGTAAAAACATGATTAAATCATATGAAAAGACACTATATAATGGTAGAACCATTCCCAACTATTATAAGATGATTTTTCAAACTATACAGGAAAAAAATTTTGGTTCCCTTGTGCATCTAGTAAGGGGTTCACGGTTGTTGCAAAGTTTGGTAAAAGGTGTATCCAAACCACTCGAGTTAACCAAAACAATAAAATTTAGAATTTACCATTTTCCCCCTCAAGGTTTTAGACCCAAATTTTCACATTTCCCCTTCATCATGTATTGGAAACCATACGGTGCCTCTCCCATTATCCTTCAAGGCTCTTCGCCTCTCATATAGTTTAGATACAGAGACTATTAATGGTTTGAGGGTAGTTTTCTCAACGTAATACTCCCCTCTCTTATCTATTTTCCTACATCTTCTTTATTACTAGGAGTTTATCTTCTCCCTTGGTCATGTAGATCTAGGTTTGATGTTTCCAAAAATTTATATTGTGGGTATTTATTCTTTATAGTTCCTCTTTGTAGATATTAGATATTGGAACCCTCGTGGAGTGTATTTGGGTGTGCGTTGCCGATGCACCATGAATTTAAGGAAGGTTCCCATTTGAAAATGCCTTAATAATTTATGATTCCATGTTTTCTTGATTATTTATCCTACCATATATGATAAATCTTATTGTTTGTCATTTTAGATTTTTTTTTGTGAAATGTGGTAGTTTATGCCTTGTTTTGTGATAAATTTTTTTTGTTTTTCTATAAATGTGCACACCATGTGTTAGATTAAATTCACAGATGGGTTTTTCATGAAACTTTTAGATAATTAATCATGATATGGAATTTAAATTTTTTTTGTAAAATATGGATGGGGGATTTTCATTACTCAGGTGAATTTTCAAAAAGTATTCGGATTGTAAATAAAGTGATTTTGTTTCGTGAAAAATGGAATGGGAAGTGATGATGTTGGATTTACCCTTTGGAATCAATATAAGAATTTTTTTATCTTGAAATTGTTATATTAAGGATTAAATAGAAATTTTTTAAAATGATTTTAACGTGGAAAATGGGTTTTTTACATATTTTTTATAGGTGTAATTGAGTTTTTTAAAGTGGTGGTTTTGTGATGAAGGCATGAAGCCCAATTTTCACATTTATAAAAGTGGTGAAAGTGTTATATATAAAAAACTAAATTGGGTCATAAAATTTCCTTGTTTATTATTAATGGATAAGATATCATTGTTGTGGAGTATATGTGATCAATTATGATAATGTGAGATCCTAAATATGGACTACATTGTGATCTATGAGTTTTAAGGTATGATATGAATCCTTAGCTTGGCTCGGGGTGAGGAATATTTTTGAACTATTACTAATATATATGCATGTGATTGGATGATTAGATTGAATAATTTTTATCACCCCCTTTATACAGGAGACATGGGAACCTTGAATAGTGACATAATTGTCTAAGAACAATTTATGCACAAGAGAGATTATGCATTTTCTGGTGATCAATAGTATGTATACATTTTATCATTTTTTATATGGGATTTTCCCTCAACCTATACTGGGTTAGGGTGTCCATGACTATTTAGGGAACCTTTTATTTCATTATTTTATGCATGCTTCTAGTGATGGGTCTCATGTATTACTTTTGTCTAGATTATTCATAATTACCTGCTTTCTTACATGTCTATTAGAACATAGTATCTTATAATGGATAATCGAGATACTCGGTTACTCATGTGTGTTTATTTCAATTTCAATTATTATTTGATTATTTTTTAAATTTCATGTATTGTGTCTTCCATGGAAATTGTTGATTTTTTATCTAGTGGTTTATGAAAATTATTATCAATGTAAAAGTTTTTTAGACTCACATATTCCATTTTGAAATAAAATCATCACTTTCCCATTGAAAATGTTAATGTATCTATAATGGAAAAAAAATTTATATAGGATTGAAAAAGGGATGCATATTATTTTTTCATTTAATTTAAATAGTTTAAAAAAACTATACTCTTATATATCATATTTCAAACGTGAGGTTGAAGTTTATATTTTTTTTAAATGAAGTGAATTGGGAAAAGAATATTGGCCTAGCCAACTAAGTTTTAATACACATGAATATATATTATTATTATTATTATTAAATTGTGGTGTAGGTATCATTTTGGTATTGATCATCATGGGTGATATTGGTTCTTGGTATCATAGAGTGACCCTTGGGGTAACATGGAGATGTTGGGTTGTCTAGTTTTAGTTTGGGTTTTATTTTATAGAATGGTTGAATTACCAGATTCATATATAAAGGAGGTTCAGTTTGGATATGGTTATAACTATTGGGATTATTTTTTTCCAACCATTTAGTTAAATTATTATTACACAAAATAATTCCCATTTTTTTTACTCTTTTGATTCTGAACACCGGTTGTTAGACCATTGGGATCAAGTGATCCCTTTTTTCATATCGTGGATCAGCTCAGGTGACCTATTTATGGTCGAACTGGGTTGGTTTATGAAAAATAATATTAACCACACCTATAACACATAAAAACTAAAAAATATTATACTATTCATTACCTTATCATCTATGTTTACATAATTTTAACATATTAGTTATTAGCTCAATAACCTGTTTTTCACATAGGCAATGAATCATTTAAAAAAAATTATAATTATAATTATTAGATAATTTGGAAAAAATAATTATAAATATAAAATCTAATAAATAAAAGAAAAATTAGATGTGTGTCTAAATTTTATTCTACCAAAATATATGTAACTCAAAAAACCTGTTTTAAATTTAATAGTGGTAATTAATATTTAATGTATTTATTAATAATTATGAAATTAAGTTAAGTTTATTTATTAAATATTAATAATTATAATTATTCTTAATATAGAATCCATTTTATCAAACTAAAAGGATATAATTTTTAAAATTAAAATTAAAATAATCCCACTTTTCTTATTAATAATTTGTTTTTATAGAAATATATTTTTCTTTCAAGAAATTAGATTATAATAACACAATAAGTATTAATCATCAATATGAGGATTTTAATTAATGCATTTAAAAATATATTAAACAAAATTCATAGAAATAATTCGTCATTAAATATTATTTTAAATATTTAAAATTGATTGCCATTAATTCCTTTCTAAACAAAAAATAGTTTCCTTAAAAATAATTGTTCATACCACTAATAGATGTTATCATTTATATATATATATATATTTATAGTCACTAAATATTAAATTTTAAGAATTATTAAAGCAAATTGTAAATAATAATTTGGATGGATGACCAATATTGTTTCAATTATTCGTAACAATATTTTTTTTAGGGAAAATTGGGAAAAAATAATTTTAGGCTCTTTTTGAACTACTATCTTTAAAATTGATTGTCATTATATAAAATTATAATTATTGTTCCATTAAATGTTACAATGTTATTGGAATTTTTTTATTGAAATAAAATTTTCACCTACTATATTTGACGCTCGGGTGGTATATTATTCCCTCCTATAAAAATTTCATCAACACTATTTTCACAGATATTACCTTATAAAAAATTAGGGAGCATATTCATTATAATATCCTCCATTGAATATGTTTCACATATATTTTATTATTTTACTAAAATAACATTATTATTCAATTCATCTGTTTCCTTACTAATTTCTATCTATTTTTATGAAAATCGATGGACACTTTTTTATAAGATAGATCATGTTTCAATTCTATTTCATCATAGTTGAGAACATTTTTTGAGTGTGACATATTATTCTTGAAAAATGATATATGGAAGAAATCATGTAGCATAGTGTTTCTTGGTTTTATTTCTAATCAATAATCCATTTCTCCAATTCATTACAGAATTTGAATGGGTCATATGTACCCAATGCTCAGATTTCCCTTCTTACTAAACCATTTCAGAACCCTCCATGGAGATACATTGAGGAAATAGTGATCTCTCATTTAAAATTCAAAATAAATCCCAAAATATTTAGTATAACACATTTTTATGCATTGGTATTCTTTAATATGATCCTCTATATATTTCAATTTAAGTTTTCTTTTAATCAATTATGGGTCTTATAAGATTACATTCAATAGCTTCATCCCAACAAGTGGGATTAAGAAATCTATTTAAATGTAATGCTTTATACGGAACCAATTTAAAAATTAATAATCCTCCAAAATATGTTTAATAAAATTTAAATCCAATAAACATGAAATATATTATCATACTTTTATCCCCAAATAATATATAGGAGGTCAAAATATCACATAGAAAATATGTGAAGACATGATTTTATGTTCTTTTGAAACATGGTAATTACCTGGATTAATATAAACTCCTAATAAAAACATACATGTATTAACAAGTAATGCATATCTTCAATTTGAAAATAAGATAACATATTATTTAATATATTCTATAAATTAAAAAATTATATAAAATCCATCAAAGAAAACATAAAAAATATTTTCATAAAACCACTAATTAGTTCCAATGTCATCAATAATTTCTCATTTACTTTATCAATGTGAATAATCTATTTACCCAAATAAAAATCACCACCACAACATTAGGAACATTTTAAGGGTTATATTTCACTTAATCATTTTTTAGAAAATTATCACCTTAGTAATTCTCATGGTTATTAGTACAATTCAATATATGCTTTCAAAATAAAAAAAACTACAATTGTGTAATAGTTTTATATTTTATTGTTCTTATAAATATAACATAATTGGTAAAATAATTGTAAATAAAAATTCTCTAATCCAAATAAACAATAAATTTAATCATTACAATTTTTTTATAGTAATATCATAATTTGTCCATGATAACTTATAATCTTCTATGGTTCATATTTCTTATATGCTTATGGAATTCGTTTGTGTAGTCCCCTAATTAATTATAGTTATAATAATTAAAATTAATGTTTTATTTCATACCCCGTGATTCACTCACCTGACAGCCTTTCTCTATACGCATTACGAAAAACCATTTCCCTAAATATTTCACCAAGGTTTATAATTAACAACTATCACGTGTAGGAAAATCCAACCCAATCTTCCTCCCATTATACATTTTTTCTCTATAATATTCATATTATTTTGATTTCATTTGAATATACAAGATCTATAACATAAATTCCATATTTAGGTCACTTAAAAATGAAGTCAATATATGATGAAAAAGTATAAGATTACATTTCCCTTCAGAGGCTTGGATTTTTCCGTTCAAATAAATTGTCAATCGTGAATTTTGTATTGTGTATGTAATCTATAACATACATGGATAAGCATTAAATTATAGGATCATACACTAAAACCATTTATTTTTCCATTATCATTATTTGAATTAAAATTAACTTCATTTAAATCCATTTCTAATGAGGGTGATATTTTTTGAAGAATGTATTTTTAAAAGATATCAATTCCATCTATAATATTTCATCAAAATCCTTTGTATTTCAGAGAAATGATGACCATCAATTGATATCAATCGGAAGGGAATATAAAACTCATATATTCTTTTCAATTTCACAAAATATCTATGATTAAAATATAATTTCAATAGAATTAATCATTTTCCCAAATACAACTATATAAGTAGACATCCTAAATGATAACGAATTTGTCGAGTGAATTGATACAATAATAGATAATAATGTTGTGGAAGAATTTATTTCTCGATTCAAGAAATTTCATTTATAATAAAATAATTATTCTATACTAATATATACATAATCTAATAAATTAAAATACCTATGGTATTGTATTTCTCACCAGATAAATATCTACATTCTACATGAGTACTGATACACATCATTCATTATGGATCTATTTATAAGAAATTGAATACAATATATTCGATCATAAAATTAGTAATTTTAATTCATAATTAATAATTCCAAATATTTGGTAATACTTAACATAATATTAAAATTTATTCATTTTGAAACTCAGAATTAATGGTGTGGTTTCTTTACGGACTTCATTATATTCAAATCCATCATAATTATTGTTAAATAAAATCTGAATTATCATTATCATATCCCTCAGGATAGTCAAAACATGTGTGGAGTAAGGAAAATTATCATACACCATGAGATGATTGAGTCAACTCTCAATGATCCATTTTCAGAGTAATTACCACTATGTACAATTGTACAAGAACCAAATCCATTTTTTGTATCTAAAAAAGGGTTTATTTCTAGAAAAACCCTAAAAAATATCATCTGTTCAAAATCATTATGAATTTATTTTTGTAATTGTCACGGATGTATGATATATATTTATATTACTTAACCAATGCTTTCAGAAATCTATTTTTATAGGCTTCTACTGAATTAACATGGATACTAACATTGATGACATTGAATCTATTAACACCATGATAGTGACTACATTATTACATTTCATACATTCAAGGGGTTGATTCCCAAAATACATCCCATTTTAGTTTTTTTGTAGAACCAAATACATACATTGTTTCCTTTTTTAATTTGATATATCAAAAATATATTAATGATAACTATATGTCATCCTTGAACCCATCAATGTAAATATTATTTGTTTTATTACGAAAGTATTGAAAATAAGGGGGTGATAAAATGAACATTAAGGGTTACAAAAATAGCAATCATCCTTGAATCAATACACAATAATCAATATAAAAATATAAATAAATTAACACCAGTTTCATTTAATCAATAACTTGACTATCTATATTAGATAATTCATTGTCCATATATAATGGAAACTAACTTAAGACCCTATCCATTTAATTAATAACATTTGTAAAAATGTATCAATTTATAATATAAATGTCATAATATCATTGATAATAAATAAGAAATTTTAAATTAAGTAAATTAATTAATTTTTAATCCCATGTTCTCAGACATCATGGTTTCTGTACATCCAAAACCATTCACTATAAGGGTTAATAATATGAGTAAAATACCATTTAATTTATAATTTTATGTGCTTCTTGAGTCATATTGAGCTAAAAAATGGATATATAATTCTTGATCCCGCACATCTCTTCATGTATAAAGAATTCCTCCTAAATAAAATTATTGACTAAGAATAATTTTTTATTTTTTTCACACACTTTTAAGAAAAATGTGTGAATCCTCACAAAGAAAAACTGAAAAATCAAAACTCACTAAATGGTATTAATGAAAAATGAAAATTTTATTTTGAGCCTATATTATGAATTATCCCTATATAATTTCTAATTAAGGAATATAAAAATTGTATATGGGTTGTCCTTAATCAGTTCAATGATCCAATAGGTCATATTGTTGCATGTATAAATGAACTCCTCTTCATATATTGTCTTTTTTTCAATCCTCTTGTTAGAATAAGGTCATGATTCTTGATCCAATCACACTTCTATATTTTTTTTCAACTAGTATCTATCTCATAGTCATCTTGTATGCAATATCTATATAGATATTAACCAGAAAGACCTCCATAAACATTTATTCTCTAGAATGGTTGATAAGATCTTATAATGTCTCATTGTATTGATACTCATTTAATGAATATTTTATATAATTGTATATCCTTGATAAATTCTCACCATTGGTATGATACACCACCATAGTGTCACCCTATATATTTTTAGAGTCGTGTTTCAAACATGTTTTATTTGATTGTTAAATTGACACTCTACCTTCATATTACTTCTCAACATTAGTGAAGACATGTTCCAAATCCTTGGGAATCTACTTCATGAATGATATTTTCTTCATGGGATTAATAGGGTAATAATAATCCATCTTCCCTTTTGATTTATTCTTCTTGGCTAGGATGCAACTGCCCATGTCCCGAAATCCCTTCCACACCCTCTTTCCCTGCATGTTGTGAATCACTCTTTCATTATAAACCTATTAACTATTTTATGAACCATGAATTTAATCATTTTACCCCTATTAATATAGTCGGTCTCCCTCATTTATGTTATATATCCATATGATCTCACTTTGATACATTAACATACAATTAATCCTTAGGACTTCAAAAATATTACAAATGTTTAAAATAGAAATGTTGCTACATGTAATAGTCTACTTACCTAAGACCACTCAACCATTATTACATTTAAAATATTTATCTCGGACATTAAAATCCATATAATCTCCATCACATGTCACTTTAATCTATACAAAAAGTTTATTTTCCCTTCCAAAACACCCGGCACATGCATAAGATCACTAATTTGGATGCATGAGATTTGTCCCGCAATACCAGAATCTCTTAACTTATCAGCTCCCACAAACCCCAAAAGAAAATTCATTATTGGATTGGGATTGAATATATAATTCCTCAAATATCTGAATATGTCATCAAACTTTTGTGTAATGTTTATGGGGTTAGGGTCCATCTAAATGGAATCGCCAGAATTAGACAGACATTATCCACCTTGTTTGTTGCTGATTGATTAACCGTATCAGATCCAATCATCTGTGGAGTTTAATAATATATTAATATGAGATACTCTTTAAATCATTGATAGAAATAATGAATATGGTGTCCCATGAGCTTACATGAAATATAATAATCAGTCCAAAATTTAAAAAAACCACTTGTTTGCAGTGAAATTTCTCCCCAAAATTGATCCAAATCAACTCCAATAATGGCTTGTATACATCCATCTGAACACGTAAATAGGTTGAACTATTATTATATAAAAATTTATTTCTCCAATATAAGAAAAGAAACTGACCAAAAATATTTCCCTATAGAATAATAATTCATGCGTTTTGAATGGGTAGTTGATGTTAAGGATAACATACCCTAAAAGTTGTTGTGGGATTTCCTTTTTTAATATGGTATTCATATGACCACTGGAATAGAAATTAATAGAACCCACTACATATTCATAGTGCACTGAACTGGGCATTAGTATTGTCCTCTAATGAAGAAAAATGGATCATAAAATGTCACTTGCCAAGAATAAACAAAATCTCACGTACCCACACTCCCCATGATCTATAGACAAACCTATCAAAGAAAAGAATATAAGGACTATGTATAAGGCCCCAGACTTAAACCTTACTTAATCTTGAGTTATTACAAGATTACACATTGAGGATATTTTTAGGTTTAGAGTTTTAGAGAATTAGATCATGAAACTTGCATTACATTCCACATTTAAACAAAGTGGTAACATAAAAGACAATATTCATTATTCACATCAACAGAAACATATTTAAAATAAAACACAGATTCTTTCTTGACACATCCTTGATACTATCATCACAGCATGTACCTTTCCCATGACCTTTGAAAAACATTTCAAAAACGTGGGATGAGTAGAAAAAGCTCAGTAAGTGTTATAAAAATATGGAAAGGAAACATGAGTTCATATATACATAAGAATGAAATCATACATTACCCATAAAACATAGTAACTTTAACATACCTCATCAAACCATGAATAAATCATTGAAGTCATAAGACATAAAGGTAACTTGAGGCATTCATAACATTCTTACATAGGGAGTAACCCTCTTGGTTACGTTTGGAATACCCATCACAGTATATTCCCTAAATCTCTTTGGAGAAACCTTAATGTTACACTCCTTCGTGTTACCCATTGCATTGGAGAGCTATATCGGGCTCACCCGCCCTTAGTTTATCACGGAACCACCCGTCTTCATAACAATTTCCAAGAACCATAACATAATCTTATCACATAAAACATGCATGAAGGAAACATAACATTTCCACCTCTCAATAACAAGATATCAATACAACACATTGATATAAATACATTATGAAAACCATTTTCAATACCAAAATAAAAGAAAAGTAAAACATGGTATTTATTTTTCTTTTAAAAAGAAGGTATGGCTTGTAAAGGAAGCCGAAACTCAAATAATGGTCACAGCGGTGGAGAAGTCATTGTCGCCACATACGTACGACAAAAACATTCCCTTTTGTCATTTTGTAAAATGCTTCGTATAAAAAGATTCCTTTTGGATAAACGTAAAAGTCAAAGGGGTTTATACACCATATAAAATAAAGTTGTGTATAAAACAAAATATGCCTCAGTGAAAGGAGATTGAGATGAAGTCCCATACAAAGACGATATCCTTGGATTAGGGACAAATCAGTTTCATAACTATGTGTGACAAACGAATACACGAAATATTAGCGGGTATTAAGTGTAAAACAATCAGAGTACATTCACACATAATCATATAACGACATATTCAAGGTGTACAAGTTTATCCCAAATAATAGAAATTGGGTTAAGAAGTTCCCTTGAAATAATTAGACAGCCTAACAACGTCACTTCAAAATTCAGAAAAAGAGTTGATAAGAGATAAAAATGGTATCTCATCACCTGGACATAAAATTAACATCAATAAGGATATAGAAAAAAATATCCCAAAATAATATTATGTGAATTAAAAAACATAACAAAATAAGTATTTTAAAAAGAGGAGGGTGAAAGGTTCTCTTACCGACATGGGTATCTTTCGAAACATACACCCCGTGAAAGAAGGACAATACAACATCGATGTAAATACTCATAAATGAAAGAATATTACACAATGAGTAAAATAATGGTCAGTACATACACCACTCAAAGGAAATTGTTTCAAATTTAGCATACATCTCACGGGAATAAAAGTGAGATGAAAAATCCCTTACGAAATCTCGGCAGCCTAACGGCGCCACTTAAAACATCCAAAATTGGATTGATGAGATCAAATAGGGTATCTCGTCACATTAAAATAAAATGTACAGCAAGAGGAATATAAAAGAACATCCCCCATCATAACAAAGATGAGCTTAAAAGAAGTGACATAAAGGAGAGTACTTAAAGAGAAAAAGAGAGGTTAGATCTCTTACGAAAATTCGGCAGCCTAACAGCGCCACTAAAAACTTCCTAAATGGATTGATGAGAGAGAATAGGGTCTCTCATCATATGAACATAAAAATTAGATTAATATTAATATAAAAGAAAATCCCAATAACAAGAAAGATGAGCATAGAATGAATGACATAAAAGAGTGTACTTAAAAAGAAAGAGAGGAGTAGGATCCCTTACCTCGGGTCCGACTTGACTCGATCGTTCATTAACGTCCTGAATAATAAACTTGAGTTAATTTATACTTCCTTAAGAACCTTTTTCAAGATCATTATTCCTTTTATATCACTTATTATCATGTCATAGACATTATGTAATCATTTAAGTTAATAATGTTTGTTTTGTCGATACTTGGTTCTTAAGTCGAAAGTGGACTTCTTACAATTACATGTTGTTCGTGTGGTCAAATGTTCATTATATCCAGAATTATATTCATGATTTGGATATCATATATATCATATATATCCAGAATATACTTGTATTTGCAATATTACATAATCATCTAGAGGTAAGAAATGAAATGCACCGTTCATGGAAACAGTAAGCCGTACGTACGCATGAACGCTACTTTCATTTCTATGTCATATTAATGGAATTAAAACTAAATGAGAGGTATGTAATTTTAATTCCAGAATTATATTCATAATTTATATTTATCATTCATCATATATATCCATTATATACATGTACTTATAATAGTACATTACATTTGGGGATAAGAAATGCAATTCACCGTTCATGGAGACGGTAAGTCGTACGTAAGCATGAACGCTCCTTTAATTTCTATTCAATATTTTTATGGAATTTAATAATAATGATATAGAGGTATATTATAAATCCAGTATAACATAATATATAATTACTTTAAATCCATCCTTTATACGTCCCACATATGGCATTAATGAATCACATCACTTTGAGGGGGCGGTAGTCCGCACTTCCTTAAATGAAGATATCGCGTTTACCCATAATGGAAACCATAAAGGTATACCCAAAATGAAAAATACATAAGCTAAAGGAAAACATAAACATATTATATATCATATATAAATATAGTGTCATCTTAATGGCAACTTTTGAAGGTGTTAAAAGAATGTTGAACAATCATCGTTTCGGGAGGCTGAATTCGCCATCCACGGAAACAGTATGTTCTTTAACCATTATATGTAGGTGTGTGAAAGTGTAGCTCGAATCCATATTATAAAAACATCCTAGTATATTGATTATACTGGAGTTTTTACAAAAGAAATGAACAAAAAGAGTTTAGGGGGTTGGAGAAGCAAAATAAAACAAAAGGACTCAAGTGAAGACATTACCTTCAAATCGGGTAACTCCCTTTGGTTTGAGCTTGAAGGCTTCCTTGGGAAGACTTCTGCCCAATGTGAGGCTTAAAGGAGTAATATAGGGAAGTGTAGAGACAAAATGTGCATAGGTTTGCCGATCCCAAGGCTTTGGGAGTGTGGGTAAGGAGGTAGAGGTGGGTGCCTTTTATAGGAGGAGAGGAGGGGCACTCTTGTAAAGTTACAAAATGTTACTTTATTTTCAAGAGTTTCAGATTTTAAAGGTTCCACATTGATGTAGTTTCAAGTATAAGGTGATAAGGGTTCTAAATCCACTAATACAATAGGTTTTGGACATTTGAAGGTCTTAGATATTACATTCTCTTTCCATTTTATTTAAATCGTTAAATAATGAGGTCATCACTGCATCATCATGATGTCATAAATAATTTAATTTATTCAATGTCTAAAAATTATAAACAAAATAATATGATGTAGGAAATCATTTTATATTTCCATTTAATATTTATGGTCAAAAATATTACTTGTATAACCCCATGTAAAAATTGTTTTAGTAAAACATCTCATGTTTGTGTCATTTTTTACTTTAACATTAAATAAAAAGGTATTAATGTCATTTTCCAACCAAAGTGGATACATGGGGTCCCCAAGTTGACCCATGGGTTGTCTTGGTCTGCCTTTACACATCCAATGATGTTAGGACATGTGTAAGGTTCATTTAATATTATTAAAACATTTTTTTTACCTTAAACTACACTAATTACCTCTATTCGTGATTAAAAACTTAATAAGTTACTACTCACCAAATAATTATTTTTATCCCATTGAACCACATTTTACTTTGTAAGGACAACCATGTATGTCAGATTTTTGAAATTCAAAACACAATGATGGCAAAATTTCATTTAAACGGAAAAATCAGTTTTTATAAGTACCACGTAGTGGTTTCACTATTCATCAAAAATTTAAGTTTTTCAGAAAAAATCCCAAAAATTAACCCTAAGCTATATTTCATATTCCGAATTAAAAAATGAAGTCTATTTTACAAAATTCAAAACATATAAGTCACATTAATTAATTTAATAATTAATTCCCACTGACAGAGCAAATAGCTTGTTTTTATGGAACAATAAGTATCAAAAGATTGACACTAGTTTAAGTCTGATTTCAAAGTGAAATTAATTTCAATGACCACTATTGGATTTAATGGTAAAAATATATTCTAATTTCACTTTAAAACCAATTCAAATGATAATCTAATCTTATAAATAAATTATATTAAAAAGACATTTTGAATTAAAATACAACATTTTATAGTATTCATTAAAAAATGAACTTTAGCAGAAAGATACCAAAAATTTACAGAAAGTAAATTTTGATGTCCCAATTCTAAGAAGAGTTTTATTTGGTTCTAAAGGATTTATAAGAGTGACCAAAACTATATTTAATGACGGTTCTCCATCAAAAGGCGATAAGTGAACCTTTAGTGAAAACTAGGGCATATACGCCTAAAATTGAATTCTTTCCGTATTTTATGCCTTTATCTTTTATTGGATAAATGTAAAAACATTTAAAAACATATATAATCACATTTTAGTTATTTATATCCATTCCCTCCAATACAACAACTACATGTTAACTACCATTTAAAATAATATTATTTTATTATTAGAGTGCAACGTACCATTCCCAAGAAACTCGTTGTTGCGCGTTGGGTACGCCATCGAGCATAGTGTCCCCTTTAAAGTCATATTAATATTTTATTCACAAGTACGGATAAATATGAAAATGTCATATGCTTTATTTACCTGTGGTGTTACATCCTTCCCCCCTTTTGAGAATTGCGTCCTCGCAATTTTTAAAATTGACCTTGGAAACATCCTTGAACGTCCCACATCGAAACAAGAGTCGGTAAAACAATCACTTTAAAATAAAGGAAGATAACTACAGAGGTCACACTAATTAACCCATATGTAGAAAAACATGGACATGGAAGAAAAAGCAAAGGGTCATGTTCTTGAGGGAGAGTGATAGTAAACATGTCTAGGAGAAATATAACCATAAGAAAATCACAAACTTGTGATGGGTTAAACGGTATTCGATTACCCAGAAAGAAAAAGTTAATAGGCAACATTTTTGTTTTAAGTTACTTTTTATTGAGGAATTTATTCATAAGGAAACATAATCACTTATCATGTTGACTTTTAACTTTTACTAGATTCCTGAATCAAACTCATATTTTTATCCAAAAGGCGAGTATTTAGGGAGACTTGTTCGCATTAAGAGTACTATAATCAACTTCTAGAGAATCACCTAATCCTCCAAAGATAACTATATACATCCCATGTCTTTAGGCTTTAACCAAAACCAAAACCAAAAAGTTTAGTACAATGTCAGATAATCTATAAATGGATAACCCATTAAAAAGAAAATCTATGCTTAATCTCCAAAATTTGTCCAACAAAACCCAAAGTTCAACGAGGACCATCAGATAAACAATTTGTCCATAAAATTCTTCAAAGTAAACCAATCTAAGATTGAAACCCAAATATTTGAAGGATTTAGTCACATAGTCTTCCAAGTTAAATCGTAACATTTATCTCCAAACAACATCAGTTGCTCCTAAAGTCTCATATTCAAATGTAATTAACCTAATCACATATCCTCCATGATAGGTTAATCATTTTCATAAATAACCCAAAATCAACTTACTCTTAATTCATAAAATCATATAAATAAAAAGAATCAGTCAAACTAACCAGGGACTTCACGTAGTCCAGTGGTAGGCGATAAATACCAGCCGCACTTTGGTTGTGGGTTCGATTCCCACGACGCGACGCGTTGTCACACGGTCTGCGTGTTGTCCTTTTTCCAAAACTATATAATTCTTAAATCATTCCCAAAAAAGAGATAAAATCATCAAAAATGATCATAACATATTTTAACCTCAAGATTATCTCATTCCTTTCATTTTCCAGCATATCATATAATAACCCATAATTACCTCAAAAGTAAGGATCATATAAACTCTGATGGTTGACTTTATAATTATTACCTGAACTTCCACATCGATTGGTCATCTCGTACATGATGCATTACAGAACATACCAATGTTCAAGTGGTTGATCATGACTCCTTGATATTTGGTTTAGAACAACCATGAGTTTCCTCATTGAATCCTCCATTTTATCTAGTATCTTAATCAGAGAACCACCATAGTTTCCTTCAAACCTGTTGTCTCTTTAGTGCCTGCTAGATCCATCCATTCACTAAAAACAAAAATATCAGTGTGGGTATATCAACAAAACCATCATTTAATAATGAGGAAGGTAAACACTAAGATATACTTACTCATTCACTTTATCTAAAAATACGAATCTTTCTGAAATCCTAACCATTATGGTAATGTCACTTATGCTTAAAGAACACCCTAACCTCTAAAGATATCTAAACCGACCTTTGATACCAACTATAAGGCCCCAGCCTTAAACCTTACTTAATCTTGATTTATTACAAGATTACACATTGAGGATCTTTTTAGGTTTAGAGTTTTAGATAATTATATCATGAAACATACATTACATTCCAAATTTAAACAAAGTGGTTACATAAAAGAAAATATTCATTCTTCCCATCAACGGAAACATATTTAAAATAAAACACGGATTCTTTTTTCACACATCCTTGATACTATCATCACATCATGTACCTTTCCCTTGACCTGTGAAAAACATTTCAAAAACTTGGGATGTGCATAAAAAGCTCAGTAAGGGTTATAAAAATATAGAAAGGAAACATGAGTTCATATATACATAAGAATGAAATCACACTTTTCCCATAAAACATAGGCACTTTAACATTCCTCATCAAACCATGAATAAATCATAGAAATCATAAGACATAAAGGTAACTTGAGGCATTCATAACATTGTTACGTAGGGAGTAACCCTCTTGGTTACGTTTGGAATACTCATCACAGTATATTCCCTAAATCTCTTTGGAGAAACCTTAACGTTACACTCCTTCGCGTTGCCCAATGCATTGGAGAGCTATATCGGGCTCACCCGCCCTTAGATTATCACGGAACCACCCGTCTTCATAACAATGCCCAAGAACCATAACATAATCTTATCACATAAAACATGCATAAAGGAAACATAACATTTCCACCTTTCAATAACAAGATATCAATACAACACATTGATATAAATAAATTATGAAAACCATTTTCAATACCAAAATAAATTAAAAGTAAAACATGGTATTTATATTTCTTTTAAAAATAAGGTATGGCTTGTAGAGAAGCCGAAACTCAAATAATGGTCACAGCGGCGGAGAAGTCGTTGTCGCCGCATACGTATGACAAAAACATTCCCTTTTGTCATTTAGTAAAACTCTTCGAATAAAAAGATTCCTTTTGGATAAATGTAAAAGTAAAAGGGGTTTATAAACCGTATAAAATAAATTTGTGCATAAAACAAAATATGCCTCAATGAAAGGAAATTGAGATGAAGTCCTATAAAAAGACGGTATCCTTGGATTAGGTATAAATCAGGTACATAACTATGTGTGACAAACGAATACACGAAACATAAGTGGGTATTAAGTGTAAAATAATCAGAGTAAATTCATGCGTAATCATAGAATGACATATTCAAGTTGTACAAGTTTATCAGAAATAATCGAAATTGGGTTATGAAGTACCCTTGCAATAATTAGACTGCCTAACGGCGTCACTACAAAATTCAGAAAAAGAGTTGATGAGAGACAAAAAAGGGTATCTCATCACTTGGACATAAAATTTACATCAATAAGGATATAGAAGAACATATCCCAAAATAATATTATGTGAATTAAAAGACATAACAAAATAAGTCTTTTAAAAAGAGGAGGGTGAAAGGTTCCCTTTCCGACATGGGTATCTTTCGAAACATACACCCCGTGAAAGAAGGACAATATAAAATTGATGTAAATACTCATAAATGAAAGAATATTACACAATTTGTAAAATAATGGTCAGTACATACACCACTCAAAGGAAATTTTGGCAAATGTAGCATAAATCTCACGGTAATAAAAGTGAGATGAAAAATCCCTTATGAAAACTCAGCAGCCTAACAGCGCCACTTAAAACTTCCAAAATGGATTGATGAGATCAAATAGGGTATCTCGTCACATTAAAATAAAATTTAAAGCAAGAGGAATATAAAATATCATCCCCCATCATATCAAAGAGGAGATTAAAAGAAGTGACATAAAGGAGTATACTTAAAGAGAAAGAGAGAGGTTAGATCTCTTACGAAAATTCGGCAGCCTAACAGCGCCACTCAAAACATCCAAAATGGATTGATGAGAGAGAATAGGGTCTCTCATCATATGAACATAAAAATTACAGTAAGAGTAATATAAAATAACATCCAAATGACAAGAAATATGAGCTTAGAAGAAATGACATAAAAGAGTGTACTTAAAAAGAAAGAGAGGAGTAGGATCCCTTACCTCGGGTCCGACTTGACTCGATCGTTCTTTAACGTCCTGAATACTAAACTTGAGTTAATTTATACTTCCTTATGAACCTTTTTAAAGTTAATTATTCCTTTTATATCACTTATTACCATGTCATAGACATTATTTAATCATTTAAGTTAATAATGTTTGTTTTGTCGATATTGGTTCTTAAGTCGAAAGTGGACTTCTTACAATTACATGTTGTTCTTGTGATTAAATGTTCATTATATCCAGAATTATATTCCTGATTTGGATATCATATATATCATATATATCCAGAATATACATGTATTTATAATATTACATAATCATTTAGAGAAAAGAAATGAAATGCACCGTTCATGGAGACGGTAAGCCGTACGTACGCATGAACGCTACTTTCATTTCTATGTCATATTAATGGAATTAAAACTAAATGAGAGGTATGTATATTTTAATTCCAGAATTATATTCATCATTTAGATTTATCATTCATCATATATATCCATTATATACATGTACTTATAATAGTACATTACATTTGGGGATAAGGAATGAAATGCACCGTTCATGGAGACGGTAAGCCGTACGTACGCATGAACGCTACTTTCATTTCTATTTAATATTTTTTTGGAATGTAATAATAATGATATAGAGGTATATTATAATTCCAATATAACATAATATATTATAACTTTAAATCCATCCTTTATACGTACCACATATGGTATTAATGAATCACATCACATTGAGGGGGCGGTAGTCCACACTTCCTTAAATGAATATATCGCGTTTACCCATAATGGAAACCATAAATGTATGACCAAAATGAAAAATACAGAAGCTTAAGGAAAAAATAAACATATTATATATCATATAAAAATATAGTGTCATATTAATGGCCACTTTTGAAGGTGTTAAATGAATGTTGAACAATCATCGTTTCGGGAGGCCGAAATTCGCCATCCACGGAAACAGTATGTTCATTAACAATTAGATGTAGGTGTGTGAAAGTGTAGCTCCAATACTTATTATAAAAACATCCTAGTATATTGATTCTACTTGAGTTGTTACAAAATAAATGAATAAAAAGAGTTTAGGGGGTTGGATAAAAAAATAAAACAAAAGGACTCAAGTGAAGACATTACCTTAAAATCAGGTAACTCCTTTTGGTTTGAGCTCAAAGGCTTCCTTGGGAAGACTTCTGCCCAACGTGAGGCTTCAAGTAGTAATATAGGGAAGTGGAGAGACAAAATGGGACGATTTGGGACGATCCCAAGGCTTTGGGAGTGTGGGTAAGGAGGTAGAGGTGGGGGACTTTTATAAGAGGAGAGGAGGGGTACTCTTGTAAAGTTACAAAATGTTACTTTATTTTCAAAAGCGTTTCGGATTTTAAAGGTCCCACATTGATGTATTTTCAAGTATAAGGTGCTAACGGTTCTAAATCCACTCATCCGATAGGTTTTGGACATGTTTAGGGCTTAGATATTACATTATCTTTCAATTTTATTAAATCGTTAAATAATGAGGTCATCACTGCATCATCATTATGTCATAAATAATTTAATTTATTTAATGTCTAAAAATTATAAAAAAAATACTATGATGTAGGAAATCTTATTATCTTTACAATGAATATTTATAGTCAAAAATATGACTTGTATAACCCCATGTAAAAATTGGTTTAGTAAAAGATCTCATGTTTGTGTCATTTTTACTTTAACATTAAATAAAAAGATATTAATGTCATTTTCAAACCAAAATGGCTTCATTGGGTCCCCAAGTTGACCCATGGGTTGTCTTGGTCGGCCATGACACATCCAATGAGGTTAGGACATATGTCAGTTTCATTTCAAATAATTAAATCATTTTTTTACCTTAAACTACACTAATTACCTCTAATCGCGATTAAAAAATTAATAAGTTACTATTCACCAAAAAATTATTTTTATCCCATTGAACCACATTTTACTTCTTAATGAAAAAAATGTATGTTGGATTTCTGAAATTCAAAAAACAAAGATGGAAAATTTTCATTTAAACGGAAAAATCAGTTTTTATAAGTACCACTTAGTGGTTTCACTATTCATCAAAAATTGATGTTTTTCAGAAAAATCCCAAAAATTCACCCTAAGATATATTTGATATTCCGAATGAAAAAATGAAGCCTATTTTCAAAAATTCAAAACATATAAGTCACTTTAATTAATTTAATAATTAATTCCCGCTGTCAGAACAAATAGCTTGTTTTTATGAAACAATAAGTATCAAAAGATTGACACTAGTTTTAGTCTGATTTCAAAGTGAAATTAATTCCAATGACCACTATTGGATTTAATGGTAAAAATATATTCTAATTTCACTTTAAACCCAATTAAAAATATAATCTAATCATATAAATAAATTATATTAAAAAGAGTTTTTGAATTAAAATACAACATTTTATACTATTCATTAAAAAATGAACTTTATCAGAAAGATACCAAAAATTTACACAAAGTAAATTTTGATGTCCCAATTCTTAAGAAGAGTTTTATTTGGTCCAAAAGGATTTATAAGAGTGAACAAAACTATATTTAATGACGGTTCTCCATCAAAAGGTGATAAGTGAACCTTTAGTGAAAACTAGGGCATATACGCCTAAAATTGAATTCTTTCCGTATTTTATGCCTTTACCTTTTATTGGATAAATGTAAAAAAAATTCAAAACATATATAATCATATTTTATTTATTTCTATCCATTCCCGCCAATACAACGGCTACATGTTAACTACCATTTAAAATAATATTATTTTATTATTAGAGTGCAACGTAAGATTCCCAAGAAACTCGTTGTTGCGTGTTGGGTACGCCCTCGAGCATAGCGTCCCCTTTAAAGTCATATTAATATTTTATTCACAAATATTGATAAATATGGAAATTTCATATTCTTTATTTACCTGGGGTGGTACATCCTTCCCCTCTTTTGGGAATTTCTTCCTCGCAATTTTTAAAATTGAGCTTGGAAACATCCTCGAAAGTCCCACATCAGAATAATAGTCGGTAAAAAAAATCACTTTAAAATAAAGGAAGATAAGTACAGAGGTCACCCGAGTTAACCCATATGTAGAAAAACATGTACATGGAAGAAAAAGCAAAGGGTCATGTTCTTGAGGGAGAGTGATTGTAAACATGTCTAGGAGAAAGTTAACCATAATAAAATCACAAACTTGTGATGGGTTAAACGACATTCGATTCCCCAATAGGAAAAGTTAATAGGAAACATTTTTGTTTTAAGTTACTTTTTATTGAGGAATTTATTCATAAGGAAACATAATCACTTATCATGTTGACTTTCAACTTTTACTAGATTCCTTAATCAAACTCATATTTTTATCCAAAAGAAGAGTATTTAGGGAGACTTGTTCGCATTAAGAGTACTATAATCCAATTCTAGAGAATCACTTAATCCACCAAAGAGAACTATATACATCCGATGTCTTTAGGATTTAACCAAAACCAAAACCAAAAAGGATAGTACAAGGTCAGATAATCCAGAAAAGGATAACCCATTAAAAAGAAAATCTATGCTTAATCTCCAAAATTTGTCCAACAAAACCCAAAGTTCAATGAGGACCATCTGATAAACAATTTGTCCATAAAATTATTCAAAGTAAACCAACATAAGATTGAAACCCAAATATTTTAAGGATTTAGTCACATAGTCTTCCAAGATAAATCGTAACATTTATCTCCAAACAACATCAGTTGCTCCTAAAGTTTCGTATTGAAAAGTAATTAACCTAATCACATATCCTCCATGATAGGTTAATCATTTTCATAAATAACCCAAAATCAACTTACTCTTAATTCATAAAATCGTATAACTAAAAATAATCAGTCAAACTAACCAGGGACTTCATGTAGTCCAGTGGTAGGCAATAAATACCAGTCGCACTTTGGTTGTGGGTTCGATTCCCGCGACGCGACGGGTTGTCACATGGTCTGCGTGTTTTCCTTTTTCCAAAACTATAGAATTCTTAAATCATTCCCCCAAAAGAGATAAAATCATCAAAAATGATCATAACATATTTTAACCTCAAGATTATCTCATGCCTTTCATTTTCCAACATATCATATAATAACCCATAATTACCTCAAAAGTAAGGACCATATAAACTCTAATGGTTAACTTTATAATTATTACCTGAACTTCCACATCGATTGGTCATCTCGTACATGATGCATTACAGAACATACCGATGTTCAAGTGGTTGGTCATGACTCCTTGATATTTGGTTTAGAACAACCACGAGTTTCCTCATTGAATACTCAATTTTATCTAGTATCTTAATCATAGAACCACCACAGTTTCCTTCAAACCTGTTTTCTCTTTGGTGCCTGCTAGATCCATCCATTCACTAAAAACAGAAATGTCAGTGTGAGTATATCAACAAAACCATCATGTACTAATGATTAAGGTAAACACTATGATATACTTACTCATTCACATTATCTAAAACTAGGACTCTTTCTGAAATCCTAACCATTATGGTAATGTCACTTATGCTTAAAGAATACCCTAACCTCTAAAGTTATCTAAACCGACCTTTGATACCAACTATAAGGCCCCAGCCTTAAACCTTACTTAATCATGAGTTATTACAAGATTACACATTGAGGATCTTTTTAGGTTTGGAGTTTTAGAGAATTAGATCATGAAACGTGCATTACATTCCACATTTAAACAAAGTGGTTACATAAAAGACAATATTCATTCTTCCCATAAACGGAAACATAGTTAAAATAAAACACAGATTCTTTCTTGAAACATCATTGATACTATCATCACATCATGTACCTATCCCTTGACATGTGAAAAACATTTCAAAAACTTTGGATGAGAATAAAAAGCTCAGTAAGGGTTATAAAAATATGAAACGGAAACATGAGTTCATATATACATAAGAATGAAATCACACTTTACCCATAAAACATAGGCACTTTAACATACCTCATCAAACCATGAATAAATCATATAAATCATAAGACATAAATGTTACTTGAGGCATTCATTACATTCTTACGTAGGGATTAACCCTCTTGGTTACGCTTGGAATACCCATCACAGTATATTCCCTAAATCTCTTCGGAGAAACCTTAACGTTACACTCCTTCGCGTTACCCAATGCATTGGAGAGCTATATCGGGCTCACCCGCCCTTAGTTTATCACGGAACCACCCGTCTTCATAACAATTCCCAAGAACCATAACAAAATCTTATCACCTAAAACATGCGTAAAGGAAACATAACATTTCCACCTTTCAATAACAAGATATCAATACAACACATTGATATAAATACATTATGAAAACCATTTTCAATACCAAAATAAATGAAAAGTAAAACATGGTAGTTATTTTTCTTTTAAAAAGAAGTTATGGCTTGTAGAGGAAGCCGAAACTCAAATAATGGTCACGGCGGCGGAGAAGTCATTGTCGCCGAATACGTACGACAAAAACATTCCCTTTTGTCATTTAGTAAAACGCTTCGTATAAAATGATTCCTTTTGGATAAATGTAAAATTAAAAGGGTTTTATACACCGTATAAAAGAAATTTGTGTATAAAACAAAATATGCCTCAATGAAAGGAGATTGAGACGAAGTCCTATAAAAAGACGGTATCCTTGGATTAGGGATAAATCAGTTACATAACTATTTGTGACAAACGAATATATGAAATATAAGTGGGTATTAAGTGTAAAAAAATCAGAGGACATTCACACATAATCATAGAACGACATATTCAAGGTGTACAAGTTTATCCAAAATAATCGAAATTTGGTTAAGAAGTTCCCTTGCAATAATTAGACAGCATAATGGTGTCACTTAAAAATTCAAAAAAAGAGTTGATGAGAGATAAAAAAGGTATCTCATCACTTGGACATAAAATTTACATCAATAAGGATATAGTAGAACATATCCCAAAATAATATTATGTGAATTAAAATACATAACAAAATAAGTCTTTTAAAAAGAGGAGGGTGAAAGGTTCCCTTACCGACATGGGTATCTTTCGAAACATACACCCCGTGAAAGAAGGACAATACAACATTGATGTAAATACTCATAAATGAAAGAATATTACACAATGAGTAAAATAATGGTCAGTACATACACCACTCAATGGAAATTGTGGTAAATGTAGCATAAATCTCATGGGAATAAAAGTGAGATGAAAAATACCTTACGAACACTCGGCAGCCTAATGACGCCACTTAAAAGTTCCAAAAATGGATTGATGAGATCAAATAGGGTATCTCGTCACATTAAAATAAAATTTACGTCAACATGAATATAAAAGAGCATCCCCCATCATAACAAAGAGGAGCTTAAAAGAAGTGACATAAAGGTGAGTACTTAAAGAGAAAGAGAGAGGTTAGATCTCTTACGAAAATTCGGCAGCCTAACGGCGCCACTCAAAACTTCCAAAATGGATTGATGAGAGAGAATAGGGTCTCTCATCATATGAACATAAAAATTGCAGTATGAGTAATATAAAATAACATCTCAATAACAAGAAATATGAGCTTATATGGAATGACATAAAAGAGTGTACTTAAAAATAAAGAGAAGAGTAGGATCCCTTACCTGAGGTCCGACTTAACTCGATCGTTCTTTAACGTCCTGAATAATAAACATGAGTAAATTTATACTTCCTTAAGAACCTTTTCAAGTTCATTATTCCTTTTATATCACTTATTAACATGTCATAGATATTATTTAATCATTTAAGTTAATAATGTTTGTTTTGTTGATACTTGGTTCTTAAGTCGAATGTAGACTTCTTACAATTACTTGTTGTTCGTGTGGTTAGATGTTCATTATATCCAGAATTATATTCATGATTTGGATATAATATATATCATATATATCCATAATATACATGTATTTATAATATTAAATAATCATTTAGAGCTAAGAAATGAAACGCACCGTTCATGGAGACGGTAAGTCGTACATACGCATGAACGCTACTTTCATTTCTATGTCATATTAATGGAATTCAAACTAAATGAGAGGTATGTATATTTTATTCCAAGAATTATATTCATCATTTAGATTTATCATTAATCATATATATCCATTATATACATGTACTTATAATAGTACATTACATTTGGGGATAAGAAATGAAATGCATTGTTCATGGAGACGGTAAGCCGTACGTACGCATGAACGCTGCTTTCATTTCTATTTCATATTTTTATGGAATGGAATAATAATGATATATAGGTATGTTATAATTAAAGTATAAAATCATATATAATAACTTTAAATCCATCCTTTATACGTCCCACATATGGCATTACGAATCACATCACTTTGAGGGGGCGGTAGTCCGCACTTCCTTAAATTAAGATATCGCGTTTACCCATAATAGAAACCATAAAGGTATGCCCAACATGAAAAATACAGAAGATTAAGGAAAACATACACATATTATATATCATATATAAATATAGTGTCATCTTAATGGCCACTTTTGAAGGTGTTAAAATAATGTTGAACAATCATCGTTTCGGGAGGCCGAAATTCGCCATCCACAGAAACAGTATGTTCTTTAACCATTAGATGTAGGTGCGTGAAATTGTAGCTAGAATACTTATTATAACAACATCTTTGTTTATTTATGATACTGGAGTTGTTACAAAAGAAATGAATAAAAAGAGTTTAGTGGGTTGGAGAAGCAAAATATAACAAAAGGACTCAAGTGAAGACATTACCTTAAAATCGGGTAACTCCCTTTGGTTTGAGCTCAAATGCTTCCTTGGGAATACTTCTTAACAAAGTGAGGCTTCAAGGAGTATGAGAGGGAAGTGGAGAGACAAAATGGGCATAGTTTGGCCGAGACAAAGGCTTTGGGAGTGTGGGTATGGAGGTAGCGGTGGGGGCCTTTTATAAGAGGAGTGGAGGGGCACTCTTGTAAAGTTACAAAATGTTACTTTATTTTCAAAAGAGTTTCGGATTTTAAAGGTCCCAAATTGATTTATTTTCAAGGATAAGGTGATAAGGGTTCTAAATCCACTCATACAATAGGTTTTTTATATGTTTAGTTCTTAGATATTACATTATCTTTCCATTTTATTTAAATCGTTAAATAATGAGGTCATCGATGCATCATCATGATGTCTAAAATAATTTAATTTATTTAATGTCTAAAAATTATAAATAAAATACTATAATTTAGGAAATCCTTTTAGATTTCCAATTAATATTTATATTCAAACATATGAATTGTATAACCCCATGTAAATTTTTTTTATTAAAACATATCATGTTTGTGTCATTTTTACATTAATATTAAATAAAAAGATAATAATGTCCTTTTCCAACCAAAGTAGCTTCATGGGGTCCCCAAGTCGACCCATGGGTTTTCTTGGTCGTCCATGACACATCCAATGAGGTTATGACATGTTTCAAGCTCATTTCATATTATTAAAACATTTTTTTAACTAAAACTAAACTAATTACCTCTAATCGCGATTAAAAACTTAATAAGTTACTATTCACCAAAAAAATTATTTTTATCCCATTGAACCATATTTTACTTCTTAATGACAAACATTTATATCAGAATTTTGAAATTCAAAACACAAATATGGAAAAATTTCATTTAAACGGAAAAATAAATTTTTATAAGTACCACTTAGTGGTTTCACTATTAATCAAAAATTAATGTTTTTCAGGAAAATCCCAAACATTCACCCTAAGATATATTTGATATTCTGAATTCAAAAATTAATTCTATTTTACAAAATTCAAAGCATATAAGTCATATTAATTAATTTAATAATTAATTCCCGATGTCAGAGCAAATAGCGTGTTTTTATGAAACAATAAGTATCAAAATATTGACACTAGTTTAAGTCTGATTTCAAAGTGAAATTAACTCCAACGACCACTATTGGATTTAATGGTAAAAATATATTCTAATTTCACTTTAAAACCAATTAAAAATATAATATAATCATATAAATAAATTAGATTAAAAAGAGGTTTTGAATTAAAATACAACATTTTACACTATTCATTAAAAAATGAACTTTATCAGAAAGATACCAAAAATTTACACAAAGTAAATTTTTATGTCCCAATTATTAAGAAGAGTTTTATTCGGTCCAAAAGGATGTATAATAGTGAACAAAACTATATTTAATGATGGTTCTCCATCAAAAGGCGATAAGTGAACCATTAGTGAAAACTAGGGCATATACTCCTAAAATTGAATTCTTTCCGTATTTTATGCCTTTATATTTTATTGGATAAATGTAAAAACATTTAAAAACATATATAATCATATTTTAGTTATTTATATCCATTCCCGCCACTACAATGGCTACATGTTAACTACCATTTAAAATAATATCATTTTATTATTAGAGTGCAACGTAAGATTCCCAATAAACTCGTTGTTGCGTGTTGGGTATGCCATCGAGCATAGAGTCCCCTTTAAAGTCATATTAATATTTTATTCACAAATATGGATAAATATGAAAATGTCATATTCTTTGTTTACCTGGGGTGTTACACGATGGGGATGGAATCATTCCATTATAGTCAGATTTGTATGTCTCAAGGCACCTATGAATTTGGAGATTTAATGAATCATTTGAATCTATCCCTCAATGAGTCCATGAACCTTTGTGGAAACTAAAATATATATAAAATATGTTAAAGGAATGGGATTGTAGAGAGAGGAACATGGGTGATCTTCTGAGGAATGTGCATGAAATGCTCCACCCCTCTCTAACGGAGTGAGGTTGGGGGTAGAATCCTGACTAGGGAATCACTATAAGGGAATGAAGGAAAGTGTCTAGATGTATAACCATAAAATATCAAATGAAATATTTAATTCAAGATCATTTTTACTTATTAAAAAATATTTTTATGGAGTGAATAATATGGACCTATCAATATATCCCTCATTAGTCAGATAACATTCAATGTAAACACTGTATGTAAACATGGTATATGGCTTAAATTTTTTTAATTTCATGAATATATATATATATAATAGAAATATGATTTCAAAAGAAAATGATCATATGATATATAAATTCTTAATACAATGTAAAAACACAAAAAATTCATGAAATGAGATGTGATCATCATCTTTTTGGGAATATAGTTATTGGAAATAAAATCCTAATTTTACAAGGAAAAAATAGAATTTATGTTAAATATTAAAATAATAATTCATAAAATATAGTTCATTATAAAATAATGTAAAACATAGATAAGAATACTTCTTTTGTAAAATGGTTGTTGTGGCAGGGATATATTTTATCATCGTATACATTAAGAAACATTCTTATTAGTTTTTTGAAAAAATACACCTTTTATAAAATTGTAGAAATATTTTTTAAAGCCCGTTATAAATATAAATAATAACATATATTTTCATAGGTAAAATATTTAATGAAATAATATATCATTTATAATATATTTTCTTGAAAAAAAATAATGGAAAAAATATATCTTCTGTAAAAGAGAAATAAAATCAGTTTTTATTCAAAACATTTCAATACATTGTCAATGTATAAATTAGGGTAATATTTGGATGAGAAAAGTTTACAATCCATAAATATATTGTCAATAATAAAATTATTGGATCTTATGATGAATATTATATATGATTCCTTTAAAGAAATTAAAAGGAATCCCAAAATAAATTGAAAGGGGAAAATATATTCTTTGTACTTAAGTAACATTTTAATTACACCACTTGAAATAAAAAAATAATTAAAATATTAACCATGTTTTATAAAAAGGTATTACTGTTAAATACATAAAATTGACATTATATAAAATAAAGAAATGTGAATATCTGTGAATTAGAAAATATGTCTCAGTGGAATGTAAATTGAGACGAAGTACCTTACCTCAAGATTATATTTGGTTGAACATGAGTTTAACTATTATATAATGAATTTATGAATCCTATTAATTTATAATAGAACCATATTCAGGTTTATAATATAATATATAATCTTTTTATAATATCATACCACTTATTCAATAACAAAATTTTATTATTATTATAGTATAAGGTATTAATTTCCATGTTATTTCATGCATGATTGCCATTAATGTTCTCTTTATTGTGTATTGGATATAATAACATCATTTACATAACTATATTAAGGTTAAACATATCATATTTACTATTTATATAGATTTTTGTAATCTTTATTTATAGTTATACATGGAATATTATTCTCATCACTTTGTGGATATGGAGGGTTGTACATATATGAAAGCGATGATATCATTCCCTTTAATGACTAAATGGATAAAGAAATCGAATAAATATTATTTTTATAGAATAAAATTCATTTTATAGGTGTGTTATATATTAATATTTTCCATCATTATGACTATTTATTTTAGTAGGTGGTCGAAAATAAATCACATCGATTCATGATGTGGTAGTCCACTAAACACCCAAGAAATGGATTTGATTACCAATTGATAGAGGTGGAGTTGGATTAGTAATACTACTTCAATATTAAAAAATATCAAAATATGGTATATATTTTGGTTTTGATATTTGAGGTTTCAAGTTATCATTGAACGTAGTAAAATAATGAATAGAAAGAAGGAGGTTTATCATAAAGAAATCTAATTTGGATATCCAATTAAGAACACAATGGTTAAAATTTTTGGATGTACATGAAATATATAATGTTGAAATGGATTTTTATGAGGCATTTTCTTAAGATTTAATTATGAAAAATATATTTTTTGGTGAGAATACATTTAGTTGGGGAATGTCATTTTGTAAATGGATAGCAGTAAATTTTTTGAAAATACCTAAAATAGTTCAATAAAAAGAAGTCATTGTCACCCTATATGCCTCCAAAATTTATAAATAATGTTGTGGTGGGATTTTATTATCATTACAAACAACATTATCATAAAAAGAAAAAAAAATTAAACATTTCATGCCCCCATCATCTAATATTTCTTACTTATACCATTTTAGTTTTCACAACAGTAAATTGTTTTTATCCAATGTAATTAGTACATTATTCCTAAAAGAAAATGAAAAATATGAAATAAAAATTAACAAAATACTATAGATATGGAATACAATTTATCAAATTAATATTATATCTTTGTGTAAAACTACTATTAATAAAAACACATGTAATGCATCAGACCACATCCTACCCAAACCCAGGGTAAATAATTTTAATGTTTTGACTTATAATAATTAAATGAAATTAAATTAAACATGTTAACTAAAATTAATTCTGGTTATTCAATATATTTAATCAATTTTATAAAATTCAACTAATTTTTAAAAAAATTTGTCATTTAACATTTACCCTTAATTCATAACAAAAATCATTTTTAAGAAATATATTTTTCAGGAATATAATGATCTTTGATTAACTATATGAATAGTAATATTAAATACAAGTATTCAAAATTATATATTTAAATATATAATCTAAAATTTTCAAGTTAATCATTTATTGTTGATGTTAATGTTAGTTAATTACAATTGATAAGCATTAATCATTTTTAAATGAAAATACATTTCCGAAAAATACTCATTCTATCACCAAGTTCTCTTATATTTATTTTATAAAATTCATATTTAATAAATTTTATTTTTAAATATTGTAAAAAATATTATAAATAAAATATGGAAACGTAAAATAGTACATTTTTTATAAATAAAAAATATATAATTTTGTGGGGGAATTTATAAAATTCTTTCATGGATTCTTTAGACCATGTAATTTAAAAAATAATAATTAGCCTATAAAATCATAATTTTGTGTCACGAAATGAAAAATACGAATTTAATTATAGTTTTACTTAAAAAAATGTTCACCAACTAAAATTGTGACTTGGGTGTCATATTCGTTCCACCTACAAAAAATTATATCCTTGTAATTTTCTAGGATATTACATTTTAAAAAAAGTTGGTTGTTCTACATTATTACGTCATTTGGTAACAAAATTTATTCTTCCTTTGGATGATTTCTACAAAAATATATTACCAGTCAATTCAACTAATTCATCATTACATTCTCTCTAGTATCATTAATCTTATTGGGAACATCTTTGTTTGAATGGTCAGGTTCTAAAAGTATTTCTTTAGATCTGAGCATATGCACAAGGTATGACATGTAAATATTTAATATTGATATATATAAAACACCATTTCCCTTAGAGATTCATGTAGGGTCCTGAAAAATCCGAAAAGGAGAATGAGAAGCTCTTTTAATCCAAGAAGGGAGATTCTAACCAATTTCCCCAAAAAGAATTGGGGAAAAGTGTGGAGAATAATCAAATTATGGAAAAATACGAACCGGTCCGCAGACCGGTCCAATGATAACAGTACGCGACCAGTTCCTCGAAGCACCCCCCTCGGTGGACTGCTGTCATTCGTGGAATGGAGGTGGGGATCCTCCGTAGGCGCCAACCCGGTCCACTATCACGAACCGCCCCAGTGGTGAACCGCATCAACTGGCCCAAGCCATATCGGCTGTCATTTGTGGAATGGAGGAGGAACCCTTCACGACTGTGAGGCACTCCCCGAGCTAGTTTGGTTCGCGGGGGAGGGACGTTCAATGACCCCCGTGAGTTTCGGATTGACCAAGTCATCCGTTAACTGGGTTTTCGGTCATGGGCCACTGCAAAAGGTGCTACATGACAAAATATATGTCTCTTTACCCACATTATAAAGGAGAAAAAAGAAGGAGAAAGCAGAATGAGATCGAATAGATTCGGGTGAAAAGATTTCTATGGAAGGAGCTTAGGATTTTGCAAACTGCAATGTTCTCGTTCGTGAACCAGAACATTTATGAAGCTGGAAACAAATTAATAAGGAACTGAAAATGCAAAAAAATGGTGAACCACAAACATAAAATAAAAAGAAAAGATAACCGTGAACCATGCCCCCTCTACAGATGCACTCCCCACAGACAAGGGAGTTTATTCCCCTTTTCCGATCTTTTGCATTGTGTAGCACCCTTCTATGCTGGTGAAGCCCCGACCGATGAACCTCCGACTGGCATCGCCCTTGGCTGCCACTGCTTGCGTGGACCCCTCCACCTACCAACCTGGAATGCGAGCCGAACCCAAATCTATGAACCACCCTGGTTCGTGGGATACCCATCAGTCCACTGACCACCTTGGTTCACGGACGGCCTCTCCAGCCATGTAGCACCACCCTATGCGAAGGGCGCCACTCCTCTTACACCTGTGTGGCCTACCAGATCCTTTAGAGTTCCCAATTCCCCAAGCCAGATAAAATCCTTCCAATCCAAACTGATCCTATGCAACCCCCTAATTGGCCCATTCATCATCCCTGAGCTAAGGCCTCCACCAGAGCCATTGGACCCATGTGATGTAACACTCAGGCGCATCAGCGCGCCATTTTGAGTACACATACCCATGGTAAGTGAGGGAGAAGGGGTTTCTCCAGCCCTTGAGTAGATTCCCGAAGGATTCCTGGGTACACATTCCCTTGGTAATCCGGAGTCCAAGACCAGGAGTCCCCTTTCTACCCCTCCACTTGTTAGGACTCGGGCACTTCTCCCCTCCTTGGGGAGTGGTGGACTACCCATCAGAAGGAGGCACCCAAGCACCTCTGTACTTCCCTATGACCATGACCAAGGAAGGGTGTAGTGAGGAAGGGTGCTGCTCCATTCTTCATTGGGGCCAAGTCCCTTTCCCGCTGGGAATTATCACCATGGGAGTCCATCTCAGAGAAATCCCCAAATTTTTGGGCCGCCCCCACGCGTAAGCCCCATCGCATTTCCCACGGAAGCACCTTTTTTGACGTGATCGTCTGGTCCCTAATGCCTCTTGTTTCTCACACCGAGCATGAATCACGTGTGCTTAGAGTAAGTATCGACTATGACATCCTCCCTTGGGTTGCCTCAGAGTGTAAGCCTCATACCAATTTGAACTACGTGGACTTTGATTCCCCACCACATGGATACGTAGGAAACCTCCAAGAGGTTCATCCCCTATCAACATCAGACCCACGGGTCCACATTCTCGTCGGTTCTCCGACACTACAATCCAAACTACGTGGACTTTGATCCCTGTGAACTAGACAAGGTACATAGGAAGCCTCCCCGAGTTTCAAGCCCATCACCCAGTCGATCTGACCATCTTCACATCCGTTCACTGCACCAACCCTAGGCAGCCTAGAGCGTAAGCCCCGTATCAACCCGAACTATGTGGAATTTGATCCCTGTTTCCTTGGTATGGTATGTATGAAGCCCTCCCAAGGTTCAACCCCAACAATCGATCATTCTAACCCCCTTTACATCAGTTTAACCACACCTTGGTCTGCCTCATAGTGTAAGCCCCATCCCAACCCGAACTATGTGGACTTTGATCCCTGTCTCCTAGGCATGGTATGTAGGAGGACACCCTGAGGTTCAAGCCCAATAGTTGGTCATTCTGACCACCCTTTACTTCTGTTTACCCATACCTTTGGCCGCCTCGTAGTGTAATCCTCATGCCAAACCGAACTACATGAATTCTGATTCCACTCACAGGGATACATTGGAGGCTCGTACCACGGGTTCGATCCAAATGATCAAGACATTATATGTCCCCCCTTAATGAAAATAATCTATAGAGTTCTTGGTTATGAGGCTTTAAACCAGTTCCGTCTCAGTGGTTCCAGACTCCTCATGGTCATTAATCCAATGAAGGATGGTAAACCTCGGGCATAAATGACTCTGAACCCCTTCGTCTAGCTAACCACTGCCAATCAAGAGTAATTCATGGATACCATGCTTGGGGATAAACCAAAGATTTACGAACATATGAATATGTCTTAAATCTATAAGAGAGTCCTGGAACAGGCAATAATTCCCCTCAAAAGAGTGTGATGATCCCTACATCCCATCCTATCAACCAATGTGAGTTCTTATGCATCGTTGGTCAAACAACCCAGCGAACACATGCCTTTGGAAAGCAGGTCCATGTATTGTTGGATATGGAACCGTTGGGTGTTTCGAGGTGAAAACACCTCACCCAATATGAGTGATTATGTAGAACCCAATCTTCTCTAATCAACCGTCGGGTAGCACCTGTTTCTCCCCCTTGATCCCGTCATGCGCCGCGAGACAAAAAAAATGGTGATCCCGACGTGAATCGTTAACCAAGCATGACAGATTTAACCTAATCCTACCATGTAACCCCTTTATACTCACATGGAGAGCCAAGAAAGGTCATTAATTACACATGGGGTCATGAGATGCTGCTTTGACGGTTTTGTTGTTTGTATTTGTGAAATTTTTTTATAAGTACCACTCCGAACTCCCTTCTATCTAATGGTGTCATGAAGGAACTCACAGGTGCATACTTCCAACAAAACAATGACCGGACTTCCTCACCAATGGAGGACCCCATCACCAAACCAGCATATTCAATGTTGGGTCTCAGATTCATTGATCTGAGAGTACCACTTGAACGGTACTCTCCTAACGGTGTAGGTGGCCATGCACACCCTCCAATCTTCCAAGACCCGCCGGTCGCCCGCCCAGCAGCAGCCGCGAAGGAAAATCTAAACAACCCATGTTTCGGCCTCCAACCGTTTTGGGATTCTATCCCCGGAACGAGACAACGCGTACCTCCCTTGTCATAGAGAGGTAGATGATGTAGACACTGAGGACTCCATCCCCAAGGAATGGGGGTTCTACTCCATCACCCTTGTCCCTGAGGAGAAGTTATGCTGCCCAGTCACATAGAAGTATCACGAAATTGCACATACACATGTTCGATCCTCCAAAGCCCTCCATCCAGACATGATGGAATCATACGAGCAGGTGCACATCCCCATCAGGCTCCATCAAGCCCGTTTCTCACACAGGACGACACCTACCTGGAAGGCACCTCTCTCTGCCCATGGTCGTGAAGCCCACCAACCAGACATGGTGGCGACATAGCGCCTACCGGACCAGCTTCCTGAAGATTCTATTGACGCCTACCATCCCGGCATTGTGGCGATCAACAAAGCCCACCATCCATATGTGGTTGAAATTAATAGGCTATCAAGTCTCCCTTCTAACAAAGGCCACCGAATCGATATGGTGGGAAACCAACATATGCAGCGCCAGCTCCCTGTGGATGCATGTAAAGTCTACAATCCCGATGTGGATGAAAATAGAGAGATAAACCGGCATATCACAACACATGGGAAGATTCTTTCACCTGCCCCGACACAAGAGAATTGTTGGTACCCACAGACCACCGGAGGACTGGAGTAGGATATTCCCACTCAGATATCGGAAAGGGCCTTCATACCTTTTCCAGCCAAAGATGTCTCTCTACATATCTTGGAAATGATGGAGGATCAGGTATTGATCCCAGATCGTATCTTGCAGACTTTCTAGAATGTAATTGCTTCAGTGGAAACAGCAAGGACTCAGACTCGTGAGCCCATCTACCTAATTGAGGTGACTCTTCTAAGAGAAGAGATAGCCACCCCGGAGTAGATCTACATCCCTGCTTCCGCCTAAGAGAGTCACCAGCTAAATTCAGCGTTACAAGGGCAACCAGATCGAGCATCTTCACTCGTTCCAACAAGGGGACACCTGTCCATCACGGTGGATGCTTCATAGCAGATATATATTCCTGCTAAAAGTCATGATGTTTGTCTGCATATCTCGGCATCATCACGGGACCCAATTAGATAGGTACCCAAAGGTGAAGGTCGTTGTCCACAGCATATGGTCCCCACTGTCCACAAAAATGAGCCCCGGACTCGATGAAGGTAGCCAGAAAATAAAGAGTGGGTTCATGACTCTTCTCTGCTAGAAGCTGGGGTTCCCAATGCAGCTAAGCGCATATTAATGGCTCAGAACCCTTCCCACCCATTACCATATTATGGGAGTGGAAGTAGCAGTTGTGAAGGTCCTCCCCACAATGTCGCTACCAGCAGCTTTGAAGGTCCTTCCCAGAGCACCTGCGGGGGCCTCCCCCACGGGCATATAATGATCAATCACAAGAGATTCACTTTTAAGGAGATTCACAACATCCCTCCGCAGGACCAGAAGATCGAGTAGCAAGAAGGTCCTTCACTTGATGCGGTCCACCCTGAAGGTCTCCCTGGGGTATACACTGTACGCACTCTCCATGCAGTGGGACCATAGACTCTGATAGTAGTCCTCGCTATCATAGTCGCAACTGTGAAATCCCTCCCCGTAGTGACGTATAATCATGACAAGAAGGCCCTCCCCTTATCGTGGCCTTTTCTGCAGGTTCTCCCCAGGAGTTATGTTTCAATGACACTCCACGTAGTCGGGCATCATATCACAGTGGTGGTCCTCCCCACACTGATAACGGAGGTACTCTCCATAGAGACATCATGCAATGAGAAGGCCCTCCCCTTATTTCACTACATTCTGAAGTGTAGAGACCCGAAGCCTAACGTACATTGACATTACATTACATTTGCGGAATACTTAGTACATAACAAAAATACACACACATGGACCGTAATAGTTTAGTGTCTTTGGAAACTCGGAATATAATCTTCTAATCGTGGTGAAAGATATTCAAAATCTCCCATAAAGATCTTCCTTTTTTTACCTAAAACCTTTCTTTATATCCTGGGGAAAAGAAAACTTACAAGGGTGAGCTCAAATGCTCAGTAAGGGTAAAAAAAGAAATATAAATCACATCATATACATAAGCACATAACTTTTGGAAATCTTAACCTTCAAAAGAGATCATAATTTCATAACAAGGGGTAAATCATGGCAGTGAAATGTAATCAAAATAATCATAACTTAAAACCTAAAACATTGTGGCATTCACACATAATCATAGAGAATCATTTCTTGTTATTCAAGACTCATTGCCAAAACTATCTTAGTGGACAAAGTCCCTTTCTGAACCGAGCCACCCTTGTTTCAGTCCTGTTTCACTGAACCGGTATAACCTACCATTCCAGCGATGTCTATCTCATGTGATATAAAATCATTACCCAATGCATTGGAGAGAGATATAGGTCCCACCCATCTCATAATGATACCATTCTTATGTGTACCACAAAATCATAAATCATAAATCATTACATAACCCATGTAATAAAAATGGGAATCTTAAACATCATGACATCATAAAACAATTCATATACGATAAAGAAATTCATAAAAATAATTCCATCACAACATAATCAAATCAATGTAATAATAGGGATAAAAACAGAAACATTTATTATCTTAGATGGAAAATAATTTTGATAAAACACTTGAACTTCATTCTTGAGAAAAATATCCTTTCTACATCAAAAACACTTTTCCATTCTTAACAAATCATACAATTTTAAACTAAAAGAAGTTGATTAAAAATAAACTTGAAAACTTGTAAAGGATGATTCTTGGAAATAATTTTTTAAAAATCCATTCATGCCGTATAAGTTAAAAAAACATTCTTCTCATACTTTTGTCGGAAAAGTCAAAAAGTACCTCGTACGAAAAAACGACAAAAGATTCCTTTCATATATTTTACTAAAAACTCACCGAAGTGTAAAATTGGATTTAAACAATTGTAGGAGAATGGAAATAATATTACATATTTAGGAAACATGTATGTGGATGATATAATACACCCCAATAAATACTAAAGTATAAACAATCTCGGATAAAAATGCGATTGTGATATTTCCATTACCTTAGGTCCGACTTGCTTTATAAGTGTCCGAACCTCCTGTATAATGATTTAAATAATGTCTTTGACTTATTATAGAATCATATTATTTGTTATTATATCATATATGGTTCACTTATGACTTTATATTACCCGTTCTTCTGTAAGTTCATGTTAAAGTAGCGTTTCGGGTAAAATCATCTCATTTGTCAATCGTGTTTTAACTTATAATTATTCATATGATTACTTAGATAATTATTACTTAATTATAGAATATAAAACATGATTTATATATAATATATATTAAGAATATACATATATATAATGGATCGATAAATGGAGAGAAATACACCGTTCATGGAGACGGTAGGCCGTACGAACGCATGAACGTTGTTTTCTTTTCGTTATTGAATTGAGTGGAATTAAGTAGATGACATACATATATATACACATAAATCCAGTAGCTTTATAATGTCATAATTATATATACTTTATAATCATTCTTAAATGGTTAACATGGAGAATGAATCTCATCGCGTCGTGGAGACGGTAGTCCGTACGTACGCACGAGCAATGATATCATTTCCATAATTATTGAATTGAATTGGAGTGGATGATATAATATATCAGAATCAATATGATGTTCTAATAACTATGTATAGTTATTCTTTACACCATTATACCAATCCAAGTAAGGTGGTGGTGGAAAATAGATTACACCACGGCGTGGAGACGGTATTCCGTACGTACGCACGCGCGGTGATTTCTTTTTCCGTAGGATGGATAGATGCTGAAATAGGGTTGTTTCATACTTATAATAACATATCAGTATATGAGTGATACTGATGTTATTACTTCATAATGAAACAACCTAAGAAGAAGAAGTGTTAGAAGAAATAAAGATGAAAGAATCGGTAACGGACATTACCTCTTCTTTGAAGTGCTTCTTTGAGACCTCCTTTTAGGGCACTAAAATGGGTTTTTTAAGAAGACCAGAACCTCTAGGATGTTTCTAGGGAAGTGGAGAAGTTAATTTTGCAGGGTTTTGCCGATCTTGAAAGCTCAAAGTTGTGTGAGGAAGAGAGGGGGGAGGTGCCCTTTTATAAGGGAGGAGAGGGGTACCTTTGGAATAACTAAAAATATTATTTTATTATAAAGTCATGTTCGGTTTTAAATAGCTCTAATTTGATATATTTAGAAGCTAAGGTGGGGGTGGGTTGAAATCCTCTAATACAATATAATTTAGACAAGTTTAGGTTCCTATTTTAACATTATCATTTAGATTTAACATTAAGTTAAATAATTTTACTTTTATTGTGTCTTCTTGTGTTCTTACACTATAAGGTTAATATACATACTATAAGAAGCCAAAAGAACCCCAAGTTGTTTATTATTAATATATATAACCTTATCTAAGTCATTTGGCCGAACCATAGATTTTTAGGAATAAAATAACAATTAATAATATAATATTTGTTTTAAAAACTATTTTATGTTAATTTTGACACTATTTAGTAATAGATTTTTTTGAAAATCATAATAGAATTATAAGTTCTACAAAAGTTGATTAAATTAATACTAACATGTCATATTAACCTAGAAAATTAGTGGAATTCATAAAAAGTCTCATATTACATTTATTCGGGTATTTATAACATCAATTATGTCAATATTTCATTAATAAGATAATTACAGCATAATCTTTGTGTCATAATAAATGATAATTATTTAATCCCTAAAAATTCTAAATAAATTCCTATGATGTAGATAATTTTATTAGATTTCTGGATACTATTCATGTTAGAATTTTCATAAAGTTTATCACTAGATTAAAATTATTATACTTATATAATTTAAGAAATTGATATGTTGTCACATTCTTTGGTTTTAATAATAATTAAATTATTTTCGTTGAAAAAATTTAATTAAATGAATCTAATCTGACCCTTAGGTGATATGGGTCGACTTTTAGTCATCCAATAGGATTTTGACATTTGTTAGGGTAATTTTAAAATATTATATTTACCCTTAATTACCCGATTTACCTTTAACTATGGTAAATAAAATTTACCATAGTTACTATTCATAATTCCCAAAATTAAAAAGTAGCTTATTAACATAATTTGGACCCACTAATTCAAAATATGGAATCCATTTTTCTAAATTCAATACACAAAAGATGCAGAAATTAAATTAATAGTAATCTCGTTGTCGAAAGAAAACGGGTTTTTCTTTAAAACATTGCAAAAGATTGAATTGATTTAACCTACGAATTCAAGGTAAAATCAATTATAATGACATACATTATATTAAATGGTAAAAATATATTCTAGTTATACTTTAAAACCATTCAATATTATAATTTAACCACGTAAGATATTACGATGAAAAAAGTTGTTTTTAATTAAAATATAGCGTGTTTTTACTATTCATTAAAATATGAAAGTTATCGGAAAAATATCAAAACTTTATCTAATGTAAATTTTTATATCCTGATTCAAAATAAGAATTTTATTTTGTCAAATTGAACATATAAACATGTCAAAAAGTAGATTTAAAGTGGGTGCGCCATCAAAAGGCATCAAAACTGCATTTTTTGAAAAATACTTATTTTACCCAAAAAATTTATTTTGTTCTCATGTTCTAGAAAATGTGTAAGATGAATAATAATGTTATAAAATTCAAAATTTAGTTAATACTATTCATAACTGCTAGTTCATGACAATATTATAATAATATATCGTTGTTTATTAAAACTCGGTATTGCGTACAACACACGCTATCGAGGAAGGTCGCGATTGCGTGTAATGCAAGCCAAGTCAGGGTTGCGTGTTGTGAAAGAATCCTTCATTGTTTCATAAAATAGAATCCAACCATATTTTATTTATACATTGAATATATATATATATATATATACTCAATGTTGCGTAGAATAACTATTATCAAAATTGTGCGTAACATGATCCAAGAATAGTGTTGCGTATACTGCAAGCTAATACGGTGTTGCGTATAGAGCAAGGTAATCTTGGTGTAGAATACAACACAAGACATTAATGAAATTAAAAGAATATTTTTCATAAAATCTCGGGGTGTTATATTCTACCCCCCTTAAAATGAATTTCGCCCTCGAAATTCGTTGGGGGTTATAAATAGTTTTCTACATTAAAATTTCTTTAATAGAAACCCACATCGTAAAAAGGAATACCAAAACCAATATTTAAAAACAAAATTATGAAACGTAATGGTTACCCAAATAAACTAATAACTGGGTTTCCACATAGGTGAAAATATGGATATATAAGAGAAATCTAGCCATCATGTTCTGATGGAGAGTGGTAGAGAACATGGCTATGGAAAATCCAGCAATCACAAAGCTATAAATTTGTGACGATCTAAGGTACCATCAGATTCATCAGATATATGAGAACTGGGACAACATTTTTGGTTTTCAAGATCATTTCCCTAAAGTTGATGAAATTGGAATTAGAAGAAATACTTTCATGATTTTGGTATAGTCTCATCGTCAGTCGTTCTTTGAACAATTTACACTTCATCTCTTAAAGAAATGAAGTTGAATTTGTCATCCGTGATGTGTTAGAAGATCATGTGATAGAATGATGGGTCATCCCATCTATCTCAAACAAAAGGTTAGAAAAGTTATTAAATATACATAAGTCGATCTATAGTGAGATTAATCATATATGGTTCCTAAAATGGACTTATACTTCATATATCATACTGCATAATATAATAAAACTAGTTTCTACTAAACAGGGACTTCATGTAGGCCAGTGGTAGGTGATAAAGGCTAGTCGCACTTCGGTTGTGGGTTCGATTCCCACAGCCTTGTCCGAAGTGATGGGCTGTCGCCCGTCCTGCAGGTTATCCTTTTTCTAAAACTTATTACTATAACATCCCATCAATAATATCGAAAAAAAACTTCTATCCTTAAACAATACTAACTTATGTCCAACATAATCCATTCCAATCTTTAGGATTATCCATAATACTGCAGTCCACTCTCATAATATAGTGAAAACGATTACCAGAGATTTAATACCATCGTTGATCCCCATATATCATAAGATATGTTATGTTGGTTACATTCAAAACATTCAAAGTCCTTAATCATGTACTCTCTTGAATACCCATTGAACATTATTGAAAACATGAATGAAGTTAAAAGTTATCTCCTTCCACATACCAAAATCCTCAAAATTCTATATACTCAAACCATGTTATCACATAGTCCTTATATCAATCATGAGCTCATGAATACTGTCAAACATTTCATTTTCTCCTTATCCCTTCATTATGCGCATATCATCTATTTTCCAAAATATTTGAATCACTTTTCATGGTTACCAGTACCTTAAAATTATTGAAAACCACAATAGATCAATACATAAATATTCCAATACACCATAAAAGTACCTCAACAACATTATTCTTGAATGCCAATACATAAACACTTCAGTCCATCCACTTCAATGATTTTCCTGAAATATGTCTTTCCTTGATTTAGAAGTAACTTTTTAGGTCAGGGAATTGAGTTGGGTAATGCCCATGTTCTCCGCAAATTAGACATTGAACTCCATAATAGTCTGTCACTCTATGACCCTTTTCTCCACACAGATAACATCGGTTCCTCCATTTGAGGTATTCCTCAAGGTTCTTCTTCCCTTCTTTAGAAATCTCAATCTTCCTTTCTTTATGCTCCTCAACATGCGAACATGAATAATAGTTTATCTTCCTCTTCTTTGATGAATTAGGCATACCACTAAATTCCACCTTGTTAATCATATATCGCGAAGACTGATTCGGCATAATCACAATATCTTTCACTCTAGGAATTGCACAATTTTGTTGCTCATAGTCACCAATTTGTCCATTGGATTCAATGTTAACCGAATTCCTTCTGGTTCCCTCCATTAACTAAAACACAAAAAGAATCTTGTGAGAGGAAAAAATCATGCTTGAGAAAACAACATAGTAAAGGGGGAGTACCCTCAATATCTAAAATCTTAGGTTAACTTCTAAGATTGTTAGCGCAATTCTAGGACTATAACCTATACGTATACGTAACCTTAGAGACATCCCAAGACATACCTTAGAAATATCTCTAGGGATATCACTAACGTTTTAGCATCCTAGTTTCCAAAGGTTGACTAATCCTTTCCTCTGATACCAACTGTAGAGACCCGAAGCCTGACGTACATTGACATTACATTACATTTGCGGAATACTTAGTACAAAACAAAAACACACACACAAGGACCGTAATAGTTTAGTGTCTTTGGAAACTTGTAATATAATCTTCTAATCATGGTGAAAGATCTTAAAAATCTCCCATAAAGATCTTCCTTTTTTTACCTAAAACATTTCTTTATATCCTAGGGAAAATAAAACATACAAGGGTGAGCTCAAATGCTCAGTAAGGGTAAACAAATGAAATAACAATCACATCATATACATAAGCACATAACTTTTGGAAATCTTAACCTGCAAAAGAGATCATAATTTCATAACATAGGGTAAATCATGGCAGTGAAATGTAATCACAATAATCATAACTTAAAACATGAAACTTTTTGGCATTCACACATAATCACAGAGAATCATTTCTTGTTAGTCAAGACTCATTGCCAAGACTATCATAGTGGACAAAGTCCCTTTCTGAACCGAGTCACCCTCATTTCAGTCCTGTTTCGCTGAACCGGTATAACCTACCGTTCCAGCCATGTCTATCTCATGAGATATAAAATCATTACCCAATGCATTGGAGGGAGATATAGGTCCCACCCATCTCATAATTATACCATTCTTATGTGTGCCACAAAATCATAAATCATACATCATTACATAACCAATGTAATAAAAATGGGAATCTTAAACATCATGACATCATAAAACAATTCATATACGATAAAGGAATTCATAAAAATAATTCCATCGCAACATAATCAAATCAATGTAATAATAGGGATAAAAACAGAACCCTTTATTATCTTAGATGGAAAATAATTTTGATAAAACACTTGAACTTCATTCTTGAGGAAAATATCCTTTCTACTTCAAAAACACTTTTCCATTCTTAACATGTCATACAATTTTAAACTAAAATAAGTTGATTAAAAATAAACATGAAAACTTGTAAAGGAAGCTTCTTGGAAATATATTTTTAAATATCCATTCATGTCGAATAAGTTAAAAAAACATTCTTCTCATACTTTTGTCGGAAAAGTCAAAAAGTACCTCGTACGAAAAAACGACAAAAGATTTCTTTCATATATTTTACTAAAAACTCACCGAAGGGTAAAATTGTATTTAAAAAATTGTAGGAGAATGGAAATAATATTACATATTTAGGAAACATGGATGTGGATGATAAAATACACCCCAGTAAATACTAAAGTATAAACAATCTCGGATAAAAATGAGATTGTGATATTTCCCTTACCTTAGGTCCGACTTGCTTTGTAAGTGTCCGAACCTCCTGTATAATGATTTAAATAATGTCATTGACTTATTAGAGAATCATATTATTTGTTATTATATCATATATGGTTCACTTATGACTTTATATTACCCGTTCTTTTGTATGTTCATGTTAAAGTAGCGTTTTGGGTAAAATCGTCTCATTTGTCGTTCGTGTTTTAACTTATAATTATTCATATGATTACTTAGATAATTATTAATTAATTATCAAATATAAAACATGATTTATATGTAATATATATTCATAATATACATATATATAATGGATCGACAAATGGAACGAAATACACCGTTCATGGAGACGGTAGGCCGTATGTACGCATGAACGCTGTTTTCTTTTCGTTATTGAATTGAGTGGAATTAAGTAGATAACATACATATATATACACATAAATCCAGTAGATTTATAATTTCATACTTATATATGCTTTATAATCATTCTTAAATGGTTAACATGGAGAATGAATCTCATCGCGTCGTGGAGACGGTAGTCCGTACGTACGCACGAGCAATGATATCATTTCCATAATTATAGAATTGAATTGGAGTGGATGATATAATATATCAGAATCAATATGATGTTCTAATTACTATGTATAGTTATTCTTTACACCATTATACCCATCCATGTAAGGTGGTGGTGGAAAATAGATTACACCACGGCGTGGAGACGGTATTCCGTACGTACGCACGCGCGGTGATTTCTTTTTCCATAGGATGGATAGATTGTGAAATAGGGTTGTTTAATACTTATAATAACATATCAGTATATGAGTGATACTGATGTTATTAATTCATAATGAAACAACCTAAGAATAAGAAGTGGAAGAAGAAATAAAGATGAAAGAATCGGTAACGGACATTACTTCTTCTTTGAAGTGCTTCTTTGAGACCTTCTTTTAGGCCACTAAAATGGGTCTTTGAAGAAGACCAGAACCTCTAGGATGTTTCTAGGGAAGTGGAGAAGTTAATTTTTCTGGGTTTTGACGAGCTTGAAGGCTCAATGTTGTGTGAGGAAGAGAGGGGGGAGGTGCCCTTTTATAAGGGAGGAGAGGGGTACCTTTGGAATAACTAAAAATATTATTTTATTATAAAGTCATGTTCGGTTTTAAATAGCTCCAAATTGATATATTTCGAAGCTAAGGTGGGTATGGGTTTAAATCCTCTAATAAAATAGAATTTAGACAAGTTTAGGTTCCTATTTTAACCTTATCATTTAGATTTAACATTAAGTTAAATAATTTTACTTTTACCGTGTCATCTAATTTTCTTACACTATAAGGTTAATAAACTTACTATAAGAAGACAAAAGAACCCCAATTTGTTTATTATTAATATATATAACCTTATCTAAGTAATTTGGACGAACCTTAGATTTTTAGGAATAAAATAACAATTAATAATATAATATTTGTTTTAAAAACTATTTTATGTCAATTTTGACACTATTTAGTAATTGATTTTTGTGAAAATCATAACAGAATGATAAGTTCGAAAACAGTTGATTAACGTAATACTAACATGTCATATTAACCTAGAAAATTAGTGTAATTCATAAAAAGTCTCAAATTACAATTATTTGGGTATCTATAACATCAATTATGTCAATATTTCATTAATAATATAATTACTGCATCATCTGTGTGTCATAATAAATGATAATTATTTAATCCTTAAAAATTCTAAATAAATTCCTATGATTTAGATAATTGTATTAGCTTTCTGGAGATTATTCATGTTCGATGTTTCATGAAGTTTATCACTAGATTAAAATTAGTATACTTATATAATTTAAGAAAGTGACATGTTGTCACATTCTTTGGTTTTAATAATAACTAAATTATTTTCATTGAAAAAATTTAATTAAATGAATCTAATCTGACCATTAGGTGATATGGGTAGACTTATAGTCATCCAATAGGATTTTGACATTTTTTAGGGTAATTTTAAAATATTATATTTACCCTTAATTACCCGATTTACCTTTAACTATGGTAAATAAAATTTACCGTAGTTACTATTCAAAATTCCCAAAATTAAAAAGTAGCTTATTAACATTATTTAGACCCACTGATTCCAAATATGGAATCCATTTTTCCAAATTAAATATAAAAAAGATGCAGAAATTAAATTAAAATTAATCCCGTTGTCGAAAGAAAACGGGTTTTTCTTTAAAACATTGCAAAAGATTGAATTGATTTAACCTACGAATTGAAGGTAAAATCAATGATAATGACAAAAATTATATTTAATGGTAAAAATATATTATATTTATAATTTTCAACCATTCAATTTTATAATTTAACCATGTAAGATATTACGATGAAAAAAGTTGTTTTTAATTAAAATATAGCGTGTTTTTACTATTCATTAAAATATGAAAGTTATCGGAAAAATTTCAAAACTTTATCTAATGTAAATTTTTATATCCTGATTCAAAAGAAGAATTTTATTTTGTTAAATTGAACATATAAACATGTCAAAAAGTAGATTTAAAGTGGGTGCGCCATCAAAAGGCGGCAAAAATGCATTTTTTGAAAAATACTTATTTTACCCGAAAAATTTATTTTGTTCTCATGTTCTAGAAAATGTGTAAGATAAATAATAATGTTATAAAATTCAAAATTTAGTTAATACTATTCATAACGGCTAGTTCATGACAATATTATAATAATATATCGTTGTTTATTAAAACCCGATATTGCGTACAATTCACGCTATTGAGGAAGGTCACGATTGCATGTAATGCAAGCCAAGTCAGGGTTGCGTGTTGTGAAAGAATCCTTCATTGTTTCGTAAAACAGAATCCAACCATATTTCATTTATACATTGAATATATATATATATATATATATATATATACTCAATGTTGCGTAGAATAACTATAATCAAAATTGTGTGTAACACGATCCAAGAATAGTGTTGCGTATACTGCAAGCTAATACGGTGTTGCGTATAGAGCAAGGTAATCTTGGTGTAGAATACAACACAAGACATTAATGAAATTAAAAAAATATTTTTCATAAAATCTAGGGGTGTTACATGAAGTCCCTCCCCAGGGTGTAACCTGCAGATATTCTCCATGCGGTAGCTATAATGTTAGTCCTTTCGATTTCCGCAGCTATGATGGTAGTCCTCACCACCACGACCACCATTGCAATGGTCCTCCCCGCAATGGCCCCAAGCAGCTAGAAGGTCCTCCCCTTACCGTAGTGTGTCTTTGAGGTCCTCCCCGGGATACACATCGAACATACAACCATGATGGTCATCCTTGCCATGGTGGAAGTTGTTGCAAAGGCCCTCCCCGTAACAACACTATAAAGCTAAAAGGTCCTCCCCTTGCTGCGACACACCTTGGAGGTCCTCCCCAGGGTATGCACTACAAAAGTCCTCTATACAGTGCGGTGTCAAGCAGTATTGGTGGTCCTCGCCATTGCAGCCGCCGTTGCGAAAGTCCTCCCCACAAGGACAAGTCATATCGACAAGAAGGTCCTCCCCCTACTGAATCAGGCATAGAAAAGCCCTCGTACTTCGACGCACTCAGAAGGACAAGATCAAGCCTGTAAGATTCCCAGCTAGTCACCAACGACACCCTTCTTCAATTGGGGGATGTTCCGGGGCCACGTTAATCTTCTGAACCACCCTGGAATTGCCCACATGATAATTTGATACCTACTGGTCCCACTGACTCCGACCATACTATCAGGGAGCATCTTCGTTGGGCTAACCAGGTTGAGGAATCACTAGCGGAGGATTATGCCGAAAAATTTCACCTGAGGAAATGACTTGCCAGAGATTATATTCCATTTATTTTTTGTCCAATGACCACCTCTAAATACGACATACCCAGAAAGTTGTCGGAATAATGCATGCACGACATCCGCTACAATATATGTACAACCCTCCACCGGCTAAAATCAAGCTTCATTCCCTACGATGGGTATGTAGACCACGTCAAGACAATAGGAGACCTCCTACGTCACATCGACCTGGAAGCTCTTCCTTCGGCACGACAATTGCAACTTGAGAGGCGTAAAGGAATCTTGGAGATATCCAGCCTCCATGCACTACACCAGTTGCGTCACCTTATTGGTGATTCCCTAACGAGTTTTCATATTAGAGGATGAGGAAAAAATGGAGCACTGCATTTAACTCCACTCCCCGCCCCAAAGAACATGTTTGGCATGGTGTCTTGAAATGTTATCACGTCAAGAGTGCAATCGAGTGGTCTCCTTGTTCGCGAAAGGAGACACACCCAACAAAGATGGGCCTTGAGTAAGTCCCTGGAGCTTCAGGACCGACGAGAAAAATCCATTCAAGAACTCCAAAATCAAGCCACCAAGAGCATACCACAGGCCTCTCGCCTAAGAGAGACCAATCAACGGTCATTGCCTGCCTCTCCAGAAGGGATAGATTCATAGAAGAACTTGGCACCAAACCCAGTTCACCCCTGAATTGGGTGACATGATATCAGGTAGGTAGTGATAATAGCAGTGTAACGCCCCGACCCCGGTTACTCAGAGTCGGTGCCTTATTACATAACACTGGCATGATCACAAAAGATCAAGTCTCTAAAGACCAATTCATTTAGCAGCCATGGAATCACTAGATATATTCATAAATTTTACATTACAAAATAAAGTGAAAAACTACAATAACATCATATATCCATAGACCACACTCATATCCCCTCATACTATTCCTACAGGTCATTCATAAAATACTTCTTCACATCCCCGGAAAAATAAAACATAGAAAGGGGTGAGCTCAAATGCACAGTAAGGATAACAATATAGAATAAACATTCATAAATAAGAATAAATATTAAAGCCAATGTATAAATAAAACAAAATCCTTTTAAATGTGAACTTCAACATAATATGGAAAAAATAAAATGAAATAATTCCATTTACTTATTTATATGGATACTCTACTAATCGAATAATCACATGCAATATGAATAACCACATTCATAATGATGGAATGCATAATGCTAGACTATCATCACAACATAGTCATGGCCTTGTGCCAAGACTACAAATATGATTTTGTCATGGCCTTGTGCCAAGACACTATTTTGTCTCATGAGACCTAACATACATCGAGGAGCTATAGAGGGCTCCACCCGTCACTTATTAAGTCCAATGCATTCCTCATATGAATATGTTTAAACATAACATAAACATTCGTATTAAAACTAGCATAGGAAATTTCAATACTTTCTCCATAAAACATGAATGGTCTAAAAATAACACATCCATAGTCAAACATATCACAAAACCATCAATAAAATATTGATGTTTTCTATCATAATAAATCAACTTCAAATAAGATAAAAATCCATCAAAGGATGTTGAAATAGATGAAATCAAAACTATTTTAGAGAAATATATCTTTTTTTAATCATTTAAAAGTCACATAATTACAAAATAAAACATTTAGCTTGAAAAAATTCTTATAAGGTTATAAGGTAAGCTTCGATGATTTTATAATGGCAGAAATAGCCACACCCGTTGTATAAGTTAAAATAGACATTCTTACATTAATTGTGTTGAAAAGGTTAAAAAGTACCTTGTTTGGAAAATGATAGAAATATTACATTAAAAACTTCTTATGAAAATTCAACTAGGGTATAAATGACTTTAATCTATAGACTGTAAAATATTAAGAATGATTTGAAATACATTTTTATGAAACGTTGATGTGGATGATAAAGCGGTCCAAGTAGATAATTACGTATAAATAACCTCGGATAATGAAGAGATTGTGAAATAAAACATTTACTTTTACTTTTACTTCGTTGAGGGTAGGTAAACCTCATGCATAATGGTGAAATAATTGTTATTAAATTATAAAAGAATCATATACATTAAAATGATATCATATATGATCTTTTAACAATGATTTTTTTAATAATATCTTAGTATTATCATTGTTTCGGGTGTTAACAAATTCATTTTCCTTTATATTATTTTTTTTGTGAGCCATATATTTTATTGATGGGATGTATATTATTCATATCCAGAATAATATAATTTCTCTAAAAATTATTTTTAATGATCAAATGAAATTTAGTCTTGAATGGATACGATGGGGAATGAATCTTCTCGCGTTCGTGGAGACGGTTAATCTGTACATACGTACGAGCGACAAAATCATTCTTTTGATATTAAAATAATATATAATTGGATGTTATATCATATAGACAGAATAATAATCATCTTATATTTATTATTTACATGAATTAAACATCATTATTATACCCATCCAAATAATTATGTATTGAATAACAATTACACCACGACGTGAAGATGGTAGGCCGTACGTACGCACGTATGATGACTTGTCATTCAAAGGATGGATAGAATAATGAATATGGTTGTACCATATTTATCATAACATTGCAATATATAAATGATACTGGAGTTATTATTTTAGAATGGAAATAACAAAGAAAGAAGAAGTTGAAGAAGAAAGGAACTTGAAAGAGGGTCGTGAAAACATTACCCCTTCTTCGGGTTATTCCTTTTAATTTGATCAAAAGGGCTCCATAAGATGACTTTATGATCAAAATAAGGCCTCTAGGTTGAATTTAAGGAATTTGAAAGAATATTTGGGTTGGGTTAGTCTGAGACAAAATGCTTTGAAGGTGTGAAATAGAGAGAAGGGGGAGTGCCCTTTTATAAGTGGGGTGAGGGGCACCTTTGGAAAAGCTAGAAATATTATTTTTTAATAAATTAATATTCGGTATATAATTGCTCCAAAGTGGATTATTTAAATATTAAGTTGGGTATGGGTCGTAATCCTTTCAACCAAAATATTTTAGATAGGTTTGGGTCACTATATTAACCTTTTCATTTATAATAAACTCTTAGTTAAATAGTATGACATTTACCATTTCTCTTTGTATTTATATATTATATAGTAAATAAAAATCCCATATAAATCCAAGAAAACCCCCAATGGCTCATTAATGATACATTTATCATTATATAAGTCTCTTGTATGAACCTTAGATTTTTAGGATTTGAATATCAATTAATAATATAATATTTGTTTTAAAAACTCATTTCTGTCAATTTTGATACTATTTAGAATTTGTTTTTTGTGAAAATTATAACAGCATGATTACATCGAACAAATATAATTAAATCAATAATAACATGTAATATTAACCTATTAAATTTTTGTAATTCATAAAAAGTCTAAAATTACTTTTATTTGGATATTTATATTATCAATTATTTTAATATTTCATTAATTTGGTAATTACTGCATCACCATTGTTTCATAAATAAATTAAATTATATTATGTCTAAAAATTATAAATAAAATACCATGATGTAGGAAATATTTTTAGATTTCAAATGAAAATTTAAAATCAAATTTATCATATGTATGACCCTATATTAAATTTTTTTAGTAATTATACAATAATTTTAACTCTTTTAACTCTTCTTTGAATTAAATAATAATAAATGTCCAAATCTAATCCAAGTGGACCTAAATGATAATATGTTATTCCTAAGTTTGTTTTTGGTCAATATAAACTTATCTAATAGAATTAGTACGTGTGTTAGGGTAATATTATTATCATTTTTACCCTTAATTACACTATTTACATTTAACCGTGGTAAATAAAAGTAAGAAGTTACAATTCTCCAAAAATTATTTTTATCTTATTGAAAATAACTTTACTCCTTGATCTTAACCATGTCTCTCAGATTTTAGAAATTCCACTCACAGAAGCGGTAAAATTATGTTTTATGTGAATTTCTAAATTCTTTTAGAAGGTGGGTAAAAGACGGTGAAAAGTTCCATAAATTTTTTATATATCTAAAATTATTATAAACTAACTCCAATTAATTAAATTGATATTATATAGATATTATGTATCTATTTTGAGCTTAATTAAATTTAAATAAAATAATTAATTATTTAAATAAAAATTCGGTTTTAAACCATAACTCCGTGTTTTTTATTATTCATCAAAAATTGAATGTTTTCAGAAAAATACCAAAAATTAACTCTAAGATAATTTTGATATTCTGAATAAAAAAACGAAGTCCATTTTGAATGATAATATTTATAAAATATCAAAAAGTGGGTATTACTATTCATAATGGCTAGTTTGATTGGTTGTGGTATGTGTTAGAACTCGTAGTTGCGTATAACACACGCTACTATATTATTCAAAGAGAAGTGTACTGAGGAAGCTTGGGGTGTTACATTATCCTCTATTTCAAATAATTTTGTCCTCGAAATTTCTAGAATACTTCCCCATGAAAAGACTCGTGTCATTCTTCATCATAAGTTTCTCAATTTCCCACATTGCCACTTCCATCTTATGGTTTCTCCATAGAATTTTACCAGACGAGTCGTCCGGTTTCTCAGTACTTGTTCTCTCGTATCAAGAATCATGAGATTCTCATAGTAATAAGATAGACCAGGTTACAGTTCTATTTCCTCACAGGTGAGTACATGCGTTGGGTCATGCATGTATTTTATCAACAGTGATACGTGGAACAAATCGTGAACTTTTGAGAGATTTGGCGGCATTGCCAAATAGTAATCTACAACACCAATTTGTTCTACATTATCGAAAGGTCCGATGTACTTGGGACTCAATTTACCCATCTAACAGAAATGTATAACTCCCTTCAATGGACATACCTTCCGGAAAACGTGATCTCCAACCTGAAATTCCAAATCCTTCCTCCGGTTATCGGAATAGCTCTTCTGCCTACTCTGAGCTGCTTTGATGTGTTTTTGGATTACCTTGACCTTTTCCATCATTTCCTCTACTAGTTCTGGGCCTAAAAGTTTTCTTTCACCAACGTCATCCCAACAGGTTGGTGTGCGACATCTCTTTTCCATATAACGCTTCATATAGTTCCATCTGATTACTTGAATGGAAGCTATTGTTATAGAAAAATTCTACCAGAGGTAAATATTGATCCTACATAACCTGAAAGTCAAGTGAGCATGATATCAACATGTCTTCTAAGGATTGAATAGTTTGTTCTGATTGTCCATCTGTTTGAGGGTGGTAGGTCGTGCTCAAATGAAGTTCAGTATCCAAGGCCTTCCCAAGACTCTTCCATAATCTTGAAGTAAAATGGGGATCACGATCAGAAATAATCTATAGGGGTACTCCATGAAGTCTCACAACTTCATTAATATATAGCCTTTCTAGACGTTCAAGTGGTAAATCATCCCTTATAGAAAGAAAATATGCTGACGTAGTAAGACGATCAATAATTAACCATATTGCACCATTCCTTCTAGGAGAAATTGGAAGTCCCATGACAAAGTCCATCATGATATTATCCCATTTCCACTCAGGTATGGGAAGATGATGCATGAATCCTCTAGGTTTTTTACTCATGAATAGGTCTAACATTGATCCCCCACACTGCGGATCAGGGTGCTCCATACAAGTCGGGTTATTATTCATAACCTGAGAAAGTTTTCCTAGTATGGTGATTAGCTGATCAACACTAGTTGCATCACCAACTCCACTATAATTATCTTGAGCAGGAGGGAAATCCCTACATGGAGTGTGTGCGTTGATACAGTTTCCATTCCTTCCACTATGAGCTATTAATAAACAATGTCATAAACTATATTACTTTATGAATCAAAATACATAATTCCAAACTTGTAAAACACTTAACATAAATTGAACTATTTATGGATATAATCCATAACCATAAAAAAATGTTTTCTTTGAGAAAGTATATACTAATAAACCATTCATAATGGTTTGTAAATATAATGAGAATTATCATAAGCATATCCACCGGGAGTGTCATAACCAAGAGTGTAGTAGGGCCCGTTATCATCCTCCAGTTCTTGTTCGAGTCTAGCTCAAAGCGATGTTTTCAGGTTTTACCCCTAGGTATATCTATTCCAGAGCCACCACTACCTACTCGTATCCAGACAGTGATGTATTTCTTGGAATAATCACAAAATATCTACAATACCAAAATTCTAGGAAGTTCTTCTATACTAATTCTAAAAGTCCATCTTAGGTATATGTCATCTAATTAGAGTTTATCTAAATCTTGCTTCCACGGTTTGTACTGAACTTCCTCTAATACCAACTATAACTCCCCGACCCCAGTTACCCAGAGTTGGTGCATTATTACATAAAATTGGAATGATCACAAAAGATCAAGTCACGAAAGACCAATTAGTTTAGTAGCATTGGAATCACTAGATACATTCATAAAGTTTACAATACATTATAAAGTGAAATAATGCAATATGATCTTGTCTCCATAGAACACACTCATATCCCCTCATACTATCCCTAAAGGTCATTCATAAAATACTTCTTTACATCTTGGGAAAAATAAAACATAGAAAAGGGTGAGCTCAATTGCCCAGTAAGGATAACAATATAGTTGAAACTTTCATAAATAAGCATTAACATTTAAGGCAATGTATAACTAAAACAAAAGCCTTTTAAACTTGAACATCAGCATAATATTGCAATAATAAAATGAAATAATTCCATTTACTTATTCACAAAGATATTCTACTAATCGAATAATCACATGAAATATCAATAACAACTTTCATAATTTTTCAATGCATAAAGCCATACTATAATAACCACATAGTCAAGGCCTTGTGCCAAGACTAAAAATAAGATTTTGTCAAACCCTTGTGCCGAGACACTAGTTTGTCTCATGAGACCTACCGATGCATCGATGAGCTATCACAGGCTCCAGCCGTCACTTATTATGTCCAATGCATTCCTCAAATGAATAGGTTTAAACATAACATAAACATTCGTATTAAAACCAGAATAATAAATGTAAAAACTTTCTCCATAAATCATGAATGGTATATAAATAACATATCCATAGTGAAACATATCAAAAAACAATCAATACAATATGGATGTTTTCTATCATAATAAATCAACTTCAAATAATCTTGAAATCCATTAAAGGATGTTGACATAGATGAAATCAAAACTATTTTAGAGAAATATCTCTTTTTTTCAAATCATTTAAAAGTATCATAATTATAAAAGAAAAAATTTACTTTGAAAATATTCTTATAATCTTTTAAGGCATGATTCAACGATTTTATAATGGTGGAAAATAGCCGCACCTATCGTATAAGTTAAAAAAGACATTTTTACCTTCATTCTGTCGAAAAGGTTAAAAAGAACATTGTATGGATAATGAAAGAAAGATTCCTTTATAAACTTCTTATGAGAAGTCAAAAGGGTATAAATTACATTAACCCATAGTCAGTAAAATATTAATAGTGATTTGAAATACATTTTTAGGAAACATGGTTGTGGATGATAAAGAGGTCCCAGCAGATAATTACGTATAAACAACCTCAGATAATGAAGAGATTGTGAAATAAACCCTTACCTTGTACTTTTACATGGTTTAGGGTAGGTTAACCTCTTGTATAATGGTGAAATAATTTTTATTAAATTATTCAATAGTCATATACATTAATATGATATCATATATGATCTTTTAACATTGATTTGTTAATAATATCTTAGTATTATCATTGTTTCGGGTGTTAACGAATTTGTTTTCCTTTACATTATTTGTTATGTGAGCCATATTTTTTATGGATGGGATGTATATTTTTCATATCCCGTATTATATAATGTCTCTAAAAATTATTTTAAATCCTGAAATGAAATTTAGTCTTGAATGGATATGATGGGGAATGAATCTCATCGCGTTCGTGGAGATGGTAATCCGTACGTACGCACGAGCAACAATATCATTATTTTGATATTAATATAATATATAATTGGATGTTATATCATATATAAAGATTAAGTATCATGTTATATTTATTATTTACATGAATTACACATCATTATTATAATCATCCAAATAATAATGTATTGAATAACAACTACACCACGACGTGGAGACGGTAGACCGTACGTACGCACGTATGGTGACATGTCATTCAAAGGGTGGATAGAATACTGAATATGGTTGTACCATATTTATAATAACATCACAATATATAAAAAATACTGGAGTATTTTTTATAATAGAAATAACAATGAATGAATAAGTTGAAGAAGAAAAGAACTTGAAAGAGGGTGGTGAAAACATTCCCTCTTCTTTGGGTTCTTCCAATTGATTTGATCAAAAGTGATCCTTAATATGGCTTTCTAATAAAAATATATCCTCTAGGTTGAAGTTAGGGATGTTGAGAGAATATTTTGGCAGGGGTTGGCTGAGCCAAAAGGATTTGAAGGTGTGAATTAGAGAGAAGGGGGAGTGCCCTTTTATAAGAGGGGTGACGGGCACCTTTGGAAAAGCTAGAAATATTATTTTATAATAAATTCAAATTATTTTTATAATTGCTCCAAAGAGGATTATTTAATGGTTAAGGTGGGTATGGGTCGAAATACTTTAAACCAATAGATTTTATATAGGTTTGGGTCACTATATTAACCATATAATTTATATTTAACTCTTAGTTAAATAGTTTGACATTTACCATGTCTCTTTGTATTTTAATATTATATAGAAAATAAACATACCATATAAATCCAAGAGAACCCCATGTGGTTAATTAATGATACACCTATCATTTTATAAGTTTCTTGGCTGAAATATAGAATTTTAGGAATTCAATATCAATTAATAATATAATATTTGTTTTAAAAACTCTTTTATGTCAATTTTGACACTATTTGGTATTTGATTTTTGTGAAAATCATAACATTATGATTACTTCTCACAAACAAAATTAAATCAATAATAACATGTAATATTAACCTATAAAATTATTGGAATTCATAAAAAGTCTCAAATTACATTTATTAGGATATTTATAATATCAATTATTTAAAAATTTCATTAATTAGGTAATTACTGCATCACCATTGTGTCATAAATAAATTAAATTATATAATGTTTAAAAATTATAAATAAAATACCATGAAGTATGAAATATTTTTATTTTTCTACTGATTATTTACAATCGAATTTATTTTATGTATAAACCAATATTAAAATTTTTTTAGTAATGAAAATTTGATTTTAACTCTTTTAACTCTTCTTTGAATTAGATAATAATAAATGTCCTAATCTAATCCAAGTGGACCTAAATGATATAATTTTTTTGCTAAGGTATTTTTGGTCGAGATAAACTTGTAAAATATAATTAGGACATGTTTTAGGGTAATATTAATATCATATTTACCCTTAATTACCATATTTATTATTAACCTTGGTAAATAAAAGTGAAAAGTTACTATTCACCAAAAAATTATTTTTATCTTATTGAACCACATTTTACTCTTTGAAATTAACTGTGTCTGTCAGATTTTTGAAACTCCACTCACAAAAGCGCTAAAATTTAGTTTTATGTGAAATTCCAAATTCTTCTAAATGGTGGGTAAAAGACGGTGAAAAGTACCATAAAATTTTTATATATCTAAAATTATTCTAAACTAATTCCAATGAATTACATTGAGCATATATAGATATTATTTATCTATTTTGACCTTAATTAAACTTAAATAAAATAATTATTTATTTAAATAAAAATTCAGTTTTAAACTATAACTCAAGGGTTTTTAACTATTCATCAAAATTTGAATGTTTTTAGATAAATATCACAAATTCACCCTAAGCTAATTACGATATTATGAATCAAAAAACAAAGTCCATTTTGAAAGATAATATTTATAAAATTTCAAAAAGTGGGTATTACTATTCATAACGACTAGTTTGATTGATTGTGGGGTGTGTTAGAACTCGATGTTGCGTACAACACACGCTACTATATTATTCAAATAGAAGCGTATTGAGGAAGCTTGGGGTTTTACAAGCAGCCACTGCCACAATCATGGTTCAACCCCAGCCTACAGGGTTGGGGGCATTTTTAACAATAAATTCCCCCATAAGTCCAATAAAAACGGGGAGAGACTCAACGTCCAAGGAAAGGAGCCAACCCCAACCCTCGGGGCACGGGGAATTTTTACCACCCCAACAACAACCATCTCCATTAGAATCAGCATTCTATCCTATTGGGAGGATAGTTAGAAGAAGAGGTTCCTTCCTTATCCCGTCGTTTGAATCATCATCCCCTCCGAAAGGGAGGCGTATCATAAGGTCACATCAAAGAACTCTCTGCATCACCCTTCGCCAAGGAGTCCAAAAGCGATCCCTGGACATGAAAGGGAAGACCGGTAAAATACGCGGTAGATCCTCTTACTATTTTTAATATGACATATTTTGTGCCCCACAATATGGATCCATCAATACCATAGTGGTTAACCCCACGAGTGACACTGAAGATGATGGAAATCTAGATGGATCGGGACACGATGGTTCCAGTCAGGCTGTAACTCACACAGAACCACCAGGTGTGCAAACCCGGAATGAGAGGGAGGATCTAAATATAGTCTCCCCTTTAGCTAACCTTCCGTTTCTCACCCTGGGCGCTCCCAATATGGATAGGAACAAAGGACCTGTTACCCTTAACCCACCTCCCTATCTGGACAAAAAAAAAAGAAAATTACGCTCGAAGAGAGATTCGCTCAATAGGAAGTGGAAATAAAAGAATTGAGGCGGCTTAACGCTGAGCTACTCTAGAGGAACCATCTTATTAAAATAGTGTCCCAAGAAGATCCACCTCATGCAATCCATGTAAGTGGACCTCAAAGATAAAGGTTTTCCCTAGCAAATGAAGCACAATCAGGGATCCCACCCAACGAGGCACCTGACCTGTCCAACTACCTAAATGTTGATCTGGATGAATACCAATACTTCTCTCCACTCTGGAAAAAACCGGAGTGAGTATGTTTGAACCCTCCGAAGGTGTCACAAATGTCACATTCACCCCTTTTTCCAACTGAGCTGGATCCTCAAGAAATTCCTTGGGCTACACCTGCCAAAGACAGGGCCCAACAGGATGTAAACCAGGGTCTCACCAACACCATCGAGGGACTGATGGGTTGATTGGAAGCAATGGAAGGTCTAAGTGCTCTGATACAACCATAGAAGAATCCCTAACTGGATTTGGTGAGCAACACACCACCTCCACCAAATTTTGGGAGCCCTGTATTCCCTATCTTCAATAGATTAGGTAATCCGGAACAACATTTGATTCACTACACATCTTATTGCGACCTTATGATAGAAACTCCGAACAACAAGAAGTAGTGAAACTCAAATGCTTTGTACGGACCTTGCAAGGATCTTCCTTCATCTGGTATACAAGTATTCCAGCCCAGTCATTAAAAAGCTAGTAAGACCTACGACATCAGTTCATGGTCCACTTCAGCTCAACGTTTCTTAAAACAACAGTCAGCGACCTCATGAACTGCAAGTAGAGGGAGAATGAAAGGGTCTCAGATTTCTTCACTAGATGGAAAGGTATAACCTACTCTCTGAACATTCCAATTCCTCAAGATGATGTTCCTTCCATATGCATCGATAATCTTCAAGATGAGCTGTGAACACCACTCATACCAGTGGAGTGCACCAATGGCTTCCGCCATCTCTTGGCCATTGCCCAGTGAATTGGGGACTCCCTACAGTAGGTTAATCCGATTCCCGAATAGCCTCACATGCTCCTGCAAAGAAAGAATCCAGAGATGAAGTGTACTCTGTCACGCTCAAACTATCCCCTACGTCTGCTCCATGATCGTACCACGATTCAATGTTTTATTCCACCCTTGCATCGCTGTTTTAAAGTAGTTTTGTAATGAATATTCCAAATATAATAATAAATTTCACTTTATGTTTTAAAAAATTAATTAATGTTAATCAATATTAGAATGGTAAATGTTAATTGTTTTTTATTATTTCAATGTAGGTGGAGATGATTTGGAGGACCCTTGATGAAGTGGAAGAAAAATGGGCCAAATTTGCATGGATCCATGGACATCTGTCCACTGTTTTAAATAGTACGCTATATACGTTCATCTAACTGAACTGATATTTTTTGGGCCGATCCAAAACTTAATTTACTACATTTCATATCAAGGAACCCAATCTTGATTCGGCTTCTAGGGGGCCCATCCGAACTGATCTGTGCAAGCCACCAACTATGCACAAAGTCAAAAGTTGAGTTCTTATGTTATCAATATCTTGATCTGTAGTTGTCCAAATGGTTCCAAACGTTTGGTGGTGATATCCAAGAGGAGGAGATACAACTTTCCAGTTTTGTCAAAAGGGAGATTCGACTATCTAATAGCCTACAACCTTTCTCCAAGTGGTTTATCAAAATCTGGGTGCCCAAAACCACTTCTCTTTATGGCTATAAAAAGACACCTTGGGCACCCCATTTGGATGTTCGGCCAGGAGGCAAGGTGCTGCAATTTTGGAGTCCCCAAGGAGTCTTCTCAACATCCCGAGCAGTTCTGGTGGCTATAGGATGTTCTACCCCAACATCTTTCTCATCCTTCTCTCCCATGGGTTTCTAAACCCCTTGTGATCACCCAGAGAGGAACATGATGTAAATACCAAGCCTCATGTTCGTAATATTTGAATGATATTTTGAATTATAGATTTTTTTGATGTTTTTAATCATCCTTTATTCTTATTTTATTGAGTTATGTACTGGTATGTCATTCTCAGATCATATGATCATGTTTGGGTGTACCCATTCATGTGATGTTCCACACACCATTCACCACTTTCTTTTCCCCCTTTCAATTGCAGTGTTTGTGTGGTTCATTTGGTCAATTGAACTCACATAAAAATTGTCAAGGCCATGTACATTTAAGTCATGGTATCACTAATAAATAACTTACAAACATGGACAGCACATCGTGTTCTTCATCAGTAGCCTTGGTGAGTTTCAGTTACGAAGGCAAACACAATTCACCCAATCATCAGCGGTGTCCAGTGAATCATTGTGTGTTTTCAACTGAACCCTAGGAGGTGTCCTAGTATAAACTCAGTAACATTCTGGTTCTAGGTGTTACAAACCAAGGATTAAAATATCATAACCCTATATCATGAATCAATGAAGGATAAACATCATGAGAGTACCACGGGTTGATCACACTTAATTAATTATGTTAATTTCTAAATTTTTTTTATCACATTCATTTTCTATTTTCATATTTAATTATCAAAACTCAATATTTAAAAAACCTCATTCACCTTCTACTTTCATAATCAGAACCACATTTTGGAATTAATTATCTAAGGCTCTGTCAAGAGATGACCTAGGGTTGCGGCTATACTGCAGAAATTCTAGTCAAAATCAAACAACTAATTTGACGCGCTTGACAACACAATCAAATTTTGGAACCATATTAAGGGGGCCAAGATAATTTTGTTCCTCTTTATTTTCTTTTATTTATTTATTTTACTTCTTAATTAGTACTCTCTTAAATACCCCACCCCCATTTTATTGTTTTTGTTTTGGGTTTTGTGTTTATTTTTGGTTGATTGTGTGTGTGTTGATTCTCTCTCTCCCTCTCACTTATTCTCCGTATCCCTCTCTATAATTCTGTATTATAACATCATATTATCTTTTCACCCTTCTTATGTGATTTTATTTATAAAAAACATCACATATTGTTTTCATGACCCGATCTGGTAAAGAAACACTACTTGAATTTGACCCTAGAATTGAAAAGTCACTTCCCACACAAATCAAGGTATATAGAGAAGGTCAGTCAAGTAATATTGAGGAACCCCTTTTTGAACCTCAAGTGGTTTTAAACCAATCCAAAATTGTACCCAATCAATCCCAAGAAAACATGGCTGTAAATAATTGAACATTAAAAGAACTGACCGCCCCGGATGTGGAGTGCCAACCTACGTACATCCAATATAACGAGGAAGAAGCCAACATTGAGCTGAGATCAGGTCTCATCAACCTTCTTCCTAAATTCCATGGTCTTCCCGGTGAGGACCCTCACAAACATCTTAAACAGTTTCATATTGTCTTCTCCACCATGAAACCCCAAAATGTGTATGAGGGCCTATTAATGTTTAGGGCCTTCCCTTTCTCCCTTGATGGTGTAGACAAAGAATGGATATACTATTTTCCTACTAAAATTAGGGGCTGCAATGACCATAAAAGACACTTTCTATAGATGTTCTTCCCTACCTCCCAAACTTCATCAATTAGGAAAGAAATCTGTTGAAGTAGGCAATCACAAGGAGAGACCCTTCAAGAATACTGGAAGAAATTCAGGAGACTTTGCTCAAGCTGCCCCCACCACCAGATTAGTGAACAACTATTAATCCAATACTTCTATGAGGGACTTATCCCCATGGATCATGGAATTATTGATGTTGCAGCTAGTGGTTCCCAAGTTGATAAAACTCCTTCAGCCGCTCGTGACTTAATAGACAACATGGCTCAAAATGTAGAACAATTTGGTACACGAGAAATTGCACCAACCCGAGGAGTTCATGAGGTAAGTAATTCAGCCCTAGAACAAAAGGTAGATACTAAACTCCATGTTATGGATAACCTTCTATGGAAATTATCTCCAGCACAAGTTAACTCTCACTCTACTTCTATTCCATTACATTGTGATACTTCTCCTGATAACTCTAATTTTTCTGACCAGTGCCCACAACTTCAAGATTCATCCGAGTCTTGTGCAACTGTGTTCCCAGGGCTTCTATTCTAACAAGCACCTCCCTTCAAGATAGACCAATTCAGGCCCAATCCAAACCATGGGTGGCAAGCACAACCCTAGTATCGATAAAGAGGAAACTCAAGCTACCCCAAGCAGAATTCGTATCAACAAGGCCAAGGTATGAAACCTTATTATCCATCAACATCTCAAAACAATCCTCCTCATCCCAAATCTGAACCAAGCCTTAAAGACATGGTCAAGAAAATAGAAACCCAGAACCTTCAGTTCTAACAGACCACACAATCAGCAATTCAAGAACTACGAACTCATGTGGGACAATTGGCGAACAACATTGGAGAGCTTAAGATGCAAGGGTCTGGCCAACTACCATCCCAACCCATTGCAAAACTGAAGGACAAAGGTAATGTATGTGAAATTACACTTTGTAGTGGTAATAAAGCTTCTCCTTATACTGATTCTATGAAACAGGTATGTCCCCCTCTTGAAAACACTCCTTCCTAACCCTCAAAAATTTCATGTAATGAAAAACAAAATAAAAAGGGAAATCAAATTATCGTTGATGATTAAAATGAACAAAAAATTCCTCATCCTTTACCACAAAGACTCTCTAAATCTATGAACAATTATGATATTGATATTGATAATGATTTAATTGATACATTTAAAAAAGATCATGTTAATATTACTTTATTGGATGCAGTCAAGAAAAATCCATGTTATGCCAAATTTCTTAAAGAACGTAGTACTCCTAGACGAAGGCTGAATGGGAATGAGATATTCAACTTGGGTAGGAATTTCTCAGCCTTGATTCAACCAACAATTCCATCCAAATTCAAGGATCCTGGAACATTCACGATACAATGTACCATAAGTGAGACCTTCTTTTCTGATGCTATGCTAGATTTAGATGCTTCCATTAATGTAATGCCTCACTCTGTGTATACTTTTCTACAAGTTGGAGAGCTTCAACCAACAGGCATTTTCGTGCAACATCCCAACCGGAGTAGAACACATCCAAAAGGAGTGATTGATGATGTCCTTGTCAGAGTGAAGAATCTCATCTTCCCTTCTGATTTTTACATTCATGAGAGGGAAGATACCCAAACCCAAGGACACGCTCCTCTCATACTTGAGAGGCCATTCCCCAAAACAGCAAAGATGATCATCAACATTCAAAATGTTACCCTGTCCTTGGAATTAAGAGGAGAAAAGGTAATTTTTATCATCCTTGAGGCTATAAAACACCTCATTGAAGAGCACTCCACTCTTCCTGTCTATTCTATGGAAGTGCTCTCAAACAATGCACACACACACAATTCTCTCCTCAACCCAATATCTGATTCATTTTTTATTTCTTCACCCGTGGATGATTTGAGTTTTGATTCATGTTTTGAGTGTTGTGTGGGTTCTGATAAGGGAAAATTTTGTGCTTTAATTGATGAGTGTGTTCATTCTGAGGTACCCATGACTGTCGATGATTCCACAAATCTCATTTCTATAGATTCTCTATTTTTAGAGAATAAACATGAGCAGAATGACATTTTAATGGACTTCACTCACCCTAAATACCCTCCCTCAATCCAAAAACCACCGGTGTAGTATCTTAAACAACTTCCTTATAATTTAAAATATGCATATCTTGAGGGTATTGTCCAATTTCCCGTCATTATTTCCAATAACCTCTATCCGCAATAAGAATAGAAATTTCTCAAACTTTTGAAAGAGTGTAAAAAGGAAACCTGATGGACATTGGCTTATATTCCCGGGATTAGCCCATCTATTTGTATGCACTATATACTTTTGGACGACGACGCTAAACCTGTAAGACAATCTCAATGCCGGTTGAATCCCACTCTCCTTGAAGTGGTAAAATAGGAAGTCAGTAAATTACTTGCTGCGGGGATCATTTATCCTATATATGGTAGTAAATGGGTTAACCCAGTGAAAATTGTGCCAAAAAAATATGAATAACGGTTGTGTCAAATTAATGGAATGAATTTGTTCCAAAATGTGTGCAAAATAGTTGGCTAGTCTTTATTGACTGTCGTCGACTAAAACATGCCACGCAGAAGGACCACTTTCCATTACCTTTCATTGAAAAAATGTTAGAACGATTGGCTGGTAAGTTCCCTAATTATTTCCACAATGGTTATTCGGGTTATTTCCAAATCCATATATCACATGAGGACCATGAAAAGACAACATTTACCTGTCCATTCGGGACATTTTCATATAGAAGGATTTCATTCGTTCTATGTAATTCTCCTGGTACTTTTCAGAGATGTATGTCGAGTATTTTTTCTAAGTACCTTGAGAGTTGTATGGAAGTCTTTATTAATTATTTCATGTTATATGGATCTTGTTTTGATGATTGGTTGGAACACCTAGGTTCTGTCCTCCATCACTGCATTGAAAAAATTCTTGTTTTAAATTATGAGAAATGCCATTTTATGGTGGAGTGGGGGATAGTTATTGGAAATGTCATTTAAAATAATGGAATTCAAGGTGATAAATCTAAAATTGAATCAATTTCAACCCTTCCATATACAAAATGTGGTCATGAGGTGTGATCATTCTAGGGTCATGCTGGTTTTTACTGCCGATTCATTAAAGACTTTAGTAAGATTGCACATCCATTGTCCTAGTTATTGCAAAAAGATTCGGAGTCTGGGTTTGATAAAAATTGTGAGGATGAATTCAATTCACTAAAAAGAGTCTCACGTCAACTCCCATAATCTGACCACCAAGGTGGGATCTCCCCTGTGAGATTATCTATGATGCCTCTAACTTTGCAGTTGGGACAGTTTTATCACAAAGGGTTGAGAAGGCTCCTCATGTCATTGTATATGCCTCACGTACCCTTGACCCTACCCAGGTAAACTACACGACCATAGAAAAATAACTCCTTTCTATTTTGTTTTCCTTGGAAAAATTATGTTCCTATCTTCTTGGGACAAATTTGATTGTGTTTTCTATCCAATTTGCCCTTCGATTTCTCATAAAGAAACATGAACCCAAACCCCATCTATTATGGTGGATGCTCATCCTCCAAGAGTTTTACCATGAGATTATAGATAAGACGAGGGGTGGAAAATGTGGTAGCTGACAACATTAGTAGGATTTCCCCACCACTGGAAAATCATGTTGACTCACCTCTCCCCATTGGAGAATTATTCCCTCATGAGAACCTTTGTGATGTTGTGGACCTTACCCCCTAGTATGCGTACATTTCGAATTTTCTAGTAACATCTAGGGTCCCCACTGATTTTAGCATTGCACAATCCTAGATACTTAAACATGATTCTAGATGGTACATTTGGGATGACCCATATTTGTGGAGGATCTGTAGTGACCAAGTTGTTCGTTGGTGTGTCCCTAACCATGATTTCACCTCTGTTTTGAGTTTATATCATACTTTGGCCTGTGGGGGCCACTTTGGCTCTCAACATATAGCTCCAATGGTCCTTGAATCAGGAAATTATTGGCCAAATTTATATAGGGATGACCATAGATTTTTCAAGTCATGTAGTCATTGTCAATTCACAGGGAATGTCTCCAAGAGGAAGGAAATGTCCCAAGCACCCATGTTATTTTGTGAGATATTCGATGCATGGGGCATTGACTTCATGGGGCCTTTTCCAAATTCATTTGGCTTTGTATAAATATTATTGGCTGTTGACTTTGTTTCTAAATGGGTGGAAGAAAAGTCCACTAGGAATGACGACTCTCAAGTGGTTGTTTATTTTGTGAGGTCCCAAATTTTCAGTAGGTTTGGTTTAGCAAGATTCATCATTAGTGATCAGGGTCACATTTTTTCAAATGCAACATGAAAATATTTTCTTCGTAAGTATGGGGTTTATCATAAATTCTCCACTACATATCACCCCCAAACTAATGGACAAGCTGATATATCAAATCAGTACGTTAAACGAATCTTGGAAAAATGATACAACCCAATAGGAAACATTGGTGTTTGCGCTTGGATGATGTACTTTGGGTGTATAGTAATGATTTTAAAACCCCAATCGAATTTCTCCATACAGAATTGTGTTTGGAAAGGCTTTTTACCACCCATTGGAGGTAGAACACCAAGAATATTGGGTTGTTAAACAATGTAATATGAACCTTTCAAATGCAGGTGAGAAAAGAAAGCTGCAGATTCCAGAGTTGGAAGAAATTCGACATGATGCATTTGAGAACTCCCATATCTATAAAGGGAAGAAAAAGGCTATTCATGATAACATGATTCACCAGCGGAAGTTCAATATTGGTGAGAAGGTCTGCATGTACAATTCCAAGCTTAATCTCCTACTAGGTAAGCTTCGTTCCTGGTGGCTCGATCCTTATACTGTTACTAATGCTTACCCTTTTGGTGTAATAAATATTTTGCATGAGCGGATTTGAAAAAGTCTTACAGTCAATGGGTAGTGACATAAACACTTCTTTGTGGATTTTCCGAAGAATCTGGTGGAGGAAATCCCCCTTCTCGACGCATTATATGAATAAAACACCCCATGTTTTATCCTTCCTTCTCACATTCTCAATTATTTCAATGAGGAAACTACACATTTTAGGTGTGGGGGGTGGATACACTCCTAGTTTAGTTAGCAATTTTCATTATTTTCTCATATCTTCACTTTTTAGCCTTCTTTATGGTATTTTCATTTTTCCCCATCATCAATTTTTATGTTCGATGATTTGGTGGCCATAATGGGGGGAAATTAAAATCACCATAATGAAGACTAAAAAAAATATTTGTATGAATTTAACATCATGGAGTGATTTTCTTTTCTTTTTAGTGAATTGGTTTTCTGTCAATGATAAAAATGGTCGTATCTATGTGAAACCTTTGAGATGATTGATGCCCCTTGTGTGAGTAGTTTTGGGAAAACCGTGTCACTAATATCTACCCAAATTATTGCACCAAACAACAAAGTGTGAATATTTATTACTTAATATAAGGTAAATATATGTAAGGATATTATTTTTTATATTTATTTGATATTTTTTTACGTTCATTCCTTATCCGATCTGTTTCATTATTGTACCAGATTGACCTATGCGTGTGTACCTAATGTCTGACAGTTGTATGCCCTAAAAAAATGGTTGTGTCTTAAGCAGGTGAAAAACCACTCCGCTTAAACCTTTTATCTTGTTATAATTATTGCAATTAGTGTCATGAGGAGGTCAAACAAGGGTTGAGAGATGAGTATGATATTTGTTCCAAATGAAACTTCAAAAAAAATGAGGGGAGTGATGAAATGTACAACATATGGGGATATCTAGGTCTGGGGATTATGGTTTGACTTTTTTTAATGCTTAAGTGAGTGGGTCTTGAAATATGATTGCAAAGGATGTAGGACAGGTTTGGTGAAAAATCATATAAAGCTGAATAATGTTAAAATAACCTATATTTATTTGATAGAAAGTGGAAAGAATAACATGGAATGGTTTTCACACACACACATGGAAAGTTAGTGTAATGTTTTACTTTTAAATTCCTTTCTCATGTTGATGTCATAAATCTCTTTGAATTTTATTATGATATGATTTATGAGACACCTTTTCTCATTTTCACTGGTAAGAACTCCATGGTTTGGTTCGTGCATTGATCACATTACATTGGTGAATTAAAATTTCCTCAAATGTTAAATATTCATGATGTTGTAAATATATATATATATATATATGCATCATTTTATATTGATATGTGACTTTTCCATTAAGTGTAAATGTTTAGGTGTGGGGGTGTGATAGTACTACGATTCACTGTTTTCATCCACCCTTACACCGCTGTTTTAAACTAGTTTTGTAATGAATATACCAAATATAATAATAAATTTCACTCTATGGTTGAATAAATTAATTAATGTTAATCAATATTAGAATGGGAAATGTTAAAAGTTTTTATTATTTCAATGTAGGTGGAGATTATTTGGAGGGCCTTTGATGAAGTGGAAGAAAAATGGGCCAAAATTTCAAGGATCCATGGACATTTGTCCACTGTTTTGAATAGTACGCTAAATACGTGCTTCCAAATTGGATGATATTTTGTGGACCGATCAAAAATTTAATATTATACGTTACATATCGAGGAATCCAATCTTTATTTGGCTTTTATGGGGCCCATCTGAACGGATCTGTCCAAGCCACCGAATATGCACAAAGTCAAAAGTGGTGTTTTTTATCGTATCAATATATCGAGATATAGTTGTCAAAATAGTGCCAAAATTTCGGTGGTGGTATCCAAGACATGGGGATACATCTTTCCTATTTGGTCAAATAGGATATTAGACTTACTAATAGCCTAAAACCATTCTCCAAGTTGTTTATAAAAATCTGGGTTCCCAAAACCACTTCTTATATTGGCTATAAAAAGACACCTTGGGCACCACATTTGAATGTTCGTCCACAAGGCAAGGTGCTTCCATTTTGGAGTCCCCAAGTATTCTTCTTAACATCCCTATATGTTCTGAAGGATATGGGATGTTCTACTCCAACATCTTTCTCTTCCTCCTCTCCCATGGGTTTCTAGACCCCTTGTGATCTCCTAGAGAGAAACGTTATGTAAATCCCAAGCTTCATATTTGTAATATTTTAATGATCTATTGAATTCCAGGTTGTTGTGTTGTTTTTCATCATACTATATTCTTATTTTATTGATTTATGTACTGGTATGTCATGCTCAACTCATATGATCATATTTGGGGGTACCCATTCATGTGATGTTTCACACACCGTTCGCCACTTTCTTTTCCCCCTTTCAATTGCTGTGTTTGTGTGGTTCATTTTGTCAATTGAAATCACATAATCACTATCAAGGACATGTACATTTAGGTCATGGTATCACAAATAAATAACATAAAAACCTATACAACACATTGAGTTCTTCGTGTGTTGCCTTGTTGAGTTTCAGTTTTGAAGTGAACACAATTCACCCAATCATCGGCGTTGTCTGGTGAATCATTGTGTGTTTTCGACTGAACCCTAGGAGGTTTCCTAGTTTGAAATCAGTAACATTCTATTTCTAGGTGTTACAAACCAGGGATTAAAAGATCATAACCCTATATCCTGAATTGAAGAAGGATAAACACCATGAGAGTACACTGGGTTGATCATGCTTAGTTAATTCTGTTAATCTCTACATTGATTTATCACATTCATTTTCTATTTTCATATTTAATTATCAAACCCCCATGTTTTAAAAAACCTCATTCACCTTATACATTCATAATCAGAAAGACATTGTTGAATTAATGATCTGAGGCTTCGTCGAGAGACGACCTAGGGTTGCTGCTATACTTCAGATATTATAGTCAAAATCAAAAAACTAATTTGATGCGCTCGACAACGCGATCACTCCACCGCTCAGGCCTCCACCAAATCGCCATGGTCCCCCTTTATATCAGCGGCCAACTCCGACTAAGTGAGACGATCAGAGAGGATCAATGCGGAACTAGTTTGAGGAATGAAGACACAAAGTAAACTCGTTCCGAGAGGACCAAGTCCGCGACTACTTCATCGCCGCCATGAATTGCAAGTTGCTCCGCCTCCTGGAGCCAAGGAAACCCGAAGATGTTGGCCGCGATGATAGGACAGATTAATGTCCCTACCATCGAATGTTGGGGAAAAATATTCGGGAATGCTTCATCTTCAAAGACCTCCTGCAAAGGATGGTAGACTCCAGACAGGTCGAGCTGGGACCACCCCCAGAACATGTGACATATATTTCTACCACCAACTCCAAAAAAAAGGATGGGTGGCAGGAAGTCACGAGGAATAAGGGGCAGAAATTTGATAACTGGATGGCTCGGAAGACTATCAATCGAGCCCAGGGCATACTCCGAGCTCAACTACAACAGACGGTGTTGCCGCCCACAAACCCTGATACCGCACAACCGACAATATCAGCCTCACAACCCTCCATGAGTCGGTCATCCAGGCATAATCGAGAAGGGAGAAGACAAGTGCAAGAGGAGCAGTCCACAACGAGGCCGATGTTAGCCCCGACACTATCAAATTTTATGCCCCCAAACATGGCTCCACAGGCTCCGACCCACCAAACGACACCATCAAGGACATCCGACCGAGTTGACTTGTCAGAGGATTAGGAGCCAATATTTGTTTCCATCAACGTCATCCATCTTATTTAATCTTTCACTGACGAAGGGTATGGTTATGGACCCGAGTTCCCGACACAAGGAGCCGGGAAGAGGAATCACATAGGCAGGGGATAACCGGGGAGGCGCAGTGCAGTCGCGGCCAAAACCAACCCTACGGTTGGACCTCGGCCCAAACCGTCAATATCACGGAAACCCATGGTAGAGACCTTCAACAGACTCAACAAATGAAAGAATATCCTTCCACCTCCACAAGCGGCCACTCTGCCCCCGTCATTCTATGGTACCCATGAGATGTGGAACAAGTGTCTAGCCACCCAGTGCTCACAAATAGACCGGCCGGGCTGAGTCCCCAGAAAGTGGGGACATCATCAGCATATGACCCCGTAGCCAGTCCCTCCTCATCACGTATTCCAGCTCCCATGTTACCCGCTAAAACTCTCCTTCCAATGAAGAAGCGTCGGCTTCTAGAGCAGAAATACGACATCCTTAAGCAGCTTGTGTCAGTACCAGCCAAATTGTTGATCCTGGACGCCCTGAGTTTGTCATCAACCCTCATGGAAGAACTATTAGAAGCCTTGCTCAACCCCTAAGATTTTCATGCCGAGGTAGCTGCTTTTGAGATTTATCAAACGGAGACTGGCCTAGCTGAATGCAATGTGGTGATTTCCTTCACCGATCATGACGAAGATGCCTTCATGAAAGGAAATATCAAACCACTATATGTGTCTGTCACACTAAATGATGTTGAGATCCAAAAATACTTTATTGATAAGGGCTCTGGAGTTAACCTCCATCCCCTATGAACACACCGTAAGCTGGTCAACAATGAGATTGACCTAGTACCCTCATCCACAACGTTGTTAAGTTGCGACAGGAGTGAACAGAAGACAATGGGACAAATTAAGCTAAAGGCCAATTTTGGCGACCTTGTGGCCTACTCGGAATTCCTGGTGGTCCGGCAGAACACATCATTCAATGCCATATTGGGAAGGTCGTGGCTCCATAAGCACATGGTCATTCCTTCATCCTACCACCAGTGTATTAAGTATTGTGTCAATGGAAAAAGTGGGACATTGCATGCTGACATGTCCCCTTTAGAGCTCTCAAAGTCACACTACATTGACGCCAGGTTTTATGAACAAAAGAAGAAGAATCCTTTGCTCGATGGTATTGACTGGATCCCTGCTCTAAATGGCCTGGAAATGGTTCCTGATGACCCCCTCAGGTAGCTTGGCAGAGACTACATACTACCCATCATCCATATTGAGAGCATGGGTTCAAGTCCGTACACACACTCAGCTGCCCTCATGAATTATGCCTTAAAACCGAGCATTAAAATGCGGTAATGTCCGCTGACCCCCAATTTGAGGACGAGTACCTGAGCGTGCATGCCCACAATGCCTCACCCTCAAACCCCCCGAGAGCCCGAGCTGGAAACTCTCCCCCCGTCGGATCAAGAAAATGAGGTTTTGGGAGAAGAAGAGGAGGAAGATCTCAGGGATGAACCTCTAGAATTTGAGGAAGCTCTCTCCACCGCTGTGGACGAGCTCCGGGAAATAATCTTGTGTACCGAGGAAGACCCAAGTCCCACTTTCATTAGTATGACCATGTCTCCCAAGGATCACGAGGTAGAAACCTCCTTCCTAAGGAAAAACCAGGATGTCTTTGCCTGGAATTACACAGAAATGACGGGACTTGATCCCAAATTGGCGACGCACCGCTTATGTCTTCCAGATGACCTCCGGGGCTATAAAAAATTTTCCAGAAGAACGCACCCCTCACATGCTTAAAAAATAGAGGTTGATGTCGATAAGCTCAATAAAGTAGGCTTCATTTGGGAAGTAAAGTACCCCATCTGGTTGGCCAACATTGTCCCCGTCATGAAAAAGAATGGACAAATCCACGTCTGCATTGAATTCATAGATCTCAATTGACATTTCCTAAAACATGATTTCCCGGTCCCGATCACTGAGTTATTAATCGGTGCAATGACCGAGTATGAGGATCTCTCCTTCATGGATGGCTATTCTGGGTATAATCAAATTAGGATGGCCTAAGAAGTCAGTGAAGCCACTTCCTTCATAGGCCCTCAAAGAATATTCTGTTACAGTGTCATGCCCTTTGGTCTCAAGAACGTTGGGGCCACATATCAACATGCCATGCATCGTATTTTTAAACCATTCCTCGAGAGATTCGTAGAATGTTACATAGATGACTTTGAGGTAAAATCTAGACATTGCTCAGATCACGTAAAAGACCTTGAGGCCATCTTCAAAAAACATCAACAACATAGTCTGAAGATGAATCCCTTGAAATGTGCCTTTGGGGTTATCTCAGGGAAATTCCATTGCTTCGTCGTACACCATCGTGGCATCGATGTCAACCCTGAAAAGACAATGGTTGTCCTCAGCCTGCCACCTCCCCGCAATCTCACCGAGTTGAGTGCATTCCAAGGGCACCTGGCCTACATCAGGCGATTCATAGCCAACCTAGTGGGAAAATGTTTTCCTTTTACTAGGTTAATGAAAAAGGGGTTTACCCACCAATGGACAGATGATTCCCATAAGGAATTCAACATCCTAAAAAGTTACCTCTTAAGCCCACCGGTGCTCATGCCCCGGTTGAAGGAAGACCTCTGATCCTATATGTGATGGCCCAAGAGTGGTCACTGGGAGCCTTCCTCACGCAGAAAAATGACACCGGTAGTGAAAACAATCTTTATTACCTTAGCAGAACCATGATCGATGCTGAGACTCGATACTCAAAAATCAAGAAGTGTTGTTTGGCCTTGGTCTTCGCACTTCAAAAATTGTGAAATTATTTGCAGCATCATTAAGTACATTTGTTATCTCGTAATAACCCGCTCAAGTACATCCTCAGTCGCCCGATGCTGACCGGGCACCAATCCCGATGGGAAGTCATCCTGCAATAGTTTGACATCTGGTTTGTGCCTGAGAAAGCCATCAAAGGCCAGGCATTAGAATATTTTCTGGCAGAGCTCCCCTCAACAGGGACTACCGCACTGGACACCAAGCTACCTAATAAATACATCTTCACGGTTCAAGAGGATCTCCCAACATGGTAAATTTACATTGACGGTGCATCTCGAATCCCAACAGGGAAAAGGATGGAAGATCCCAAATTTAACAAGGTGGGCATGGGGATAATACTCATGTCCCCAGAAAAGGCATTCTTTCCATATTCAATACTCTTGTAAGAAGGATATATGAACAATGAAGCGGAGTAACAAGCCCTCATTGTAGTCTTGGAGCTCAAATTCCAGGCACAAGTACATCACCTTAAGTTAAAAGGTGACTCGGAACTGGTTATCAAGCAAGTCAACAGTGACTATGATATAAAAAATGTGGATCTGATTCCCCTGTTTGACCACGTATGAGGGTTAATGGAAGAATTATCTACAGAACCAACATTGAATTATATTCCCCGGTCTCAGAATTGTAACACCCCAAGCTTCCACGGTATTCTTCTCTTTGAATAATACAGTAGCGTGTGTTGTACGCAACTTCGAGTTCTAAAACACACCACAACCAATCAAAATAGCCATTATGAAGAGTAATACACACATTTTGAAATTTTAAATAATTTATCATTCAAAATGGAATTCATATTTGGATTCGGAATATCGAAATTAGACTAGGGTTATTTTTTGGTGTTTTTCAAAAAACTATCAATTTTTGATGAATAAGGAATAAACACTGAGTCATAGTTTAGAAACAAGTTTTTATTTAAATAATTATTTATTTTATTTAAATTTAATTAAGTTCAAGATTAATAAATAATACCTATATAAGTTCAATGTAATTAATTGGAGTTAGTTTATAATAATTTTAGATATATTAAAATTTTATTGAACTTTTCACCGTCTTTTACCCACCTCATAGGAGAATTTGGAAATTCACATAAAACATAACTTTGCCACTTTTGTGAGTGGAATTTAGAAAATCTGAGAGAAACGGCTAATATCAAGGAGTAAAATGTGGTTCAATAAGATAAATATAATTTTTTGTGAATAGTAACACTTACATTTATTTATCGCAGTTAAAAGTAAATAGGGAAATTAAGGGTAAAACTGATATTAATATTACCCTAACACATGTCCTAATTCTTTTGGAAAAGTGTATATCGACCAAAAACAACCTTAGGAATAAAATATTATCATTTAGGTCCACTTGGAATATATTAGGACATTTCTTATTATTTAATTCAAGGAATGGTTAAAAGAATTAAAATCTATGTTTATTAACTAAAACATTTTTAATATAGGGTTTTACATAAGATAAATTCGATTATAAATATTCATTAAAAAGCTAAAAATATTTCCTACATAATGGGATTTTATTTATTATTTTGAGACATTATATAATTTAATTTATTTATGACACAATGGAGATGCATTATGTAACACCCCAAGCTTTCACGTTACGCTTCTCTTTCAATAATGCAATAGCTTGCATTGTACGCAAGTTCGAGATTCTAACACACCGCGACCAATCAAAGTAGCTATTTTGAATAGTAATACCCACTTCATGAAATTATATAAATTTTATATTTCAAAATGGACTTCATTTTTGGATTCGGAATATCAAAATTAGCCTATGTGGAATTTTTGGTATTTTTCTAAGAACTCCCAATTTTTTATGAATAGTGGAAAATACTTAACTTTTTTTTATATAAATGATTTATAGTGATAAAGTATAATATTGAGTGGTTTTAATGTATAATTAGAATATATTTTTACCATTTTCTCCAATGGTGGTCATTAAAATTAATTTCTCTTTGAAATTGGACATAAACAATTGTCAATATTTTGATATATATTGTTTCTTAAAAATACGCTATTTGTTGTGACAGCAGGAATTAATTATAAAATTAATTAAAAAAACTTATATGTTTGGAATTTTGTAAAATAGACATTATTTTGGAATTTGGAATATCAATTATTTCTTAGGTGAAATTTTGGCATTGTTCTGAAAAACTTCAATTTTTGATGAATAGTGAAACCACTAAGTGGTAGTTAAAAAACGGTTTTTTGTTTAAATGAAACATTACCACTTCTGTGATTTGATTTTAAAAAAATTTACATACATGGTTTTCATTAGGATGTAAAATGTGGTTAAATGGGATTAAAATAATTTTTTTTTGAATAGTACCTTTTATATTTTATTAATCGCGATTAAAGGTAATTAGTGAAATTTAAGGTAAAAATGATATTATAAAAATATGAAAATACCATTACACTTGTCCTACCCTTATTGGATAATTTATTTACGACCAATACAATCCATGTGTCATCATGGGGACCCCATCATGCCAATTGGGTAAGAAAATTACATTTATAACTTTTTATTTAAAGTAAAAATAAAATTGTCACAGACAAGTGTTGTTTTACTAAAACAATTATTACATGGGGTTATATAAGTTAACCTTTTTAATATAAATATTATTTGGAAAGATAAAAATATTTCCTATATCATGGAAATTTTTCTATAATTTTTAGACATTATATAAATTAAATTTTTTATGACACAATGATGATGTAGTGATTACCTCATTAATTAACGATTTAAATAAAATGAAATGATAATATAAGACTTAAACTTGTCAAAAACATATTGGATGATTATATTTCAAACCCTTATCACCTTATCCTAGAAATATATCATTGTGGTACCTTTAAAATCCGAAAATAATTTCATAACATTGTAACATTTAATGACTTTCTAAGAGTTCCCCTCTTCTCCTCTTATAAAAGGCCTCCACCACTACCACCTTATTCACACCATCAAAGCCATTTGGATCGGCCAACCTCTGCCCAAACACTCTCTCAACTTTCATATCTTACTCCTAGAAGCCTCACTTTGGGCAGAAGTCTTCCCAAGGAATCGTTTGGCTCAAATCAAAAAGAGTTACCGGATTTTAAGTTAATGTCTTCTCTTATAGGCTTCTATTTTATTTTGCTTCTCCAACCCCTTAAAATCTTTTTATTACTTTATTTCGTAACAAAACCAGTATCTACAATATACTAGGATGTTTTTATGATAATTATTTGATTTAAACATACAAACACCATCATCTAATTATTAAAGAACATACTGTTTCTGTGGCTGGTGAAATACTGCCTTACGAAACGATGATTGTTCAATATTCTTTTAACAACTCTAATGGTGGCCATTTTGATGAAACTATTTTCATATATGATATATATATTATGTTTATGTTTTCCTTATTCTTTTTTATTTATCATTTATGGCATACCTTTATGATTTCCATTATGGGTAAATGCGATAATTTCATTTTAGGAAGTGCGGACTACCGCCCCCTCAAAGTGATTTGAATCGTTAATCCCATATAAGGGATGTATAAAGGATGGATTAAATGATATTATATATGATATTATACTGGAATTATAATAAAACTTTATATCATTATGATTTCATTCCATTAAATATGAAATCGAAATGAAAGTAGCATTCATGCGTATGTACGACTTACCGTCACTATGAACAGTGCATTTCATTTCTTACCTCTAAATGTCACGTAATATTATGAATGAATGTATATACTGGATATATATTATATATATGAAATCTACATAATGAATATAATTCTGGATATAATGGATATTTTACCACATGAACAACTTGTAATTATAAGAAGTTTGTTTTTGAATCAAGTACCAAAGATAAACAAACCGACTGTTATTTACATAAATAATTACATAATATTCAGAACATGGTAATAGGTGACATAAAAGGAATAATAAACTTGAAAAATGTTCTTAAGAAAACATAAATTAACTCTATTTTATTATTCAGTAGGTTAAAGAACAGCTGAGTCAAGTCGGATATGAGGTAAGGGAAATTTTTAACCCAATTTTCGTTCTTTGGGTTAATTTCTTACTTTCAAATTATGTCATGATATTATTATGTACTATCTTGTATTTTTACTTTATTTATGTTTACTTATAGTGGATACACATAATGGATCTATTTTATTTAAAAAATTATCTTTGTAAGGGACTTCATCTCAATCTCCTTTCATTGAGGCATATTTTTTTTAATACAATACATTCTTTTATACGGTTTATAAACCCCTTTGACATTTACTTTTATTCAAAAGGAATATTTTTATACGAAGCGTTTTTACTAAACGAAAAAAGGAATATATTTTCTTACGTATGCGGGGACAACAACTTCTCCGCCGTCGTGACTATTATTTGAGATTCAGGTTCCTCTATAGTCCATAAATTTTTTTAAATGTAAAATAAATACCATGTTTTAATTTTCTTTTATTTTGGTATTGAAAATGGTATGTATCAAACATTGTTTATGAGTTTTAATATATGAAAACCTAGTGAAAATTTATAAGTATTTAATGAATGCTTAAAAATGTTTTCAAAAAACCCGACTCTCGAGTGTGGTAGACAGGAAGTGATTGGGTGTGGACCCATCGTGGCCTGTACTTTGTCGAGAAGTCTCAGAATTAGTTATTTTGTTTTCAGAAGCTTGCATAAAGTTTTCAGAAAATCACTGGATTATATTTGAGAAATTTTAAATGTATGTATCTTCTAAAAATTAAATTGGTATTTTGATGCCGCAATTAATTTGAAACAGTATTTTAAAAAATTGTATTCTTAAATGTTTATATACCCTTTTTCATATGATAAATTAATTGGACTTAATAAGTTACGGGTGGATCCCGCTATAGATCCTCGATGCATCAGTAGTGCTAATGAGACAAACTAGTGTCTTGGAATGAGGCCTTGACAAAATCTTATTTGTAGTCTTGTAACGAGGCCTTGGCTACGTGGTTATGATAGTCTGGCATTATGCATTCCATCATTATGAAATTGGTTATTGATATTGCATGTGATTATTCAACTAGTAGAATATCCATGTGAAAAAGAAAATGGCATTATTTCATTTTATTTTTTCCATATTATGTTGAAGTTCAATTTCAAAGGTCTTTTGTTTTAGTTATACATTGCCTTAAATGTTAATGTTTATTTATGAATGCTTCTGCTATATTTTTATCCTTACTGAGCATCTGAGATCATCCCTTCAAATGTTTTAATTTTTCCAGGATGTGACAAAGTATATTATGAATGACCTGCAGGGATAGTATGAGGGGATATGAAGACAATATGTTGTTGTAGTTTTGTTCTAATTAATAATGTAATTTAAGACTTTTGAATGTATATAGTGTTTCTAATGCTACTAAACTAATCGGTCTTTCGAGACTTCATATTTTGTGATTATTCCAATGTTACATAATAATGCACCGACTCTGGTTAGCTGGGGTTGGGGCGTTTCAGTTGGTATCAGAGGCAGTTTAGTACTAACCTTGGAAGCTAGATTTAGATAAACTCTTATTGGAGCACATAGACCTAAGATAAAATTTAAGGATTAGTGTAGAAGAACTTCCTAGAATTTTGGTATTATAGAGATTTGTGAGTTTTCCGAGAAATACATCCCTGTATGGATACGAGCAAGTAGAGGCGGTTCTGGCATAGATGTACCTAGGGGTAAAACCAGAAAACACTACTTAGAGCTAGCATCGAATGGGAACTGGTGCATGACAACGGGCGTTGCTGCACTCTTAGTTACGACACTCCCGGGGGATATGCTTAGGATAATTCTCATTTTCTTTACAAACCACTATAATGGGATATGAGTATATAATTCCTCAATGAGAACATTTTTGTGATTATGGATTATATCCATAAATAGTTCAAATTTATGTTAAGTGTTTTGCAAGTTTGTAATTATGTATTTTGATTCATAAACAAATCCAGTTTATGCCATTGTTTAGAAATGGCACCTAGTGGGAGGAATGAAAACCGTATCAATGAACGCACTCCATTTAGGGATTTCCCTGTAGCTCATGATAATTATAATGGAGTTGGTAATACAACTGGTGCTGATCAACTTATCACCATACTGGGACAACTCACTCAGGTTATGAATAATAACCATACTTGTATGGTGCACCCTGATCTTCAACGTGGAGGATCATTGTTAGACCGCTTCATGAGGCAACTACCACCAACATTTAATGGGGGTACAAATCCATTATTAGTTGAGCAATGGATAAATTCCTTAGAGAAAATATTCCATGCCTTGGGGAGTAGTGAAAGGGAAATGGATATCATGGCAGTTTACTGCATCACTGGAGATTGCGATCAATAGTGGTCACTAATTCAAAACACAAAGGAAGATTAAGAAGTATCATGTATGGAATGGAGGGAGTTTAAGGAATTTTTCATAGAAAAATACTATCCACATGACCATCGAGCAGATATGGAAAGGCAATTTCTGAGTCTGAGGCAGAAGGAGGATGAGAATGTCGCAAAGTATGAGGCCAACTTTACAAGGTTAGAAAGACATGCTGCAGATTATATATGTAACCCAAGAATTAATAATGATCATTTCTTTGATGGGTTAAAAACATTTCTCCGTAGAGCTTTAGTATCACAATCTTTCTCAATATACGAAGATATATTCTCGTATGCTATCAAGGCAGAAATGTTATGACAACAAAGTAAAGCAAGAGAAGAAAAGAACGGTGGAACAAGAGACAGATAAAGGGAAAAAGGGAAAGAATGAATTTCTATTATGCGATAATTGTGGGAAGAATCACCCCGGTACTTGCTGAAAAGGAATGGGAGTTTGTTATAAATGTGGAGAAAAAGGTCATGAGGCTCGTGATTGTAAGGGAAATAAAAAGGCTATCAATGTTGAATGATACAATTATAGGGAAGTGGGGCATTATGCAAATTAATGTCCTAATTGTCAGGGAAACTTGCCTCATAAAGGCCAAGGGATCAAGGAAAATCTTATACTATTACTATATTTGAAGTGGAATAATTAATGTGTTCGTGCTTTTGGACTCAAGGATTATATTCTGGTTGTAGGAATAATGTGATATATATAAGGATTGTACTATAGTACTTTTTGTTTTAATTAAGGTTTTAATATGATGAAGGTAATCATATTTTTATATGTGACAATAAGATAAATATTACTTTGTTTGAGGAATCTGATGATACAATTGATTTTGGAATTTAAAGGCCTTTTAGAGAAAGTCTGGAAGGAGGTATTTTGGATAACTATAAAGGTTGGAATGGATTAAGTTGAACTTTGGATAGTATTTTTTAAGGTTAAAAAATTTATGAAGATTATTTTTGTAATATTATAATACTGTAGTTTTAGGAAAAGGACAACCTACAGGTTGGGGGATAACTCGTCACGTTGGACAAAGATGTAGGAATCGAACCCATAACCATAGTGCAACAGGCCTTTATTACCTACCACTAGCCTATAGGAAGTCCCTGGTTATCATAAAATAGTTTTCCTAATTTAAATGGTATGTTTGAATATTTATAACCTTGTACAATTAGGATAAATATAATATTTTTGAGTTCTATTACCTTTTGGAGTGAAAGACGGGTTTGTGGTAAAGATTTATTAAAGAATGACAGTCTATATGATAAGGAAGTATATTTCCTTATTTTCTTAGTGAATCGCCTAAATAAATTCCACAACTTTATGAAAGGTAACTTAAAACAAAAATGTTGTCGGATAACTTTTCCAATTGGGGAATCAATGACCGTTTGACCAATCACAAGTTTGTGATTTTCTTATAGTTATCTTTCTCCTAATCATGTTTTCTACAAATCTCCATCATAACTTGATGGTTTGTTTTTTCCTCCAAATCCATATTTTCATATAATCCTAGTATGGGCTATCTTAGGTGACCTTTTTACTTCTCTTTCTTTCTTTCAGAGTTATATTTTTAATAACCTTATTTACGATGTGGGTTTTCCACAAAAGTATTTTCTATATTCAACCTTTATTTTCAAAGAAAATTTGCAAATTTCTAGGACTCAATTTATTAAAGGATGGGAGAATGTAACACCCCAATATTTCATGTTACGCTTCTCTTTCAATAATCCAATAGCTTTCATTGTACGCAAGTTCGAGATTCTAACACACCGCGACCAATCAATGTAGCCGTTATGAATAGTAATACCCACATTTTAAAATTATTTAAATTTTATAATTCAAAATGGACTTCATTTTTAGATTCGGAATATCGAAACTAGCTTATGTTGAATTTTTGGTATTTTTCTAAAAATTCTAATTTTTTATGGATAGTCAGAAATACATAAAAAACTTTTTTAATAAAAATAATTTATAGTGATAAATTATAATATTTAGTGGTTTTAAAGTATAATTAGAATATATTTTTACCATTTTAACCAATGGTGGTCTTTATAATTAATTTCACTTTGAAATTGGACATAAACAATTGTCAATCTATTGATATATATTTTTTCTTAAAAACACGCTATTTGTTGTGACAGCTGGAATTAATTATAAAATTAATTAATGAAACTTATATTTTTTTTAATTTTTTAAAATTTAAATTATTTTTTAATTTGTAATATCAATTATAGCTTAGGGTAAAATTTTGGCATTGTTCTGAAAAACTTCAATTTTTGATGAATAGTGAAACCACTAAGTTGTAGTTAAAAAACTGATTTTTTTGTTTAAATGAAACATTACCACATATGTGATTTTATTTTCAAAAATACAACATAAATGGTTGTCATTAGGATGTAAAATGTGGTTAAATGGGATTAAAATAATTTTTTGGTGAACAGTCGCTTTTATGTTTTATTAATCACGATTAAAGGTAATTAGTGAAATTTAAGGTAAAAATGATATTATAAAAATATGAAAATACCTTTACAATTTTCCTACCCTTATTTTATGAGCCATGGACGACCACTAAAATTCATGGGTCAACTTGGGGACCCCATGGAGCCACTTGGCAATGAAAATGACATTAATAACGTTTTATTTAATGTAAAAATAAAATTGTCACAAACATGTGTTGTTTTACTAAAACAATTATTACATAGAGTCATATAAGTTAACTTTTTATCTATAAATATTAATTGGAAAGATAGAACGAGTTACTACATCAGGGTAATTTTTTTATAATTTTTAGACATTAAATAAATTAAATAGTTTATGACACAATGATGATGCAGCGATTACCTCATTAATTAACGATTTAAATAAAATGAAATGATAATGTAAAATATAAGTCATAAACATGTCAAAAACCTATTGTATGAGTATATTTATAACCCTTATAACCTTATACTATAAATATATCATTGTGGGACCTTTAAAATCTGAATAGAATTTCATAATAATGTAATATTTCATGACCTTCCAAGAGTGCCCCTCCTCTCCTCTTATAAAAGGCCCCCACCACTACCACCTTATTCACACCAAAAAAGCCATTTTGCTCGGCCAAGATCTTCCCAAATACTATCTAAACTTCTCTATCTTACTCCTAGAAGCATCAATTTGGGCAGAAGCCTTCCCATGGAAGCCTTTAGCTCAAATCAAAAAGAGTTACCCGATTTTAAGGTAATGTCTTCTCTTATGTTCTTTTGTTTTATTATGCTTCTCCAACCCCTTAAAATAATTTTATTACATTATTTTGTAACAATACCAGTATCTAAAATATAATAGTATGTTTTTATGATAATTATTTGATTTACACTTACACACACCTTCTTCTAATGGTAAAAGAACATACTGTTTCTATGGGTGGCGAAATACTGCCTCACGAAACGATGATTGCTCAATATTCTTTTAACACATCTAATGGTGGCCATTTTGATGACAATATTTTCATATATGATATATAAATTATGTTTATGTTTTCCTTATGCTTATTTATTTCTCATTTATTGAATACCATTATGTTTTCCATTATGGGTAAACACGATAATTTCATTTTAGGAAGTGCGGACTACCACCCCCACAAAGTGATTTGAATCATTAATTCCATATGTGGGATGTATAAAGGATGGAGTAAATGATATTATATATGATATTATACTGGAATTATAATACACCGTTATATCATTATGATTTCATTCCATTAAATAAAAAATAGAAAAGAAAGTAGCGTTCATGCGTACGTACGGCTTACCGTCTCCATGAAAAGTTCATTTCATTTCTTACCTCTAAATGTTACGTAATATTATGAATGAATGTATATACTGGATATATATTATATATATGATATCTACATCATGAATATAATTCTGGATATAATGGATATTTTACCACATGAAAAACTTGTAATTATAAGAAGTTTATTTTTGACTCAAGTACCAAAGATCGACAAAACGACCGTTATTTACATAAATAATTACATAATGTTCATAACATGGTAATAGGTGATATAAAAGGAATAATAAACCTGAAAAAAGGATCTTAAGTAAATATAAATTAACTCTAGTTTATTATTCAGTAGGATAATGAACGGTCGAGTCAAGTTTGATACGAGGTAAGGGAACATCTTAACCCAATTTCCGTTCTTTGGGTTAATCTCCTACTTTCAAATAATGTCATGATATTATTATGTAATATCTTGTATTTTTACTTTATTTATGTGTACTTATAGTGGATACACATAATAGTTCTATTTTATTTTAAAAATTATCTTTGTAAGGGACTTCGTCTCAATCTCCTTTAATTGAGGCATATTTTGGTTTAATACAGGACATTCTTTTATACGGTGTATAAACCCCTTTGACTTTTACTTTATTTCAAAAGGAATCTTTTTATATGAAGAGTTTTTACTAAACAACAAAAGGAATGTTTTTTCTTACGTATGCGGCGACAACGACTTCTCCACCACCATGACTATTATTTGAGTTTCAGCTTCCTCTAAAAGCCATAACATTTTTTAAATGAAAAATAAACACCAAGTTTTAATTTTCTCTTATTTTGGTATTGAAGATGGTGTGTATCAAATCATGATTAGGAGTTTTAATATATGAAAACCCAGTGAAAATGTGTAAGTATTTAATGCAAGCTTAAAAATGTTTTCAGAAAACCCGACTCTCGAGTGTGGTAGACAAGAAGGGATTGGGTGTGGACCCATCATGACCTGTAATTAGTGGAGCAGTCTCAGAATTAGTTATTTTGTTTTACGAAGCTTGCATAATGTTTTCAGAAAAACACTAGAGTATATTTGAGCAATTTTAAATGAAAGTATCTTCTAAAAATTGAATTGGTATTTTGATGCCACAATAAATTTCTAACGGTATTTTACAAAATTTTATTCTGAAATGTTTATATACCATTTTTCATATGAGAAATGCATTGGACTTAATAAGTGATGGGTGGAGCATGCTATAGCTCCTCGATGCATCGGTAGGTCTCATGAGACAAACTAGTGTCTTGGCACGAGTCCTTGACAAAATATTATTTGTAGTCTTAGCACGAGGCCTTCGCTACGTGGTTATGATAGTCTAGAATTATACATTCCATCATTATGAAAGTGATTATTGATATTGCATGTTATTATTCGACTAGTATAATGTCTATGTGAAAAAGAAAATTGAATTATTTCATTTTATTTTTTCCATATTATGTTGAAGTTCAAGTTTAAAAGGCTTTTTTTAGTTATAGAATGCCTTAAATGTTAATGTTTATTTATGAATGATTCTTCTATATTGTTATCCTTACTAAGCATCTGAGCTGACCCCTTCCAATGTTTTAATTTTTCCAGGATGTGATGAAGTATATTATGAATGACTTGCAGGGATAGTATGAGGGGATATGAAGACAAGATGTTGTTGTAGTTTTGTTCTACTTAATGATGTAATGTAAGACTTATGAATGTATCTAGTGTTTCCAAGGCTACAAAACTAATAGGCCTTTCAATACTTGATCTTTTGTTATCATGACAATGTTACGTAATAATGCACTGACTCTAGGTAACTGGGGTCGGGGCGTTACACAGTAATTACCTAATTAATGAAGTATTAAAATAATTAATAATATAAATACCCAAAAAATGTAATTTGTGACTTTTTATCAAGTACACTAATTTTATAGGTTAATATGACATGTTAGTATTGATTTACTTATGTTTGATCGAAGTAATCATGCTGTTATGATTTTTCACAAAAATCAAATTCTAAATAGTGTCAAAATTGACATAAAAGTGTTTCTAAAACAAATATTATATTATTAATTGATATTATAATCCTAAAAATCTATATTTTAACCAATAGACTTATATAATGATAGGTGTATCATTAATGGATCACTTTGAGGTCGCTTGGATGTATATTGTATGTTTATTAACAATATAATATAAAAATACAAAGTGACATGGTAAATATCAAACTAATTAACTAAAAGTTAAAACTAAATGATATGGTTAATATAGAGACCCAAACCTATCAAAAACCTATTTTTTGACTGGTTTGGGACCCATACCCACCTTAAAAATTAAATAATCCACGTAGGAGAATTTAGAAACCGAATATGAATTTATTACAAAATAAAATTTCGAGCATTTCCAAAGGTGCCTCTCACCCCTCTTATAAAAGGGAACTCCACCTTCTCTCAATTCGACACCTTAAAAGCCTTTTGGCTGGGCCAAAATCTGCCCAAATGTCCTCCCAACTTCGTTCAATAAAATCTATAGTCCTTAGTTTGATTAGAAAGCCTACCTAAGGATCCCTTTTGATCAAATAAAAAGGAAGAACCCGAAGAAGAGGTAATGATTTCACCACCCTCTTTCAAGTTCCTTTCTTATTCAACATCTTCTTTCCTTGTTATTTCCATTATAAAATAAAAACTCCAGTATATTATATATACAGTGATGTTATTATAAATATGGGACAACCAAATACATTATTATATCCATCCCTTGAATGATATGTCACCATACATGCGTATGTATGACCTACTGTCTCCACGTCGTGGTGTAATTGTTATTCAATATATTATTATTTAGATGGGTATAATAATGATGTATAATTCATTTAAATAATAAATATAACTTGATAATGATTCTGTATATATGATATAAAATCCAATTATATATTATTTTAATATAAAAATAATGATATTATCGCTCGTGTGTACGTACGGACTACCATCTCCACGAACGCGATGAGATTCATTACCCATCGTATCCATTAAAGTCTACTTCTTATTTGATGATTAAAAATAATGTTTGAGGACTTTATATCATTCTGGATATGAATAATATACAACATATCCACAACAAACATGTATTATGTAAAAAAACATAAAAAAGAAAATGAGTAAGTTAACACCCGAAACGACGATAATACAATGATATTATTAACAAAGGAGTGTTAAAAGATCATATATGATATCATATTAATGTATATGATTCTTTTATAACATAATAAAAATTATTTCACCATTATACAAGAGGTTAACCTACCCTCAACCAAGGAAAAGTACAAGGTAAGGGTTTATTTCACAATGTCTTCTATATCCGAGTTTGTTTATACGTAATTATCTACTGGGACCTCTTTATCATCCACATCCATGTTTCTTAAACATGTATTTCAAAACATTCTTACTATTTTAAATAATATGGGTTAAAGAAATTTATACCCTTGTTAGACTTTTTATAAGAATTTTATGAAGAAATCTTTATGTCATTTTCCAAACAAGGTCCTTTTTAACATTTTTCACATAAATAAGGTAAGAATGTTCTTTTTAAAATTATACGGCGTGTGCGGAAATTTTCTGCCGTTATAAAATCGTTGAAACTTCCCTTATAAGCTTTTAAAAATATTTTCAAATTAAATGTTTTATTTTATAATTATGTGACTTTTTAATGATTTCAAAAAAGAGATATTTCTCTCAAATAGTTTTAATTTCATCTATATCAATATCCTTTGATGGATTTGAAGCTTATTTGAAGTTGATATATTATGATACAAAACTTTCATATTGTATTGATGTTTTGTGATATGTTTGACTGTGGATGTGTTATTTTTATACCATTCATGGTTTCTGGAAAAATTATTTACATTTCGTATGATAGTTTTAATACGAATGTTTATGTTATGTTTAAACTTGTTCATATAAGGAATGCATTGGACATAATAAGTGACGGGGGGTGCCCGCTATAGCTCGTCGATTCATCGGTAGGTCTAATGAGACTAACTAGTGTCTTGTCACAAGGCCTTGACAAAATCTTATTTGTATTCTTGGCACAAGGCCTTGAATGTGTGGTTATGATAGTATTGAATTATTCATTCCATCATTATGAAAGTGGTTATTGATATAGCATGTGATTATTCGACTAGTAGAATATCAATTTTAATATGTAAATGACATTATTTCATTTTATTTCTACCATATTATGTGGAATTTCATGTTTGAAAGGATTTTGTTTTAGTTATACAATGCCTAAAATTTTTATGCTTCTTTATGAATGTTCCTCTATATTGTTATCCTTACAGAGCATCTGAGCTCACCCCTTTCAATGTTTTATTTTTCGCTGGATGTGAAGAATTAATTTATGAATGGCATGAAGGGATAGTTTTAGGGGATATGGAGACAAGATGTTGTTGTAGTTTTTTTTTACTTTATGATGTAATGCAAGACATATGAATATATCTAGTGTTTCCATGACTACTAAACAAATCGGTCTTTCGAGACATGATATTTTGTGATCATACCAATGTTATGTAATAATGCCCTGACTCGGGGTAACTGGGGTCGGGGTGTTACTGTTGGTATCAGAGGAAGTTTAGTACAATCCATGGAAGATAGATTTACATAAACTCTGATTTAAGCATATAGCCCTAAGATATACATTGAGGATGAGTATTGAATAACTTCCTAGAATTTTGGTATTGTAGATATTTTTTGAGTTTTCTGAGAAATGCATCCATATCAAGAAACGAGCAGGTAGAGGCTGCTCTGGCACAAATGTACCTAGGGGTAAAACCCGAGAACACCGCTTTGAGCTAGACTCGAATGGGAACTGGTGCACGACAACGTGGCTTGCTGCACTCTTAGTTACGATCATCCTAGGGGATATGCATAGGATAATTCTGATTTTCATTACAAACCATTATGAATGGTTTATGAGTATATACTTCCTCAAAGAAAGAATTTTTATGATTATGGATTATATCCATAAATAGTTCAATTTATGTTCAGTGTTTTACCAGTATGGAATTATGTATTTTGATTCATAAACTGATCTTGTTTATGCCATTGTTTAAAAATGGAACCTTGTGGAATAAATGGAAACCGTATCAATGCATGTACTCTATGTATGGATTGCCCACCTGCTCAAGATAATTATTGTGGAGCTGGTTATGCAACTGATGCTGATCATCTTATCACCATACTAGGACAAATCACTCAGGTTATGAATAATAACCTTACCCGTATGGAGCACCCTGATCCATAGTGTGGAGGATCAATGATAGATCACTTGATGAGGCAACAACCACCAACATTCAATGGGAGTACAAATCCATTAGTAGCTGAGCAATGGATAAGTTCCCTAGAGAAAATATGGCTATGGGGAGTAGTGAAAGGGAAAAAGTTATCATAGCAGTTTACCGCCACACTCGAGATGTTGATAAATGGTGGTTATTCATTAAAAACATGAAGGAATATGATGAAGTATCAAATATGGAATGGAGGGAGTTCAAAGATCTATTTTTAGAGAAATACTTCCCTCGTGACCATCAAGTAGATATGGAATGGAAGTTTCTGAGTCTAAGACAAAAGGAGGATAAGAATGTCACAAAGTATGAGCCTAACTTTACAAGGTTAGAAAGATATGCTGGAGATTATATACATAACCCAATAAGTAATATCGATAATTTCATTGATGGTTTGAACCATTTATCCATAAAGAATTAGTCTCACAATCCTTTTCATCGTACGAAGACATTATCTCATGTGTTATCATGATATAAAAGAAATTCTCTATGTCATATGACATTAAATCAAAGCGAGAGAAGGAGAGATATGCTGATCAATCTAGGAATGGAAATAAGGGGAATACAGGGAAAGTTGAATATCCATCCTATAGTAAAATTGGGAAGAAACACCCTGGTACTTGCTTGAATGGAATGGGAGTCTGTTACAAGTATGGTGAAAAGGCCACCAAGCTCATGATTGCAAGGGGAAGAATGAAGCTACCGATGTTCAATGCTGTAACTACAGGGATATGGGACATTATGAAAATTAATGTCCTAAGCATACAAGGAACATACATCAAAAAAGTCCCAGGGATCATGTCCAAGTTTATTATATCAGTACTACAGAGGTACAAGCTCTGAAAGACGTGGTGGTAGGTAATTAAATGGTTTCCTCATGTTTAGAAAATGCTTTATTTGATTCTGGATCATCACATTGTTTCATATCTTCCCAGTTTACTAAGAAAGTTAGATATTTCCAATTTGATTTAACAAGGGAGTTGTCAGTTAAAAATCTTAAGAAAAGTATCATTGCAACAATATTTTGTGATTCAGTCCCCATTAGAGCACATAATTTTTTTATGCGCTGATATCATCATCTTACACATGATTGAGTTTGATATAATACTTTGTATGGATTGGATTTCGAAAAATGGTGCAAAAATTTATTGTAAGAATAAGGATGTTACTATTTTTGATGATGATGATAAAGAACACCTTATCTTTAGAGTGGAATCATCACCACCTAATTCTAACCAAGATCCACCCCCAATAGCTCAACTAAATTCAATTATTAGGGAGGAATATAATATAATAATTGTGGGTGATGAAAGGAATGTCAAAATAGACGATGTGCCTATTGTGGAAGAATATGTAGATGTGTTTCCGGAAGATTTACCTGGACATCCTCCAAAACAAGAAGTTGAGTTTTCCATTGGTTTAATTTCTGGATAAAGGCCTATATCAAAGACCCTTTATAGAATGGCCAATGTGTAATTAGTCATACTAAATAAACAACTATGGGAATTGAGTGATAAGGTATTTATTCGACCTAGTGTTTCTCCATGGTGATCCCCTGTTATTTTTGTTAAAAAGAAAGATGGATCTATGAGGTTATGTATCGACTACATGGAAATCAATGCTATAACAATAAAGAACAAGTATCCCCTACCCTACCTTGATGATTTATTTTACCAAATGCATGGAGATAAATACTTTTCAAAAATTGACCATCGATCTGGATACCATCAGTTGTGTGTGAAGAAGGAAGACATTCCGATGACGGAATTTCAAACCATGTACAAGCATTAAGAGTTTACAGTAATTCCTTTTGGGCTGACTAATGCACCCTCTGTATTCATGGATCTAATGAATAGTGTTTTCATGGAATATATCGATTATTTTGTGGTGGTATTTATTGATGATATCTTGGTATAATCCAAAAGCTATGAAGATCATGAAAATCACTTGCGCATTATCCTGAAGACTCTTTGAAGACATGATTTATATGGGAAGTTTAGCAAGTTTGCATTCTAGCATCTGGAGATCTCATTTCATTGCCATATTGTCTCTAAGGATGGAATATCTATTGATCCTTCTGAGACCAAGGCCATCCAAAAATATCCAGCCCCGACGAGTATAACTGAGGTACACAACTTAATTGGTTTAGCAGGTTATTATCAGTGTTTCGTCCAGAATTTTGCCTGATTGGATAACCCATGAATGAAGCTCAACTGTAAAGGGGTTATATTTGATTGGAAAAAAGGTTATGAAGAATGTTTTTAAGAATTTAAGATAATATTAGTCAATGATGATATGTTGACTCTACTATCGGGGAATGATGGGTTCGTTATTTCTAGTGATGCGTCAATGAAAGGATTTGGTTGTGTCGTTATGAAAAATGATAGGTTTATTGCCTATTCATTACTACAGCTAAAAAACCATGAGAAAAACTATCCTACTCATGATCTGGAGATAGCTGCTGTAATGTTTTCTTTGAATATATGGCGACATTATGACTATGGTAAAAAATGTGAGAAATATAACGATCACAAGAGTTTAATGTACATTTTATCACATAGAGAACTCAACATGAGGAAAAGGTGATGTCTTGAACTAATCATGGATTATGATTGCACGATACCCTACCACCCAGGGAAGGAAAATAAGGTTGTAGATTCTTTGAGCAGAAGGGATCACATAGTTTTGAACAAGATGAGAGTTGAAAGGGATCCTATTTTCATGGATTTAGTAAAGATGGATATGGGAATCACCATGGAAGGTGAAACATCAATGCGTTTTCAAATGGTTTCCAAACCATCTTTACTAGAAAAGACAAACTGTTCTCAAAGCAATTATGAAGAGTTTAAAAAAAAGATTAAACCTGTGAATGATGGGAGATTGAGTGACTTTCTGTATCAAGATGGAATTTTTAAATTTGAGAAGAGACTTTGTGTTCTCAATATACCTGATCTAAAAAGGGAATTTTTGGAAGATTCTCATAGTTCCAATTTCTTTATATACCATGGGAGCACGAAAATGTATAGAGATTTGAAGGAACATTTTTGGTGGGGCAACATGAAGAGGGAGATTTCTGATTTTGTTTCAATAAGTATGGTTTTTCAACATGTGAAAGTTGGAAGGCAATAGCCTGGAGGAGTCATGCAACATGTTTCCATGCCTGAGTGGAAATGGGATAATATCACGATGGAATTTATCTTGGGACTACCAAAAACTCCTAGAAGGAACGATGCAATATGGGTCATTGTTGATCGTCTTACCAATTCAGCACACATTCTTGCTATAACGGAAGATTTACCACTTGAACGTCTAGAAAGGCTATATATTAATGAAGTCGTGAGACTTCATGGTGTACCCCTATGGATTGTTTCTGATCTTGATCCCTGTTTTACTTCATGATTCTGGAAAAGTCTTCAGAAAGCCCTGGATACTAATCTTTGTTTGAGCACTGCCTACCACCCTCAAATAGATGGACAATCAGAATGGACAATTCAAACCTTATAAGACATGTTGAGATCATGCTCACATGACTTTCAGGGTATGTGGGATCAATATTTACCTCTGGTGGAATTTTCCTATAACAATAGCTTCAATTCAAGTATTCAGATGGCACCATATGAAGCGTTATATGGAATGAGATTTCGCACAGTAACTTGTTGGGATGATGCTGGTGAAAGAAAACTTGTAGGTCCAGAACTCGTGGAGGAAACGATGGAAAAGGTGGAGGTAATCCAAAAACACATCAAAGCAGCTCAAAGTAGGAAGAAGAGCTATGCCGATAACAGAAGGAAGGATTTGGAATTTTAGGTAAGAGATCATGTTTTTTAAAGGTATCTCCATGGAAGGGAGTTATCCATTTTGGAATGAAGGGAAAATTGAGTCCCAGGTACATCCGAGCTTTCGAAATTCGAGAACTAATTGAGGCTGTAGCTTACCGTGTGGCAATGCTGCCAAGTCTGTCCAAATTTCATGACCTGTTCCATGTATCACTGTTGAAAAAATACATGCCTGAACCAATGCATGTACTCACTTACGACGAATTAGAACTGTAACCTGATCTCTCTTATTTTGAAGAGCCCATCAGGATTCTCGATACAAGAGAGAAAGTGAGGATAATTTGGACGTCTCGTCTGGTAAATGTTCTATAGAGAAACCATAAGATGGAAGAGGCAATGTGGGAACCCAAGGAACTTATGAAGAAGAACCAACCGAGTCTTTTCATACAGTTTTATTCTAGAAATTTTTAGGAAGAAATTATTTTAAGGAGAGGAGAATGTAACACCTCAAGCTTCCACGGTATGCTTTTCTTTGAATAATATAGTAGCGTGTGTTGTACGCAACTTCGAGTTCTAACACACACCACAACCAATCAAACTAACCATTATGAATAGTAATACCCTATTTTTGAAATTTTATAAATTTTACACTTCAAAATGGACTTCATATTTGGATTCAGAATATCGAAATTACCCTAGGGTGAATTTTTGGTATTTCTCTGAAAACATTCAATTTTTGATGAATAGTGAAAATTACAGAGTTATAGTTTAAAAATGAATTTTTATTTAAATAATTATTTATTTTATTTAAATTTAATTAAGGTCAAATTAGATTCATAATACCTATATAAGTTCAATGTAATTCATTGGAGTTAGTTTAGAGTAAATTTATATATATAAAAATTTTATTGAACATTTCACTGTCTTTTACCCACCTCCTAGGAGAATTTGGAAATTCACATTAAACATAATATTACAACTTCTGTGAGTGGAATTTGGAAAATCTGAGAGACACTGTTAATATCAAGGATTAAAATGTGGTTTAATAAGATAAAAATAATTTTTGGTGAATAGTAACGTTTTACTTTTGTTTACCACGGTTAAATGTAAATAAGGTAATTAAGGGTAAAATGATATTAATAATACTCTAACATGTAACGTCCCGGACCTGGGTGCCACACAATGGGTGCCCCGAGCTCGGTTTGCCACATGACCACAGGAGAATTTTCCCAAACGCTAGAGGTTGCCGACTAGCAGCGAGGGCCCAGGTCTGATAGTGGGGAAACTATGCCCTCATTTGTCAAAGTGTAGCGCAACAGAATTTAAATAAGTCCTACAACAACAGTGGAAGCAGTAAACAAACAAAACTGAAAAAAAACTACATCAGTGGATATAACCAACATTATTGAAGTGATGATGCTACATGTTTCATGTTCTAAGAATACAGCCAGAACATGTTATACATTACTAAAGTACAACAAAATACAGAGTACAACAAAACAAGAAAAACAGCTTGCAGCGGCATCATGAGCCTAGGCTCGGTCCCATGCCCTCCTACTACTCAGCAACAGTCAAGTACTATTATAGGGACTCTTTCCCCTATCTACACCTGGAGAAAAGTAATCTGTTTGGGCTGAAAAGCATGACCCAAACAGGGTGTGAGAAATATATCTCAGTAGGCACCCACCAAAGGCACGTGCCCAACTGCGTGTACGAATGCAACAATAGTGTGCAATAGTAAAATGAAATAAGGTAAGCAGTACTAAAAATTAACTAACATAACAATTAAATTTCCATTTTATTATTCATTTAATTCATTATATACTAGAAATCACCACAGTGCATTTCTAAACAAAACAGTCCACGTCCTCAGACAAGAAAAATCTTACCCTCGGGTAAGAAGAATCCAACCCGCAGGTATTACCCTCAGGCCGAAATAGAAATTTCCCTTAGGCGTAGGAAGTTTCACCCTCAGGAATAGAAGTCAAGCCCTCAAGCACGAAAGTTTTCCCTCAGGCGAAATTCTACAGCCCTCCAGCTAAATAGTGCAGTGCCCTCAAGCTAATCACAACAACGCCCTCAGGCCAAATAAAACAACGCCCTTTGGATAAACAAGTAACCAGGCCATTACCAATAGGTAAACAAGTAGTAACAAGAAATTCATCTCAAGGAAATTCTACAATTACAACTTTAAAGGCATACCCTCGGGTATCCTGTCCAAACAACTAAACAGTGAAACACACCCCCGGGGTGGTTCCGGATCCAAACAATGATCCCAACCAGCATTTTATTATCACAATTTATTCACCTATGCAATTATAGGGATTAAATATAGAAACAACCTCAGCCAAATGACACCCCAACATGCGTTCGTGGCATAAAAGCACACAAAAATGCACGACAGTTGGAAAATAAACACAAAACCACCTACCTTATTCGCCAACGAACGTTATACCCGAACGCCGACTCCAGAAACGCCCAATAACAGTGTATATATGATGAAGAAAAAAACCCATTCATATGTAAATAAATTACGTTAGGAGAAGAATTGGTAATAACGGTACTAAGAGAGGAGAGGGCTTACCCGTGCGGTTCTAATGAGATCGTCCAAAGCCGAATCAGATTCCAGACGAACTCCCGGTGGATCTTCAAAGGTACGGCCTCCTCCGTTGGCTCCAAAATGGCTCAAACGCCTCCTCTAAAAAATGAGGATGCTACTGCCTGTTTTAAGCTGAAAAAAAGTACACGGCGTGTACTTCTGTGTACATGGCGTGTACTTCTTTCATTTAACTGTTCATTTGGCGGCACCGCCACACTGTTCACCTGTCGACCTGAGTACATGGCATTTACCCTTGAGTACACGGCGTGTACTGTCGCCCAGTTGGCGGTGACTCCACCGCCTTACTGTTTAATCCTGCCGACCGACTACACAGCGTGTAGTCGGTTCCTACACCTCTCATCACTGACAAGGCTACATACCCCATGAACTCATCCCAACATGTCCAAAAGTACAAGGAGTGTGGACAAAGTACACGGTGTGTAGTTTCGAAATTTATCATTTTTCCCCATTTTCCATATTTTCGAAAAAACACTTAAGGAAAAGGAAAAAGAAGTAGCACGTACCTCAAAAAATAAGAACTGGGTTCATACAAACATCTCCCCTTATAACAATTCATCCCCGAATTTCCCATCCAAGGGTGGCGAAGATAATATTCAGAACAGCTCTGGCCACTGATCACATACGTCAGCCTCCCTCTCCCAGGTCTCATCCTACACATGGTCATGCTTCCATAGCACCCATATAAGAGGAACTGACCGGCCTCGGAGAACCTTCATGCTCCTGTCAACGATACGGATCAGATGCTCCTCAAAGGACCCATCAGACTGAATCTCAACCTCCTATAGATGAAAGGTGTGAGACGGGTCTGAATGATAGCGACCCAACTAAGACACATGGAAGATGGCGTGCATGTCTCGGTACCACTGCGGTAACTACAAAAGATAGGAAACCAGACCGAATCTCTCCAGAATCTCGAATGGCCCCACATACATAGGTGAAATTTTACCATGTCTCCTGATCCGCTTGTGTCCCAGCCTCGGCGAAACATGTAGAAAAACCTGATCCCCGGCCATGAACTCCAAAGGTCGTATGCGGCGGTCAGAGTAAGACTTCTGACGAGACTACGTGGTAGCCATCAACATCCGAATCAACTGGACCTGCTCAGATGTCTCCTACACGAGCTGTGGCCCAAGTAATGCTACCTCACCTGCCTCTATCCAGCACAAAGGTTATCGTCATGGCCTACCATATAAAGCCTCGTATGGTTCCATCTCAATAGTTGCCTGAAATCTATTTTTATAGTCAAAATCGACTAAGGGTATATGCTTCTCCCAAGAGCCCCCAAAGTCTAGGAAGCATGCGCGCAGCATGTCCTCTACCACCTATATCGTCCGCTCTGACTGGCCATCAGTCTGAGGGTGGTATGCAGTGCTCAGAAGCACTTGTTTACCATGCACCCTCTAAAAACTCTTCCAGACATGAGATGTAAAGCGGGTGTCACTATCTGAAATGATAGAACGAGGGACCCCATGAAGACATATGATCTCTAGGATATACTGCATTCTGAGATCGTCCACACCGAAGGTCTCCTTGATCGGCAAGAAGTGAGCTACCTTCGTGAGTCTATCCACGGCAACCCACACGGCATCATATCCTCAAGGTGACCTCGGCAAATCCATCACGAAATCCATCGCGACATCATCCCATTTCCACTATGGAATGGGAAACTGTTGTAACAGCCTAGCTGGCCTCTAGTGATCTACCTTCACCTGCTGACAGGTGGAACACCTTGTAAATAAACCATTTATCTCTCTCTTCATACACGACCACCAGTACTAACGTCTCAAGTCTCGGTACATCATGGTAACCCTGGGATGAACTTCTCAAGATGAAGCATGAAACTCCCACATTAGCTCCTCACGTATATCCCCTGGAACCCATACACATCCATGGAAACGCCAAACCTCATCATCGCCCATCGTCCAACCGGGAGGAGGGTCCTCACTTGCAACCGACTCCCGTAGAACTAGGCCTTCTGAATCTGATAGTTATCTCATCCTCACTCTGTACAGGAGGGTAGACGTCGCACCTAAAGTGGAAAGATATTTCTGCCCCTGACTGTCATGCACCTCTAGATGCATCTCAGAGAACAAATCCATGAGCTCCCACTAACCACTGGCCTCCTGTACCGCCTGTATCTGAGTTTTCCTGCTCAATGCATCAGCTACTGCACTACCTTTACCAGGTGTATAGGAAAGCTCAAAATCGAAGGACTGTAGGTACTCAACCCAACTTATATGCCTCAGATTCATGTCACTCTGAGTAAAGATATACTTGACGCTTTTGTGGTCGGTGAAAACCACAAAATTCTCTCCCAACAGATATTGTCTGCAACAGCACAACACATGAACAACTGCATCCAGCTCGAGGTCATGTTTCGGGTAATTATCTCATGTGGCCTCAACTGCCGAGACTCGTACGCAACAACTCGGTCGCCCTGCATCAAAACTGCTCCCAACCCAATCCCTGATGCATCACATTAAACTGTATAGCTCTTCCCATACTCTGGGAGTATCAGGATCGGTGATGATGTCAACCTTCCCTTCAGGTCCTGAAAAGCTGTCTCGCAAGCTTCTGACCAAACGAACTTCACACCCTTCTTAGTCAGATCTGTCAACAGTGATGCTATGCAGGAGAAGTCCTGTATGAAGCGTCTGTAGTAACCATACATCCCTAAGAAACTATGTATCTCAAACACGTTCTTAGGATCCTCCCAGAAAACTGCTGCTCTTACCTTCTCTGGGTCTACTGCAACTCCTGCCTCTGAATTGATATGACCTAGAAAGTGAATCTGGTCCATCCAAAAGTGGTACTTCGAGAGCGTAGAATATAGATGATGCTCTCTCAGTGTACTCAATAAAATCTCATGAAGGGTGGAATGGTCATGTAGACGGTTAGGGTACACCAATATGTCGTCCACGAATACTACCACAAAAGAATCAATGTACAGATGGAACACATGATTCATCAGAGCCATGAAAACTGCTGGCGAATTCATGAGTCCGAACGGCATAACCGTATACTCATATAAACCATACATACTACTGAAAGTTGTGAGAGGTATATCAGATGGTCTCACGCGCAGCTGATGATATCCGGATCTCATGTCAATCTTCGACAACACTCCTTCTCCACGAAGATGATCAAACAGATCATCTATCCTCGGCAAGGGATATCGGTTCTTAACCGCCAACTGGTTCAGCTTCCGATAATCCACGCAAAGTCTGAGGGTACCATCCGCCTTCTTCGCAAAAAGGACTAGAGAACCCCAAGGGGAAGTACTAGGTCGAATAAATCCATTTGCCTATAACTCCTCTAACTGCCTCTTGATCTCCTGCAACTCAGGCGTGGCCATCCTATAAGGAGAAATGGACACTGGTGCTGCTCCTGGAATAAGCTCGATAGAGAAATACACCTCACGCACCATAGGTTGACCTGAAAAGTCATTCGGGAAGACATTCTTGAAACAATCAACCACTGGTGGGAAATTCTTCTGACAAGTCCCCTGATCTTCCAGATATGAGCGTGCTCTCTGGGCTGTGACTCCACCTCACCCATGATGCTCTGGTCTAGCTCGACTCACCTGACCATCCCCCTCTCCCTTGAATAGAAACTCCCTGCCCTCTAGTGACGTGAAGCGCACCCTCCGATAGTAGCAGTCTATAAAGGCTCTGAAGGGAACCAACCTGTCCATCCCGAGAATGACGTCATAGCTCATCATCTCCAAGACATAAGGGTCCCAAAGGAAGTGACACCCACCAACATCAAGGGGGAACTCATTGAACTAATTCACACAGACCGTTCTAGTCCCCAACTTAGTGTCTAGCATCATGATATCAGAAGAAGAAGAAACACTGAGCCCAAGGCTCTCCACAACGGGTACATATATGAAACTATGTGTAACACCTGTATCGAAAAGTACTGAAGACAAGATAGAAGATACTATAATAGTACCTCTGACTGTAGAAGGTCCAAGATCCTGCTCCTGTTGGATCTGTTGCACTGCATTTTCCTGCCCAGTGATGCGTCCCTGCGACACACCTTGGCTACGCTGAGCTGTCCCGCACTGCTGCCTCTGCGACCCTGGCGTCTGGCTACCACAACCACGACCACCATCTCTTCCTGCATGCCCTGAAGTATTCCAGTTCCTTGACTGGTAGGAATCCACTGGTCCTGCTCCCGCACGTGGAGTCTGCACAGAACCCCTCTCACTAGCCACTGGTAGCACCGCCCTGCAAAGGCGCTGCAGATGACCCATCTTGCCACAAGCTTGGCACTCCACTGGGTGTCATGGAAACTACGACCTCTTGTGCCCCTCTCTTCCACACTGGTAGCACCTGATCGGGCCACCTGAAGAAGCTGCCTAGTTAGTACTTCCACCATAAGAGAAGTCCATATGTCTCTTCCTCTTTCCAGCAGAAATAGTACCAGTAACGGGTGCTGAACCACCGTGGCCCACACCACTTGATTCCCGGAGGTTCCTCTCTGTAATCATCACCTGATTCACAATCACGTGAATAGTAGGAATCCTGAAAACATTCACTAATTCTCGGATGTCATACCAAAGACCATCCTCAAAACATCTGACTCTCAACATCTCATCACCCACCAGCACGGGTGCAAAACACTGAAGCTCCGTAAAACGAGTTGAATAGTTCATCACCGACATAGCGCCCTGGTGCATATTCATGAACTCTCGAGCTCTATCTACCCTCAGCGTCTCAGGAAAGGATAAGTCATAGAATACTGCCTGGAAATCTTCCCATGCCATGTCCATGTGATGCTATGACTGGGTGGTAACATCCCACCACCTCTTGGCGGAATCACACAGCATGTAAGTTGCGAGTTTGACCCTCCGCCCTGGAGGCGTCTCCAGATGCTCAAAAATAGTCTGCATCGATCCTAGCCAAGAATCCGCAGCCTGTGGTCCTCCATCCCCTGAAAACGTAGGTGGATGCTACTGCTGAGAGATATGAGTCAGCTCAACCATAGATGTAGCAGCCTGTGGTGCTCCCTGAATGGTCTTCATGAACCGCATAAAGCCTTCACGGAATTGCGCCTCCGCGCCTGTGTCTGGTATAGCAGCTGGCGCTGCATCTGGCTTTGCTGGTGGATCTACTGGTAGCCCATGGCCCACCATCTCCAGAGTATAATCGTCGCCTCTCTCCTGTCGAACAACTCGAGGTCATCTAGGCGGCATGACACTACAAGGTCAAAAGCACGCCTCAGATTCAAGACTATTATGATCGAAAAGCAAAGGAACCACAAAGGAAACAAGAGGAAGAAGGAATTAAAAATTGTAAAAACAAGACTACAAGGTGTGTACAATGACTACACAATATGTACTTGACTTCCCTTCCCCTGCCTGGGTCCTTCTACACGGCTAAGCCACACATCTTCCGTTGAACAAAACTACACGGCATGTATAATATCTACATGGCATGTATGGTGTTATTTTCCAAATGCCTGTGTCGTCTGTGACATGGCCGACTACGTGGCTTGACACTACACGGCGTGTTACACCCGCACACTGCATGTAGACCACCCCATTTCCCAGCCACATTGCTAACTCCACACGGTCTGTCCTCGTACCAGACTACACGGCGTGTCCCACAGTTACACGGTGTGTTCTGGGAGAGGTGACACCGGCCCGTGTTGTTAGTTACACGGCCGAGTCCCCAGGTCACACAACACTGCGTGTCTTTAATTGTCATGGAATGGTCTGTACAGGAGTTCACCGACCCGTGTTGTTAGTTACACGGCCGGACTACGGGTCAAATTACACGGCGTGTCCATTCGGTACACGACGTGTTTTACCCAATCCTTTCCCTACCCCGTGTCACTGCCCACACAGTTTGTGTCACAGGATGAGACTACACGGCGTGTACTCAGGGTACACGACGTGTACTCAAAAAGTTAATTTTTCTTTCCGAATAGAAGAACATACAGGGCATGTATAAAAATACTACACGGCGTGTATACTGGATTTCCAGATAGTATGCCTCAGAAACATTCCAGGAACCCAGAAAATACCGAAAAACAACACCTAAGTGTCAAATTCTGACCCGTGGGGGACCATACTCCCCATGAATCAATGTTTGACATATTATGTGTGTTATAACCAATAAACAGTCAATTATCCACCATGTTCTTGTAAATGAGGGCCCATACTCCCCAAAAACCAAAGTTTGGCGTCCATTCTATAAACAATCATAAACAAAAACATGCCATTAAACAAGGCAGGTATTTATCAAGCAGCTATCCCAATAGCATGCTTTTCTAGCACAACAACTATCACAACAACATGTGAATTCCTAATGCACCTACATGGCATGGAAACTATGCATGACATGTGATATCTATCATGTGCTTATATGATGCATGAGACGGGATACCCTCATCTCATCAGGTTGCAACTAAATAGAACCCATAGATAAAATATAAACTGGACAATCTCAAAGTGCGTCACCCAACGGTGAAAACATATCAACTGTAAAATTTTCAAAATTAGTAAAATTGAAATACGAGGTAGACTGGCTTTTCCCTGTACATGGGTTAGCTACGCCCGGGCATAGCTTATTACCAACTACCGTTCGTTCTATCCTTGACTATGGTTCCAAATAATATGTCAATGAAAAGAACTCCTATGATACCACTTTGTAATGTCCCGGACCTGGGTGCCATGCAACGGGTGCCCCGAGTCCGGTTCGCCACGTGACCTCAATCGCATTTCCCCAAACGCCAGAGGCTGCCGGCTAGCAGCGAGTTCCCAGGTCTGATAGTGGGGAAACTATGCCCTCATTTGTCAAAGTGTAGCGCATCGGAATTTAAATAAATCATAAAACGACAGCGGAAGCAGAAAACATACACAACTGAAATAAACTACAGCAGTGGATATAAACTATAGTATAAAAGTGATGATGCTAAATGTTTCATGTTCTAAGAAAACAACCAGAACATGTTTTACATTAATATAGTACAAAAAAATACATTGTACAACAAAAGAAGAAAAACAGCTGGCAGCGGAATCGCAAGCCTAGGCTCGGTCCCATGCCCTCCTACACCTCAGCAACAGTCAAGTACCTGTATAGGGACTCCTTCCCCTATCTACACCTGCAAAAACATAATCTGTTTGGGCTGAAAAGCATGACCCAAACAAGGTGTGAGAAATATATCTCAGTAGGCTCCCACCAAAGGCCTATGCCCAACTTCATGTAAGCATGAAACAATAGTATGCAATAGTAAAATGAAATAAGGTAAGCAGTACTAAAAAGTAACTAACATAACAATTAAATTGACATTTTATTATTCATTTAATTCATTATATACTAGAAATCACCACAGTGCATTTCTAAACAAAATAGTCCACGTCCTCAGACATGAAAAATCATACCCTTGGGTAAGCAGAATCCAACCTGCAGGTATTGACCTCAGGCTGAAACAGAAATTTCCCTCAGGTGTAGGAAGTTTCTCCCTCAAGCAGAGATGTCAATCCCTTCGGCACGAAAAGTTTCCCTCAGGCGAAATACTACAGCTCTCGGGCTAAATAGTGCAGTGCCCTCAGGCTAATCACAACAACCCCTCAGGCCAAATACAACAACCCCCTCAGGCCAAACAAGTAACTGGGCCATGCCCAATAGGTAAACAAGCAGTAAAAAGAAATTCCTCTCAAAGAAATTCTACAATTACTACATTAAAGGAATACCCTCAGGTATCCTGGCCAAATGGCCAAATAGTGAAACACACCCCGGGGGTGGTTCCAGATCCAAGCCACGATCCCAACCATAATTTTATTATCACAATTTAATCACCTATCCCATTCTAGGCATTAAATATATAAATTACCTCAGCCACGTGACACCCCAACATGGGTTCATGGCACAAAAACACACGAAAGTTGGAAAATAAACGCAAAGCCACCTACCTTATTCACCAATGAACGTTATACCCGAACACCGACTCCTGAAACGCCCAAGAATGACGTAGGTTTGAAAATAAAAAAAACCCATTAAAAGGCAAATAACTTAATTTAGGAGAATAATTGGTATGAATGGTACTAGGGGACGAGAGGGATTCCTCGTGCGGTTCCAATGAGATCGTCCGAAGCCAAATAGGATTTCAGATGAACTCCTAGCGGATCTTCAAAGGTCTGGACTCCTCCTTTGGGTCCAAAATGGATCAAATGCCTCATCTTCCAAATGAGGAGGCTACTTCCTGTTTTATGCCGAAAAAACAAAGTACACAGCGTGTACTTCTGAGTACACAGCCTGTACTTCTTTCATTTAACTGTTCATTTGGCAGCACCGCCACACTGTTCACCCGTCGACCTGAGTACACGGCGTGTACTATCTCCCAGCCAGTGGTGACTCCACCGCCTTACTGTTTAACCTTGCCGACTGACTACACGGCGTGTAAGGTACCACTACACGGCGTGTAGTCAGTTCCTACACCCCTCGTTGCCGACAAGGCTACACGCCTCGTGTACTCATCCCAACACGACAACAATTACACGGCGTGTGGACAAAGTACACAGTGTGTAGTTTCGAAATTTATCATTTTTCCCTATTTTCCATATTTTCTCAAAAACACTTAAGTATAAGGAAAAAGAAGAAGCCCGTACCTCAAAAAATAAGAATCGGGTTCTTATATAACACATGTCCTAATTCTATTGGACAAGTGTATCTTGACGAAAAACAACCTTAGGAATAAAATATTATCATTTAGGTCCACTTGTATTAGATTAGGACATTTATTATTATTTAATTCAAAGAAGAGTTCAAAGAGTTAAAATCAATGTTTATTAACTAAAAAAAAATTTATATAGGGTTTTACATAAGATAAATTCGATTATGAATATTAATTAAAAATATATAAATATTTCCTACATAATCATATTTTATTTATAATTTTTAGACATTAAATAATTTAATTTAATTGTGACACAATGGTGATGAAGTAATTACCTAATTAATGAAATATTAAAATAATTTATTATATAAATACCCAAATAAATGTAATTTGAGACTTTATATGAATTACACTAATTTTATAGGTTAATATGACATGTTATTATTGATTTAGTTTTGTTTTTTCTAAGTATTCATGTTGTTATGATTTTTTTCACTAAAAATCAAATACCAAATAGTTTCAAAATTAACATAAAAGTGTTTTTGAAACAAATATTATATTATTAATTGGTATTCTATTCATAAAAATCTTTGGTTCGTCCAAGAGACTTATATAATGATAAATTTATCATTAATGGACCACTTGGGGGGTCACTTGGATGTATATAGTATGTTTATTAACTATAGAATATAAAAATTCAATGTGACATGGTAAATGTCAAACTAATTAACTATGTGTTAAAACTAAAAGATAAGGTTAATATTGTGACACAAACCTATCTAAAACCTATTGGTTGAGTGGTTGTTGACCCATCCCCACTTTAAACTTTATATAATACACTTTGAACCCATTAGATTCCGAATATAAATTTATTATAAAATAATATTTCTGGAATTTCCAAAGGTGCCCCTCACCCCTATTATAAAAGGGCACTCCACCTTCTCTCAATTTCACACCTTCAAAGCCTTTTGGATCAGCCAAACTCTGCCCCAATATCCTCCCAACTTCCCTCACTACAACCTAGAGGCCTTATTTTGATCAGAAAGCCATCCTATAGAGCCCTTTTGATCAAATAATAAGGAAGAACCCGAAGAAGAGGTAATGATTTCACCACCGTCTTTCATATTCCTTTCTTCATAAACTTCATATATCCTTGTTATTTCCATTCTAAAATAATAAATCTAGTATATTATATATACTGTGACGTTATTATAAATATGGAACAACCTGATTTATTATTCCATCGATCCCTTGAATGACATGTCACCATACGTGTGTACGTATGACCTACCGTCTCCACGTCGTGGTGTAATTGTTATTCAATATATTATTATTTAGATGGGTATAATAATGATGTATAATTCATGTAAATAATAAATATAACATGATAATGACTCTTTATATATGATATACCATCTAATTATATATAATTTTAATATCAAAACAATGATATTTTCGCTCATGTGTACGTACGGACTACCGTTTCCACAAACACAATAGGATCCATTCCCCATTATATCCATTAAAGACTAATTCTTATTTGATGATTAAAAATAATTTTTAAGGACTTGATACCATTATGGATTTGAAAAATATACAACCTACCCATAACAGAAATGGCTTATGTAACATAATATATAAAAGAAAACGAGTAAGTTAACACCCGAAACGACGACAATAAAAAGATATTATTAACAAAGTGGTGTTAAAAGATCATATATGATATCATATTAATGTATATGATTATTTTAGAACATAATAACAATTATTTCACTATTATACATGAGGTTAACCTACCCTAAACCAAGGAAATGTACAAGTTAAGGGTTTATTTCACAATCTCTTCATTATCTGATGATGTTTATACGTAATTATCTACTGGGACCTCTTTATCATCCACATCCATGTTTCTTAAAAATGTATTTCAAAAAATTCATACAATTTTAAAGAATATGAGTTAAAGTTATTTATACCCTTGTTTGAAATTTTATAAGAAGTTTATAAATGAATCTTTCTGTCGTTTTCCAAACAAGGTCCTTTTTAACCTTTTTGACAGAATTAAGGTAATAATGTTCTTTTTTAACTTATACGGCGGGTGCGGCTATTTTCCTCCATTATAAAATCGTCAAAGATTCCCTTACATGCTTATAATAATATTTTCAAAGTAAATGTGTTATTTTATAATTATGTGACTTTTAAACGATTTCAAAAAAAGAGGTATTTCTCTCAAATAGTTTTGATTTCATATATGTCAACATCCTTTGATGGATTTTAAGATTATTTGAAGTTGATTTATTATGATAAAAAGCTTCCATATTGTATTGAAGGATTTGTGTTATGTTTGACTGTGGATGTGTTATTTTTATACCATTCATGGTTTATGGGGAAAGTATTTACATTTCGTATGCTAGTTTTAATATGAATGTTTATGTTATGTTTAAACCTTTTAATATGAGGAATGTATTGGACTTAATAAGTGATGGGTGGAGCACACTATAGCTCCTCGATGCATCGGTAGGTCTCAGGAGACAAACATGTGTTTTGGAACAAGGCCTTGAAAAAATCATATTTGTAGTATTGGCACAAGGCCTTAACTATGTGGTTATGATAGTCTGGCCTTATGCATTCCATCATTATGAAAGTGGTTATTGATATTTCATGTGATTATTAGACTTATATAATATCCTTGTGAATAACTAAATGGCATTATTTCATTTTATTTCTACCATATTATGCTGAAGTTCAAGTTTAAAAAGATTTTGTTTTAGTTATACATTGACTTAAATGATTATACTTATTTATGAAAGATTCTGCTATATTGTTATCCTTACTGAGAATCTGATGTCACCCCTTTAAATGTTTTATTTTTCCAAGGATGTGAAGAAGTAATTTATGAATGACATGCAGGGATAGTATGAGGGGATATGGAGACAATATGTTGTTGTAGTTTTTTACTTAATGATGTATTGTAAGACTTATGAATATATCTAGTGTTTCCAAAACTACTAAAATAATAGGTCTTTTGAGGATTGATCTTTTGTGATCATGACAATGTTATGTAATAATTCACCAACTCTGGGTAAATGGGGTCGGGGCGTTACAAGAATGCCCAGGTCGATGCATTAGCCAATGCGGTAACAACCCTAGTTGACCCAGACCGGGATGAAATAGTTATCAGCATTGCTCATCATCGAAGGTTCCTTCCATTTAATAAGACTAAGACTAAAGAAATAAATGAATTTAGTCCTTCCCCTAAACCATATGCGCCTGCCACCGGCTGGATGACCCCGATTACAAACTACCTTCAACGGGGAGAACTCCTATCAGATTGGGCTAAACGAGAGCAAATATGGGGAAGGGCAATAAACATTGTCCTATACGACATCACTGGTCAGTATGAGGTCCTCTAAAAATGAGGCCTCGACATAATCCTCCTAGGATTCATTGATGGAGAAGAAACTGCTTCCGTCATGACTGAAGTTCATGTCGGAGTATGTGGGGCACATTAGCAAGGGTCCTAGCTTTCTAATTAGGTTGGATGTCTTGGGTACTATTGGCCCACAGTGGCACGAGATTGTGACCACATTACAACAAAATTCCATTCATGCCAAATTCCTTCCATCTTCATACACCGACCCCAAAGTTACTTCATCAGGCCAAGTACTCTTGGCCTTTTTCCATCTGGGGAATGGACGTCATGGGACCATATCCCCCCACCATGGCCAAACAATTGAAATACATCCTCATAGCAACTGACTTCTATTCCAAATGGGAAGAAGTTGTACCCCTCAATGAAGTCGGGGCAATAAAAATTGTCAGCTTTGTGAAAACCAATATCATTACCAGATTTGGTGTCCCTCAAACCATACTGACGGATAACGGCACCAACTTATGCTATGCCGAATTGGAGAAACTATACTAAGAATATGGTTTCAAGGCTAACCACTCATCCCGCTACCATGCAGTGGCCAATGGATAGATAAAGGTTTTCATCAAGACCATGTCGAACATTCTCCGGAAAATAGTGGACAAAGATAAGAGGTCATGTCCTGATAAACACCTCCATGAATTGTGAGCTTATCGAACCACAATTCGCACCGCTACTCGGGATACTCCATACTCATTAGTATACAGAATAGAAGCGGTCCTACCCATTGAGATCTAATTACCATCACTCCATGCTTCCATTTCTGATCAGTTATCCAATGATGATCAATCAGAAAAATAGTTAGGTGAATTAGAATAGTTGGACGAGAAGCGGTTGCACACCTTGCACCATCTGGAGGTATATCAGAACCAAATCGTACAAGCCTTCAATGAAATAGTTTGTCTTCTGTATTTCATGGAAGTAAAATTGGTGTTGGTCCTCCGGACCCCAATGATACATGGAATGAAACACCCAAAACTAGAACCCAAATTGGAGGGACCATATGTTATACACAAGGTCTACTCCAACGGAGCATATGCCTTGATCTCCATGGATGGGAAATTCACCAGTGCTCCTAAAAATGCAATGTTCTAAAAGAAGTATTTTTCCTAGAAACTAAAAGCTTTTATCATTCGAGCTGAAGGATGTAAAACTACCAAGAACCCAACGGTCCAAACTCTATGAACCTAAACTAAGAGTATTTCTCCCTCACCCCTTGATGTTACACTACACAGATTTCAGAGAACAATGTATGGCTTGATTCTTGCCTTCACAGGATACGCAGTGACACTAAGGTTTCCCATCCTGTCCCAGCCACCCCCAAATAGTAGTTTAAAATTCCCTCTCCCCCCATGTATAGTCCAGCCCTGCATGGGGTTTATTACTCATCCTTACCGCATGATGTTAAACTAAAAAGATAAGGCTAAAAGAAAGAAAATTCCCCTTCTCCCCCATGTATGGACTAAAAATTCATGGGGTGTATTGTCTTTTAGAGAACTACGTGAGGCTAGATTTATGCCCTCACAGGATACGTAGTGACGCCATAATTCCACACTCTCGCCAAGCCATCTTAAATGAAGCAAAAAATACCCCCATCCACCATATGGACTAGAACCGCATGAGGTGTATTCCCCAAAATAACTATGTGAGGCTTTATTCCTGCCCTCGCGGGATACATAGTGATGGAAGTGTTCCACATTCTAGACCAGCCATTCAAAAATAAAAGTTGTCCCCCTCGTATACAGACCAGACCTGTACGAGGTGTATTCTTCGTCCTCACTGCATGACGTTAAACTACACAGACTTCAGAGAACTACGTACGGCTAGATTCATACACTTGCAGGATACGTAGCGAGACCAGGATCCCCTATCCTAGCCCAGCCACTCCCAAATGGAATAAAATTAAAAAATGTCCCCTTCCCTCATATACGGACCAGCCCAGCACGAGGAGCACTTCTTTCAAGGAACTACGTCTGGCTTGGTTTGTGCCCTTGTAGGATACGTAACAATGCCAGGATCCCCCATCCTGGCCAAGCCATCCCCAAACAAGATTTTAAAAAATTCCCTTTCCCCCGTATATGGACAAGACCTACACGAGGTGTATTACTCGTCCATACCACACAATGTTAAACTGCATGGAAAAGAAAGATCGAAAAATTCCCTCTTCCCTTGTGTACAGACGAGACCATAACGGGGTGTATTATCTTTCAGAGACTACGTACGGCTTGATTCCTGCCTTCACAGGATACATTGCGACGCCTAGGTTCCCTATCCTAGCCCAGCCACCCCCGAATAAAATTTAAAAATGCCCTCTCCCCCTGTGTATGGACCAGCCCTGCATAGGGTGTATTCCTCGTCCTTAGAACGCGGCGTTAAACTACACAGATAAGAACATTTAAAAATTCCTTCCCCCCCCCACCCGTGTACGGACCAGCCCTCCACGAGGTGTATTATTCGTCCTTACCACATGAAGTTAAATTGCATGGCTAATAATATTTATAAATGCCTTCTCCGCCTTGTACGGACTAAAACTGCACGGGGTGTATTGTCATTCAGAGAACTACATGAGGCTTGATTCTTTACCTCGAAGGATACGTAGTGACGCAAGAATTCCACACCTAGGCCCAGCCACCTCAACTAAAGCCAAAAATACCCCTTCCCCTGTATGGACTAGACCCGCACTTGGTGTATTCCCCAAAAGAACTACATGAGGCTTGATTCCTGCCCTCGCGGGATACATAGTGATTCCAGTGATCCCCATCTTGGCCCAGCCATTAAAAAAATGCTCTCTCCCCCAGTATATGGACCAGACCTACACGGGGTGTATTCATCATCCTCACCACATGACGTTAAACTGCATGGACTTCAGAGAACTACGTATGGCTTGATTCCTGCCCTCGCAGGATACGTAGCGATGCTGGGATCCCCTATCCTAGCCCAGCCACTCCCAAATGGAATTAAATTAAAAAATTTCCCCTTCCCCTGTGTACAGACCAGCCCTGCACGGGGTGTACTTCATTCAATGAACTACGTTCGGCTTGATTCATGCCCTTGTAGGATACGCCGAAACGCCAAGATCCCCCATCCTGGCCCAACCATCCGCAAAGAAGATTTAAAAAAATTTCATTTCCCCCATATATGGGCAAGAACTACATGGGGTGTATTCCTCGTCTTTACTACACGATATTAAACTATAGAGATAAGAAAGATCAAAAAATTCCCTCTTCCCCCATGTATGGATCAGACCTACACAGGGTGTATCATATTTCAGAGAACTATGTACGCCTAGATTCCTACCTTCGCAGGATATGTAGCGAAGCCAGGGTTCCCCATCCTGGTCCAACCACCCCCGAATAAAAGATAAAAATGCCATCTCCCCCCTGTGTATGGACCATCCCTGCATGGGGTGTATTCTTGGTCCGTACCGCACGATTCTAAACTGCACATATAAGAAGATTTTAAAATTCCCTCTCCCACCTTGTACGGACCAGCCCTGCATGGGGTGTATTCTTCATCCTTTTCCGCATGATGTTAAACTGCATGGATAAGAAGATTTAAAAATTCCCTCTTCCCCCGTGTATGGACCATACATGCACGGTGTGTATTATCTTTTAAAAAACTATGTCCATCTTGATTAATTCCCTTATAGGATACATAGTGATTCCAGGTTTCCCCAACCTTTCCTAGCCATCCCAAAAAAAGACTTAAAAAAATTCCTTTTCCCCCGTATATGGATCGGACCTACACGAGGTGTATTCCTCGTCCTTACTGCCTGACGTTAAACTGCACGGATAAGAAAGATCGAAAAATTCCCTCTTCCCCCATGTATGGACAAGACCTGAAAGGGGTCTATTATCTTTCAGAAAACTATGTACGGCTTGATTCTTTCCTTCGCATGATACATAGTGATGCCAGGGTTCCCCATTCTGGCCCAACCGCCCCCTAATAAAAGTTAAAAATTCCCTGCCCCCCTCCCCCCATGTATGGACCAACCCTGCCCGAGTTGTATTCCTCGTTGTTACCGCATGACGTTAAAATGCACGAATAAGAAGATTTAAAAATTCCCTCTCCCCCCATGCACGGACTTGTCTTGCATGGGGTGTATTCCTCGCCCTTACCACAAGATGTTAAACTACACGACTAACAAGATTTAAAAATTCCCTCTTCCCCCGTGAACGGTCCAGACCTCCACAGAGTGTATTATCTTTCAAAGAACTACGCACGGCTTGATTCCTGCCCATGCAGGATATGTAGTGACTCCAGGATCCCCCATCCTGGCCCAACCATTTCCAAAGAAGATTTAAAAGTGCCCCATTCCCCTATGTATGGACCATACCTACACTAGGTGTATTCCAAAGAGAACTATGTGTGGCTTGATTCCTACCCTCGCGGGATACGCAGCGACCCCAGGATTTTATCTCCTAGCCCAGACGCCGAGAAAAGAAAAAACCGGTATATTTACCTCTCTTCCTTACCGCATAACGTTAAATTTCACATACCTCGTCCTCACCGCACAATGTTAAAACTACACGGACTTCGTCCTCACCGCACGATGTTAAAACTACACAGAATTCGTCCTCACCGTACGATGTTAAAACTGCACAGACTTCATCATGACCCACCAAAGATATATGGAGAAATGAGATGGAAATACTCTTTGTGCATTTGGATGCATTCTCTCCATACATCAGACTACATGACCCGGATAATTATGGATCTTCATAACCATTCACGGCCATCGGAAGTGGAAAGTCATCACCCCGGGGACACCATTACATGACTATTTATACCATGGCCTCAGCGGCTCTACATATTGATATCCCCTAGCTCGTCTACCAAAGGCAAGATTTCCTCAGGCGATACTCTTCCTAGCTCCGTACACTTATTGGCCTCAGAGCACCCATATCAAATCTCCCGATCCAAAAATTTATGGAGCAGTGGATTACAAGTTCATTCCCCTCTCACATCTGAATGTTGCCAGGGTATCCCAACCTTGTTAGCCTATGTGTATGTCCATGTTTAGCCTGATGACATGCATCTATGAACATCAAGACAGGGCTAGGCTACTTTGACTCAATGGACAATTGCGGTGAAGATGTTTTTTGTATGTTGGAACACCATTATCCCCGCATTCCGAACTCTGTACTATGAGCAATCTCGGATTCTCATAATCACTCATGGCCATCAGAAGTGGAAAGTCATCAACCCAGGGAAACCATTGCATGACTATTCATACCATGCCCTCAGCGGCTCTGCATATTGATAGCCCCTGTCCCGTCTACCAAAGGAAAGATTTCATTAGGTGGTACTCCTTCTAGCTTCGTAGGCTTACCAGCCTCAGAGCCCCCACACCATTCCTCCCAATCCGGGAAATCCTAGAGTTACATTTTACACCCTCATTCCCTCACACTTGTTTAATGTTTACCAGATCATCCTAACCCAATTACCCTCATGGAGATTGCAGTGATGGTCACCCGATAGTCCAAACTCTATGACCATTAAACTAAGAGTACTTCATATTTTCCGCAAGACATTAAAATGTATGGAGTAAAGGTATACCCATTGAGAATGATATATTAGTGGGGTAAACTCTTCAAGGTTTGACAGCAACCGGGGATGAACATCCCCGACACGTCCAGACATTTCCTTACCAAACGACAGACTTCACAGCCCGGTCAATCACGGATCCTCATAATCACTCAAGGCCATCAGAAATAGAAAATTATTGACCTGGGGACACCTTTGAATGACTAATCATACCATGAACTCAGTGGCTCTGCATATTGATATCCCTTGGCCCGTCTACCAATGGTAATATTTCCTCAGGCGACACTCTTCCTTGCCTCATACGCTTACCGGCCTCAAAGCCCCATATCATCTCTCCTGATCCATGAAGCCCCAGAACCACAATTTACAACATCAACCCCTTTCCACGTCTTGGGCATGCCGATATGTTCAGGCCCAATTACATTCTGATCAAGAGTGGCCTTTTCAACAGCATCCTTACCACATGATGATTAAAACTGCACGGAACATATCTTTTCTGCTTGGCGAGAAACTAAAAAGACCCAACATTAAGCATCCTAAGAAATGAAACTAGTGGTAAGAATTTTCTTGGATTTAAAAAATGCTCAACTATCCTTACTGCATGATGTTAAACTGCACATCATCTTCAAAAATTCATCTCTTCCTTGCCACATGACGTTAGACTGTACAGAATTTAAAATGCCCGCCATCCTTGCTGCACGATGATAAACTGCATGGTCAAACATGTTGTGGGCTCAGTCAGGAATGGAGGTTTTCCACTTTCCCTAAGTGCATGGGCTAGACCTGCATAAACAACCGTCTCACACCAGTGTGAGAAGGGATTAATTCACCCATTTCGGGGAAATTTAGCACAGTTGTTTCTCCCATATCTAGGCACCATCTTCTCATAAATCACACTCTCTACCCAGAAGGAGTTGAACCCTTGATCCAATGGCCTGAAGGCCTTTATTTTCAATTGATTTTGTTAATCCACCTTTCAAGGGGTGAGGTGGAACCATTACAAGGCCCGTAGGGGCCCTCTCCCTCGGCTCGTCTACCAAAGGAAAGATTTCCTTAGGCAATGCTTCTCTCCATACGCCTCATGGATCTTGAGCCACCACATCCATCCCGGGATTCGAAAACCTTCTGAGCAGCAGTTTACCAACCTCTTTCATAACCCTGCCTGAATATAGAGAAACGTCTCTGACGAGATTACCGAAAACTAGGAAAAACCATTCCACTTTTAAGAATGTCCCAACTGCATGACCTTAAACTGCGCCAAGCTACAACCGTCCTTCACGCTAACTAAATGCGTAGGATAGGGACCCTACATCCACAATCCAGATTAATACATAGGTTCTCAAACCCTTTCAGACATCACATACCATTTTCAATCCACCCATGGTTGTTTCCATAAGCCGGACTTCCATGAAGTCCTATGGACATCTGGAAAGGATAGTCACTGACTTAAGGACACCTTTGCACGACTATGCATACCATGCCCTCAGTGGCTCGGAATATTGATTTCCTCTGGCCCTTCTACCAAAGCCAAGATCCCCTTAGGAGATGCTCTTCCTACCTATGGATGCTGATATGGCTCCCATGCTTTGAGACATGCCCTGCATGTCGTTCAAATCCAAAAATGATCCCCCCATGTGCATCTTAATGGTATCAAGACATTTTTTAATCAACCAATCCTCATTGGGGACCTCTCCCCACCATATCTGTTCAAAGCTGTTCGATGTATAACATGAGTAATGATTGTCTTGTTGGAGGGACGTTAAACTCCTCACCAAAAGTGTCGCAAAGCCTGTTAGGACAAAAACCAGAAAAGGGTGACTTAAGCAAATGTTGGGCCATACCCGCTGGGTCCACACCAAATGGGCCAAAGAAAAAATTATGGTATTAATAGAAAAGAAAATATATTTGTGGGGTTTTCTACAAAACCCTGCAAATTTTCAAACTACGCTAACTGGATCCCATGGTCTAGAAAAAGTTAGAGTTTGTTTCTATTTTATTGAATTATGATCAATTCTGATTCAGTGAGTTGTTATTTATGCAACAATTGTTCCAATAAAAATCAAATTTTACAGCAACGAAATACCAAAACAGATTTTATTCCGTTTGATAAAAAGGGAGGACGGCCACAAGATGGTGCCTCTCCCTCACAACAACTAAAAAAGGTGGGGTAAGCAAAATAGAGTGTACAAGAATGGATCTGACAGTCGTAAAGGAGCATGACTCGCTCTCTCCATCAGATTGACAACCTTGCGGCGAAGGTTGTTGCATGTTTTCTCCAGCATGGCCTTCTCCCTGGCCTCATCTTCGACCACCGAATGAGTATGATTTACTTTCATTTGGAGGTCATTGATCCTTTTCCTAGTGGCTTCATGGATACCAGTCAAAGTTGACAACTGATCCCTCAGCATCGCTTCTCGAGCTTCGCATTCACGCAACTCGGCAGATAGGGTGGTCACCGGATTTTGATAGCCTGCCTCCTATGCTATTAGATGATGGAGCTTCATCATGGCCTCCTCAAGTGCTTGGGTCCCGCAATGAGAGACAATGAGGTGAGAAAGATTGTGTTCACTAGAGGCAACTCCCCCATGGGCAATGACAACCTGGAAAGCGAGAAAATGAAACTACCGGACGTCAAATCCACCTGACCCCAAACCCAAGAAGAGTTGTCAGAGAGCTTCAATTTTAGTTTCCATATCATCCTGAGGTGTTTCAACAACAATCGTGCAAATCCGGGGCCACGCCCACCTGCATAATGCTTGGTGGTCCACCATGACATGTGGATCATTGGTATCCTAACTAGGTAACACGAGAATGAAGTCTTTCATTGCGATCAGCATAGACATGTGCATGCTAGAAGATACTTCAGAATCTAAAAGGTCTGAAGCTTCTAACCCCGGTTCGTGCTTGGGAATAATGTTTCTAAGTCTGGTATCGGCCAGAAAAACTTCAATAATTGTCTCACTAGGACCCGAAGCCACAGGTTTATCCTCATCCATGTCCAAGAAGGTTGGGTCTGTCTGAACTTCGGTCGTAGTGGGGCTGGTAGAGGAAAATCCCCAAAGTCGCTTTGACCGACGAGCCATCAGTCGGTCTTCCTGTAGAGATGATGAGGATGGTGAGGTAGGCACAGTAGCCGCAATGACTCCTGATTTGGGAACCTACTTGACAACCTTCCCCTAGATCCCATCGGGATAATTTTTTACCCTCCTTATTGCATACTCCAAGGATAGGCTAGCATTCACTCCTCTGCCAGGCAAGGGAATTCTTGTGTCAGATCCCTCCCGCATCAGCATCAACCACCATTGACAGAGAGTGGCCTAGTGTAGTCCTTGAGCCTGAGGAGGGGGAAGGGAAACAAGGAGTTGCATACACCCATACTAGAAGAAAAAATGATAGGGGACATCCAACTCGCATAGAGAAACCCCGTCAATCCGCACAGACAAAAACCCATATCATAGTGAACTCATGTAAGAACTCTCATCATGGATCCCCCTGCGGTTGTCAATCATGACGCCAAAAGGGGTGGGGTAGGGAGAGAAAGAAAACTAGGAGAAGTCACTCCGATGCTGGATGAATTCATCAGAGCTGAGGGAATTCACGCGCACCCCAAAAATATCCTGCAGGGTAGGCCGAATGGTAGAATGCGGGATGACTGTGTTATGACAATAGTCATTACAGCGACAATGATTCGTTATGCAGCCGTATGAGAATTGAAATGGCCCACTATGACGGTATGGTGACCCACCCTCCTTCATGTGGCTCAGTAGTTCATAAATACGAGCCAAAGTGGGAACAACCAAATTCACCGGGTGGCCCTCTGCCAACTCAACTGTCATCATCAAGGTGCAAGCCCCGACGCTTGGGTTGATATCCCAAGATAGGAATAGCCACCCGCTAAAAAACATAGCAGACAGACCTGCCAGCCTAAGTATAGGCGGCACACTGGGGGGCACCTCGTAACCCCATGAAAGGTAGTTGCCTGCCTCCAGAACCGCCCAGTAGGAACCTGGGATGGTTCGTGACTATTGGAAAGGATGAGTCTTGGGGCGCTTGATCATCGTAACAAGACCAGTGGTGTTTATAAATAACCATATCTAGGCACTTTAGGGAATAAGAGAGAAGGCACGCAAATTGTGACATAGTGACCGCTCCGCCATAACCAGCAGATCCCTCACCAACGAAGGAACTTGTTCGATGTCATTCCTTGCGTCAGGAGTGGGAAGAAACTCATCATACATCTCACCAATGATCATAATCCCTCCCAATTGGTATATGTCCCATAAACTAATGCCAACTTCACCATGGGTAAGGTGGAATGTATTAGTTTTTGAACACCAGCGACTGAGCAGGTTAGGCAAGATCAAAGATGGTGGGTAAACAGCAAACTAGGAGGCCCACACAGCGGAGTACAAATTGACTGCTTCCAGTGATTAGAGAGATTCCTGGAAATAATGATGGACTGAAAAGGCCAAGGCCCAGTCATTTTAAAGAATCCCACCATATCGAAGATCCCACCTAGGAATCCACCCCACGTTTGGATCTACTCGTGAAAGGTTGATAGTATAGGGGTGATTCATGAAGACAGCTTCTTGAGATAATTCTTGAGGGCACTGGTTACTTTGTGTCCAAACACCGCCTATCAAAATGAAAGTGTATTTTGCATAAGAATTACAGATCATCTCCCCTAATGAGGCAAGGTTCACCTGAATGAACTTTGGTGATGCTTCCAAGCAAGGAGACGGAAGACCTGAGAATGTAGGGGGGATAGGGACGTCTCCATGAAGACCGAAGCCGTAAAGTGGAAGTCGATTTTATAGTTGATAACCCAGGAGGTCATGAGAGACAACGTCCTTCACGACACCATCTTCTGGAATGATGGATCAACTAGGGTCCTCTTTGATGCTCTCCGCACTACGAATCATAGCTAGAAGTCTCCCTGAGCCAATTGGGAGAGGCTCGGCCACAGGCCTAGGTTCAGGGTGAGAGGGAATCATATTTTCTCCCTACATTATAAAAACCAGGCAAATGGTTAGTCTAGAAAAATAAAATCTGGACAAAAATAGCAAATATATGGAATAGGAGTCAATAAGCCTTCGTGAGGAGGTCCATGAACACGTCTCAAAATGGGAATTGCGTGACTGCATCCCACGAACCAACCCTGCGTGGAAGAGGTCTGTGGTACTCTGGCCCATGGAGTGTTGGCCATAAAATCGTGTTCCAATTTTCTCCACGGAATCTTAATCCCATTTTTAAATAGTTAGGTTCGGAATACAAAAGAAATTTTCAATGTTTGGAAGATTTATGTCCGCAGACCATCATAATCATGGAGAGAGTTCATACACGACATGTCATGACATAATTTTTAATTAATTAAAATTGTTAGTTCGTGGCTGGGATATTGGTCTCTGGGTGAAGGTAGGCGCGAATGAGAAATGGTTCGCGGAAGTGGTCGTTGGTTCGCGGAAGAGGCGTTTCATGAAGGAATGAGCACGCGGGGACAAAAAGCAAGAGAGATCTGGTTTCACAAAGAATCCGGTAAAAGAGAAAGGAAGGGCCCCTATATTTATTGGCGTGGTCCCCTACCGGGTCAACTCCCCTACCGCAAACCATCTCATTTTCAGGACCACTCTACATCAGAATGGCCTCCTCTTCGTTCTGATCAGAACCCATTCTGATGGGGGACATTTGTAGGGTTCTAAAAAATATGTAAAGGATAATGAGAATCCCATATAATCCATGAAGGGATATTTTACCCAATTTCACCCCAAATAATTCGGTAAAAGTGTGGAGAATACTCAAAGGATGGCATAAGATGAACCGGTCCTCAGACCAGTCCAATGATAACAGTACGCGACCAGTTCCGCGAAGCACCCCCCTCTGCGGACTACTGTCGTTTGTGGAACAGAGGTGGGGATTCTCCGTGAGTGCCAACCCGATCTACTATCACGAACCGCCCCACCTATGAACCACATAAACTGGCCCGGACCGCATCTGCTGTCGTTCACGGAATGGAGGTGGAACCTTGCGCGGCCGCGTGGCACTCCCTGAGCTAGTTTGGCTTGCAGGGGAGGTGCATCCAATGCCCCCCACCCCTGCGAGTTACGGATTGAGGAAGTCATCCATAAACCGGGTTTCTGGTTGGGTGAAGGATTTTGAAGGAAGGGGCTTAGGATTTCGCAAACAGCAACGTTCCAGTTCGCGAACCAGAACAGGTATGAAGCTGGAAATGAATTAATAAGGAACTGAAAAAGCATAACAACTTGGTGAATTACGAACATAAAATAACAAATAAAAGAAGGCCGAGAACCATGGCCCCTCCGTGGATGCACTCCCTGCGGACAAGGGAGTTTATTCCCCTTTTCCAATCTGTCGCACCGTGTAGCACCCTCCTATATGGGCAAAGCCCCGACCGATGAACCCCAGACCGATGTCGCCCTTGGCCTCCGCTGCTCTCGTGGACCCCTCCGCGTACCAACCTGGTACGCAATCCAAACCTGAAGTTACAAACCACATAGGTTCGTGGGTTGACCATCATTCCACGAACCACCCTAGTTAGTGGATGGCCTATCCAGCCGTGTAGCACCTCCCTACGTGAAGGGCGCAACTCCTCTTACACTCATGTGGCCCGCCAGATCTTCGGAGGTCCCATTATCCTTGCTAGGTAAAATCATTCCAATCCAGCCTGATCCTCTGCAACCCCCTCATTGGCCCATTAATCAGCCCCGAGGCAAGGCCTCCACCAGAGCCACTGGACCTGTGTTATGTAATCTTCAGGTGCATAAGTTCACCGTTTTGAGTTCACATACCCACAGTAAGCGAGGGCGAAGGGGTTTCACTGGCCCTTGAGTGGATTCCTGAAGCATTATTGGGTTCACATTCCCATGGTAATTCAGAGTCTTAGCCTAAGAGTCCCTTTTCTAACCCTCCATTTGTTAGGACTGGGGCACTTCTTCCCTCCATGGGGAGTGGTGGACTACGCATCAGAAAGAGGCACCCATGCATCTCCGTACATCCCCACAACCATGGCCATGAAAAGTTGCAGTGGAGAAGGGTAATTCTACGTTCTTCTTTGGGGCCAAGTCCCTTTCCCACTGGGCTTTATCACAAAGGGTGTCCATCTCAATGTAAGCCCTGAATTTTGGGGACACCCTCACATGTAAGCCCCATCACATTTCCCACAGAAGCACCATTCACGATGTGATCATCTTGTCCATGATGCCTCTTGTTTTTCACACCGAGCATGATCCATGTGGGGTTAGAGTTAGCATTGACAATGATATCCTCCCTTGGGATACCTTATAGAGTAACACCCATGCCAATTAGAACTTCGTGGAAATTGATTCCCCAACACAGGGATACGTAGGAAGCCTCCAAGAGGTTAAAGCCCAATCACCATCGGACCCCTGGGTCCACATTCACGTCAGTTGTCTGACACTCCAAACCGAAATACATGGACTATAATCCCTGTATCCTAGGAAGGGTACATAGGATGCCTCCCCGAGGTTCCAGCCCAACACATGGTCGATCCGACCATCTTCACGTCGGTTCACCACACCAACCCTGGGCAACCTAGATTGTAAGACTTGTATCAACCCGAACTATGTGGTCATTGATCCATGTCTCCTAGTCAGTGTACGTTGGAAGCCGCCCCAAGGTTCAAGCCCAAAAAATTGGTCATTCCAACCCAGTTTACATCGGTTTACCCACACCTTGGTCTGCCTCAGAGTGTAATCCCCATCCCAACCTGAACTACGTAGACTTTGATCCCTGTCTCCTTGGTGGGGTATGTAGGAGGCCTCCCCAATGTTCAAGCCCAACAATCGGTCATTCCAACCCCCCATTACATCAGTTTACCCATACCTTAGGCTGCCTTAGAGTGTAAGCACCATGCCAAACCGAACTACATGAATTCGGATTCCTCCCACAGGGATACATAGGAGGTTCGTACCAAATGTTCGATTCCAACGCTCAAGCCATTATCTGTCCCCCCTGGTTGAAAATATATTCCAGTGTTCTTGGTTATCAGGCTTTAAACTAGTTCCCTTAGTGAGTCCAGACTCCTCAGGGTCATTAATCCAACAAGGGATGGTAAACCTCATGGATAAATGACTTTAAAACCCTACGTCCAGGTGACCATTTCCAACCAAGAGTAATCAATTGATACTATTCTTGGAGATAAACCAAATATTTGCAAACATATGAATACGTCTTAAATCTATAAGAGTGTCCTAGAACAGGAAATAATTCCCCCCAAAGGGTGCAATGAGCCCTACTTCCCATCCTCTAGACCAATGTGAGTTCTTAAGCATCACTGGTCAAACCACCCAGTGAACGCCTACCTTTGGAAAGTAGGTCCACATATTTCTGGATATGGAATCGTTGGGAGTTTCGAGACGAAACAGTGCAACTGATACGAGTGATTAAGTAGAACCCAATCTTCTCTAATCAACAGTCAGGTATCGCATGTTTCTCCCCTAGGATCCCGTCGTGCGCTGCGAGACAACACATATAAAATTTTATAATTGATAATTTAATGTTTATTTTCCATTATAAATTTAAAATGTGTTAATGTACCTGGGTGTCTATTTTCTCTTCTTTCTGTTCAATAGAAAACCCCTAAAATAGATAAATTCATGAAAATATGATATAACTATTGAAATTCCCAAAATATCACCCAATTTTTAGAAAAACTCTTTTTCCTTTTTTTCAAATTTTATAAGAACATGAATATTCATTATATTTTTTATTGCCTAATAAAAATGATTTTGTTAGAAATGTTACTTTAAAAAGACCACATCCCAAAAATTAGGAGTACAACATATCTAGACATTTAATTATTTATAATATACCATTTAAATAAATAATAATCCACTAAAATATATTTCAAAAAATCCAAAATACATAAATATTAATGATTTGATCAAACATTTATCCTCACACAATATAAAGTTTCTCATATTTCTACATACCTAATATATGATTAACTTAATTATATATTATTCTAAAACATGGAAGTAAACTAAATTACTATAACCTCATGATGAAGTCAGTCATGCATTGAAAAATAAACACTCTTTATTACATAATGAAAATAATAGCTTGTCGTATATATTCTAGAAATAAAAAAATGATTTGAACTCCATTGACGATATCATAAGCAATATATTCATCAAGTGACTAACTAGATCCAATGTCATTAATACTATCTCATTTACTTCATCAATTTCAATCATCACTTTATCCCTACAAAAAATCATTATTTAATAATTACACATATTTTTAGGGTTATTTTCCCTTAATCATGTTTTCTTTAAAAATTTAATTTCTAAAATAAATATCATTTATTTTTTATTAGTATCATTCAACCTATTCTTTCAAATTGATACAGAAGATATGTAGTTGTAATATCCTTATACATTTAATTGTTCTTATTAAAATAATATAATTAATAAATTACATCTACAATATATTCTATTAATCTAAATCCAAAATCATTTTAACTTTCTACTTCAACTATGGTTATAAATTATGCTTGATATTGATCCTATGGAATCATCAACGGTATATTCTATTCACCCTTGGGTCATTTTTGTGATTAGTTATAGAACTCATTATTGTTACTATACTAAGAATTAAATTCTTTTTCTTACCATTTCAATCATGAACCTGATGGAATTTATATCAACCCTTGACAAAAAATCTCATTCAATCAATAAATTATCATGGTGTTACATTCCACAATTATCACATATTAGGAAATCCTTAATTTTTTTATTACCCATATCCATTTATTTATATTCTTCCCTCTTCTTATCTTGACATACATTGAATATTTAGGATCTATAAAAGTAGTTATCTTTTTTTATGGAACATAAAAATAACTAATCAAATGATTATTAATTCTCTTAAACCAATTCCCTTTAGAGACACAGAATATTCCCTCTGAAAATCATTTCTCATGAATTATATATTGAGTATGCAATCTACAACATACCCGGATACATTTTTAATGTTATATTAAAACCCAATGACACTTTCTTATTCCACTTTTCTTTATACTAATGAAATTTTTCTCCTTCACATCTTGTTTTTAATGAGGTTGATATTTTTCAATGATTGTATCCATAAAATCCCACCATTCCATACATTATATTTCTCATTCCTCCCTATTATTATGCATCAATCACCTCTATTTGTTAGCTTCACCAATTAGAGAAATATCAATAGTATAACCTTTCATTTTTCAGTATATCCCAAGGCTAGAACTATCTTATCATGGGACTTATTCCATTTCTCATCTGCTATTATATTTTTATTTCCACTAATTATTGATAAACACTTTCCCATGAATTGATACAAAATAGGATAATAACACAATATATTAATATGTTTCTTCATTTTAAAGGTTTTTTTACATAACCTTTTTAAGATCATCTAATGTATCCAAAATCTACTCAGTTCCAATGGTAGCTATATTGGATTTCATGGTGGGAAAATTTCATCATTGGACACGAGTATTGAAACCCATATTTATTCAATGAATGATTCCTATAAAATTGAATATATCGGATTATCTCATAAAATTATTAATTTTAAATAATAATGTATAATTCTTAAACTGGTGTAATGCTTAACGTAAAATTAAAATTTATGTATTTTTTTCTCCGAAGCATAAAATTAGTTTAATTGAAGAAATATTAATATTTGAATCATTCATAATGGTTTATAAATAAAATGTGAATTAACCTACAAATATTTATCTAGAATGTCAAACGAGTTGTGAAGTGTGGACAGTTGTAGTGCACTAGGGGACAATCAAATAATAGACCAATGCACCTTTTTTTGATTTATTACCATGATGTATAACTATGGTTGAACCATGTCCACTTGTAGTATGCATTAAGAAATACTTTTATAGAAAATACTAATTAATATCTTCTATACCAATTCATATGAATTTTTATTAACACTTATCCTTTATGATTACACTAAGTTTATGTTCTCTAGAATATGTTTTCCTGAGTCTAGATCCCATGATATCTACTAATGTTTTTCTTATATAAAGTATAATGACCTAAAATCTAGTAATGTATGGACAATGTATACTTTAATACATTGGCATAGATATAGGAGGTCAAACCCTAAATGATTTATCAATATTTGTTTTGGATAACTATACACATACATGAAAAATATTTTACATTGGGAATGAAAGAAAAAACATAGTAATGGAAAACATTTTTCATCCTTGAACACATTCAATGAAATGTTATTCATATCATAGAGAAAGGGAAAAAAATAAGGGTGATCTAAAATACTCAGGTAGGGTTATATATAGTAGATTATCTGATTAATCAATAAGGATTAATAAACATTTGAATGGAAATTGTTAAACATGCATTCTATTGAATCAATAACTTCACTCTTATTATTAGATAAGGAAAAATAAATATGGTATGGTAAATAACAAAAATAACATTTTATTTAATAAATAACATCATAAAAAATTTATCATGTGGTTAATATAAATCCACTAATATCATGGATAATATAAACTAAATTTTTAAACAATGAAAATTATTAATTATCGATGACATGATATCTGAAATCGTGGTATCTATGTTGTTATGACCATTTCCATGACGAATCAAATTTTTAAGCCCCATTTAATATGGAAGACTATTTTTTATCAAGAGACCTATCTATGCATCATGGGGATATAAAATTTCAAGGCATTCCCATCAATATATTTCCAATGAATTTTTAATATATGAAATCATTTATTTATTTTATGAACAATATGAATTATCAATAAATATTTGTATTGATAAAGGAATAAAGATTTATAAATATTTCCATTGATAATAAAATAAAATTCAATGTAATAACAATATATTAAAATGTTATTCTTTTTGTGGAATAATCATATCCATTATACAATGAATATTTATATTTAGTGTAATATATTGTCTATTGAAACATGATAGCAATAAAGTGATATTCTCCACATAATTTTAACAATCATTAAATTAATAATTAAATGAGTAGTGAAAATCAATTCCTTGGAAATATAGGTTTACATAATTAATTCATGAATTTTTTTAAGAATATATGGAATTAATTTGAAATATGTAAATTAAATTTCATTAAAAATTATGTGTAAATCCATTGAAAATGTTTAGAATCAACTATGTATCATACAACAGTTATGGTGGTAAGAATGTCTATTATAACCATATATATTAAAGACATTCCATTTTAGTTTTTATTCACAAAATGTACCTATTGAGATGGAGGATAAAATTTCCTTTCAACCCGTTCATAAAAATCAAGTATAACATAAAATATAATTGTTAAAATTTGATGATATAAAAGAACTTTTATAATTAGGTTTTTAAAAAAATTAAAATAGATGAAAAATGTATCTTATTATAAATAGAATTAAATATTATTTTAATTTAAAAATTTTATTACTAATAAAGTACCAAATATATAAATAATTGGAATAAATTATGGAAAATCATTAAACATTAATTTCCTAAGAATATTATTTCATCTTCTACCAAAAAAATTAAGATCCATCATAAAATATATTGTGATAGTAAAATAAATTCTTAGTAGATTAGTAACATTTCATTTTTACAACATTATATAATAAACTAGAATATAATCATTTTATGTCATTAATAAATAATTATTAATGTAAAATAAATAAATTGGTTATCATATAAAACATATATAAAATAATATGTTCATATTTAAAAATTGTTCTCAATAGAATAGAAATTGATATGAAATCACATACCTTACACTTCAAATTTGTTGAACACAATTTAAACTCTTATATAATGGTTTTAAGCATGTTATTTATTTATACTAGAACAAAAAACATAATCATTTTCATTATATCATCTATTATCTCTTTACTAATTGTTCATTAATGATATTTTTTTATTTAATTTGTTTTGTGTTTTAATTGCTGTTTTTTCTCATTCAAGTGTGTCATGGATGGCATAGTTCTTATATTTTGGGTATAGGTATGTCATCCTGATAAATATATTATGTTTATTAATACCAAATTTAATCACTAGTTAAATTTTTATTATCATTCTTGATTGTTGGAAATTGAAAATGACTAACATCGCTTTATTGATATGGTAGACCGTATGTACATACGCGTGATGATATAATCCCTTTAAAGGGTAAAGGGTAAGAAAATTGATTAAATTATACTTTTTAAATATAATTATCATTTCATAATTATTAATAAATTTAACTATTTACATCATTATTAATATCCATGTGATTCGGTGATGGGGAATAAATTACATTCATTCATGAGGTTGTAGTATGACGTACACTTGAGCGATGAATTTGTTTAAAATGTGATGGAGAAGAATATGTACAAATATTATTCTATAAGAATAGTTACGTTTATTATATTTTTTTATAATTTTCATATAATATTTTAAATTTTAAGGAAAAATTTATGATGGTAAAATAATCAATAAATATAAGGACCTTCATTCATATGATTACCTTATATTAGAGATTACTTCTCTATATATCATCTTAAGGACACTTGGGATGATAGTTTGGGAATTACCAAACCCCTATAAATTGTGTATGGTTTTTTGGAGTAATTTTGGTAGGTTTTGGTCATGATATATATATATTGATTAGTGTTAGTAAGTTAGTGTAAGTAGATCCATTTTATAATTTATGAGGTGTTTCATTTTTATAAATACCTAAAAATATTCAATAATGGGATGTTACTATCACCCCATATTCCCCCTGAATAGATAAATAATGGTTTTAGGGTTCTTATGGATTATCCAAAACTCCACGAAGTAGAATTAAAATATGTTCGAATAATTATATTTCCTAAACTTCTATGTTTACATACTTTAAACATATTATTTTACACTATGATAATTGGCTTTTAAAATAGGTAATTCATCATTTAATAATAAAATAAAATTATCCATATATGAAATTTTTACTCACTAAATATAAATATTCAATCCAATGTATCTGATATAAATTATATTTGTGGGGAAAATTAATTTCATCAAAATCCCATGTAATGTTGAAAAAAAATAGTGTTAACCATGATTGGGGTAATTAATTTTTAATGTCTTTACTTGTCATTATGTTAATAAATTATGTTGACCATAATATATATTATATGGTTTTATTATTAAAAATATATAATCCATTTTATTAAATTCAATTTTAAAATTTGGGAAGATTAATTTAAAATAAACTCAAAATTCGTGTCGAAAAAAGGTTAATCATGACAAGAATTTTTAAAGAATAGAATGATATTAAAATAAATATATGTATAATAATATTAATTATATATATTTAAATTCATTTAATATGAAATATAATATAATCATTTAATAAAAATATTAAATTATTATTTCATAATTTAATTAATTAAATCTAATAGGCTTTATAACCTTTTAAAAAAATAATGAAAAATATATGTGTTTACCTCAAAATGATTTTATAATTATTGATATAAATAATATAGTCAATATTGTAGTAATTATACATGTTATTAAATAAATTTATAATTTAAGGTGTAAATGGTTTAATAATAAATGTTTTTTTTATTAATAAATTCTTTTCTCTATGGTAAATTCTCATAAATTCATTCCCGGTATATTTTGAAAAAAATAAGTTAAAAATCGATATTCATCCTATCATTTTATAATTTAGTTCCATAAAATAGTAGAATGTGAATTGTATTATATTTGTTTTACTATAATTTAATCACCAACTAATTGATGACTGAGTATTAAGTTTAAGGATCGATGTGGTGTGAATAAAAGATATGATGGGTGACCTTCTAAAATTAAGGGGATGTGAACCCTTGGAATTTACAAAAATGATAAAATTATATAAAAAATTTTGATGTAAAAATGGATAAAAAATTAATATAATAGAATATAATATATTTAGGATTAAAATATTCTTATAAAAATCTTAAATGTTTTGATCACATTTTTACCCTTATCTGTTTGTTATAACCATTTTGTAAACACCCCAAAAATTACCAAAATGTAAATCTTTTCTACAATTAATGGTTAGTAATATTAATTTAGAATAAAAAATGATCAATAAATAGACAATTGTTGAAATTTATATCCAAATACAATTAATTTAATACAATATAGTTATTTATTAATATAATATTATTTAACATAATATTATGTATTATAAACTACAACTACTATTATTTTTGACAATATCCATTTAATTTGAATCTAAATACATTAATACAAATGGTTAGTTAGAATATAATTACTCAAAATAACTATAATATTTCATATGAATCAAAAAAATCAGGGAAAACATTAAGTCACTCAAATTATATTACTTTTAATATTTAAATATCATATATTATATTTTTAATCAATTAGAGAAATATTCCCCCACTGTTGTATAAGAATTTAATGTCACTCTAAAAATTCTAAAAATTATCAGTAAATTTATTAATGAAATTAATTTATTTAATCCCATAATAGACCCATATATTCTTTCATGACATTCTTTTTTTCTAATAAAGTTTCATATGAATTTTTTAAAACTCAAAAAGTGAAATATTCTGGATTTCATTAATTTAAATATTATATATTTTATTTTCCAGAAAAGTGTCTAGTGAAAAACTAAATTTCTAGAATAATGAGATAATTATAAAATTAAATTATTCCAATAATAATTAATATTAAAACATATAAGATTATCACTTATTTTTAATCTAGAGTAATAATATTTACCCTTTAATAGGCTCATATGTTTAACCATCATTACTATTAATATAGATAGAAAATAAAAGACCATATTTATCAAAATTGAATATAATGATTATAAATATGTAATTAATTTTACCATATTAAATTACTATGATTTTTATAATATAATTTCCTAATAATAAAACACAATTTGACAAAAAAAATCTTTAGAAACATGTTGTTTTTAATCATAATAATTTATTTTTTCTTATCAGATTCATATAAAAATATTATATGAATGTTTTGAAAATATTATTTTATATATTTTATATAAATATAATCAAAATAATAAAATATAAAAGGGTAATTTAATTTATTAATTAAAAAAATTCAATGTGGGCATAAAAAGAGATTTTTTGATAAATCCTTATTATATATACAGAGGTATTTATTCCAAATAAAGAAACTAAAATTTATTATAAGGAATATAATTGGTTTGCATAAAATATTAGAGAACAAAATTTATTTTTAAAACATAAAAAATTGAATCCTTTGACATGATTGAAACAAAATAATGTTATCAAACAAAATAATTATTTCCCTATATTCACTTGAAAATCAAAATTTACAAAAAAAAATTAGAAATTCACCCTAATGAAATTTTATTACGATGATTTAAAAAATCTAGTTAGTTTTATGATTTAAATTGTTTACATTTTTTTAAAATTAAATATAAAAATTTTTCAAAATAAGAAATAAAATAAATTTTTATTATATTATGTTTAGAAAAATATTACAATTGTAAAAATTGAATTATTATTTTCTAATAGTAAATACATAAATTAATATTGATTTTGATATATTATTGTATATATAATAAATTATTTAATAATTTTCAAACCTTCCAATTAAATGTCTACATTGTAATGGTCTAATAATTATATTTTAATTATACATCTATCATTATTTTAACATAGTGTTCCTTATAATGGAAGTTACTTAAGAAACTAAATCTATTTTTAAAAAATTCATAATTTCTCAAGGTTTTATAGAGGAGATATATATAACTACACCCCATATATCACATGTAATTCCAATATGTTACTCATATTTTAAATTATAAACAAATTTGATTCTCAAAATTCCTTATAAGTCAACAATAATTTATATTGAATCATGAATAAATTTTTTTACCATATCAATGAAATAATTTTATTAATAAACATATTTCAACAATTACCTCATATATTAATTTTATAAGGATAAGAAAACATTAATGTAATATTAATGATTTAGAATTTATCCAGGATATAAAAAATAATTTCATGAAGGATAATAACTATGTTGAATGAATGATGGAGAGTTATATGCCATATGATCCCAATAATTTGATTAGTATCAAAATAATGTATAACCCATTATCAGTAATAGATGATATAATAATATAGATTCAACATAAAAGAATTCATTTTTTTAGAATCATTTACATTATAAAATAAAATATTATCAAAACACTCATAATAATATCCATGTTAAATCATGTAATCGTGGTGTCATATATAACATTTCAAAAAAATAATTACTTTAAAAAATATCTCAATTATTTTTTGATATAAATTATAAAAAAATTTCCAAGAATAATTATATAAATATATTATTCCAAAATAAATGTTTAAAAATTTATTGTCTGGTTTAAATAAATGAGTATGAGTGATAATGGTAAAACACATTTTTATGTTATAGGATAAATGGAAATTTTTTCACACCTTAGTTAAAAATTACCTTCTTTAGAAAATGAAAATAATTTATATTTAACAATTTCAATGAATGAAAAATTTGTATGAAAATAAAATTAACGAATATTTAGAGATTATTAAATAAATTATTAATTTAATTTTTAGAAAATATTAAAATTGAATAAAACAATTTAGATGGAAACATAAAAACATGATTTTTAAAAGAAAGGAACATACATGTAACCAAATTGTTCATTTTTTACCCAATAAGAAATGAAATGGAATACAAATATAAAAACCATAAAATAAATATTGTAGATGATTTTTTTCGGGTTTAACATATTAGTATCGTATAACTATCATAAAGGATGTTTGATCCTAAATAACAACGATATAAAATGAGATTGAAAAAATCCCTTACTATAATGGTAATTTTGGAATCAAAATCCATTAGACAAAATAACATGAATTTTAAATTTAAATATAATGATATAAAAGTAAATCAATTTATAAAATGTCATAGTGGTTTTATTTAGCCTCATAAATTAAGACAAGTATATATCATCACATGTCTGCAAGAATATAATTTGAGACAATAAACCATTATCCAAGTGCAAAATAATTCGTATGTTATTTTAAATTCAAATATATTAAATTAATATTAATAAAAAATATGTAAAATATTCATATTTTTTCTATAGATGATTCGATTTCCATATAAAATTATATAACTTTTCTATTAATAATTCATTATTAACAACATCATCTAATGTTTTTATTATTTTAATTTTCTATATGTTTTTGTTCGGTAGTTTCCATCATTGCATATTTTTCATAATTTAAAAATGTTGATATTGTTTTCACTAGAACAATTATCAATTTTAGCATTGAATAAAAATTTATAATCAATCATAAAATTGTTTTAGAGGATAAAATTCACAAGATTCAAGGAGGTTGTAGTCTAAACATACGCATGAGCAATGTTATAATTTTACAACAAATATAAGGGTAAAAATGCAAGTAATTTACTATCAATTAAGAATAATAATTATTTGATGAATATCATATATAAAAATTAAATCCATCAAAATTATCATCCATTAATGGTGGTGATGTAAAATTAATTACATCACTACATCAAGAAGTTATGTCATACACACACAAAAATTGATTGATTTTTTTTCACACGATAATGTAGAACGAAATCTGGTCATTCCTTTCACCATAAGAATATATAAGTATATAAATTATTATTATGTTTTTATACAACCATGATTATAGAATATTTAACAGAGGTGGAAGGTAAAGTAAAATAAAAATTTTCTATTAAAACTATTCACCGTTATTTGGAGAATCTACATTCAATTTCTGATGTAGAGCCCAATGTATGTTCTTTTAAAAATAAAATCACTTATATGATGTTTGTGTTGATGTTAAAAAAATTAGTGGTTTTCTAGCTATTTTTGTAACATCCCACGTAAATAAAGAATATGAAATTTTCATATTTATTAATATTTTGGAATTAAATATTAGTTTTACTTTAAAGGGGATGCTATGTTCGATAGCGTACCTGATACACAACAACAGGTTTATTTGAAATCTTACATTGCACACAACATTGAGTCATACTTAAAAATAATAATATAATATTATTTTAAATGGTAGTTAACACCTAGCTATTGTATTTGTTGGAATGAATAGAACTAACTACAATATGATTATACATGTTTGATAAATGTTTTTACATTCATCCTATAAATCTTAGAGTCTTAAACTGTGAATAAATCTAATTTTAAGCATAATTATTTTTTAAAGGTCAATTTACTGCATTTTGATGGCATACCATTTTTTAATCTTGTTTTTGTAACTTTTATATGTTCTATTTGACAAAATAAATTTCTTATTTAGAATAAAGACATCAAATTTTACTTTGGGTTAATTTTCGGTATTTTTTTGATAAAATTCATTTTTAATGAATAGTGAAAACGTGGTATTATAATTCAAAATTGCCTTTTAATCTAATTTATTTTTATGTTTAGATTATCATTTTAATTTGTTTTAAATTTTAATTAGAATATATTTATACCATTTAATCCAATTTTTGTCATTGTAATTAATTTCACTTTGAAATTGGACATAAACAAGTGTCAATCTTTTGATAGTTATTGTTTCTTAAAAACAAGCTATATGTTTTGCCAAATGGAATTAATTTTAAATTAATTAATGCAAATTTATTTTATTTAATTTGGTAAAATAGAAATAATTTTTGAATTTTTAATATCAAATATAGTTTAGGCTTACTTTTTGGTATTTGTCTGAAAGACTTCAATTTTTGATGAATAGTGAAATCACATAGTAGTAGTTAAAAAACTGACTTTTTCATTTAAATGAATTTTTACCACTTCTATGAATTGAATTACCAAAATCCTAAATACATGGTTGTTATTAGTAAGTAAAATGTGGTTTAATGATATAAAATAAATTTTTGGTGAAAATTAACTTTTGACTTTTTTTACCACGGTTAAAGGTAAATTGGGTAATTCAAGATAAAAAGAATATTATAATAATAAAAAATTAACTTAAACTTGTCTTAATATTATTTTATGAGTCATGGAATACCATGGGAATAATTTGGTCGATTTTGGGACTTTATTAAGCCACATATGAGTGATAATGACATTTTATTATAATTAACATAAAATAAAGGCAAACATGGCATAAAAAATATCTTTTAGTAAATTAATTTTTACATAGGGTTATTTAAGTCATATTTTACACTATAAATATTCATTGGAAGGATAAAAAGAGTTCCTAAATTAAGGTATTTTTTATAATTTTTATATATCATATAATTTAAATTATTTAGGACACAATATTGATGTAGTATTTACCTCATTCATAAATGATTTAAATAAATATTATTATAAATATTAAATAAAATATCCAAAACAGGTCCAATTTTTATTATATGATTTTATTTCGACCATGATTAATCTAATAATAGTATTTAATTAATTTTTGACATTTATAAATTGAATATTATTATATAATAAAATAATATTTTTACACTTTCCTAAAGAGCCTCTCATCCCACTTATAAAAATACCTCACTTTTAACTCATTCCACACACCTCTCAAGCCCCTTGGATCGTCCAAAACCTACCCAAATAATCTCCCAAGACCCCTATCCTCCACTTATAAGCCTTACCTTAGATAAACAGGACATCAAGAAGTCCTTTTGGTTAAAAGAAAGAGAGCTACCAAAATTAAAGTTATCGGGTTCTCTTAACTTCTTTTATTTTATTTTACCTCTCTAACCCCTAAACTCTTTTTATTCCTTTCTTTTATAACAAAAAAAATATCTTCAATGTACTAGGTTGTTTCTATGAAAGGGTTATAAATAAAATAACACACACCTCTATCTAATGGGTTAAGAACATACTATTTCCGTGGATGGAAAACTAACGTCTCACAAAACAATTATTGTTCAAATATTTCAAACCGCCTCTCAGGGTGCCCATTATTTTCGAATGGTGTTTATATATGATATATATTTTATTTTATTTTTCTATATTATTCTGTAATTTTTATTTACAAATATACATTTATTCTTTCTAATATGTGTAAACACAATCATTTCATTTGAGGAAGTGTGGACTACCGCCCCCTCAAGGTGATATGATTCATTAATGACAAACATTGAATGTATAAAGGATTATGTTAATTAAATTATGTAACATATATATCATATGATATTATACTGTAATTATAATATACCAATTTATTATTATGTTTCCATTCCTTTAAATATAAAATAGAAATGAAAGCAGTGTTCCTGCGTACGTAGGGCTTACCGTCTCCATGAACGATGCATTTCATTTATTAACTCCAAATGATATGGAATATTATAAATACATATACATTGGATATATATGATATACAAGATATATAAGTCATTAATTTCATTCTTGAGATGATGTAATTTTTACCACATGTAAAATTTGTAATTATAACAAGTTCATTTTTGACTAAAGTTTCGAACATCGACCAAATGTCCGCTATGAACTCAGATAATTCACTAATTGTTATAGGAAGGTAATATGTGATATAAAATGATTAATAAACATTAAAAATATTCTTATGTAAGTATATAATAACTTATGCTTATTATTCAGGCAGAACTCTGAACATACGAATCATGTCGGAGACGAGGTAAGGGGATTCATTTCTCATTTTTAATTCCGTGATATTTCCATTGTTCGCCACTTATTTATTGAATGTGGTGTATTTTGTACAACCATTTGATATATATTATCATGATTCTATTTATATTCTTGGTATTATGTGAATAATTTGGTGGTTATTAATTTTTCTTCATACGACTCGATTGATTGCTATGTGGCAAGGGTTTTTTATCTCACTTTTTATTCCCCTGAGATTCATGCTATATTTGTCACAATTTCCTTTTGTGTGGTGTATGTACTTCCCATGATTGTATTTTTTGTGTAATATAATTTAATTTATGGGTATTTGTATCTTAATTTTAAGATCTTTCTTTCATGGGTGGTATGTTTCATAAGTTACAAAACCGGTAAAGAAACCATTCTCCCCGCACTTATTAAAAGTCTTCTTTTTGTTATGTCTTTTAATTTATATCTTCTTATGTTAAGATAGGTTCTTTTATATCCTTATTTGTGTATTTTTTATGTCCATGTTATGATATAATATTTTTTATCTCATAAATTCATTCTATGAATTTTAATGTGATGTTGTTAGGCTGTTTAATTTCTGTAGTAGACTTCGTCTCAATCTTCTTTAATTGAGGCATATTTTGATAATATATACCTTCTTATTTTTCATGGTGTATAATAAATCCATTTTACTTTTACTTTCATTCAATGGTGATCTTTTTTCTATGAAGCGTTTTACTAAACAACAAATGGAATGTTTTTAACTGTTGCGGTGAGAGTGACCTCTCTATCGGCATAATCTTTATTTTGATTCCTCTATAAGCCTTAATGTTTGGTAAAATGAAAATGAAATCCCTTGTTCTTTTTTTGGGTGTTTTGGTATTGAAAATGTTTTTTGAAATGGAATGGGGTTTTAACATTATGAAATGTTTTTCTTATGATTGGAAATTAAATGTTTTTAGTGAAATTATTATATCTGCAATATTTTATGTCTTATGATTTTATAATGGTACATGGACATTTAAGAGGTGGTTACCTAAGAAACCAAATGACGGGTGGTGTTGTGATAAACTAGGACAGGTGGTTACGTTATATCATCCAATTCATTTGGTATTGAAGTTGGTCATATGGAAATTCCATTTAGTGATATGTATTGATGTTGACCATATGGTTATTCCACTTTAGAATGTTTATGTCCCAAGTTACCTTTCTATGATATGTGTTCCTTATATGGGTTTTACGGTAGAACTTTGGTTACAAAAGGGCATGCGATAATCTTTTATTCAATGAAGAGTATTTAGAAATTCATAATGGTGAAAAGAATTACTTATTATAAAGTATTGATGGATTACTTGTTGTTTTGAAAAAATAACAATTTTCATTCTTGTGTATCCATTACTGAGATTTTTATACTCATCCAAAGTTTTGAAATGTTTTTCATAGGACATAAAGATGAATAGCCTCGAGGATGAGATAATTTAAATATCATGTTGTCTAAAACCTGGAACCAGACATGACTCTTTTTTTCAAGAGTTTTTATTTTGTGAATAAAATTTAATGTGGGTAGAAGTGTCTACATTGAAATTTTTTAGATGTAATGAAATTTTTAGAACTAATTCTCTAAAACACTAAACCTGAATAGATCCTCAATGTGAATTATTCGTTTAATTCAAGATTATGTAATGTTTAAGGCCGGGTCCTTATAGTTGTTATCAGAGTTTGGTTCAGATAACTTTAGAGGTTAGGGTGTTATTTAAGCACAAGTGACATAACTATAATAGTTAACATATTAAAAAGTGTCATAGTTATCTTAGATAAATTGAATGAGTTTAAGATAACATCAATAAGTATATATTAGTATTTACACTCCTCATAAGATATTATTTGATTATTTTACTGATATACACAAACTAACCCTTTTGGTTTTAGTAAATTTCTAGATCTAGAAGGCACCAATGTTATAGTGGATGTAATAAAAATGGTGATGGTTTTCTGAATGAGAAACTAAATGAAATTTGAGCTGCAATGTGAAATCTTGTGGTTATTCTCAACAAACTATCTGGAGTCATTGTTGACCAAATGAACATTGGTGATTTTTATAAGGCATCGTATATTTTTGAAATAAATACCTTCGGAAGTTTAGGTAATAATCATAAACGTAAGTATGTTCAAAAACCTATGTGTCAAAGATGAGGAAATAAACCCAAAGGAAAATTCTTCAAAGGGACGGGGAGATGCTATAGATGTGGTAAGGAAGGTCATAAAGCAAGAACTGTCCACAGAAAAAATTAGCATCCAGTTGACTGCAGGAATGGGAAAGAAGTTCTTTTCAAAGGATCAATTGAATTTTTTAAGTTTGGTGCTCATGGTCATTATAAAAATAGATGTCCTATGAAGAACGTTCAGGAATGGGATCATAAAGACCATAAAAATATATGTTTACCAATTCCTAATTCCAATCCAATTGATGATGAGGATACTGACAATGACCAATGAAAGGTATGAATTATTTCATAGCTGATGTTTTGAAATTATTGAATCTTTGGATATGATTCATGATTTTGTTTGTATGAAATAATTATTTCAGAATAAGTTGGTAATGAATGGTTAATGGATCATGAAGAATGTTGTATGATGTCAACAGATAATGGATTCAAAAGTTGTGGTAGATTTTAATATGATGAAATGCTTAAAAGTATTATGTCTCTTTTGATAATGGGATTACATTAGAAGAATTTTTATAGTATGAGTAACTATGAAGTTTGATATATGAAAATGTTATTCGAGGAATAATAATCTTTTCTTTTATGGAGTAATGGTTGAAATTTAATTTTGGAAGAATCTATGTTTTTCTTATGCATATATGGTGATTTGAGTTATATTTGGAAATGATCAACCTATCATAGAGAATATGTGATTAGGTTAATTACACTTTAGTATGAGTCTTTAAGAGTAGTCGATGTTATTTGGAGATAAATGTTATGATTTACTATGGAAGACTATGGGATTAAAATCTTCTTGAGTTTTAGGTTTCGATCTTAGTTTGGTTTATTTTGAAGAATTTTATGGAAAACTATTTATTTAATGGTATTCTTTGAACTTTGAGTATTTATTGAAAAACATTGGATATTAATAATAGTTTTTATTTCTGTAAAAGATTATCCTTTTTTAGGATTATCAGATCTTTTAATAACCATTTTGGTTTTGGTTGATGTCTAAAGAAAATATAAATATACAGTTCATCGTTTTTAGATTATGTGATACTCTAGAAGTAAATTCTAGCACTTTTAATGTGACCAAGTCATTTTGTGTAGTCATCATTTGGAGAAAATATGAGTTTGTGGTAGAAATTTAGTAATGTATGAAAGTCTACAAGAAAAGTAAGTATGTTTCCTTATGTTTTTAGTTAAGATCATAAATAAATTCCTCAATGAAAAATAACTTAAAACAAAAACGTTGTATGTTATCTTTTCCAACTAGGAATCACAGACTATTTTACCCATCACAATTTTATGATTTTATAATGATTAACTTTCTCCTAATAATGTTTTCTATCACTATCCATCATAACATGATGGTTATTTTTTCTTCAATATCCATGTTTTCCTACATGTAATCCTAGTATGGGTTTTCTCAGGTGATTGTTGTACATCTCTTTATTTCTTTTAATGTTGTAGTTTTAATGACATTTTTATCAATTAAGTTTTCAAGACCAATTTTAAAATTGCGAGGAAGGAATTTCCAAAAGGCAGAAGGATGTAACATCCCATGTAAATAAACAATAATAAATTTTCATATTTATTAATATTTTTGAATTAAATATTAATTATAATCTAAAGGGGATTCTATGTTCGATAGTGTACTTGATACAAAACAGCGGGTTTCATGGAAATCTTATGTTTCACACAACGTTGAGTCAAACTGAAAATTAATAATAATATTATTATTTTAAAAGGTAGTTAAAGCCTAGTCATTTTATTGGAGGGAATTAACAGAACTTACTAAAATATGATTATACATGTTTGATAAATGTTTTTACATTCATCCAATAAAAGTTAGTGGCTTAAAATATGAATGAATCTAATTTTAAGCATAATTATTTTTAAAAGGGTGATTTACCAAATTTTAATGGATAACCCTTATTAAATCTTGTTTTTATCAATTATATATGTTATATTTGACAAAAAAACTATTCTTTAGAATTGGGACATCAAATTTTACTTTGGTTATTTTTTTGGTATTTTTCTGATAATATTCATTTTTAATGAATAGTGAAAAATAGGGTATTTTAATTCAATAGTAATTTTTAATATAATTTATTTATATGGTTATATTATATTTTTAATTTTTTTTAAAGTGTAATTAGATTGTTTTTTTACAATTTAATCCAATTTTGGTCATTAGAATTCATTTCACATTGAAATTGGATACAAGCAAGTGTCAATCTTTTGAAAGTTATTGTTTCTTAAAAAACGTTATTTGTTTTGACAACATGGATTAATTTTAAATTAATTAATGCAACCTCTATGTTTTGAATTTTTTAATATAGACATTATTTTTTAATTTATAATATCAAATATATATTAGGCTTAATTTTTGGAATTTTTCTGAAACACTTCAATTTGTGATGAATAGTGAAATCACTTAGTAGTAGTTAAAAAACTAACTTTTTCATTTAAATGAAAGTTTAAAACTTCTGTGAATTTAATTTTGAAAATCCGAAATACATAGTTGTTATTATTAGGTAAAATGTGGATTAATAAGATGAAAATAATTTTTTTAAATAGTAACTTTTGAATTTTATTTACCACGGATAAAGGTAAATAGGGAAATTTAAGGTAAAAAGAATATTATAATAATACAAAATTACCTTAAAACTTGTCCTAACCTTATTTTATGAGTCATGGCCGACCATGGTCATCCTTAGGTCGATTTTGGGACCCCATTAAGCCACATATGATTGATAATGGCATTTTGTTTTAATTAACTTAAAATAAAGGCAAACATGGCATAAATAAATATCTTTTAGTAAATTATTTTTTACATGGGGTTATATAAGTCATATTTTAGACTATAATTATTCATTGGAAATATAAAAATATTTCCTACATTATGGTATTTTTTTATAATTTTTATATACCAATTATATTAAACTATTTATGACACAATAATGATGTAGTATTTAGCTCAATAATAAATGATTTAAATAAATATTATTATAATTATTAAAAAAAATATCCAAAACCTGTAAAATTCTTATTTGATGATTTTATTTCCACCATTATTCATCTTATCTTCTACTTTAATTTATTTTTGACCTTTATAAACCGAATATTATTATATAATAAAATAATATTTCCTCACATTCCTAAAAAGCCCCTCCTCCCCCTTCTAAAAATCCCTCACTTATAACTCATTCATCACACCTCTCAAGACTCTTGTATCATCCAAAACCTGCACAAATAATCTCCCAAGATCCATATACTCCTCCTTTAAATCTTAACTTAGGTAGAAGGCACTTCAAGAAGTCCTTTTGGTTCAAACCAAAGAATGTTACCGAAATTAGATGTAACAGTTTCTCTTAACTTGTTTTCTTTTATTTTACCTCTCCAACCCCTAAACTATTTTTATATATTTCTATTATAACAATAAAAATATAATCAATATACTAGAATGTTGTTCTTAGAAGCATTTGAAATAAAATTGAACACACCTTCATCTAATGGGTTAAGAACATACTATTTATATTGATGGCAAACTAACGCCTCACAGACCAATGATTGTTCAAATATCTCAAACCGCCTCTCTTGGTGGCCATTATGATGGAAATGAATTTATATATGATATATATTATGTTTTTGATTTATATATGCTTCTATAAATTTTATTTACAAACATACATATCTGCATTCCAATATGTGTAAACACGATAATTTCATTTGAGGAAGTGCGGACTACCGCCCCCTCAAGGTGATATGATTCGTTTATAGAAAACATGGAACGTATAAAGGATAGAGTTAATGAATTTATGTAGCATATATATCTTATGATATTATAATGGAATTATATATACCTATGTATTATTATGTTTTCATTCCTTTAAATATAAAATAGAAATGAAAGTAGCGTTCATGCATACATACGACTTACCGTCTCCATGAACAGTGTGTTTCATTTGTTAACTACAAATGATATGGAATATTATAAATACATATACACTAGATATATATAATTTATATGATATATAAATCATGAATATCATTCTGGAGATAATGAAATTTTTTCCACATGGAAAATTTGTAATCATAACAGGTTTATTTTTTACTAATGTTCCGAACATCCACCAAATGTCCGTTATGAATTCAAATAATTCGCTAATTGTTATAAAAACGTAATAAGTGATATAAAAGTAAGAATATGATTTAAAAAGGTTCTTACGTAAATAGATATTAACTTAATATTATTATTCATGAACAACTCGGAACATACGAGTCAAGTCGAACACGAGGTAAGGGGATTCTTATCTCACTTTTAATTCCATGAGATTTACATTGTTCGCAACTTATTTATTGCATGTGGTGTATTGTGTACTTACATTTGATATATATTATCATTATTATCTTTATATTCATGGTATTATGTTAATAATTTGGGGGTTATTAATATTTCATCATAAGACTCGATTGATTTCTACATGGTAAGGGTTATTTAATCTCACTTTTTATTCCCGAGAGAGTCATTCTATATTTGCCACTATTTCCTTTTGTGTGGTGTATATACTTCCCATGATTGTATTCATTGTGTATTATAATTTAATTTATGGGTACTTAAATCTTAATTGTATGATCCTTATTTCCTGGGGGTTATGTTTCGTAAGTTACAAAATCGTTAAAGCAACCTTTCACCCTCCTCTTTTTAAAAGACATATTTTTGTTATGTATTTTAATTTACATCTTCTTATGTGAGGATATGTTCTTATATATCCTTATTGCTGAAATTATTATTTCCATGTGATGATATACTCTTTTCTATCTCATCAACTAATTCTATAAATTTTAATGTGATGCAATTAGGTTGTCAAATTTCTATAAGGGACTTTGTCTCAATCTCCTTTCATTGAGGAATATTTCAATAATATATACCTTTTTCTTTTACATGGTGTATAATAAAACCCTTTGACTTTTACATTCATTCAAAGGGAATCTTTTTTATATGAAGCATTTTACTAAACGTGAAAAGCAATGTTTATAACATTTGCGGTGACAATGACCTCTCTACCGCCATAATCGTTATTTTGATTCATATATAAGCCTTAATGTTTTCTAAAATTAAAATGAAGTATCTTTTCCTATTTTTGGGTGTTTTGGTATTGAAAATAGTTTTTGAAATGGATTTATTATTTTAATATATTTAAATTATTTATTGTGATTGGAAATTAATTGTTATTAGTGAAATGTTTATATTTTCAATATTTTATGTGTAATGATTTTATCATGGTACTTGGACATTTGACGAGTGGTTACATGATAAACCAAATGACGGGTGGTGTCGTGATAAACCAGGAAAGGTAGTTATGTTAAAACCTTCAATACATTAGTTACGGAAGTCAGCCGTATGGCTATTCAATTTAGTGATATGTGTGGAAGATGGTCGTATGGTTATTCCACTTAAGAATGTTTATGTCCCAAGTTTCCTTTATATGTTATGTGTTCTTTATATGTGTTTTATGTAAGTATTTTGGTTAAAAAAGGGTAATCAATGATCTTTTATTTAGTGAATAGTATTTACTACTTCATAAAGGTGAGAAGTATTGCTATTGATAAAGTATTCATGGTTTACTTTTTGTTTTGAAAAAGTAACAGGTTTTCGTCTTTGTGTATCCCTTACTGTTATTTTTATGCTCATCCAACGTTTTGAAATGTTTTTTACAAGACTTAATGAAGAATAGGGTCAAGGATTAGGTCAAGGAAAATTCTTGCTGTATAAAACATGAAACTAGACATGACTCTTTTTTTCACGAGTTTTTGTGTGTGACTAAAACGGAAACTGAGTAGAAGTGTATACTTTGAAATTTTTGAGATGTATGAAATTATTATACATAATTCTCTAAAACCCTAAACCTAAATAGATCCTCAATGGGAACTATTCATTTAATTCAAGAATATGTAATGTTTAAGTCTGGGTCCTTTTTATTTTCCTTAATATGTGTTAGTAATATATAAGAGGTTGTGTTGTTTTATAAGTGATAGGAGGGGAAATATTGGAATTACTTAAATTATTTTAGGAATATAAATAAATGTTCATCATGAAGTTGAAAAAATTAATATATTAAATTTTTTGGATTTATATATTTATAAAATATTTTACAAAGAAAAATTTAGAATATATTAATTTATGTTTTGATCCCTATCTATATTATTTATTACACTATTAATCTCATTTAAGAGTTACCATTATTATATTATTTTTTACACAGTAGTGGTTAATAATGTTACTATAAAATGATAAGTTACCCATAAGTGGAAAATATTTTATGTGATAAAACATATCTAATTGAATTTAATAGTGATAATATTTTTTATAAAGTCTATATCATTTAATAAAATATTATTGACCATAAAATTTTATTAAAGTCTGATTTTTTGATTATTCATATAATTTAGTTATAAAAAATATCAAAATGGAAATGTTGTTCGAATAAAAAAAATTTAAAAAATAAAAATAAATTATATTTATATATATATGAAATTATTTTGAATCCATAAATCATCGAAATATATTTATTTTAATTTTTTTAATGTAAATTAGTTGATTTTTTAATGCTTATGCATGTTATATATCGTCGTTATGTGATAATTTAATGAAAATATATTAGAAATAAAATTAAAAAAATAAATTAACATTTTAAATACTATTTATTCATATTAATATTTATATTTTACAACACTAAATAAATTAATTTTATCCCAAAAAAAATATAACAAATATTTAATGAAATAATGAGTTATTTTGGAATTTTATTTCAAAAAAACTAGTATAAATGTCATTATCATCAAAAAAGGCACAAAAATGAAATATGTTTTAATATTTTTATGTGTGGACAAAATAAGAACATTAAATAAAATATATTCATTTTAATGGATGCTTTTGATTCCATATTTCATTGTTTGAACCATATTCTATATGTTTTAGACTTACTTTGCAAATAACATGTTTTAGAAAATTACTTTTCATATTGAACAAAATAAAAAGGTCCAATTTTTCAAATTTGATCCTTTTAATTCCAAATACGAAATACTATTTTTATGATTCAATTTTTTAAATATTAAAATATGTTTTCTAAATAATAATATATGAAATTTTATGAGAAAATGTATTTTATAAAATTTTTCTTTAATCATAATAGTGAGCATATTATAAAATTAAATTTAATATTTGTTTTTATATATTTATATAGATATCATACATTATATAGATTTCATGGTAATTTTTTGTAAAAAAAATAAAAATTTACATTTTAAATTACACGCTTTAAAGAAAAGAAATGTTATTTTTTAAAAAATTAATTTTCATTAATCACTAAAACATTAATATTTTCATGAAATTTTAAAAAATTCAGTATATGAAACTTATAAATTTTTTATTTCAACAATTATTTCATTTTATATAAATAATGTTTGAAAAATGTTTGAAATGAATTATGATATCCTTTGAATATATGAAATAAATATCATTTTTCATAAAAAATTATTTTTAATGAAAATATGAAATTACTAAAAATTGAGTATATATTTTTTATGTATTAATTAATACATCGGTATTATATAAAAACATACCTAAATTTTTATATTTTTTTATTATTATTCATAAATTTCATCCCATTGTCTTTTTTATAACAACCATGTTAATATAAAATTATCCCCTGGTTTTTTAAGAAGCATTTTTTCTGTGTTTTGATGCTTTCAAATATTGAATAATTTTTAATGTAAAATATATGGTAAATTATTTTTTTATTACCTCTCATAATTAAAATATCGATAACGTAACTCATTAAAAATCATAAATTTTTTTAATGAAAAAAATTACAGTAAATATTAAGAGAAAAACTATAATATTCAAAATTGACATAAACTTCAGTCATACAAGAATCTTCAAACCTTATTAAAACTCAAAATATTTGTTCTTACCACTCTAAACTATTATAGAAATTCTAAAAACATTTATATAAAATATCCCATGAAACTTATTCTACCACCCAAGCTTTAGACTAGTATATCAAAATCAAGATGGAGAACCAATTAACATCATGATTTCCACCTAATCACCATATATTGGTGACTAGGATTGGTTGATAATTTTTTTAATAAAATCATGTGATTTACAATTATGTAAAAAAAACAAAATTATTAATCTAAAATTAAAATATATTAAAAATTATTTATTGGAATGACCTATATAGAATTATTTTGTAATTCTAACCACTAAACATTAGTAAATATGATATCATATCGATTATTTATTTATAAAAAAGTCCTTATACTTATTTTCATTTTAGACCTATTGGTTGATAAATATAAAATATTGTGTCCTAGAAAACTGATATATATGAGATCCTATCTGATTTCGGTGAATATAAGAATCATAATGGCCAATCGTTTATTTTTACTATTTAACAGATTATACTTTTCATATAATTACATTATCATAAATCAATCAGTTATCCTAGTTTATCTTATTTTAGTGTTTTTTTATTTCAATTTATTAAGAATCAGATAAAAATGTTAATATATTTAGATGTTAAATAATTATTTACATGTTGTGGAAGTCTTAAAATATTAATAATTCCATTGAATGGTTATAATCACACAATTTCAAGTGATTCAATATCATTACAATAATAAATACACAAGTAGATTTTATCTTGAACATGATTATATATTGAATATTTAAAATCTATTTCTTATGTTCATAAACATAATTTTAGAAAATTATTATTGTAAACCTTATTTAATGGTGCTAAAATATCATTACCCATTTTAATAAATATATTATTATAGTAGAAAAAAGTATAAATGAATAATTAAATCAAATTATTCCATTAAAATAAATATGATTTATAAAATATCAATACATATTATTTCTTATATAATAATATTCATTTATTTTTATCTTAATTATTTTCAATAAATATTTTCTTAAATGAACTCAATAAAATAAAATTAAGGGTTTTATTTAAAAACATATCTCATCATATTTTTCTTATAGAATCATAATATAAAGTCTCGTCCTTAAAGAATATATAAAATTGATTCATTATACAAGAATTCATTTTCATTATTTCTTATGTATCATTTATTATTATTATTATAGATAATTAGTTCATCACCCTTACAAAAAAAATCTAGCATCATAATGTGTACACTTCCCCTCAGTATTAAATTTATCTATAATTCCAAACTATTAATATATCACAATTTTCATTCTAGAAATTTCTTCAATATTATTATCATTATATTTTCATTCTCTATAAACATCTATAAACACTATGAAAAGTATTTTAAACATAGAATTTCCAATAAAATTTTAGTGAGGGATATATTGAAATTAATTAAAGTCCTCGTTTGTCCATTAATAATATATATAATAATTTTCCTTTATTATTTTATACTTTGAGATTTAAAGAAACAATATCATAAACAAGAATAAAAATCTACGACTAATCATTTTTATCAATAGTTTCATAAGTAATATAATTGGTAAAATAATAATGATAACGGTTTCATTGAAACCGTGAAAAAATAAATAAACAATTAAAAAACTTATATATTTCACCATTAAGAAGTGGAATAAATGTCCTTATAAAATAATATCATTATTTTAACTTTTTAAAACCTATTATTTCTATAAAATAACACAGCGAAATCAGATAAATCTCGTAGGTATCATGGGAACTAATATTTATATCACAATTAGAATCACTCACACAAATTCAATAACCTTTCTAAAAACACCATGAAAGAAAGTTAGTTTTTTCATTAAATAAAACATGAAATCTTATAAACAAACAAAAACAAAATATTATGGATACACTAATCAAGAAAATTATTAACACTATAAATATTAAAATATTATATTTTTATTCTTTTTTTAAAAAAATTCATTATAAAATACATAACAAAATTTCATTCGATAATCATTGATAAAAATTTAAAAGTGGAACAAAATTTCCTTTTTCAGAAATTTATGTCTATTTAAATGCATAGACAAATTAATTTTAAATATATGTACATTGTATGATATGATTTAAAAAATAAATATTTATGACTTTCAAAATGTTGTTTTTAAGATAATGCTTCCCCAACTTCATGTATGATTCCTCAGGGATGCTCGTTATCTCTGGTTTACTAAAATTCTATAAATTATTTACATTATTGAAAAAAATTCTGGTTAAAAACATTATCATTAGAATATTTATTTAATTTATTTCAATGGTATATTTTAATACTTAATTGGTTAATTCTGCATCATATGTTTTGATCATATTTGACTCATACGTCCATAATGTATTTATTAAATCAACCATGGTAAAAGATGAAATTATAAAATATTCTAAATAATAATTTTAATTACAAAGTTATTTTTTTATATATTATTTATTCTTTCAAAATCTACCATGAATGACGGTCTAGAAAATAGAATTGCCCTATATTCGTGGAGATGGTTGGCCTTATGTATCCATTAGATACCTTTAATTTTTTTATAAAGCACAATAGAAAGATGTTAAGTATCATTTTATTATAATATAATGATTATATTATCACTAATATCATATTTTATTTCTAAATAGGCTTATATATATACTAGAAATGAGATATAATGACAAAAACGAATCACAACACATCGTGGAGGTGGTAATCCACACTTACACCAGAATGACATTATCATTTATAAATAGATCAAATGATATGAAACTTGTTTATCTGTTACCATTAGATAATTATAATTTTTTAATTTATATCATATATATGCATTAAATACATTATTATAACAAGGTGTGTGAAGTGGTGATTGAAAACGATTTACATCAGTTTGAAATGATGTAGTAATCCATACACATGAATAAATTTTTCATTTTTAATTTTATGGAAGGAAAGATTGAAATTGGTCATGAATTTAATTTTATAAATTCTTATTAAATTTAATATAGTGAATTTATTTTTCTATAATGTTTGAAGAATACTTCAAAGTGGGATTGTGGAAATAAAATGAAAAATCTCGATTAAGAACTATACATATTCTTTAGACTCCCTATTTACAATTATACATAAAGGATTCATAAAATGGGTTTTTGATCATAATATCTCACTTGAATGTGTATAGGGATGTCAGTAAAGGGTTTGGATAGTTATTGGCCCCTCTAAAAGGCTACTCATTTGTCAAAAGGATAGGTTATTAGGTATGCTTTTATAATTTTGGGAGAGGACACAGTTAATGTTTTTATAAATATAAAATTATATTAATGTCTATCACATGTTAAATGTTTCAAAAAATGGGTCATTTCAGAGAATGAGATAATATATTATCTATATATATAAATTATATACGTCGTATAATATTTTTTAGTATATTTTTCCACATATATATTTAGGTTGACCCCCATAAAATATTTTTCCACATTAATCATGGAAACATATTCTTTCCATTTCTACAATACATTATGAATAAGAGTTATGTTACATGCATTAAAAAATTATAATTATGATTTATAAAAATTATGGAATCCATTTTATAAAATTCTATTAACCAAATTTGGAAAATTTAATTGATTATTAAAACTGCAAAATGCGATAATGAATGGTTTATTAAAAAACCAAAATGTTTTTGACGTTTATAAATTTTCATTACCAAATTGAAGTATAATATTTATTAGAATTAAATTTATTGTCTTATCTACAATAAATAATAAATAAATATATTTTAATAATTGTATTATTAACTATTACTTGGAAAATTATAATTTTCTCAAAAGTCCCAAAAAATAATCATAGGGTAATTTTGACAAGTTGAATTGAATGTTGAATTTAGTTTTCCATATTAAAATTATGAATTTTTCAATCGTATATTTTTTATAAAACATTACAATTCATGAACACCCAATTTGGTTAGAAATACGAATTTTCAATTTTGGCTGAACAATTACATAATATTTTTATTTGAAATATATCTATATAAAAAAACTATTAAGGAATAATAAAAAAGAATGAAATTTATTTTCTATGATCATTACATGGGTTGTTATATTCATCCCCTTTTGAAAATTTCATCCCCATAGTGTTGTTTAATCTTTTAATTAGAGGGGTATTCTTTCCTCATTGAATTATCGAATTCTCATGTTTCTTCCCCAATCATATGGTTTTTATACATAACCATAATCTAGTAAATTAGTATTTTTTAGTAAAATTTTTGAATAGGCTCAAAACTCTATACTGGTTATTCTTCACAAGAATGGTTCTTTCGTATTAAACTATTTCATGGATCAAAACATTAAATGCATTTGGAACACATTTTCCTAACAATAAATCATGAAATAATTCAGGTACCTTATATAAAATCATATTCATGGAAACATAGAAGGAATTTGATCACACATTCTCCAAAATTTTGTATAGTATAATTAATTGGGAACATAATAATTCATTTTTTCTGAACCACATATGTTTTTTTAATAGAGAAACATTAATAAAAAAATTATTAGCCAATTGAAAAAAAAGATCCATACACAGGTTAAATTCATAAATTTAATTTATTTTCTCATATATCATGATGTGATGCTAAATCATCCCCACCTTATAAAACATTTCATATAATTGTTCTGGACACAAAAAAACATTATTTCCCCAATATCGTTCCACAAATATAGTTTCTAACACCACTTTCCATGTAATGCCTCAAAAGTTTCCATCTATATATTTGAATGAAATGTGCTTTTTAAGTAAAATCCATCCAATGAGAGATTTTGATCTAAATATCCTTGGTAATCCACTGAATATCCTATAATCATATCAACCAATGTATACATAATTCATTAAATGTCTAAATGATTAAGGATAAATGATTGTATATAAATATAAATCAACACACAATGAATTCAGTGGAACATTCAAAACAATTTATGTGAATCTGGGATCATGATTACATAAATTGATATATGGGAAATATGTAATCTTATGAGAAATTTTATATAATTTTTAAAAATTTCATCCAAAATAAATGTTATCTATATTAGGATTAAAATGGTACGTTTTACTTAATTCATAAAAAATTACACTAATCTCATTATTACCTTGATATTTCTTTACTAATCCCACCCAGAAATCTGTATATATTTTCTTCCATTCCCATTTTGGCATTGGAATTGGACAAAGAATCCCATTTTGTAATTTTTTATTATGATTACATGTTTATTAGTAAAAAATTTAATATTAAAACCATTAAAACTATTATTCATTCCTCTACCCTAATATTGTTCTCAAAGACTCAAAAAAAATTTATGAATCTTGGATGAATAAAAAATGGAGAGCTATTATCCACACTAAAATTATCATTCTTTAACCACAGGAAACACCAAGAAAAAAACCAACTTCCAAATCATATAACCCTTACATTATTAACATTAAATTCATGAAACATACCTTTTAATCCAATTATACTATTCCTATAACACATTTTTTCTGTTTGAGTTTTTTAATCCTATATATGAAAAATGGGATTGAAATAATACTTGAAACAAAATAGAGGGAGTTCTTAAATCCATAATTTATAAGAAAAAAAATCATCAAATCAATACCCATGGATCATTTTCCAAATGTATTATATTTAATGATTCATTAACATTATATACCAAATCATCAGTGAATATCTTTTAATTTACCTAAATTGTAATGAATTTTGTAGTCATAATCTTTTATCAATTCTGGAGATTAACTTTATCTCAATATCAACTTATTCTAATTGAATATATAATTAAAATTTAGTGAGTATTATTTATTTCAGGATTTTATCCTTATTAATTATTTATATTAATATTTTATGTGAACACTGCATCACCCAGTTCAAGTTCATTTGTGGACAAATTTACTCATTTCGTTTTAGTAAACATTATCCCTAAGTAATAAACTAATCATTCTATATTAAAACAAAACCTATTCTCATTGATGAAGAATTATTCTCAACCAAAATTAACTTTTATGGTTGTTAATAAAATATTACATTACTCTATAACTTTATTTTCAATTCATTGAATCATTCAACACATTATTATTATAAGATGAACATATTTAATTTTATTATTATCATGTTTAGTCATATATATTACAATTAAATGGTTTTAAAAAAATTCAGTAATATCATACTATTACTAGAAAAATTGAAATCATTATAACATTTATAGGACTTTAAATTCATCATCCATTTTTTTGTATTTGTAGCACCAATAGTTATGTTATCATTATTTATGAAATATTCAACTAATTAATTTTTTTAACAAAAAATATTGGCTTCCAAATTTTCTACATGATATTTTTTTCATTTAGGGATTTTAGAACAATCCCTTGATGTTAATAATGATCCTTATAAAATTTAGAATCAACTAAAATGTCATCCTTAAACAAAACCCCATTCTTATAAAAATAATCCTGGAAAATATACTAATAAGATGTGTGAGTATAACTGGAGAATATTTTAACCCAAATGGGAGAAATAGAAGCACATAATAACCCATACCTAGTAAAAAACATTACCAAGGATTCTATCCTCTATCATGATTAGATGATGGTACATATACATGAGTTCAACGTTTAAAAAATACTATGCTCCAAGAAGCTAGTAATATAGGTCATAAATATCAAGAATTTAATAACTATTATTATCTATGATTTAATTCAAATTTATATAAACAATTAATAACCTTATGGAAACATCATTATTTTGTAACAATAAGATGGTGTAACCACATTCTAATGTAATATAATTAATGAAACAATTATTATTAAATTAATTTAACTACATTATGAATTCTATAATATCTACTTGATCCATTCGATAAGGAGGTTTTCATGTTAGATTAGATTATGAAAATAATTCTATATTAAATTAAGCATCATGATCAATTATAATAGTAGGAAACTCATTAAAAGAAATATCCACATATTTTTTTATAACCAACACATCATTAATATATTTATAGTTCCTTTATTTTCAAAAATATGTGAATGATAATTGTAATTTTGACTATTTACCAGTTTCATATCATTATGATATGTCAAAAAATATACTAATTTATTCTTATGTACAAATGGAAAGTTGTTTTAGAAAATAACTTGCTTTTCTGTACATTCTTTCATAGTATGGTAAATTGAATGCCAATCCATAACTAGGACAAATGAAATTCAACTATAGACCAAAGAACATATTTTTTAGGAATAAAAAATTTAATATATAATAAAATGAATAACTTTTTGTGTTTTTCCCTTAATAATACCACATCTGTTTTCAAAAAAACATAACTTCATTTCTTCAGATAATTTTGTCAATTTTCAATAAAATTTCTCAAAAATTAAAAAAATTATAGACCCCCAATAGAACAATACATGTTTATAATATGAATAAATAAGTAATGTAACTTTTAAAAAGTAATGAAGTGGAATGACATCCACTATTGTAGTTTCAATGAATTAAATCATACCCTTCTTCTTATAGTTCTTCTTGTCCCTATCATTTTTTCCCATCTTCTAACACACATCCTTATAGTGTCCCATTTCATTACTATTAAAACACCATACTAAAATTCTTATAAAAAATATTATGTCCCATACAAATATTTTTTTCCTTATAATAATAATATATATACTCATGTATACAACATTATTTTCATATCCCATTTTTCATAACTCATTCCACAATAATCATTATACAAAAACGATCACAAACTAAAGATATTATTTTATTATGTTTATATTTATTTTATTTATTATATAAAATTAATTTCTACGTACAACTCTATTTATATTTTCTTTTATGGAATACATGTTCTGCAAAAACTTAATGTCTACCTTCTCTTTATAGTGATCATGATTCTCACACCATTTTTACCATGTTATGTTTATCAATCTAACTTGTTTACCCTTGCAGTGAATATGATCTCTTACATTCTAATGTTTCATTTACCTATGTTATAAATAAATATATTATAAACTATTTCTCTAATAATAGTTATAATTATTATGAACATTGTGGTAGATTATTTACTTCACCTGTGAACTATATATTTAGTTTCCCTTGATTTTAAAAGCATTGTACCTCTGTGATCATCAAACATGTGATTTATATTATAATGAAAATTAAGAAAAAAATATTTAATATATTTTAAAATAAGGATATTATACATATATAATGGCTAAGTGGATTTATATACAGAACATGAATGAATATAGGTGAACAACACTACAAATTTCTCCAAGTATGAAAATTGAGACAAAAAATTCGTTACTATAAGTCTCAACAACCTTCATAAAAATAAAAATATCATGTATATTAAATATAATATTATTATATATATTTTAAATAATAATTATTATAAATGTAATATATTATTTGATAGGACTATTACCTTTTGTTACATTGCTGTAAACAATTCCATGTAAAAGTCACATTTTGGTCAACGTTTACTTCGTTTTCCATGTATGTTTGTTTTTTTGTCCTCTTAATTTTATTAGGGTTCCATAATAAAAAAAATCATAAATATGATATAAATATAATATATATTCATAATAAATGTATTATGAGTAATCCATAAATGTTTGATATAGAAAATGAAATTCACCATTCATGGATATGTTAAACCGTATGTATAAATTAACATTGTTTCAATTCCCTCAATAGATAAAAAAAGAATGGTTAATAATTAATTTACTATCGAAAATAATTTATATTTCATATATATAAAATATATTCATTAAGTTTATCCTTTATTACCTTCCACGTAGTCATATGAGAAAAAATGGATCACGTCGCTTTATGAGACATTAATCCACTAAACACACAAAAGTTGTTATCGTATTATCAATGAATTGGAAAGTATAAAGAGAAATATATAGAAATATATTTAATGAAATATTTATATGTTATGAATTTAATATATATATATATATCATCTTACAAAACTATGATACTTGGTGATGGTAAACATGTCACATTGGTTCCGGAGAAGGTAGTTGGTCGAATAGCCAAGAGGCATTGTCATTTACCATTTTAGGAAAGAGGTTAAGGATTTAGGTCTTTACCTAAACATTAAAACATATAATTATATGTAAGATAATTATGTTATTATATAATAATTTATTAATATGAATTGGAGGGTGTGGATGAAGAAATGAAACAAAAAAACCTTATTGAAGAACATTACCTCTTCTTTAGGTAACCTCCTTAGGTTTGAATCAAAAACTATCATAGGGTTGATTGAATATAAAAATTAGTAACAAAATTTGTTTTTATTGATTTAATGATTTAAATTTTGTATAAATTGGGCCAAATTATGGTTATTTTATGTGTGAAAGGGATGTGATTTTGGTGTACTTTTATAATTAAGGTGACTGACACACATTAAATTTTTAGGAAGAAAAAGATATACCCTAATTTTTATTAGGAAAAAAGGATCCAAAATAGACAAATATCATTTTGAGAATATATAATTTTGCCATATTTCCATCCATCGGTTTTAGGACATGTTTTGGGATCTTTTAAACCCTTTTCTTTTTTTAATCCCTAGAAAAACAATGGTTACCATTACCACGATAATTTTTTTTTCAGTTTATAAAATTTCCAATGATAAAAAATTTATATTACCTTATTATATAATATAATTATTTTACAATTAAAATTTGAATCCACTTTTCCAAATTTCATTCACATAACAACGAATTTTTTATTTGGAATTAAACCCACAATTATTATGAGAAATTGGTTTTCTAAAGAGTAAATGTTCAAAAGTTTAGAACATTCTTATATCAAAAATAAAAATAAAAATATGTCCAATGATATTAATTCAATTAATATATATTTAATTGATCTTTTTTTATATTTTGACCATTTTATCATAAAAATGGAGCTTATAATTTATTTATATGAAATTGAAGTTTTCAATAAAAACATGTGATTTTTCATTTTCATTGAAAAATTATTCATTTCATAAAAATAAAAAAAATAACGCAAAGATAATTTTGACATGTTCATTTCAAAAATAAAGTATGTTTCATAAAATTAATTTTAATTTTTTTTAAAAAATCATTTATTATTTTTCATAAAAATATATAAAATTTATTTTTTGGGAAAATTTATTTTTGAAACAGATAATTACGTTACAAGAAATTAATTACTTTTTTATAAGTATTTATTATTTATATAAAAAAATAAAAAATAGTATTGGAATTTTTTTTATTAATATTCATTCCATAATTTTGTATGGATTCATAATAAAAAAAATTAAAAATAGTTGTAAAAGTTTTTCAATGTTCATTAAATGTTGTTGTTGTGTGTAACATAAGTTATAAAAAATATATTTTATTCAATAAATTAAATTCATAATAAAATTTGGAGTATCATTGAACCCCCCCCCCCCCCCAAAAAAATTAATATGAATTTCACCCATGAAATTTCATTACTTTGGTGTAAACAATAGAAGCTACTTTTTCCTTATTACAACATAATATTCCTATGTAGCTTCCTCAAACGGTTGGCTTCACCATACACCATTGACCATATAAGTGGTCATTTCCCATGGGACATTCAATTTATGATTAAGAACCTCCACTGGTGGATCCTCATAAGACCTTTCGTGCTATATTTGTGTGAATTTTTAGTTAATTACATGGAATAGGGAAGTTATATACTTTCTTGGGGGTGATACATGGAACACATAATAGGATTGATAGAGGTTTATTGTAAGACCCAAATGATAGGTTATAATATGGATATAATCATGAAATTAAATGGGGATGATATATCTATGAATTTTATATTTCTTCCTAAATCTCATAAAATTACTAAATGAAAAAATTATTATAGACTACATATCACGAGATTCAAATTTGAGATCATGGCGGTGATTATCAACTTCATGTTTCTGTTGATGTTTTTCCACCATTATGTGTTGTTTAATAAATATAACATTTTCTTCCATTTCACAGGCCATACCATGTACCAATATATATGTTTCTCCTAGTTCATTCTAGAACATTGTATCAATACAAATATTAATATAGTGGCCTTTATAAGGATCCATATCAATACTCATAGGAAAGCAATTACTGTTTAAAAAATCAACAATAGGAATGTGTTGATCCCAATAACATTAAAAAACTGAAAAAATTCCCAAAATATACTCTACAGTTTTAATTTTTCTCTCAAACTGACCATCTTCTTGATGATGATATGCAATTATAGAACTCAACATTATATCAAGAGCAAGATGAAGACATCGCCCAAATAGTAAGGTAAACCCTATATCCCAATCAGATAAAATTGAATATGCAACTCTATGAATCCTTACCAATAATTTGATATATATACTAGAAAGATAATATAGATTGAAATATTCTCATACTATGATAATGTTCTGAAATTTTATGGTGCCCGACTACAATCAATATAGTACTATTCACTTCGAGATGTTTTGGGAGACTTATGACAATATCCATTATTATGTTTCACATTTCCATTCTTGTATTTGAAATAGATGTAAAATATCCTTATACAGTTTTATAACATACATACATAGTTTATATAGAATGCGATAAGATAAAAACTCTAATATATCACATTTTATACCATCCTACCAAGAAATACTCCAGAAATTTTCTATATATTTTTTTCGATGATGAATAAAAATGAAAAAATATTATATTCCTTGAAAAACTAATTCTTAAAATATGTTCTATAAGAAACACATATATAGTTCCTTAATATTACAATTACTTCATGATCATGGTTAAATTTAGGAACATTTAGAACATTTTTTATAGCTTTTAATCTTTCTTCTGCTTCTCATTAATCATTAATCAGAAGATGGATCAACATCAAATTAATCAATATATGATTTATTCCCTTACTATATTATTATCATATCCATACATTAAAAATAAATATACAATGGATCTGTTTTTATCAGCATCAAGGATAATGTAGCATTATCCTTTCAACTCAGATCACTAGACCCCCTGTTCTCTATCCTAGGGTGGTAATTTATTTTGTAGAAATAATATTTAATTAGACATAACCATCTTCTATGGGTATTATTCAAATATTTTTTTGTTAACATCAAATATAATAATTTATGATTAGTATATGTACCAAAAATTTATCGATAATAATGATGGCACTGTATATTCAATGACAACGTTACATTAGATAACTTTAAATCATTAGTTGGTATTCTTTTCTCAACAACCTTCAATTTTCATATGGAATAAGATATAACCATGTAATTATTTACAATAACACATCCAAATCTATTCATGGATTCATATAAATAGATTAAAAACCCTTATCCACTATATAGTAACATAAAATTAGGTGCACTAACACTTTTTATCAATAGTTTCATAAAAGATTCATTACCATCATCTATCCAAATGAACATGGCTTCCCTTTGAGTTTACATGATGAGTGAATTACATATTTTGATCAATTTTACAAAAATCATCGATAATATTAATGAAAACTAATAAAACATTAGATCTCAAAAATCATAGTCTCTCTAGTCCAATGTTAAATATCCTCTTTCTTTGTTGGATCTATAGATATACCATATCTTGGGATAATAAAAAAAAAATTGACAATTTTTAATTCATAATTTACACATTTTGACTTTATCATACAACTTATAATTTATCTTGATCATAATTATATTCATTATGTTATATTTGTTCACTTATTTACACATTAAATAAATAACACGGTTGAATATACTTAAAACCACAAACAAATCATGGTAATTAATAATGATTTTATTCATTAAATGAGTGAATTAGTACGATAAAATGTAATTCATATATTCATAGTGTACATACCATAAATTGGATGTTTTCTTGGTTATATACCCCTTCATGAACCTCAATTAATTATATATAGAATAAATATAAATCATGTAAAATTATTGATCCCTATAATATTGGTCAAAAAAATTAATCAATATGGGTAAAGGATACTTTTTTTTGATTGTGATATTTTTTAAATGTGGATGATCAATGAATTTAAAATCTATCCATTACAATTTTTGAAGAAGCATATGGGTTTACCCCAAGTATCTTCACATGGAAAAGTTAATATATTTTTTCAATATTCTCTTAAAGTTTATTTTTTTAATTCTAATAACTTAATTAGGACCATTTTATTTTCTGTATTTGGAATAGGTTCAACATCATTTATGAGTTCAATTGGAAAATGCATGATGTTTTGTTTTTTTTGTTTGAAGGTTAGGTAACACTTCTAGAAGAAAATAATAAACTCCTAAAAATAGTCATAGCATCATTGTTGAGTTTCTCCCCAACCATCTGAGATTAACACACCTCTTGATTATTAAATTAAAACCATATAGTGGATGTCATTTCCATGAAATATTAATTTTTATTAATAACCTAATAGTTTATCATAGGTTGTTTTGGAATACTAAAGTTTACATATATTCCTCATAAATTAATGTTGTATTTATGTTGAAAATTCCAATCTATAACTAAAATAACCTTAAATTCAACCTCTGGAAGAACGCAATGATTTGCATGAAGCACATTAAAAAAAGATCAACTAAAGAGGAAGAAAATGCCTTATATTATATCAATATATCATTATTGGTATTCACTAGTAATTATACATTGAATTCTTTTAGTGGAATCTCAATACCATTATAGAAGTCATCATATATGAATAAATTTATAGATCTATAGTCAAATAAGACATTTGTTATTCTATAATGGAAAGCTCATCTTATTTGTTCCATGTTTTTTAAATTATAATTTATCTTACATGATTCTCTTATTATCACAACTATTTTATTGATACATGGCTCCTACATATATTTCCACCATGAATGCACATAAAACATTCTCTTTATTTCTACCGAATTCCCTAATGGTTAATTCCAGTTAGAGACATGGTTTAATTCTATTGAATAATCGATCATCCATATATTTAAAATTTATTATAATACCATATGTGTACCTCAAAAGTATAGTAAAAGGTTTCTCATAGGTATCATAATATTAATCATTATTTTTATTTGTCATAAGGAAATTCTTCTCCATCAATTTATAGAAATTATAAGGATGATAATTAATGATAAATTAGTTCATGGTGATATACTAATCCATGGATTAAAATTTTCCATTCTCCTCAGGTTCTTGATAAGAGTCCACCAAGGATATGCTTCACCTTCTAAACCGTATACAACCAAAATAAATTTCAGATTCTCCAAATAATAGGGTATAGAAAATAAATTTCAGTTGGTGTTCATCCGTTTCTTAGTAACTAGTCAATCAAAAGATGAAATGAAATATATTGGATGTTTCCTCATGATGGAATCAACAAAATGTAATTACATCCATTGATTGTTCAAGATTCCATCATTATTAATATCATGATAATGTTATGTGATCTTGTAAATGAGATTTTTTATGCCAAATCTAATAACATTTAGATAATCAATAGTAAAATCAATTCATTTTCAATCACATTTAGAATTAACATGATTTCAGTGGGTTCTATACATTGACTAAATTGGAATATCATATTATAACCAACACTAATCTATCTGAGCAACCATATAACCATGAAAAATCATTAAGGATGTCTAAATATGGAAAATTTATTATAATTGTGGGAAATAATATTTTTAAACATTTTCATACGCGACCATTATCTATTTAAATACCTTATAATGGTTCAAAAAGAAAATTGTAATTTTATCAATGCATATCACCTTGGAGTATCAAACCAGGTGCACAGTAAGGAATGTTTATATGTATTATGTAACTCTAGAGTAAATCCTAATGTTTATTTTCAGTTATATTTCCCCTAGGTATGTCTATTATTGAATAATTTGGACTTAAATTTTTTATAACGTATTGTATTTAGATTTAATCCTCATAATATATTCCATACCAAAATATTAGGATGTTCGCAAATACATAGGCTTATCCAAAGGTTTCTCATAAGTGGGATATCATAAAAGTTTATAAAACATAAAAGGATATCCTCTAATACTGACGATAGTTTAATTGAATTTGCATACATATTTATTACATCATGTTGTGATGAAGATTGATTACAATACATAAACACATGTTTGAAGATCGTAAAGGTATAATGTCATTGGAAACATGGCAATGCAAAAAAACAGTTCATAGGTGAACTAAATCATCTCCTACAATGTTCTTCATAACTATCAACCTTATCAGAAAAATCAAACTTCATATATGTATTCATATCCTTGGGAAAAGAAACATAAGAAAGGTTGATCTCAAATTCATAGTATGTGTATACAAAGGAGATATATAAATGTAATATGTTTAGTAGGGTATGGGAATACGAGAATGTCAATTGGGAACTATAATTGGTATATCAAATATCATAATCACGTTTCTTGGAATAAGGATTTTTAGTTAAAAAGACATTAATCATAAGGGAATGAAATAAATTTATCCATGATACTATAATAGTTGAATAGGTCAAGCAATTGAATGATACCCTTATGTATAGAATAAAATTTACTTAGTAGTCAATGCTCACATCAGATACTATCATTATAGAATGGGTTCACAAACCAAACCATCAATGAAGTCAAGGTTCAATCCTAAGATTATCATAGTGGATAGATTCACTTACTGACTTATGTTCACTATAATTCTATTTCAATTTATCACATGATATATCAATCGTTACCAAATGCATTATGTAGAGATATATGTCTCACCAATGACATAAAAATCATACATATCTCTGCAATAAAATAATAAATCATTTTTAATACAAGAACCTAACAATGTAATGTGATTCATAAATAATTCATTATATTATAACCTATTGAAATGAAATTGGTTTCCTAATCATTCCAACATTGAATATTAGCATAACAAATGAAAAAATAAGCGATTTTCATAAGAATTTAATGATACTATAACACATGGAAGGCAATTATGTTTAATAAATATCTATATATAGTTAAAATAGACAATTCAAACAAATAATTATATTGGTATCATTGTATCATATCCCTATAAAATGATATGTACATCAATGGATATCCAATGAAATGGAAAATTAATTTGATTGAAAAATCACGTGGAATGGTTCTAGAAGAAAATATCATCTTATTGAAAATCAAAATTTAAAAATTTAAAATTCATAAAATATTATTGAAATCATTCCTATTTGAAATAAAATTTGAATCTTATAAATATATATTTAATCAAAATAATCTTCATCAAATCAGTAAATTTTTTACATGTCATATTTGTTAAAACAATTATGCATTTCACATTTTTAGAAAAATAAAAACATGACATGTTATTTAAAATGATATGCAGATTCCACTCAGAAAAAATTAAATGTAAAAAATATGTGAAAATAAATTTAAAAATAATTAAAAAATTTAAAAAAAATTGAAAATAGTTTTCTGAATACATTGTTTTCGAAGAAAAAGGGTTTTTGAACATATAGATAAATAAATTTTTTTAATTATTTTTTGATATTAAGTATATAACGATTTTAAAATGAATGGAAAACATATATTCCATTGAAATAACCATAGAAAAATGAAATTCCTGATTTTATATGATATATGGATCAAAATAATTTGTTATCATAAACATAATAAAAAAATCCCTATAGACATTGCGATAGTATAACAAAACCATTCCCACTTTGGTAAGATTGAATCATTTGTACCACTAAATATTAAAGTTAAAAGGAACATTATATATAATGAAAATAAGTATACTTATGATATAACATGTAAAAGGGTTTTTATATTAACCTCATAAAAGAAAATAGGGGAAAACATAATATATTTCTCAAGGAAGGTAAATTGGGAAAAAAATCACATACCTTTTCTCTTGAATTACATCATACATGTTAAAACCTCGTGAATAATATGCATAAGTTTTTTTATTCATAAATTATATAACTATAAACACATATATTATACCATATAAAATTTTCTAATGACCATTTATTTCCCATATATTTATAATTCCGTGTTAAAGTCACATTTCAGACAATAATTAATTTATTTTTCATGTTTGTTTTATTTTTTATTTTGGAACACTCAATTTTATCATGGTTACATCATCACCAAAATGATAAAAAAATATAAATATCATATATATTCAGTATATATGTATATATAAAAAACCATAAATTATAGAAATATAAAATGAAATGAAATTTTCCAGAAGATGTTATGATATATGTATTCCTGAAAAATTATTCTACTTCATTAACGAATGAAGAAAAATTAATTTAAATAATATATTAAATTAAATAACAATAAATATCATATATGTATCATATATATTAATTAAATTTATCCTTAATTACCTTCCATGAATAATATATTTGAAATAAGATATCATTTCTTTGTGTAGTGGTATAGTTTCATTTTGAGGAACAATGTTTTCCTATTCAATCTGGAATGGAGTGTAAAATGGTGTGTCTAAAAATAAATTTATATTTTTATATTCATGTTAAAAATATAATATATATAATGTAAATTCATTATCATACACATATGTTTGATTTTTCAATGGAAAAATTTTCACATCAGTTTGCGAGGTGGTAGTTTTCTGTACACTTGATTGACATTTTTATTTCCATTTCATGGAAGAGTATATGAATGTTCTTAATTCACATAAATTAAAAATTATTAGTTTTTGAAAAATATTTTTCTTATTTTATCATATTTTGTAATAATAATCTATTTAGGTGGAGGGTGATATAATATAAAAATACTCATTGAATAATGTATCTTCTTTTTTGTGGAACCTCATTTAGTTTTCCCCAAAAACTATTCCAAGATGAATTTATGATAATAATAAGGATTAAATGATGTCTATAGGGATGTAATAAATTTATTTGTCTTTGTAGTGAATGAACCAAAGATTTTTTTATAAGAGGACATGAGATGTGGTCTCCATTTATAAGTAAAGAAAGTTGTACACATGTAATTTTATTAAAAAAAAGGTGTACCCAGATTTTCTCATTAAATAACTCTATGTAATGAAATAACATAACTAGTAATTTAAAAACCTAAATATTATATTGTGTAAATTTTTAGTATAATCCCAATAAGTTAACTCTATCCCCTTACCCAATTCATTAGAGAGCTATATCAGGCTCACCCATCGTCATTATCAATATCACGCTCACCCTACATCATTACATATGTTAATATCAGCTATAATCATAAAATATTATTTAGAACTATAAAATAATCATAATATGTGAAATCAATAATTTCCATTATCATATATATAGAAAATATTCCTTTTATTCATAATAAAAAATATATGTATATCCAAATAGTCATTAAATTTAAATTCATTTTTAAGATACCTAGATTAAAGGGAATGAGGTTTTTTATTTAATGAAATCATTAACGCTTTTAAGGTACTTTAAACATAAAATAATTGTCATGGTTTTGTGAGAAATAGATGATGTGGTGTATGATAAATTATAACTTTCATTTTTCTTTTTGGTCAAATAAATCCATAAAAATAAACATAAATTTATACCATTTTAGCCACTTTGAATGAAAATAAAATGCGACATAAAATTTCATTTATAATTTATTTATATAAATATAAATACATCTATAATATATTTTTTATGAATATTGTCACATTATATAATGTTTAATAAAATAAACTTTTAAACACAATAAAATTTGGATTTTATGGAAGAGTTTCCCTTACACCATGTCAAGGTCCTCCTCGACAGTATATATCTCTTTCAGTTTTTTTAAATTATTTAAATTTTTTTATTATTTATTTTTTAATAAATTTTCATTATAGAATTAATTTATTTTATTTCAATGACATGTTTAATTAATTGATTCTATTAATTCCACATCATGAGTTTTGATGATATTCGACTCAAATGTCTCGAATTACTTTGGTATGTTGAATTTGGAATAATTTTTCAAAATTAAATCATCTATAAAATAAAATCATGAATATTTTTCATTTTTATTCATTAATTATAATTTTAAAACAAAAAATTATATTTGATTTTGAAAAATAAATTATTTTCTAGTCCTAAAGATGACATGTCATACCAAAAAATGAATAACATTCTCATTCTTCAATGAAAAGTATGTAAATTAGGTAAAAAAACATCTTACAATTACAAAATCATGGTAATTTAAATAATAAAACATTATATAATTTAATATAATTATATATATCAACCTTATGATTCATTTATGAAACATGAATCACATGACTTCATAGTATTTTTAATATATATATAAGCATGAATGATTCTGTCATTTTTTAATGGATAAAAGATTAAGTATATGGGACCAACTCAACTTAGTCTAGAGCTTTTTGATTTTATGAATATTATAGTACATGGAGGTTATCCCGTTTGAGTCTAGAGGGGTCCAACTATGAAGATCATGATGCACGGAGAATACATGGCATGTAAGTGTTTAATGACATGTGTTTCCAACTCATAGCTTGTGTAGAGATGGTTCACTGCTTGAATTGTATTCTTATATTTTTGAAACCATTTCATGGGGTGTCACATATTTTCTAATTAATTGGGTTTTAATCCTTTTTGGAAAGTAATTTTTCTGAAATATTTGAAGCATGACTTTTATATGGCATGAAAAGCGATATCATGATGTGTAAGCCCCCAATGTACTGTCCTGATAAATGCAACACTGGAGCAGTTTTTACTCAAACTCAATGGATTCCTTTATTTTATAAGTGAACAGTGACCCTCTTACCATTAATTTTCGGATTCTTTCTGATGGGAATTAACCATTGTCCATTTTTCTTCCATTTTTGGTGATCCATAGTACATTTTACCTCATTGCACATGGTTATTCAAAATGGTTATATATAATTTACACATAATTTTTAAAAAAATAACAAAATAATAATGTTTTAAAAGAATAATTAATGTAATAAATATATAACATCTCCTCCTCCCAAATAAAAAATCCCAACATAGATCATGAGATAAGGGTTTAATTTTTCTGATAAAAAATGCATTCCATAACCCCATCTTTTGAGCCACAAAATTTACACGGTCTAAATCGGGGAGTATAAAAATACTATACTGAAAATTAATCTCAGATGACGGGTGAAGGGATATATTAGAATATGGTTAGAGTGGAATTATGAAATATTTATGATTTATGGAATTTAATGAACGTGTATTAAATAAAAAGGATAATAATAAACAAGATTATATGAACCAATGATGTATTTCCTAACACTAGGTGTTAATTGGATAAAATTATAATTCATAAATATTAGTCAGAAATTTTTGAATATAAAACTATATTCCAAGAAAAATAAATTCCCAGAAGACAAAATGAATTCATACAAATCCTATAACTTAAATGAATCTTAATTGTGGTCTTCTTTTATTCATCACCCACCACACACATTTTCTCGAGATATGTTCGTCAATTAGAGCTATCGATTGGACATCATGGAATTAATAAATAAATAATGATATGGTAGGTATAATTATTTATTTTATCTTTATGAACAATTCATATTAGAAATCTATACCCCACCAGACATTAATTTATCTAAAATAACTATCTTCAAGAATTTATCCCTCTATTAATAAGTTTAATTAATTTTTCAATTTATTCATGTATACTAATGAATTAATAATATTAATTTAAAATTATAACATCCATTTAAATATTATTTGTATAACGTTTCATAAAATTTTAATTATACTATTAAGTTAATTACTAATCATTTAAATAACATTAATAAAATTTATCATATGTTGTAATTGTATATTTTCATTCAATCTATATTATTAATCATACAAATAATGTCATGATTTTTAGGTATTCTATTGTACACACACATTTAATTATAATTTTAATGTTATTACCCGAAAAAAGTTTCCGTGAAATCTATTTCTAAACTGTTACTTCATTTTATCATTTTATATTTTTATAAAAGTATCTTGCTTCCCATATGAAATCTTTGAATCCAATTTATTTAATTTTATTTATATACTAAATTTTTTTGTATATTCAACCCAACATCATATTTTTTAAAATCCTATGACATACTTATCAACAAATTATCTGCCAAAAAATTCCACAAAAATTACATCTAATATAATATATAAATTAAAAATATTAATTATAAACCCAGTCATTATGTTTTTTCATTAATGTGAGATTAAATAACATTTATAAATAAAAAATAAAAAATCATTCCATTTCTAATAAAATATAACATACTCTTTTCACCAAAAATAAAATTAATTAAATAAATTTTGTATATAATTAACGTTCCATACATTTATAAAAATAACAAGAACCCTAAAAATAATTTTTTTAATATTTAGTAATCTAGTATTTATTGTTAAATCGTTTCTTCCAAAATACATTTAATGAAATCCTTTAAATATTTAACCAATATATTTTTCTCATAAGAATGGTTATATTTCCAATGAAGTAAATTATATTTTAGTTAAATAATTAAACATATTTGTAATTAAATGTAACAGTACTAATAATAAAAAATCATTAAAAAACAAAAACTAATAATTAATTAAACCTAAAAACAAAAAACCTTAAAAAATTAACAATATGTATTTTCGTGTCATCACATTACATAATGATGAGGTTCGTAATGGATTGGGCCTCTATAATTACATTATCGTCATCTATTTTTTATTTTCATCATTTTATTTATACCATGGATATTTTTTCATGGTTTTCATTCTTATAGCTCGTATAGTCTTTTATATATCCTTTAATATTTCAAAAATAACTCAATCTACCCCGATGTGTCTTGCATTCTATATTCAAGAAATCATTCAATATGGCTACATTGATTCCATCATTGGATAAACACTTCTATACAAATTAATAATAATCATATTATTATATTCAAATATTTCATTCATGTAGAGAACCAATCCCATAATATATGAAAATGATTAATTATTCACCAGGAAAAAATATTTATTTTAGTTTACTCTCAATAAATAATTTATGAATATTTTTCTACTATAAAGAAAATATCAATATATAAAAAAATATTTCAATTAATATTCATCAATAAACATGATCATAAAATAATTTATATCAGTTCATTATTACATCAATATAGAGAGACAATGCCTCACAAATTATAAGGATTATTCATATTGAAATTCATCAATTCAAAAATTTTCAACACAACTACAAAAATTCATGAATAGATTTTATTTATTCATTTATATAACTAACATATACTAATATGTAGTCATTATAATCTAATTAATTAAGTATATATAACACACCAAGAAATCTAAATAGTAATCAAGTATTTATTTAAAAAAAATTTAATCATGAATGGTTTTACAAAAACAATATTTTATATAACTAAATTATAATTTTCAAGAAATATTATTTACATTAAATAAATATATTATTTAATTTAAAATATATTATTTATTTATATTTTTTATTTAATTTTAAATTTTTTGAATATTTTATTATAAACAGTATTTATTTTCTACGGTATTAGTGTATTTAAATGTATTTTTGACAAAGTTAAAATCTGAATGTTATAATAAAAATTAAGTGTAAAACATTTTTTTATTAAAAATATTTCTATTTTTAATTTAAATTTTGTAAGAATATGAATTTATATTATGTTTTTATTTTATAAAATTTCAAATATATACATTCTATATATACATATAAAAAATAAAATTAAATGAATCAAATGAACGATGAAAAATTTGAAATGTTTTAAAAATAGGCATTAATTGAAAATATAAATTATATTTTTTTAAATAAATTTTTTTATATATATAAAAACGTGATATAACATATACATATATATGTTTTATTAATATAAAAATTAACATTTTTTATTTTATTATATATATATGATTTATTTTATTATTTTTTATTTGATATATTTATTATATAAACAAAACAAATATATATATATATCTGTGTATGTGTCTTTAAAAAATCTCAAACTTTTATGAATATTAAAATGAAACTTATTAAAAAAATTCATATGTTTTATGATGTTAAAAAATAGGATGCGTTAAAACATTAAAATATGAATTTATTATAATAAATAATAAATTTCATTTAATTCTTTTGAATTTAAGAGAGTAGAATAGTTAGAAATTTTTGTTGATGAAAACATGATTAAAAAAATATAAATATTAAAACATGAAAACGCATAGGGGAAAGGGGATTTGTGGTATGTGTTTGGACCATCCGAGAAAAGGGTGGAAAATCTGGATCGTCTATTCTACATTTCCCCGATTGGAAAACGAATTTTAAATGGTATTTTTTTATCCCATGCCTTGGATCACGATTCATACAATCTGGGCCGTCCATCCAATTCGCCTTCTCCCTCACTGAGTTGTGTTGCACCATTCCACATCACAAGTTAGTCAACCACCATGATTTTCTCCTTCTACAGTGTTCGTCCTCAATTGAAATATGAATCTCTTCTTTATCATTCATGGCCCCCTTAATTTATTAATTATCCACAATGGTTTTAATTTCAACCAAAACACTGTCGTAAGTGTTGACTTTCCTTGGAAGATTCAGATATATATATATGTGTTGTCAATCAACCCAATTTTTGAACTAATTATCTTTGTTGTTTCGTTTTCATTTTGTCAATATCACATTTCATAAATTATATTCTCTAAATGAAATATGAGATATTAGCTCCGCTCTACCAAATCTCACTCTACCAAGCCCTCTCCTGGTATCCAGATGATCTTTTCCCAACTTTTGATCCCAAATCAAATAAGGGGTTCAATTTATTTTATGATACATAAAATGTTTTTATGTATATATATAAAGCTATACACACACACACACACATATATCTTGTTTCTGTCCTATGAATTTTGATGAAAAAGTTTAGTTTTAAATTTCTGTTTTAAATAATTCAATATAAAACCCTCATTCCTATAAATTTAGGTGTTAATTTTCATTTTATCAATTTATTCCCAGTTTTAAAAAGATATATATATATATATATATATATATCTATATGAAAAAAATAATATAGGAGTTTTAGATATCAAATTTTATTCCTAAACTTATGGCATGTAGAATTTGATTTTATTTTGATCAAATTGTGTCGATTACATAGTCTTAAAAATGTATATCTATATATATGTGTGTTTACCTATAAAAACGTTTGTTTGATAATTTATAAATTTCTAGTTTTATTATTTTTAAATAAGATAATATGTTGTATGATAAAACATTTATCAAATGCGTTTCTTGTATTCTCAAAACATCATATTAAAAGTTATAATGATATATATATATATATATGTATATACATATATGTATATCAATTTATGTATTAAAATGGGTGAATATTTTATTTCAAATATATATATATATATATATTTATTTATATATGAAGTCAGAATTTATTCTTAATATATCAATTTATGATTTATGTTAATGTGTAAACTTTTTATTAAAAGATATTAGTTATCATTTTTATGACAATACTAAACAAGCTATTATTTTATGTGAGAATTGTTATCTTCACCCATTTATATGTCATCTATAGTTATATATTGCCATCATTTAGATCATGAATGATATTCCATGCATTTTTCAATGAATAATTCATTTATATCCTTCAATCATTTTATTTAGGATTTATAAATAATGATAATTATTTGAAGAATGAGATTCTCCTAAAAAACCTAGAAATGATCATGAAAATTCTGACGACATATTAAGAGTATGGTTATTTTCATTTAAAGAAACTTATATTATGTATGTATATTTTAAATTTTTTTGGGTGGAGTTGAGAATAGAAGGTCTTTTTAAAGTGTTCTAAAAAATTGGCACTTCTATGTTATGTGAAATTATAGGGAGTGAACCCTTAGTTCTTAAGGTAACATTGTTAAATATGAGTTATGACTAGAAGACTTGTGTTATGGTTTTTTATTATGGTCTGCCAAGAATCATGAATAACCCACCATAAAATTATTTTTTTCAATGAAAAAATCGCAAAGATCTTTTAGATTATAAATATTTTGAGAATATATATATATATTTAATATGATTATATTTATAAATCACTTTTTTGGAAATCATAAATTTTATGTACATAAATTTACTAAAAGAAAACATTTTTCATTTTTTATGGTTTCAAAAACCCTTCTTGGGCATTTTAAATGATCACCCTACATTTAGAATTTATTTTTACGAATATAGTAGATTTAGCAGTGATGTATTTTTCAATGTGAAGGCTACAAAATAAATATTATTTCGATTTATTAATTTTAATTTTTTTGCATTTTTTTAAAAATGCATCATTTTAATCAAATTATAAAAAAACTAGACCGTTAAAGGTCCTCTTTTGTGTAATGTGTTCTGTAATTACTCATTTTATTTTATAAAATAATTTCATAGCATGTATTCGAATCAGCTCCATGTTTCTGTGATATATGTTGTTACATTATATATTCCATAAAACAATCATATAACACTTAATAATTCTTTTTAACATTAATTTAACAATTTCGTAATAAATTTTTAACTCATACTACCCATATGTAACAAGAACACATCCATGTTTACCATTACGTTGGTTTTTCTACCAAAGTACCCAAATACTCCATATGCATGGGAGATATTAGTCTATATGAATTTTTACATCAAACAATAATAAATTAGGTACTCATGTTTGAATGAAGAATAAGATATTATCAATATCAACCACACATCCAATGGATTGAATTGTGGTAAATAAATAACATAAGAATAGTGATTTTTCAAGGTCTACCAATAAGGGATAATACATGGAGAATACACTAAAGATGTGATGATGTATAAAAGGAATTCATATAATATATTATGATTAAAAAATTATTAAGAAATGGCCAATTCGATTACACAGGTAACATCATTAGATTTTATCTCGAATCATGGATTTGGAATAATGTAATTGATAAACTATAACAAAGTAGATAGTCGTAATAAGTATCCATAAAAGAAAACAACAAAAAAATTTGAGGGTGATATAGTTATTCAATAATATTTAAGATAACATCATGATCATAAATTTATCTTACATATAGATAATATTGTTATAATTAAACTCTAAATAAGGTAGTTATTCAATATCATAAAAACATATCATTTCAATTCTCTAAAAAATATCTCAAATTATAAATTTTTTACTCTTGTAAATTATACCTCAATCATATTCCATATGAAATCCCATTATTATCCCTTAAATACCAGCATAATAACAAAATTAATCTCCTTTGTGAAATTTCAGCGATGACCAATATCCAAATCATTCTGAAACTCTACTTTTTCAATATTAAAATTTACAATTTCATGCCCATTTATCCACCATGTAATAACCTCCCCTAGTTGTACACTAACATTTTAGAAACACAGGACCATAAATTAAATATCCGAAAATAATTTTCTATTAATGTTTCTTAAAATAACTATATATCATGAATAAAAAATTCATTATTACCCGCTCACTATGTAATATCAGTTTAATTCTCAAAATGTCAAGCTTTGGGGCATCAACTACTACATATTACATATTTTCTACGTCATATGGAAATCAAAATTCCAATTTTATTTCTCTATTTCCCATTTCTAAAAAATATAAATAAATTTACGTCAACTATGAATTCCCATAATTACACATGTAATGACTCATGTCGTTTCACAAATTATGTTCTTGTGATTACATGACATACTCATCCAAATAATCCTAACAATTTTATAATTTTAATTAGAATTTATGTGCCATAGGAGAACCAAAAAACATAGTTAATTTGTGCTCCCAAATTCTGAATCATATATATGTACCAAGATCCAACATCTCTTGAAATTATAGTAAAACGCTATGATACATTAATAATTTGGTATTTTATAACATCCTTCACTCTAGAATAATTTATAAAACCATTATAAATAAATAATTTTCCATACAAAAAAACTTCCTAAATGGTTGTAACCTTCATTTCTCATCAAACTATGATTCTCCACATCATCATTAAGACAACTATAGATTATCAAGGTATCATTTAAAAAAATCAGTCTTCAAACCATTCCACTTCATCTCTATGATATTGTAAGCTGCCACATAACTATATATAATACACATGAAATACTTATATTCTTCCCCTAAAAAATAATAAACCCAACACCTCATTTAATATTTGAGGTTTGGATCTATTATTATTATTACTTACTATAATGTTTAAAAATAGAACTCCTTATGAAACCTATTTATCTCTAAACATCATTTTAAACATTATGAATCCCTTATATCATTTTTTAAACATTTTATAATTTTCAATAATTATTCTATCACACTTAAATATTATACATAAACTATTAGACATGTAGTTATGAATTATTTCAGCATTATATATCGTAATAAAAAAGTATTTTTACTTAATAGGCCTTATATAATATATTTTAATAAGTTAAAAACATATTTTCACTACTCTAACTACCATTATTAATCAAATCTACAACCAGAGACTTGATTCATTGCTAAATAATCATCTGATCATTTAATTATTTTCTAGGATTTTATTTACTATAATTCAACCCATATAAAATCTATTAAAACCTATCTCTTATGATATTTCAGATGTTAAAAATGTTGATTCAATATTGATTCATGTATTTGAAAACATGAATTTATCTTATTAGAATATACTATTTTTTTCTTTGTGCAAATTTAACTGTACATTATAAGATATATTTTCCTCTAATGCCGTGTGTCGTGAAAAAATTTCACATAAACCTTCAAATTAGTCTTCTCGATTAGTTTACATTATCAAATTACATTAACTATAAATACATTATATTATGATAAACCATAATCAAGATTTTTTCAAAATCATTTCATTAATTTCTCCATAGTTATTAATCACCATCCCTATAATATAGAAATTTATTTCTAGCATATGACACATTTTCCAATCTAAATAGTTTGTAATATATAATATCAAAATAAAAAAGAATAATTTTCGTTGAGATATGATCACCCAAATATAATTGTTCTATATTGTATATTACATATCAAAGATCATCTAAAAATCCACTAATAATTTAACATCTTATTAACCTTACCTTTTCATATACCTCAATCTCATTACATGAATTATACTTATCCAATAGTGCGATTTTATAGAATTTAATCATGAAAAATTTAAAATTACCAATGAGACTTTAACATTATGAATAATGTATGATAATTGATGTAAAATCATGAATAGAATGTAACAAAGAGTACATAAACAACCCTTAATCAATCTTTTATGGACTCACTGTTCTTTCAAAAAACATTCAAGCCTTCAACATAAATTATTAATACCATTTTATTTATTCATGCCTGTTTTGATCCAATGGGATACAATTAATTATTATTGGAACATGTGACCTAATATAGTCAGATCATATAAAATCCTCAGAAGAGACATGACTTAATATGACATGATCAAATAAAATAATCATATGATTTAAATCATGATGAATTTATCATTTAATGCTACATTTCATGAAACATGATGTACCTTATCTAGCATATATCATGTAATTATAGGATCCAAGAGTTAACATTGTCATTTTATGGAATCACATAGAATTTATCTTATTATGTTATATAGTGTGAAATTTCCAACCATCAATAGAAAAATGATAATCTAGGAAAAACAAACCCCCTAGTATCATCCATTATCTATAATTCGAATATTGAATGATCATACGTAATAGGTGCTAATTAATCATAGGTAAATATATAGATCAATGAAAACACATAAAAATATATCTCTATACTATGTTTTGTTTTTATAAAAATATATTTTAATAGATTCTAATTATAATATCATAACCTAGAGCACTTTACTAATTAGGAAAGATTATTTTTTTCTATAAGTAGAAAATCAATTAAAATGGTCATCACAATGGATCATCCCTAGTGTTTATCACATTTATATTTCCTAATAAGGGTCCATATGTGAAAAAAAATTATGTATATTGGTTTGATGAGTCTATCGACTATCATTCGGTATAGAAGATAAACTATAAGAAGTCTACACACATGATATCATAGGAACCAAAAAATAAAATAGTTATTTAATGGTCAATTTTCTTATAATGAAATAAATGTAAATGGACTGAATGAATACAAATAACCATAATAATAATACCTCAATATGTTATAAAAAATACACATAATTTAAAACATAACTATTGTACATAATAAAGGACATTTTATTCTGAATTATCATAATATGGATTATATATAAGGGAATAATGAAAAACTGAATCTTCTATAATAAGACCTCGAATAGGCCTTCATATTTTCACTATAAACTCATGAATTTACTCCTTCTCAATTATCTATACTAGTTTACATTTTCTAAATTTATAAAAATGATATGTTATATAAATCCATAAAGGTGGAATGTTTTATTAATATAAAACTCAATAGCACACAACCAACTATCTTATGATATAATATATAATTTATGTGAATGTATACAATGTTATATTTGGAAGCTATATTAATCTCATTTAGTTCATATATCATATCTGTTTGTTCTAACATTTCCTCCTAGATGACCCAAAATATATACTTTGATGTAAGAGGGTATACGAAATTCTAATTCCAAAACATGAAATATACTACCTTAAAAGTGATATATTAGAATCTCTCTAAATTAGGATGGTCAAGATGTTTAAAAAATTATTTTTAGGGTAGGGTTTTAATCACATATTTAAATAAATGTAACAATTTTGAATGTAGAGAATTACCAACTCCAATGAATAGTATGTTGTAATAATTGGTATGTAGAGAGACCAACCATTGGAATATTATATTGTATAATTGGTTTAACAATTACCCAAAAATAGTGGGAAAAACTATTAAATCATCATTTCATAGTGTTCCTGTGTTTTATATAATATAATAATTTTATATCCTAAGAATGTATCAATTCATTGAAATATTATAATGGAACTACACAAACTAAGAATGTTTATTCTTATAAATAATATATTTCCTCCAAAAAATTTTAGAGTTTATAATACTGGAAAATAGACTTCAATACCATGTATTGGTGAAGCATCATTCAATAGATATAATAATATAATATTATCGGCATATATAGATATTAATTGTTATTACAATATATAGGTATCATGAGATTAAATAGAATAAATTAATAGATCGAATAATATTTATATTATATAGTGGTATTAGATACCTAACCTCTAGAATTGTTTCTAAAAATATATTTGATATTTGAATATGTAATTATCAGGTATTTTATTCAATAATAGGCCTAACATACAATTTTTTTAACCATGAGTACCTATATATAGTATATCACAATCGTAAATCCTAGAAAAATAAGCATAAAAAATCATTGAAAATTAAAATATCATATCATGTTACACACAATCCATTGTTTCCCTTATTAATTTACATATTAAATTTTTATAGGATGGTTGTTGAGTTTTATGTAAATTTATTTCATAATCAGTTAATATTTAATAAATTTTCATTTCATATGGTCAGCAAAAAGTGTGAATTGTATGATGACAATGAGATTGTGTCAGAAATTTTTTGATGATTTCTTCACTTATTTTTTCAAACTATACATCAAAGTTATGCGATGTGTCCCAACTATTTCTAGTGAGGATGAATAGTTACAAAATGGTTCTATCAACAATATCCAAAAATAATTAGATCAACCTTAAAAATTATCAAAATTAACACTACTATTATAACCTAATAATTCATAACCTCCCTCGCCCCTCCTTCTCCCACTATAAATATAAAAAAACCTTGGGAGCTCTAACAATGAACCCACTCCTTATACTTAATTTTTTTTTCAATTATCCTTCATTTGAGTTAACCTCATTTATGGTTGAGTTTCACATCTCCCTCCTTTATTCAATTTATCTTTTTTATTCCCCTTTCACCTATTATGTAATTATGTTGTATAAACCCCAGTGTAAAACCTATCCCTTATCAAGCATATATAACAATTTTTTTTTTGAACAAACTATGTTACTCATATTTTATAGTTTAAGGGTTATGGGATATCTCATGACCATGTCTGGGAAGAAAAAAATACATATAAATTAAAAATTATAGGATGTAGCCTTTCATGGAATGATATAATGTGCCATGACAATGAATTTAAGGATATATGGGAAGACCATCTACCATAAAATTCATGTGCATACATTTTTCCTATCGATGTGAACCCATCCATTATTGTTTTTTATATTTTTATTTTTGAAATGATATTCTGTAAAATTTAAAAATGGGGGCTCCCTGTAATGTATGTATCACATTACATAATCCCCCTCTAAAGGTTTCTTCCTCTTTTGAATAAGGGAATACCACCCTTATTTCACTATTTTCACCAATGATTCACTTTATTTGGTAGCAATTAAAAAAGTTACCATTCCAACTTCTTTATTTGTTTATTTCATCCACTATAATGCGTTCTCTTAATTTTAAGTGAAATTTTCCCTATTTCAAATTTTTCTTTTTTTCTTTTTCTATTTTTACTGGTTCTTCCAAAATCTATCATATATAGTGAATGAATATCTCCCCTTGAGTTTGAGGTATTTTTCCTGGTTCTTTTTTCTTCCAAAATTTTAGATGTCGTATTTCATGTTGGTGCATGTGGTCACACCAAGTCATTAGATACACATCCTAAAATTATATTTATTTTTCCTACATTATCGAAATCATGATAACTCCATTGGGATTATATTATCATAGTATCCATGGTGAGAATATTCTTATAGATACAAAAATGGTGATTTTATCTTATTCCTAAAAATTGTGTGAATTAATGTGGGGATTAAGGGATTACCTTGCATGGGAGTATCTACACTCTTTAGTAGGTAAGTCCACATTTCCAGTGATGGGATTGATATTCTTTTTTTCTACTTTTATAGTTTATATATTTCACCTTCAGAAATAAACATGGTTATGATGTTATTGATTTCTATTATTTTATTACTTATCATGTATATAAATAAGATTTTGTTTATGAATAATACATGTCACCTAGGATATAACATATCATTTGAAATAATTTCTATGATTGTTTACTTGGAATATTCCATGGTTTTGTTATTTAAATCTACTATATCCATTTATATGGTTTTTATCATATATGTGTGGGGTGTAATGACATAGTACCCATAATATAAATGGGTTAAGGATATGTTATGAGGTAACTATATATGATCATTATGGGGTTCAGGAAAAATAAAATTTCCATTACATAAATAATGTATTTTCCTCTATAACATGAAATTGATAATCATTTAAATCCTCCATGTTACCAAAATGTTTGGATAGAGTAAATAACTTATACTATATAATATTATCACATGTCATTTTTTATGTTGAATTAATGAATTAAAATTCAAAATATATCTTATAATGGGTTTTACACTATAATTTGTACTTTATATTTCTTTTTATCGATACCCTTGTTAGCGGAATTTCATTTAAATGAAAAAGAACAATTTATATCTACGAATCCAATTAATATAATATATGACTAAAATATATATGATGTTGACCATGTTTACGAGTAATGGGTCTATTGAGGGGGCTTGACATATTAGATTCTACGATATGATATTTAGGGAATAACATGGTGTTCTTCCAATGATCCCCTTCTTTGAGCTAAGATTTTTATGTACATAAATAAAAATGTGCTATCATATGGGACCATTTTGTGTGTAAAATGATTCAAATAATTTCTATATATGGATGTTGGAGTGTCTGAAATGTATGAAAATATATTGAGAGTTTTATTGGATCGTATATTTTTTTTCAATTATCACAGCAATTTCAAACTGTAACATTGATAGTTATGATATATCGTGAAAATATTTCATCATTGAGGGGTTATTACAAACCTTGGAGTGGGAAGGATATACTATATTTATCTTTATGCGTGATAACCTTATTTTATTGTATTTTAGAATAGTGATGCGGCATGTTATCTAACCCCCATTTTACCTGTGTAGTGTAAGGAAATGAGTTTAGGTTAACCCATGTGTGGGTTGAGGTTTTGAGTATGATATTATTGAAATATGTATGTATGAGAACACTAAATTTGGTGAAATATATTTCTAGATACCACATGACATTGGGTTATAGATCAAGTTATTGGTTAGACAAACACTATGACTTTGTAAAATAAATTATTCTATTATAGTTGGAGTTTAGTAGTATTGTGGGAGTGTAGCCAAAGAGTGTGGATAGCATAATCTTTTGGATTTTTATGAGATTATATTCATGGTGGATTATTTACCTTAATATATTTGTATGATAGTGGTAACAAATGTTTTTAATAATCATTTAGATTCCTTTTGCATTATAGAGTGACATGCATAGTTTGATATAATGTGTGATATATGGGTTTTGGAAGGATTATAATTTTTCAGATGCCTCAGTTTTTTTTATGGTGGGTTTTTATGGTTGGATATTAAATGGGTAGGGTGTATTAATATTGTTATTATTTTAGGTATATTTTTAGATGGTTGTAGATTGGATGGGGGCATTGGAACTTGTGAGAGGACTTATAATTTTTATAAAGAAATCACCATGAGAGACATGTTTGGTTAGATTAGTTAACATGTAGTGAGAAGGATATGATTTCTTATTAGAAATGTAAACAAATGATTGATTGATATGAATTTATATGGTCTAGTCAAGTTTTATAAAAGATCAACATTGATATGTATTCATGCTGAGATTCCCTAGTTAGAAACCATTCATATTGAGTATCGTTGTGAAATATCGAACAAGATACAACTCTTCCTAGATTAATGCAATCATATTTTTGTTAACGTACAAGGAAGTAATGTTTTATACATCTTATTATTGTACTTATAGAGTTAATATTTTTGTTTTAGGTAATTTAACTACACTTCAACATTATGTTAGATTTATTGATAGTTGATTTATGGAAAATCACTGGGATATATATTTGATTTCAGTATTTTGTGAAACCCCAAATGTAAAGTCATAATAATTGATAAAAAAATCATTTTAAGTTAAAATTTATGATATTATAAAGTGGATGGATCATTTAAGAAACTAGGTGTTTGGTCCCATAAGATCCATTGTGAATATATACATATGATGTTTCAGTTTATTCAATGGGGTCTAGGACCCAAATATTTTCTTGACCTTATTGTAAGATGTCATTAGTTTTTAATTGAATTCGTGGATCATAAAATGTGAAATAATTTTTTACATGTGTGACCAAACATGTATGATCAATAATATAAATAGACTATAGAACACAAGTTTTATAATTTATTTTAGAAAAATAATGAGTTGCTCTTATTTATGACTATATGTGGTTATTATTGAATTTGGATACATCTGGGAATGACCAGTGTGTGATATTATATATCTATTATCAATGATGAACTAACTATGGGGTCAAGATATTTAATAATATGTGGATATAGTGAACTCACAGATAATATGTGTTTTTATGTTACGTAAAAAGTTATTTATGTGGTGATGGCTGTTGAGGTTTACAGAACATTGAGTCTCTACGAGAGATCACTTCATGACCATAGTGTTCAAAAATTTGTTGTGAGTTAAAAATATATGTTTTTATAATCTGGTGGCATGTTTGGGAATGTCTTCAAGTTGTTTTAATGCAAGCGATATGTACTGATAACCATGGTCACCGATAATGAGATACAATTTTCATAACCGGGTGTAAGATAATATATGTGAGTAAAATTGGAAATTGGTCTTCTATATTAACATATAATTAAAAAATTCATGAGTAGGACTCTACATGTGGACTTATTCAAGATACATGTTTAGATCACATTGATTCTGATGAAGATAGATTATGGGTATTGGGCATGGTCGTGCAAGTTGATTTGAATAAGTAATTCCTGTGGTGGGGAAAACATAATTGTTAATGGAGTGTATACATATCAGTTGGATTAGAATTCTGTAAACATAAAAAGGGTCATGTTGATTATTCCAACAAGGATTATTTTTTATTATTTTAACATTTCATGGGTATACTCAAATGATTTGGATATTGGAAATAGAAGATTGTATTGGTATTTTAATTGTTTTCATGGGTTTTTATTCTATTGATATGTTAAATTTTTAGTAAATAGATATTATTGGTTAACTGCCAGGTTACGAGACTATGTGTAAATATTTTGAGGTCACCAGGTAAAGAGATGGGTCTATGAAACCATGATTTTTAGGAATGACTTACCAACAAGAATATTTAGGTGATCCCATGTTTTGTAACTAGTCATTCAAAAGAGGTTGTGGGTTATCATAAGAATTTTTGGGTGAGAAACGGACTAGTTCAGACAAGTGCCTTTAACCATCATATTGAGGTATTTGTGTGTTTTGGATTCCTAGATTATACTATGTGGGGAATCATGATATAGTTAGTTATGATAACCATCATTGTAGTACATACTATAGTGTGGTTTTGAGTGTTAGTGATAGTTCGGGTGATGTGTTGTAATGAACATTACAAGTGAGTGGTATTAATATACTATATATATGAGGCTCAGTGACTATAATAGTCCATGTTTATGGTTTATATCTTAGAGTACAAGGTGAGATCATGTGTCCCATGCATTAGTATTTCTTGGGTGATCCACTTAGATTTAGTATTTATTTTAAATATATTGGTCATAGGTGAATGAGAATCAATGATAAAGTCATGTATCATAAAGGATAATTCATAGTATATTTATGTGTTTTATAAATGTTTGCAGAATTGCTAAATTGTTTTTGGAATTATTCATGGGGTGAACACCATATCCTACTCTGATTCATGGGGTGAAACCTCGTTTCATGGAATGGATCATAGATGATCATATTTTACATCTGATTAAGGATTTAAAACCCCATTTATTATCATGATTTAGAGGTGAATTATGTGATAACCCAATTTAGGTTCCATTATATGAATCATTGATTATAAATAAAAAGGATTCTCATTTAATTGATCAGGGGTATGAGAAGAACTTGATGTGTTGCTTAATTCCTTATATGTTGAGAATAAAGCTGAATAGACATTTGTGGATAGCCTAATTAGTATTCATATTTTTTAAATGAAATTTATTGCATGAAATATCCCTAGATGTGTTTTTTTTGTGGGGGGGGAGACACATCTATAGGAGTCTTGTTACATGTATTTGTGTGGGAAGAATTAATTGATATTATTGTTGGTCATTTTTGTATATTCTAATGCCAGATGTTGTTTTAGATATCACATTGAGAATAAAATAAATTATTGTTGGTATTTAATCAACCCCAAACCATATATAGTGTATATAATCAGTTAGTTTTATTGAACATGTTTTTTACTTTAGTCAATATTGATGGTTTGGGGGTTTATGGTGCCTTTTGAACACACTCCAGAAGAATTATTGATATTACAGGTATAAAACTATAGGAAGATAACATTTAGAGTGTAAAATTATGTGTCACATGATAAGAATGATAGAAATGGGTGATGATATGCCTATCCTAATGATATATTGGTGACACATTAGGTCAGACTCTGAAACCTTCTATCATGGTTTTTCACAATTTTCAGAGATTTAAATAATTTTGGGTTGTAAATAATGGGGTACCCCCACCAATAGTACTGTTTGATGGGATAACTCACCCATGGTTTTTTCATCCATAAAATTATAATGTATCCCTATTTACTTCATCATTTTCCATAAATTTCATTGTTATTAATTCTACATGTACGGATAACAATCTATCATGTTAATTTATTTATTCCTTCTCGTATCATGATGTTTATTATTGTTAGAAATTATCATTGTTTTTAGTGTTTTTTCATCAAAATTCATAATTATACTATTTTATCCTAGATCAACGGTTTATACAAGATTAGTGGGTGCCTAAAAAGTTGAGGAAACTAGTATAGTACATTTTCCATTAATGTTTAATCATTAATAATAATCTTTTTTCTTGTGGTATGGAATCCAAACATCATAAACATGACCTAATGTTAAGTTAAATTTTTACCACTTTATTAACATCTTTAATAATTTTTTTTGGTTTTAATAAATATTTATATCCATTGGTAAATAATACTTTGTAATGTCTCAGAAATTTTGTATAATATCATTTTAATTATATGAAATTATTTCAAGACCCCAAAATCTGACAGTGTGCGATTCTAAGGCCTAGGTTGCCCGGAATTATCCATCAATGTTTTGTTAAGCTTTAATTAATGTGTGTAAACAGTTTTCCTAAAATAGAGGAATAACTATTTAACGGCTACTCGGATCAGAAATATGAGGGCACCATTGCGCTCAGGATGACAGGTTTACCCTAGGAGCGACTTAAGTATAGTCTTCATAAGCCTATGGTGAGAAAATCAGAAAATGACATAATGGTAAATAAAATAATTAAATAAAGTTATTTTACTTTTTAAATGCTTGTAACTCATGAACGGTTACTCGAATAAAAAATCTGAGACCACTACTGAACTCATGAGGGTATTATTTCTGTAAGAGGATACTAACCTTGGCTGGCGCGAACCACCATAAAAATTTATTTTTTGGCCGTAACTAAAATAATTAAGTTAAAATTATTAAATTTTATAATCCATAACTTTTAAATGGTAACTCAGATTAAAAATCCAAGACTACCATTGGGTTTTTTGGTGGCATGTTTCACTTAGGGAGTTCCTAACCTCAACTGGTGTGTGTCGAGGGTGACTGTTAATAATTTTACGAACTTTTTTCATGTACGTTCAGTAAACACGCGAGCGGCATTTTGTATCTTTTTAACCGGTGCTCAAAATTGAAATATGAGGAAACCGTTGAACTCACATAACCGATATTCGCATAACGAGACCTTCAGCTCGACCATAGTAGGTTGAGGGTGGAAATTATTTTTTGGACTTTTTGTTGGTGTGTTAAAACTATTAAAAATAAAATAAAACATCTTTATTTTATTTTTCGTTGTAAAACCTCCAATTTGAATTTAGTGGTGGGGACCAACCGACCCCTTGAACTCCCACTTTAATGGGGATGTAACATTTGGACTCCTCCAAATTTATGGTTTCAACTTCAACATAATTAATGAGCCAAAATTTAATTCATTAATGAATAAACATAACATATTATATTGCCACCTTTTTCTTGTGAGTGACCATGAGGATGGTCTGTATAATGAAGAGGCTTCGGTAGGTGGACCGTTTCCTAAGATAGTACCTTTGGGTAGTGTTTCATCTATATCACTTCTTGTTGGTCCGTAGTTACAACCAGTGATACCGATAGAGGACACATTTAGGGTTTGTGCCTTTCATGAGTTTCATCATCAGGTACCACTCAGGTTTCATGGTGAGCCCGAATCAGAGGAGGATGAGGACTGGCTTGAGGTGGTGTATGAGAGTTCCTTGGAGCTTTTATATCATCATACGGATGACATGTCAGTAGCAGAGTACACATCAAGGCGTATTGACCATCTCAGGTACTCAATGAAAACATTATAGTCAGTGCTTTAGTGCTCAGACCTCCAAGAGAGGTGTTTTTAGAGATATCTGAGCCAACACTTTCCCTCTATTCATTCCTACTTATGTTAGGGTTCTAGAGATAAAACATAAGGATGAATGTTCTTTGGATGAGCGGATACAGCCAATTAATGTTATTAGTGTGAAATTCGGAAATTGACGCAAGTATTTGAGACATAGGCGTGAAAAATGTTTTGTTAAGAGGAAGTGTTAGGGATTGATAAATCTACAGAGAAGCAGATAGGGAAGTTGAGGTGGGAGTGCGCCTGAAGTGGTATACTCATCAACATGTTGCAACCACCACCTCAATGTGGTCCCCAAGAGGCCCAAGGAGCTGGAGGACTGGGAAAAGAAGTATCTACATGCGGTCATGGAGTGTGACCCAAGATAACCATGAATTTTTAGAGGTATGATCTGTGTCTATTACAAGATTCCATATTAATAGACAAAGAAACTAATCATTCCTTCTATCCACAGATCATGTTTAAGACCTAGTGTTTCTGGTTAAGCTGTTGACTTGACCCTCATGTCTGGAGATACCTATTGGAGGAGACTTGATAATCACACTTACGCCTATGGTGTGATCTGACTCTTGAGATGTGAGTTTCAGTTAGAACCACATGGTGGAAGCATCGAGGCCTTACAACATTAGTTGGAGAATAGACTATACATCCACAGTTCATAATCATATTGACTGTATTAGGAAAAAAGGTTGGGGTTTACCTACAATGTTGGAATGTGATTTTACTTGGTTAGTGAAAAAGGAAACCCAGGTAGCACAAAACAAAATCATGAAAAGGAGGGTGCAGCTGATCATGCATGAGACTAATAACCTAACCCTCATGGAAAAAGAAGTTTTCAGTTTTCAGTTTCTGACAGAAGCGATAGAGTGTGGGGACAACCATTCAAAATATGTTTCTAGGTTTTCCTCCCCAAAGGGAGAGGGACGTCTTCTTTTGGCTAGGTACTACCAGAGATTTGAACCCAACTTATCATGTGTAATGAAATCCTTTTCATCTTTGAAAAAAAGGAGGACCCTTTCCTATTGACTGAGAATTGTCAGCAGAGCTTTTAGGAGCAGAGACAGAGACTTAGGAGTAGAACAATGATACCCATGACATGGATTGAGCAGCATTGGTCTTTTCACTGAAGATGTGGTGGAACAACCTGATGGATGAATGGTTTATTGTTTAATCTGATCACAAGAGTCTCGGGTTTATCTTCTCTTAGAAGGAACTAAACCTAAGGCATCGATGAAGGCTATTGTTCCTCTAGGACTATGACTTGGAGATAGTCTATACTCTTGGGAAGGGGAACGTGGTAGCAGATGCATTCTGCAAGATGTCTAGTCTGTAGTTTTTGAGTGAGGTGTCAGGGTAGCAAGTCATGATGTAGATATCCTTCATGGATATAGATGAATATTCTTACCTCTAGACTATGACAGTCACTCCCCCACTCCTTCAGCAAGTCAGGGAGGTGCAACATGGGGGCATTGATTGCGAGGCTCGACGTGCTCAGATATCCTCAGGGCAGGTACATGATGAATTTTTTTAAGGTGGGTAGCATTTCATCCTCTTTATATGATGTACCATGTTTACATTAGCGCTACAGAATAAATTGTTGATGGAGTTCCATACGTCCCCCCTAGCGGTACATCCTTGTGTGGCGAACATGTACCAGTACCGTCGGTGTCAGTACTGGAGGCCAGGTTTGAAGAAAGAGGTTGCAGAGTTTGTATCACTATTTCTCACTTATCAGCAAGTGAAGAGTGCATAGAGTTGGCAGATGTCTAATGCCGACTGGATATAAACACCCTTGGAGTTCCAGGAGGGGGACCAAGTATTCTTTAAAGTCTCTCCTCGATGGGGACTACAGAGATTTGGCCGAGGTGGAAAGTTATCACTGAGGTTTATCATTCCTTTTCTGATATGTTGCTGGATAGAAGAGGTATCATACCTCTTGACCCTTCCAACATAGTTGGATAGGGTGCATGAACACTTCCATGTATCCTAGTTGAGGAGAGACGTGCACGACCCATCTCACATAATCGACCACAGTGAGCTGGATGTCGATGATGGGGTGATGTTTATTGAGGTTCCAGTGGAGATTGCGGATCGATAGGAGTGGGTCCTTTGTGAGAATTCAATACCTATGTAGCACTTACACCGGCAACACGGGAACCTCCATGATAGCAGATTGATTTGGAAGGCTTATATTCGTTCTCAGTACCCTCTTTTGTTTGAGTTTCCTTTGTTTTGTCTTTTGAAAATGTAATGCCCTAAGATGGGGAGAATTCAATGTCCCAGAAATTTTTTATTTTTTTTTAATTATATGTAATTATTTTGAGACTTCAAAATTTGACATCGCGCGATTCAAAGGCCTGGAGTGCTTGGAATGATCCGTCTATGATTTGTTAAGCTTCAATTAACGCGCTTAAATAGTTTTCCAGAAAAAGTAGAATAACCCTTAAATGGTTTTTCTGATTAGAAATCCAAGGGCATCATTCCACTCAGGATGTCATTTTTACCCTAGCCGCGACTTATAATTATTCAGCACAAGCCTACGGTGAGAATACCAGAAAACGGAATAACCGTAAATAATGTAATTAATTAAATTTATTTTATTTTTCAAATGCTTGTAACTCATGAACGGTAACCAAGATCAATAATCTAACCCCACTGCTAAACTCATGAGGGTATGATTTCATTAAGAAGATACTAACTTTGGTCAGTTCTGGCCACCAGAGAATGTTAGTTTTTGGCCGTAAATAAAATAAGTATGTGAAAATTATTTTATTGTAAAATCTCTAACTTTTAAATGTTAAATCGGGTTGATAACCAAGAGTACCACTGGGTTATTTTGGCAGTTTTTCACTTAGGTAGAGCCTAACCTCAATCGGCCTGGGTCAAGGGTGACTGTTAATAATTTTCCGAACTTTTTTCAGGTACGTTCAGTGGACATGTGAGCGACATTTTGTAAATTTTAAACTGGTGCTTGGAATTGAAATCTGAGGGCACCGTTGAACTCGTATCATCGATATTCACATAAAGAGACCATCACCTCGAACGCAGTAGGTTGAGGGTGGAATATAGTTTTCAGACATTGTGTGGGGGTATTAAAAGAATAAAAATAAAATAAATAATCTTTATTTTATTTTTATTCTTGAAAACACCCATTTGAATTTAGTGGTTGGGACCACCCGACCCCTTGAACTCCCTCTTTAATGTAGATTTAACCTTTAGAACCCTCCCAATTTATGGTACAATGTTCATCTTAATTAATAAGCCAACCATAAATTATTTAATAAATAAACATAACATATTAATTTATCTCCTCATTTCTAGTGGTGAAATTTGTGTTTTCAATGGAGAGGAGTTTGGGGGGGGGGGGGGTTGGGAGGATCATCTTCTTCAATGAAGAAAAATATCTCATTACGTGCAACCTCCAGAATCATAGAATGAGGAAGACTCTTGAGCCCAGATCGGAGACATCATGCGGGAGTGAAGAACGCCGACATCGCCATCTCATCTTCTTCGTCTTCTTCCTTGCGCCATCTCGTACTGGCGAAGGATGTTGGGTTTTTTAATACGATTGAATTTAATGTATTGATCCTTTATATTTTTAATTCATGATGATGATTTCTAAATGAACATGGTCATAATCCCTCATTTAAACCTTGCCTCTTCCCTTTGGATTCACCCCATATTCTCCATGCATTCTTCAAAGCCAAATATTTATTGACGTAGGAAACACAAAATTTTGTAGAGTGTGAGATATGGACACGGAGCCCTATAACCAAGAATCGTGAATATATGATTGTTTTCTTATTTGGGCATTGAACGAAATCGCAATGGATTGTGGAAGAATGAGGTGGCCAATACCCCACCGTCTGCATGAAGGAAGGGAGGCGCACGTCTGCTCCGCTGGATGAGCTAGAGATCGTAGCCCATTAGTGGTTGCAATTCAAGGGGTGGAGGCTGGCATGCAAGTCAGCCATGTAGTGGAGTAGCAACACATGTACGTGCCATTAGTGGAGAAAGAGTTCACGACTGCTTGGCCGCAGCGGAGGATGAAGGGCAGCCATCGTATGTCCGACCATGGTGGGGCAGTGGTGCGTGACCGCACTGTTGGGAAAAAGTCCGGTAGACCTTCCATCCAGTCGCGCCACAACGTGCGAGACCCCTCCGGTGTGTCCTGTGTTCCAATAGCCGAATGGCCAAAGGACTATTCGGGATGACCAGGGGGTGCCTCCCCCCGGGTGTCGGTTAGGGATGACCCGCCATAACGGACCACCAGTGAGCCAAGTCGGTCCATCCTCTATGCGGGTCGGGCCCGCCAAGGCCTGACCATCTGAGCCGAACTCGAGTCGGCCTAGACCAGGTCGGGTCGGGTCAGTTAAACCGGGTTGGACAATACATAGGCCCATTCAAAACCATTTTCGTCTTTTTGGATGTAACTTGAGAACCCGACGTCCGTTTGATGAACCCCGAATCCAACCTGGCTCTCGGAGTGGAAACACTATTAACTTACAGATCGGTGTGTCTGATTGATGCATTGTCTATTGAATTGAAATCCTTATGACATGACTTGACTTTGGGGTAATTCTCGATTGTACTTGTAAGATATTGAGGTATGACCGATGGTTTGGGGATCAGTTCTCCCAAGCGCCCTACGTACGGAACCCTACGACTGGCTGAGACTTGATGATTGCTGACCATTACGACTCGGAGTGACATGACTGGCCCAGTGGGGAGCACCTCTGTGTGATACAGAAGACCCATGATGGGGAGTGCCTCTGTGTGATGTGGAAGACCCACGATACTCAACAAGAGGAGTACCTTAGCAGGTGACAAGAGGGAGCGCTTCTGTGGGATGCGGCAAATCCATGGTGAGGAGAGCTTCTGTGTGACGCGGCAGACCCACAGTACTCAGTCGGAGGATTACCTCAATAGTATAATGTTATTGGGAAGCACCTATGTGTGACGTGACCTACCCATTGTACTCGATAGATGAGGAGTTCTCTAGCAGCCGAGGTGTTCGACATTGTGACTGGAGATGATATTTGTTACTACCCCTAGTATAAATTCAGGTGTGAGCTGTCTTTACCATGTGCATGTGATTGAGGTAATACTATGTGGTACTATACCCCTGTAGTAATCTACCTTCATGGTGTTACGCTAAGGTTTTTTTTTGTGGAACTCTAATAGACCATCGGTGTCTTGAGGACCCTACTGAGTATTGTTATACACACCCCTTCACAGGATACACATGCACCTTGTTGTGTCTTGTGCCGATGGCGGACATCACAGACTTTGGACGAGTGTACCTAAACTGGAGACTACTCAAAGGTGGACCTTAGACACGGTGATCAGAAGGTATGACCATTCTTGATCTGTACCAACCCTTCAGGTAGGATCCTTGGTGGGTGTTCATAGGAGAAGATCATTGTTTTACTTGTAAATTCGAGTTTTACTAGTACATTTTATTTGAGCTTGTATTCCAACCCCTTTTACTTTCAACACTCTTTTACTACATCATTTTACTTCACAGTTTCTTCTTCTCATGTTCTTGGACGATGTGTTTATATAGGATTAAAGAAAATTCCATCCCGTTTTGGTAGTATGCCATTCGATGCTAGTCTCCAGCCCCTAGACTATGGAAGCTGGGATTGGGGAAGTCATGGAACGAGCCCCGTGGGATGGGTTGTAACATAGTAGAATACACTACAATGATGAATTTATCTTATAACATAAAATTATAGTAATTAATTTGTTGGTTATAATAACCACAGAATTTGGATAGATTAAAATTCCATATATGTTCTATAAAATTTGATACACACTATAACAAACATTATTAGACAACAATATATTAATTATTATACAGTTAAAAAATTTTATAGCCACTAATATGGTAAATCATTAATAATAATTACATATATATGGTAAATAATTAATATAAGTTAATAAAAATAAAATTAAGCTTAATAATAGTTTTCCTCTTTATACTATATATTTTAATATGAAAATAAAAATCTATAAATTTTACAATTTATTTATTTGTAAAATAAACTTCACACGTAATATCCTAAAATCAAAATCCTGTCAGGTTTGAATGTTGATTTTTTTGCTAAAATAAGTGATTTTAAGTGAATAAAACCAATTTTGGAAGATACCATCACATTTATATGACATAGACGTTTTTGAAACTATTTTGATGTTAAAAAATATATATTTAATTGAAATAATTATGTCACTAATTATATGTTTACTTTTTTAACCCATTCTCAAAATTTTGATAATTTATGTAATGTTTTAATGGAAAATATTTTTCAAGTCATTTTTAGCTACTTAAATAATGTCAAAATGATTTCTTTATTAATTTTTTTTATATAAATTATCATTATATTATAGTAATTATTTTAAATTTCATTTAAATATATGGAAGTGATATTTATATCATAAACATAATTTGTTTTTCAATAAAACAATCATTTTAAAATTGGTTTTGGGATTATACTTTCACTAAATATTAATATTAATTTCCTTATACATAGAAAGTTAATTTTATAAAATTATTCTTGTAATTCAGATCTTAATTTTTCTACTATTAAATTTCAAAAATTTAATTTTTGGTAGAAAATTTAGATCATTGGGATTTATTTTTAATTAAATTAATAATGGAGATATAATTTATTTAAAATATTTGTTTTATTAATATAATGGAGTTTATATAGAATTAATTAAATTTAAATATTTTATATAATAAATCTAATAATGACATAAATATATATAATGCCACTCATTTTATTTAAAACAAATAATAAATAAGATTAAGAACCAATAATCATGAAACTTTTATTACTCTAAAATAATATATTTTTATGCATTATGTGTTCAATTTAAAATTTAATTTTATAGTATTTATAATCTGGATTATTTTAAATTTATGTTCGATTTATATCTTTCATACTCAAATTTGTTTCAATTGGTTATCATAAATTAATAATAATAAATAAATTGACTAATGTATGGAATACATATTGAGTTTAAAATTAAAATACAAAAATATAAAAACATAATGTTACAACCCTATTAACTTGTTTAAAATTTTTTTTAATGTCACTGTTGAGACTTTCATGACCCATAGTAACCCTACACTCAATATGTTATAATTATATTATTCATTTTCATTGGAATTGTGTTATGGAATTATTAAAATATTAGAATAGTTTTCAATGGTACAAATTTCCACTCTTATAAATGGATATAACTTACACCATTTCAATCCCAAAAGTCAATTTCTAATTTCTACATGAAAAAATATATTCTCAGGTTCCAAGATCTCTCTCCCAAAAAAATACCATGTTAAGAATTTTTTATTGTAAAAAATTCAATTTCAAGCGACCCTCTAGGGAAAAATTATGTCTTTGTTGAGGTTAGAGTGACATCTACTAAACAATGAAACATTGTAATAGATTTTCAACTGAACTTATATTCATTGATTTATTATTTTCATTTCATGCTCCTGTTACTTATTTATATTTATAATATACCCCTAAATATGTATTTTAAATGAAACATTTATTAAATTAATTGGATTGGAAGTGCGATATTATTTTTATGTGTGAACTTATTTTTGGCTAAATAAACCATTATAAGGGATTCTCGTGACTCAATTCTCTTGTTTGGATCTTAATAACACATCTTTTACTATTTTTATTAGGTATTGATCTATTTTAACTTATAATTATTTTATGATGTATTCATACATTATTATTTGGGAAATATTTTTTCAAATAAAAGACTTGTTTGTTGATGATTTTAATTCTTCATTAAAAATTATTTTTGATAAAATATAATTCCCATTACATTTAAGGGGTTTTTCTCAATTTTCTACATTTTAGAATTCCCACCAGTGACAACATATACCTATTAGAAACAAAAATTATTTTTATCTCCAGTTAAAACTCTTATTTCAATTATGTTATATGAAATCAAATATTCATTTACCCTTTTAGATTATGTGATTTTTATTCAATGATTCATTCAATATGTTCAGAAAAGTTTCCCATCCATTCAAAAAATATACGTTTTTTCATCCACTCCACAATTTCATTTAATAATCCATTAATATTTTTTCTTTATTAATAATTTCTTTCATGTAAATATTTTCAATGTATTTTAACTTCTTCTATTTAAATGCTTATAAATTTATGAATTTTTCATTATTAACGATTTTGTTTACATGTAATTTTTTTTAAAGTGTTTCCGCTTAATTTATCCATATTTAATGTTCTCATTACTTAGGATTCATTTAAAAATGTAACTATTTTTAATGAACCAAATCCTTTTTTTAAATTTTATTTTAATTTTACAAATTTCAATTATTTATGATTCATTTTTAAATTAATATTTTTAAAATTATTTTAACATAATTTTTTGATAACATTTTTTCTGATTCATGTTTCAATAAATAATTTTTTAAAATGTAAATTTTATCAATTTAAATCACATTTTTTTAATTCAAACTGTTAAATATTATTCTTAATAATAAAAATTTTGAATTCATTTTCACTTATTTATTTAAAATATTATATATTTTCCTAGTTTACATTATTAATTATTCTACGAAAAGTATCCATTTTTATTGAATATTCATTTATTATTGTTGAAAACATCATTTAATTTCAAGGATACATTATCAGCAAATCATTATAAATAGTTATAATATCTACTAATAATTTTACAATTGAATAGGTAAGAAATCTCTAGGTTTAAAAACGATGAGTTTAAAGGAGTCATACTATATAGAATGTGTTATGTGTGAATAAGTTGGTGAGTCATGAGTTTTAAAAGGAAAAAAATTGTATGATTATGATTATTTGAGATTTTATATTTTTTTTATCATGTAATAACATGTTTTCAAGGTTATTACAGAATTTTAAAGAATTACACAATTTTATTTTAGGATCAGATGTTTTATTATTATTACTATTAATTTTATAATGATTGACATTTATTTTAGTGTTCTATAATGATATTCTTAAGATCTTATGATTCTACAACTAATGGGATGATTATTCATTATCCTTTGTTATTTAATTATGTTATTTGTATTTTTATCTTTTCACTTTCATGATTTTGAATTAATCATTTATAATTATTAAATTACATTACAAAAAATTTGGGATCACCCATTTCTAAAATTTCTAATACCTAGGTTTTGAATATTGTTATATCATGTGATATGTCATGACCCATCCTCGAGACCCATGTCATGACTACCCCAAGCCCTCCTTCCATAGGCCAGGGGCTAGGGACTAGCACAAAAGGTGTGAATCCTTAAGCTAGGAAGGCATTTCCTTTATAAAAAGTAGTCATACATAATCAGAGTACACAATTGGAAGAAAAACACTTAGTAAAACTGAATTCAAAGGTAGTGACGAAAGTAAGTGGGCCATTATAAAAACCCAACTAAACAACAAGAACAAGTACAAGTAAAAAAAGGGAAAAAGCTCCTGGATCTCCCACCAGGGAATCCTACCTGAACGGTAGGTACAGATCTCAAACAACTCATCCCTGAGGTACATCCCGCCTAGTCCAGCTTCGAGCCGCCTCTCATCTGTCACCCTCAACCTCAATCACTGTTGACTGTCATCTACAAAGAACACCACAAGGTGTGGGTGATGCCCGTGCAAGGGTGAGTATAAAAATACTCTGCAGGGGACCCCGAGACCCCAAAAGGTCTCCCAGAATCCACTATGGATAAACCATAGTAGAAATATACAGTCACAAATTATCAAACATCCTTAATTAGGTATATGACCATACATACAAATAATTTACCAATCACAAACCGGATCCAACTCTTACGACCAACCACATTCCATTCCACAGGTGTAGAAACACTCCACAATGAAAGTACAACACAAGATGTATCCCACAGGTACATGTCACAGAAGAAAGCCAAGTGGGCTTCCCCACAACACATCCACGATGAAATATCCACGAATAAACATCCACCCTACATAGGTATATGCCCATACATTTACCTAAGTCTTCAAAAATCCACATCTCATACATGAGGTAAACAGAATGTTAATGAATCAACTCACAACAGGTATACACAACTTAAAAGAGAGTTAGAGATGGTTATTTGTAGCCACTGAATCATCTTTCACTGTTGAACGACATATATCTTTTGAAACCTAAAATAGCAGTATGTTGAAGTTGTCGATCCTACATGGGATCTCGCTACAAAACTCGTCGTTGTCGAACCCACGGAGGATCCAGGTCAAGTCTCGTCACTAGAGAACCCACAGAGGATCCAGGTCATGTCTCGTCAATATCGAACCCACAGAGGATCCATGTCTAGTACTCGTCACTGTTAAACCCAGAGAGGTTCCAGGTCCAGTCTCGTCACTATCGAACCCATAGAGGATCCAGGTCCAGTCTTGTCACTGTCGAACACATAGAGGATCCATGTCCAGTCTCTTCACTGTCGAACCCATGGAGAATCCAGGTCCAGTCACGTCACTATCGAACCCACAGAGGATCCAGGTCCAGTCCTGTCACTGTCAAACCCAGAGAGGATCCATGTCCATTCTCTTCATTGTTGAACCCACAGAGGTTCCAGGTCATGTCTCATCATTGTCAAACCCATGGAGGATCCAGGTCTATTCTCGTCACTGTCGAACCCATAGATGATCCAGGTTGAGTCTCATCATTGTCAAACCCATAGAGAATCCAGTACGCTCGATGTCGATAGGGTCCGATCCTCCAGCCATGTGTCCAAAGATCCACTACCATGAATTCTTGAGTTGATGTATCCTGCAGTTTCTTCTCATCATATGAAACCCAACATGACACACAACGCGTCAATCAGATGCCTTCTCTGTGAGTTATTGGCTTTTCCATTCCAGGGGAATGGTTCGTTTTTAGGTTCAAACCCACTTATCCATATCCGAACTATGTCCAAACCTCATGTGGGGTATGCCAAAAGAACCATCCTGCTCTATGAATTCCATCGTCGTAGACGGTTCGTCGTTCGGACACCAGTATCACAAAATGTTTTTCTAAAAGGTGTAATCGGGCCATAGCGGGTCAGCATCCGGTCAGACCCAATCAGACCGACCCAGCCCGACATGGTCCGAACTGAGGTCTGACCCCATTCGCGAGTCCGACCTGATCCAAGGGGACAACCCGACCCGAGTGGGGGACCTATCCTGAAGACGACCTGGCCCGAAAGGTGGCCTGACCCGAAGAGGTGGCTCGTCCTGACGGCCTGCGTAGCCTTGTGGCGGTCTGTGTGGCCTACCTCAACTGCCCTTGTGGCATGTCTTGACTGGTAGGGTGGCACGGATCGGCTGGCCGCGTGGGCCAGCGGCGGGCCGCGTGGGCCAGCGGCTGACCGTGGGGCAGGGCCCAGTGGGCAGCGGGGCCCGGCGGCTGCCCGTGGGGCTTATCCGGTGGGCTGCGGTGGACCGGCCGCATGTCCTGGTGATCCACGCTGTAGGGGGAGGGTTGGAGGTCCCCTCCCCCCCTTGTTCGTAACGAACGGTGCATGGAACCGGCCCCTGTAACCTCGACAGGCGGCCGGCTTAGCCGGTCGCCCTCCCTAGTCGACTACAGCTTTAGGCCGTATGTATTCTCCAGCACGGCATGACGGTGTCGTGCCCCTTCTCTCCCATTGCGGCCCGCCCTGGCCAAAGTCCTCCACCACCATTGTAGTGTGATAGCGCCGCGCCCCTCCACTGCAGCCCGCCTTGCCTGCGGCCTTCTCTCCCTTCGCACGACGCGACGGTGCCGTGCGCCTCCACCACTACCCATCGTGGCCGCAGCTCTCCTCCACGTAGCTATGTCGCGCCATGCCCTCTTGGCAACCTGACAACCTTTGGGCCACCTGTTTCTTTCACGGTTGGCCCATCGCCAGCCGCTGTTGTTCAACACGGTCTGTTCCTCCATCGTCATCAAATAAGATCAATCAAAGGGGAGGGTCATCCATGTTCCTGTGGTCCGAACCCTCCTCGTTACGGTTATATCATTCAGTTTTCAAAGTACACATCATATGATGAGGTACATAGGGTAATATTCAATGGTAAAATAACCCCTACCTCGTATTTGTTGCCCATTGACGATGACGGAAAAAGTGAGGACGTCAATTCGTTGACGAAACTGTGGAAAGGGCAGCATTGATTCGTTGATATCGGGAAGTGTCTAGGGTAGGAGTCTGAGGAAGAAGAGTCATTTGCATTCTTCGCGGTTGGCTCCTTCTCCTTAGGCATGGTTGAAGATCAATAAAGGTGTTTGTCGTACTTCATTGGCGATGAAGAGGCGTTCCTCGCATTCTTTGGGGGTGAGCTCTTCTCCCCCTCAAATCTCCTTTCCAAGCCCTTCCAAAAGGTTATTCCAACCCAAAAAATAATAATAAAGCATCACACCATGTTAAATTGTTCGCATAATGAACTAAGAAGGATTTGAATTAAATGAAACCATTCACTTAATTAATTGGTGGAGAGTTAGCCAAATAAATGGTGGGGAAGTTCAGGGGTTTCACAATAAAGTGGGGGTTCCAAGGCTTTCATCACCAGGGTGGTCCCCACCAAAGTATATCCTCCCATGGGAGGTTATGTGCGGGTGGGCCCCACCCCTTAACCTCTCATGGGAGGTTATAGTGTGGTGGCCCCCACCACTAACCTTCTCTTGGAACTTTAACCCCCACCAATAAAAATAAAGATAACACTATATTTTTATTCAACTTAATTAGAAACCCCGAAATCTAACTTCCACTCTCTTTAGAACGCAACTGCAGTGAAGGTCTCCTCAAGCAAATACTGGCACTACAAGTTCAATGGGGCCCTAATATTTCAATTCCGAGCACTGGTTGAAAAGATATAAAATCCTACCCGTACGTTTACAGAACGTACCCGAACAAAACTTCAGAAATTGATTTTGGCACACTAGGCCTCAGAATCATGCACCGTCATAAACTGCGGATTCGTAAAATTACGATGTATTTTTTAAAAAATATCTATCTAAAATCTTGGTCTTTAAATTTTCCCCACCTCAGGGCTTTAGGTCCCCATAAGCTATAACGTGAACTATGGGAAACAATGGGTGTACTGATCACATATCTCAACCTCCCTCTCCCATGTGCTATCCTGGAGGTTCCCGTGATGCCAACGAACTCGCACCAGAGGTCTTGATCATCCATGTATGGCTATCTCTTATCAATCCTTAATCTCCACAAGGACCTCCGTGAAAGTCTCCTCATCATCGATGTCTAGCTCCCTGTGGTCGATGATGTGAGAAGGGTCATGCACATATCTCCTCAGCTGAGATACGTGGAAGACGTCGTGTACCCTTTGCAACTAAGGTTGACGTGCTAGGCAATAATACACCATTCCTACTCTACTGAGGACCTGGAACGGTCCGATGAATCACATAGATTACTTTCCTCCTCGGCAAAATCTCCGTAGACCTCGTCGAGGTGAGACCCGTTGGAAGACATGGTCACCATCCTCGAACTCCTGAGGCCTCTGTCTCTTATCATCATAGGACTCTTGCCTGCTCTATGCAGTCTTCATACACTCCTGGATGATATGCACCTTCTCTATCGTAGCCTGCACCATCTCTGGTCCCATAAGTGTTGTCTCTCTTGGGTCAGTCCAGCACAGAGGCAATCTACAAGGTCAGTCGTACAGTGCCTCAAATGTTTCAATCCCGATGGTGGAGTGGTAGTTATTGTTATATGAAAACTCTACCAAGGGTAAATGATCCTCCCAGCTGTGACCGAAGTCGAAGACACAAGCAAAGAGCATGTCCTCGGGGGTTTTGATGGTCTGCTTGGTCTGACCATCCATCTGAGGATGAAAGGTGATGCTCAAGAGAAGCTGTTTCCCGAAAGCCTCCTTCTACACCATCCTAAGACGGGAAGTGAAACCAGAATCTCGATCAGAGACGATCGTAGATGGAAAAATATGAAGCCGTACAATCTCCGGTACGTAAAGTCATCTGCCGATCTCTATAGAACCCTGCTCTCTAATCTGTAGGAAGTGGGACGTCTTGGTGAGTCGGTCGACAATCACCTATATAGATTTGGGTCCTCTGGATGTACATGGATTTCGTGTCATGAAATAAATGTATATCTCATTTCACTTCCACTCTGGGACCTCTAAGGGTTGAAAAAATCTTGCTGGAACCTGGTTCTCCGCCTTCACTTTTGTAAATGTGAGGCATCGTGAGACAAACTCCACAACCGCCTTCTTCATACTTGGCCACCAGTGCATGTCGTCGAAGGTCCTGGTACATATTCACCACTCCTGGATGTAATGCAAGAGGGGATGTGTGGAACTCCCTCAACATTTCCTCCTGAAGTGCAACTGGTACCATGGTACGTCCTCTAAAAAGGATGATGTGCTCCCCACCTTCAAAAAATTCATCAGGTTCCTAACCTGTGGATATTTGAGCACGTCATGTCTTGCAGTCAGTGTCCCCACACCGCGCCTCCCTGACTAACTGAAGAAGTGGAGGAGTGACTGAATGAGACTGCAGATAGGCTGCTCCATCCCTATCATCAATGGATATCTATAATGTGGCTAGCTGCTCTGTCTCTTCTCCTTGCAGCTGGATTCCTGGTCTCCTACTGAGAGAATCTATAACAACCTTCCCCTTCCTAGGAGTATAGACTATCTCAATGTCTTAAACCTAGAAAAACTCAAGTCAACGTCGTTATCTCAGGTCTGTGTCCTTTTACGAGAATACACACCAGAGAATATTGAGATTAGAGTAAACAGTAAATCGTTCGCTCAATGAAGTATGTGTTAGACTAGTGAATTATAATGAACTAGACTACACCCATCTTCACATATGACCTACAAGAGCTTCTATGATTTCTCCTTTTCCGAAAAGATATATTCAGTCTCATCCCCTTGATGAACCATGTCTCTTGCCTAATACAGTCAATCCTGACATGAACGGTACTAATTCATGCCATGTACGTCGTCGTAAGGACTCTATGCTTCTACCAAGAGATCCAACCATTACTCTCACCTCCAAGGGTTGAGTCACACTTTTGGAATTAGTGTGTGGTCCCTGGGTCTCCTCCAGTAGGAATCTAAAATGTGAGGTTCAAGTCAACGATTTTAACTAGAACCTCTCAGTATCAACCACACAAAAAGACTAGAAAGAAAATGTCACAAGGACAAGTGTTTTTTATTACTGCAACTCAAAGTAAAAAGAAACAGAGAAACCAAAAAATTGACATCAACGAAGCTAGAAGAATCATGAACAAAGGCTTCTATGCCTGGAGCTAGTCCCGATCATGTCCTCCTACTCCCGAAGCTCAAGGTGAATCATCTAGGGGTGGTGGTGGTAGTGCTCGATGACTCTGACCACCATCCACTGAAGGACCTGCTCCATTGCCTTGTACACTACTCAGCTAATGATCAAGATCCTACCACTTATTATTTCTCGGTGGCTCCTGTAACGCCTGCTTATCAACTGTCCGCAAAGTCAAACAGTCACATGTTCTGTGACCCTGTTCCCTGCAGGAAAAATAGACCCTTATTTTTTCAATTCCCCCTCGGCCTCAGGTGCCCCACACCCCCAATTCCACATCTTGGAGTCATCTAATAGTAGATATAACCCTCTTGTGCCCCCGTTTCATCTGCCTACTACCTACTACCGATTAATCAGCTACTGTCAGAATACCCGACAACAAGTGCAGTAGCTCTTGAGCATGCACAAACAAAGAATCACTGGTAAAAACACCGCCCTAAAAATACCCTCAAAGTTCCCCCAGGCAAGGGTCACCTCGTCGTAAAACTAGAGAATCAGGCTCCACCACCTCTTAGCTGCTCTCTGAAAGAGACTGACTGCTAGGTGGATCATCAAGTCAACGAGTGTCCAAACTGTGTTCAAAACTCATGATATAAACTCAAGATATTACCTAGCCGTCTGAAAATCAATCTCACCTTGAATCCTTGGAGGCCTCTGCCGCAAGAACCCATGTAACATGCTCAATTGGAGCTCACCCTCTTCTACTAGAGCTAGGAGCAACGATGGCCTAATGGTTTGTGGTACTGCTAGTGCCTCCGCTGTGATGGGGCCCTACACTGAGGCCTCATCTCTTGGTGGGCTACCATCATGCTCTCCACTCGAAACCCACGCTGACTGACTAAGTGAAGAAATTCTAAAAAGAAACAGGTTCTCCATGATCAAAAGTATACCTGATGAGTTGTCTCAATGTAGTAAAAATGAAAACTTTTCAAAATAAACACACACACAATCAGTGTTTTCAATGCACTACATTGAAAATCAGAAATCAGAGTCCTATTGTATGGATACGTTGGTCGTCGCACCAACACTGGTTTCCCTAAACTAATAACCACACCCATAACACATAAAAATATTTCCATTAGAAGAATAAGAGTTCATGTTCTGTAGTTGAACTGACTTCTCTGATACTAATTTGTCACGACCCTTTCCTCGGGACCCGTGCTGTGACTACCCGAAGCCCGCCTTCCATTGCCAGGTGCTGGTGACTAGCACCAAAGGCATGAATCCCTAAGACGGGAAGGAATTACCTTTATTAAAAGTAGTCACACACAATCAGAGTACACAACAGGAATAAAAAAACTATGTAAAACTGAATACAAAGGTAGTGCTGAAAGTAAGTGGGCCAGTATACAAACCCAACTAAACAACAAGAACAAGTACAAGTAAAAAAGGGAACACAACTCCTTGATAATTCACAGAGGAATCCAAAATGATGTGTAGGTACAGATCTCGAACAACTAATCCTTGAGGTATGTCACGTCCATTTTAGCTATGAGCAACCTCCCGTTCGTTACCCTCATCCTCGATCACTACTGAATGTCGTCTGCACAGAACACAACAAGGTGCGGGTGAAGCCCATGCAGAGGTGAGTATAACAATACTCAGTAGGGGACCCTGAGACCCCCGAAAGTCTCCCAGAATCCACTATGGATAAACCACAGTAGAGAGATACAATCACAATGTATCAAACATCCTTAATTTGGTATATTCTCATACATATACTTATCTTACCAATCAAAAACTGGCTCCAACTCTTGAGACCATCCACATTATGTTCCACAAGTGTTGAAACACACCACAAAGAATGTACAACACAATATGTATCCCACAGTCATATCTCACCGAAGAAATCCTCGTGGGATTCACCACAACACATCCACAAAGAAACATCCATGAAGAATCATCCACCCTTACTTAGGGTTATTCCCATACATATACCTAAGTCTTCATGTGTACACATATCATACATGAGGTAAACACGAAGGTAATGACCCAGCTCACACCAGGTATAAAAAACATAAAAGAGATTAAGAGATGGTTAGTTGGAGCCACTGAATCATCTTTCACTGTTGAACGACAAATATCCACAGAAACCAAAAATAGCAGTCTGTCGATGTTGTCGATCCTACATTGGATCTTGATAAAAAAGGTGTCACTATCAAACCCATAGAGGATCTAGGTCCAGTCTCGTCATTGTCGAACCCACAGAGGATCTAGGTCAAGTCTTATCAATGTCGAACCCACAGAGGATCCAGGACCAATAGCATCACAGTCGATCCCATAGAGGATCAAGGTCTTGTCTCCTCATTATCGAACCCACAGAGGATCTAGGTCAGGTCTCGTCACTGTTGAACCCATAGAGGATCCAGGTCCAGTCTCGTCACTATCGATCCCTTGGAGGATTGAGGTCCAGTCTCGTCACTGTTGAACCCACCGAGGAACCAGGTCTAGTCTCGTCACTGTCAAACCCATAGAGGATCCAGGACCAGTCTCATCACTATCGAACCCACAAAAGATCCACGTCCAGTCTCGTCACTATAGAACCCATGGAGGATCCTGGTCCAGTTTCCCCACTGTCGGACCCAGAAATTATCCAGGTCCTGTCTCGTTACTATCGAACCCACAGAGGTTCTAGTAAGCTCGATCCCAAGAGGGTACACTACTCGAGCCAAGTGTCGATACATCAACTACCACGAAGTCTCAATTTAATGTATCTCGTAGTTCTGTATCATCATAATGAACCAAACGTGATAGACGAGACGTCAATTGGACACCCGGTCTGTGAGTTATTGGCATTAATGTTCCAGGAGCCCAGTTGGTTTTTAGATTTAAACCAACCCGGCCATACCCCAAATACGTCCACACCTCAAGTGGGGTATTCCAAAAGAACGGTCCTGCTCTTTGCCTTCCATCACCGTAGACATTTTCTCATTCGGACACCCGTAGCCCAAAATGTGGGCTAAAAGGTGTAATCAGGCCATATCGGGTCCGGGTCCGGTCTGACCCAGTCAGACCGACCCTGCACGACCCAGTCCGAACTAGGGTCTGACCTGGTCCGCGGGTCCGACCCGGTCCAATGGGGTGTCCAGGCCTGAGTGGTTGGCCCAACCTGAGTGGGCGGCCCATCTCGAAGGCGGCCCAGCCCAAAGGGTGTCCCGACTCGAAGGGGTGGCCCGACCCGGCAGCCCGCGTGGCCTGGTGGCGGCCAGTGGGGCCTAGCCCGGCCAGACGTGGGGCCCAACCCGGCTGGCCGTGTGGCCTGGCCCAGTAGGCCGCAGGGCCCATCAGCGAGCCGTGCGGCCTGGCCTGGCTGGCCGCGGGGCCTGACGGCGGGCGAGGTGGCATGGACGGCTGGCCGCGGCTGGCCACGCCATAGGACCTGGCGAGCCACGCCATGGGGGGGGGGGGTGACGTCCCCCCCTTTGTTCATAATGATAGGCGCATGGCACTGACCTCTATAAATGTGGGACCAGAAGGGTCCCACCTATGTGGTGTGCACCGATGACCGGTTCAGCCGGCCGCCCTCCCCAGTCCACCGCGGCCTTAGGACACGGGTCTTCTCTGACGTGGCTCGACGGCGCCGCACCCCTACTCTCCCTCTTCAGCGTGCCTTAGTCGCGGCCTCCTGCTGCCCTCTGCGCGGCGTGACGTCTCCGCACACCTCCAACATGGCCCATTGTGGCATCAGCTCATCTCGGCGTAGCGAGGCGGTGTCGTTCTCTCTTGGAAACTCGACGGCCTTTGTGCTCCGGTTTCATTCGCCGTCAACACGTCGCCGGCCGTCGTTGTTCACCGCGGTCCGTTCTGTCATCGTCAACATCCAGGATCAATCAATGGGGAGGGTTGACCATGTTTGTGCAGTCCGAACCCTCCTCGTTACGGTGATATCATTCGGTTATCAAAGAAAAAATCATACGACGGGGTACAGAGGGTAATATTCAATCGTAAAATAACCCCTACCTCGTATTTTTCATCCGTTGACAAAGACAGAAAATGAGTGGATGTCGATTCATTGACAAATCCATCGAAAGGGAGGCGTTGATTCGTTGACATCGGGAAGCATCCGGGGCATGATTATGAGGAAGAAGCGTTGTTGGCATTTTTCGTGGTCGGATCCTTCTCCTTAGGCATAGTCAAATATCGAGAAAGGAGTTCGTCATTCTTCATTGGCGACGAAGAGGCATTCCTCACGTTCTTCGGTGGTGAGCTCTTCTCCCCCTCAAATATCCTTTCCAAGCCCTCCTATAAGCTTATTCCAACCCAAAAAAGAATAATAAAGAATCAAACCATATTGATATTTTGGCATAATGAATTCCAAATAATATGAATTATATGAAACCATTCACTTAATTAATGGGTGGAGAGTTAGCCATAATAAATTGTGGGGATGTCCAAGGGTTTCACACTTAAGTTGGGGTTCCAAGGGTTTCATCACCCAGGTGGTCACCACCAAAGGATATCTTCCCAAGGGAGGTTACGTGATGGTGGGCCTCACCTCTTTAATCTTTCATGGGAGGTCATACTGTGGTGGCCCCTACCACAAACCTCCTCTTTGAGAAATATCCACCACTAATAAAAATAATGTTAACACATTATTTTTATTTAAATTAATTAAAAACACCGAAATCTGACTTCCATTCTCGTTTTAATGCAACTGCGGTGAATGTTTCCTTAAGAAAATACCAGCACTGCGAGTTCAATGGTTCCTTTAGATTTCAGTTCTGAGAAAAAGTTGAAATGATATTAAATCCCGCTCATACGTTTTCTGAGAGTACCTAAACAAAACTTCAGAAATTTATTCCGAGCACACCGGGCCTCAGAATCAAGCGTCGTCAGAAACTACAGACTCGAAAAATTTCAATGTATTTTTTTTAAAAATTTACATAGAAAATCCAGATCTTTACATGATATTTATAGAAAGGGCCCACAGAATAATGATTTTGTATAAATGTTTATAAGTGTTGAAAGTAAGTATCTTATATATCTAAACTGAAAGATACTAATATAATATGTATATGGTTTGTGTGTCTATTAGAGATAGGTATTATTAAAATAAAGGGATTAATGTATTATTTATGTCATTTTTACCATGGGTTTCTTATGATGGTATAGGATAAGGGTTTAGTTATTTTAGATATTATTTTACCTATTTTTGGATATTATATTAGATTTGATATTAATATGTGTTAAATATCCTTTTTAACCCATATAGTTGAGTCTATTTATGTGAAGAAATCAATATATATTTTTAATTTCATGAGTAAATTGTTTTTCTAAAAAACACATCCATTTCTGTATACTGGTAAATGGATTTGACTATTGCACAAATGAACCTGAGGTTAATCTCACCAAAATGGGTTGGATTATTGTTTATATGATTGCAACTATGATGTATTAGGACTGGGCATAAGATGTTACACTAGGATACACACTCAAATGGAATATTTTATGTTTAATTTCTTAATATTTATAAACCAATATGGAAGATTTATTTCCTAATTACATTAATTTATGATTTTAATAAGTATGATATAACACAACGTAAAAAAATGTTATATCCAAGATAGTTATGGTATTAACAAATAATTACATAGTTTAAATGATGGTATCATATATTTAAATAATGTTTTAATTATATAAGGGAACATTTTATAAAAATTTCATAATAATATACTCTGGTTCTTAAGTATATTATAATTAGAATTTTGATTTTATATTCTGGTTAAAATAATATCATGAGGATAAAGATAATAATGGTATGAATCTGAAATCTAATTTTTCATATAACCAAATAAGGTATCATACATAATTAGTTGATTATTTGTAAATTATTATTATGATGTCAAATTGAGTCTTATAGTTTTTCCAGTATTAATGAGGATGATATCTGAATAGAAATAAAATATAAATTGTTTTATTTTCTTTAATTAGTGGTGTGAAATTTTTCGATGGTATATTGGCATATTAAAATTTTATTTAAAATTATGTGAACATATTTGTACCATTCATCAGTAATTTATTAATTAATAGTTTGTTATAATATATTATATTTTCTCAATATCCCTGAAAAATGATTTTAGGAAATTTTTATATTTTGGAGCTATCTAATGTAGAACACTAGTTTATAGGATGGAAAAGTTCCTCATTTAGAGAATGTTTGATTTCGAGATTATAAAACGTTAATTTTTTTAATTCAGGTTATGTAGTACTAATATCCTTTATATTGATGATAATATAATATATTTTTAGTGAGGATTATTTCATTTTTTTATTATGTTAGATAGTTTGTAGTGTGTGATTTGATAAACTAGATTCTATCACTATTTTATTATTAAAGATATCTTTGTTTGAAGAATATGTGACTCAGCTCTAGTTTTATGACATGGATACCTTGGTAATTTGGGGGAATAAATACTCTGGAGAATATTTGATCATGGTATAAAACATCAATGATGTTTTTGGAAATTTATTTATGTTGATAAAACATAATAAAGTATGTTATATATATATATATATTTCGATGTTATTACTGCAATAATGAGTTTGTTAGGAATAACCTCGTCTGCTTTAACTTGGGGAAAATATTTAAAATTACATTGAAACAATTTATTTTAGAGGGTATATTATAACAAAAAAATATTTTTGATCATTAAAATTATATTCCATGTTCCAATACATGTGATGAACAATGCACCCAACGTCAACAAGAAACAACATTTTATGATTTCATAATAAAGTTATAATATACACTGTGTTGACAAATCATTAAAAGTTATTACCTTTATAATGAAAAGAATTAATATGATTTAATACTGATTATTTTATTTTAAATAAGTGATTTTTTTTAGTATATTATATATTTTCAATGAAAAAGAGAAATTTTATAATTTTATAATTTATATTGTATAATTTAAAATTAATTTCTGAATTCCTCACCTAAAAAATTGGTTATAGTGTATTTTTGAGCTGTTGGTAAAAGATTTTTTTTAAAATACTGATTTTACTAATAGAATCATATATATAAATAAATATATATATATATCACATATATGTATTTAAAATAATTTTTTATAAAAAAAAATATATTGGAAATTTCAAAATTCTAGTTTTAATTTATTAAACCATGGTAAATATTAAAAAATTTATATATCTTATTGTGGAATATTGTTTTTTGACTATTTTTCCTAACTAATAATAACCTGATGAAATGAAATTTTTTATATCAATTATTTTAATATAAATAACATTTTATTATATTATGTTCTTTAAATTAATTTGAGTCAATTTCATTTAAAATTATATTATATTAATAAATTATTTCTCTTAAAAATAATAATTTTCAACTAATTGGTCTTTACGCGATACATAGACTATTTTAATATTAAATTATATACACATATAATTTTAATTTAATAAATTTCATATTAATATTTATATATTAATATATATATTATTTAATAGGTAAACTTTCATTTTTGGGTAAAAACTAATATTCTAAGGTTAAACATTATTAAACACGACAATAGTGATACAATTTTTTCAACATTCTACTTTTATTAATATAAAAAAAATATACCAACTAGATTATGATGAAATAATTTAATTAATTAATATAATAATATTAATAAAATACATAAATAAATATATTTACACACATATAATTATTAATCAGTACAAAATAAGATTAATAATTTTCTTTGGCCAAACATTTATTTATCTAATAAATATATTTTTTTACACATTAACTACTTCTATTGAAAAGATTATGTTATAAAATTATGAATTTGGATTGGTTTATATAGATGATAAATTTATCTCTTGAATGCCTAAATTACGTTATATGGGATATGTTATATTTCAACGAAAACATAATCTCAATTATTGAAATTTTTTAACCTATTTTCAATGATAAAGTTTAAACTATATAATACATTATGGAAAAAAATTTATAACCATTTTAAAATAAGAAAGGAAAGACAGTGTTGAGTTTTAAATACTGAAATACACCCCACACTAATTATTTTTCAATGGTTTTGACCAATGATATTTTTATCAGGTTATGTAATTACTAAAATATAATGGTTGTTTCCCAAAGATACAATTTTCCATTATGTAAATGTGGATAAAAAACACTCTATCAAACACACACGTACCTTTCGAATTAGTAAATTATACTCCACCCTTTTTCTATCCTTATAAAACTACCCCACAAATATACCCCCTAAGTCTCTCATAGTGAGCCTAATAACATTAATTTCCAGGGAACATACATAGAAAAGTCACCCCTCCAACGAATATAGTATATCATCAACTAAGAAAAGAAGCGGGGTTACGGTTTTTCATCTTAGCTTATATTCATTAGGAAATGTTTAATGTTTTAAAAAATTAATTATTTATATAGTGTATACAGGAAAAAATAATTAATTTTTTCATACTCTATTATTTGATTCATGTTTATTACAATACCATAAGATTTTCAGGCATCCAATAAATTTTGGATAAAATTTTAAAACATCAATAAGGGTTTTTCAAGACTTAATTCACTACAATTGGTTATAATCACTCACATTTTTATATAAAATTTAATTATTTATCCACTCTACTATATGAATATTTTACGATTTATCCCATATTATTTTCTTTGGATGTCACGTTTCACTAAACAATACTTCTTCTTTGCTGATTTTATTTGGTCATTAACATGATTTTTTTAAGAATAACACCCATTTAATTAAAATTATTATCCTCTATGTACACTTTTCCCCCCACAAGTGTTCACCATTCCCTAGTTTAATCTAAAATTATTTTCACATCCAAATATACTTTTTATTTTGTTTTATATATATATAATTTAATGCTATCACATTTCAACGATATTGGTTTACAAAATTGTTAATTTAAAAATTTTAAAGGTATTTCAGTCTAGTCTGAAATAAATTATTTTTCATCCACTTCACATTTATAATGTATATCTAATATGTATGTTTCAATTTTTTGTTGTTCGGTTTTAGATAATATGTTTTCAATATATTTTCACTTCTTTTATTGAAAACATTATTACTTTTTCATGTATCCATTATTATAGTTTCTTTCATAATGTGAAATATTTTAATGCGTTTCCATTAAATATTTTCTATTTCCCATATCAATTAAAAAATTATTTTTAAAAATCATATTTTATCAATGTATTTAAAATTATTTTATTTATAACATTACTTATTTTTGAAGTTCCTAATATAAAATATTAATTTTAAAGGTTAATTATATTAAATTGATTCCACTAATTTTAGTGAAACCCTTATATATTTTTCATGTTTCTGTTATGAATGAATTCATCTTAAATTAATTGTTTTAAAATAATTTCCAATTAATTTAATGAAATTATTAGTTATATTTTTTAAAACATAAATGAACTATATCTTCACACTTATTTTCATCAAAAGATTATGCCATTAATACCATATCATTATTAAACATTATCTTAAAATTTAATTTTTTCAAACAATTATCACATTTTCTTTTCTAAATCATTATCCCTTTTTAAAGAATTTTTATTCAAAAATATTTACTACAATATAACCAAATACCATCCAATTTCCATCATAAAAATGAATTTAAATGTCATATTTTCATTAATATTTATAATAGTTTTGGGAAAATGTTATTATTTTCTTGAATATTTATTCTACAAGATTTACTTTTCATGATGCGATGTCATCTTCATATAATATATATTTTTATATTATGATTTTTTTTAAAATAATGTGTTCTTATATTCTATATTTTACACACCATTATTTTATGAAATATAATTTTTTCAAAATATATGTAATCTTTATTTTAGATTTTTACTTACACGTAACACTTAGTTTATATTTTTTTACATGTAACAGATATTTTAAAAAAACATGTCAAATTATTATGATATTATTATAAAAAAGTTATTACCCAGCTATTTTAATTGAGGGTATGAATATGAATACCTAAATTATGAAAATATATGTTTTATACATTTATATAAAATTATTTCTTTGGTAACCAATTATTTAATATTGAAAATAATGACTATTTGAAAATAAATGAATACTTTTTCTGAAAATAATTTTCATAAAACAAACATGTTTAACTCAATAAATTAAAGGAATTTTTTTATGAATGATATTAATTTAATTTATCTATTATTTATGTTAAATAAAATTTTTTACATTCATATTATGTGTTTTTAAGAAAGAGATACGAATAAATCAAATGTATCTCTTAAAACTATATTTCTTTATACAATGGTTTTTTGTCATATTTTTGCACACTTATAAGAAAATTATGTTATTACAATGTAATAACATTTTATAGAAAATATAAATTTAATTTTTTAGATAAGTATCATAAATTTATATTATGTTTATATATGGGAATTTTATAAAAGTATTATGTTTTGAGGAATAGTTAATGTTGTTAAATTTTAATAGAAAGCATCCTTTAATTTTGAATAATTTATAATGTTATATTATACAATAATATGGTTTAAAATTCATAATAATTACATTATATATATTTATATTAACTTTATTTAGTTCACTATAAAAATTTTGATATTTAATTTTTACATGAAAAACATATAAATATTTGATTTTTTTTCGAAAAAAACATTTCTCATCGGGTGTGTGATATTAGAATTAAAATAAAATTTTCCACATATTTGATTGTGTTTTTGGAAAAAAAAACATAATAAAATTTTTTAATCATAATTATTAATATTATTTAATATGTTCAACATAGTTTTTCACCACAATTCGTAGCAAAAACATATTTACTACAGCTAATGTAACAATCAGTTTAACCTTGCGGTCAAACTAAAAATATAAGGACAAAAATGAAATAAAACCATATATAAAAAATATTTATGTCAATAAATACCCAATATAATATCTAAATATCAAAAATATTATATTTATTTCTATTTTTCATGTGAAAAACATGGGTACACATTTTTCATATCAAAATATTACAAGCATGCCAGTCCCCGGACTTATAAAAGGTCACCCACTCTAATATATTATTCACACCATGAAACCATTTTTTGTCAACCATTATCCAAAATAATGTGATCCAAAATTTCAAAATCTCATAATATAATTCACTATTTTAGTCAAAATACATCTTATGAAGGATATTTGTGTAAACCAATTAAGAATCCCCGAAGAAGAGGTAATGTTCTTCAACGGGCTTTTTTTTATTTCCCAAAAGTAATCTATAAATTATTATTAATACTTTTCATATCATAAAATCAATATATTAAAGAATATTATATGTTTTTATGTCAATTTTATGACTTAAAACCATCCCTAATTCAATAAAATAGGCTATAAAATCAACATTCATGTGTACAGAGGACTACCACCTCACGGACTGATGTCATTCGTTTTTCTATTATCAACTATCACAGTTGGGTGTTATGATTTATCTTAAGTATATATATGATATTTATATAAAAAATTTATACTTATTTAGTGATTATAAAATATATAATTTTTTGTATCATTCTTTATGAGATATGATAACATCTCTCATGTGTACGGTGGACTACCGTCTCATAAAGCTATTTGATTTGTTTTTCAATAATGTATTAAATGGATGATAATATTGATAAATTTAATGATTATATATGATAAAAATTATATAATTTTCTTATTCATGAAATTTTTATGTTTATGAAAATATAATTTATCTTTTTATTTTATAAATTTTCACTCCCAAAAAGTAAATTACATCATGTTATGGCTATCTATTTTCATCAACATCCACATAAAATGATATGTAGATGTATATTTATAAGAATAAAATTTTATTTAATTTATTGTGATAATATTATAAATATAAAATAATATTTAATTGATTTTTATTATGATCACTTAAAAATTTAATCTTTACTAATTTGTATGTATGGATTCACATCTCCATTATTCTAACATACATCATTTATTAGAACCAGCATTCACGATTTTTCTTAAAAGTATAAATAATTCATAAATATGATAATTATATAATTTTTATTATTAGGGATATTATTTAACCATAATAAATTTATGGTGTAAAAAAAATAAAAATCATATATGAAATATAGAGTGGTAATCTACCAAACCATGATGGTAATAATAAATTTTTAATAAACCGAAAATAAATTGACATGATTAAATCATATGTTGTATAATATATATATATATATATATATATTTAGTACTATAATATATTTACAACAACCATATAGTTATTATACATGTGTTTTTAATCTTTACAAAGTTTTTTGAAACATTAGGTATGAGATTTGTAGTCTCTATTTTATTTATGGGAGACATTAAAATTCACCACTAATTTTATTTTTGTGGTGAATATATACTATATTCGACATATTACATATTGAATATCCGTATTTTAAATATATTTAATGTTTTATATGAATTTAATCTATATTGAGGCCTATGATTTAAAATATTTCTAATGCATTAAGGGGTTTCTGTCTCACTGTTTACATCTTTTATATACATGACATATTCAGTAAAAAATTATTTTATTGCTGTAATATAATTCATATTAACTTATTTAGGATGATTTATTTGATAATTAGTTGTATTAAATATAAATTTTATTTCTTATATGTCTTGTGTATTTGGTTTCAAATAATTAGCTATGTGGTAATGGATTTATGTTACAATATCATCATTTATCAGGATTGTTTATGAATATGTATATTATATTGAAGTATTATTATCTACCAATCATGAAGTGTCAAGATTTCTCTTATTATCTAGTTATTTGTGATATTTCAGGTAATGAAATAATTTTTCCACTCTTCGTTACTTATAATTATTAAGAAAATGTTTTTAAGAAAAATATTATTCACTTTTCTCTTCATTCGAAAACCATTTTTCCCCTAAAACTATGTATTCTAAAAATTTAATAAAATTTAATTTTGAAATTATTAAAATTATTAAGGAAAATTTAACCCATATTTTTATTTTTAAAGAATATTTTGAAATTATTCTTCATGTCATATTCAAAATAATTCTCTTTCTTATTTTTCAATAAATGTGAATATGAATCATTATTTTAAAATTTATGGAATAAACTAAATTTTCCACTATAATTTAAATTAATTTATTTGGATAATAATTTATAGGTTTTAAAGTTTATTTTAAATGAAAATTATTATTAAAAAAATTATGATTTTATATTTTTTAATATTATTTTCCTTAATAAATGTTCCATATGATATTTTAATATCTTTATCCATGCTAGATGATATAATTTGATGTAAATTATAATTTTATGTTGATATGAACTGAGGGTACCATTATTATTTATTAATTTAATAGTTTATCATTGTATGATTTTTATGAACCTCAATTTTCTCCCATGGGTTATACGATAAAAAAATTCTTATGAAACCCACGACTTCATCCATGGGTTATAATATGGTTAAATGGTTATAAAACCCATTTCAATTGATGGTTTTTATTATGATGCATATCTGATGATATTGTGGAACCCTTCATTCTCACAATGTTATTTTTTATCCTGATTACAGGTTCATAGTGTTATGCATAGACCTATCATTCAAATCAATAATGTTATGTGTGGGAATGGTATCATGGAAATATGTTTATTTTAGTGAATTATTTCATGTCCTTAATTAAATTAGAGAACTATTCATTATTAAAACATGTTCGTAATGAAATATGTTAATGTTTATATAAAAAATAAAACTATTTTTCTAATTTTTTCTCTCATAGATCATTTTATTTTATTTATAGATGATTAATGTATTATTAACATTCAATTACTATGATATGATAAAATATTACAATCACTAATATGTAGGGTGTGGTTTCAAAATGTTATGATTGTGTTCTCATACATTTGGGTTCTTGATATACACAAATATATTCCTTGATGACGGTTAATTTTCATTCCATATCACACTTTCGTATGATTTCATTCCTAGTGTTTTAAATAATAGTATTAAATATGTATTGTTTTTTAATTAAACTTAAGTGTAATATCTTTATTTTTGATGTTTGTGATCATTCAATAATTTATATTATTGTGTACCTTGTCTCCAAAGACAATACACTATTATGTACCATGGGCGTGTTTTTTTAATTTAAGGAACATTAATCTAAAAATATGTAATATCTAATTATGAAAATCATAGTTTTCTATATTGTGATTAATATGTTCATCGTACGTGATGTTTTTGAATTCCTAGAGAAACCTATTATTTTTTCATGTATTTTAACAAGGTAATGAATTATTGATTCCTTTATGGTACACAAATATATAGACACATGAATTTTCATGTATTGATACATAATTTTTAACATAAAAATCTATTAATTACAACCCAATAATCAGGATTTCCTTTGTATTTGGATGATTACGCTATCAATGCATAATGTAGTCGTTAAAACAAAACAATTTTTTAATCTCTATAACAGTGTCCTAAATCCTTTTTATATCCTAAAAATACATGGGACAGCCTTGGTAATACATAAATCATGGTGTTAGATAAAACCCCCACAAATAAATAAACATGTAAATAAAACATGACATATATTTCGTGGTATAATATGATGTCATAAAAATGAATGTTTAAGGGTAATCACGTAGGAGATTAAAAAAAATAAAATGATGTCATAATATCATTGAATCCTAGGAATTGTGGAAAAAACATATAACATGACATAAACGTGATTTATGGATAATTTCTTCGAAACTATAACATTGTTGAAAAAATCCCATGATGGATTAGTTTTTCACCCAAATCTTATTTAGGATATCTCATGAGAAAAAAATAATACTCAATTCTTTATAGTGTCATTAGGTCACACTCATCATATATGTTATTTCATTCTCACAAGCCAATACCACTGTACACCCATTATAACATGTAAATTATTTATGTTTTCAAAAAAAAAATATCATCATAATGATAACATAGGAATTAGCCTTGGAAAAAATGGGTTTCATAATCTTGTTTCATGTCATAATGAAAATAAATTTTATAATAAAGGCATTTAGGTGATAAACAGAAGGAATATGTTATCCCATAAATTTAAGTGAGATTAACCTAGGTATATATTCTATAGAAATATATAAAAAATTGAAAAAAAAATAATTAACATTTTTCATTTCCTTCATTTATGAATGTATATTTAATATATAACATGTAATCTTTTTTTTTGAAAAATACCTCTTTATCTTTAAATTTTTTTCTAAAATTAAAAAAATACGAATATAAATTAAAAATATCATTAAAAATAAATTTGAAAAAAATGTAATGTATGATTAAAAATATTGAGTTACCATGATGGTAAGAATGTTTTATTTTCATATTTATTATTTTAATACTATGATTCATTTAATAGTTTTTCAAAAAATTTATATACACCTTTCTTGGAAAGAGAAATAAAAATTCCATTTCCATTTTTTTTGAAAATCCAATATTTTGTAATTATCACATTTAAAAAAATAGTATAATATTAAATCGAATCTTCAAAATATATTTATATATTTTTCATTTATATAAAAATCATATTCGATCGAAGAGTTATATTGAGTCTAATTTTCCTGAAAAAAAATTCTAAATTATTTTATGTAACAAAGAAAATATAATATTATTCTTTCATGAAAAGTTAATGAATATATATATGATAATAAAATGAGTTCTTTTTATTTTAAAATTATCCAATAATTTCTGATAAAGTTAATTCAAGCATATAAAATAAAAGATTAAATGTTATTTCACACATAAATAATTTCCGATTTAGTTATATTTCGATTATAAATCTAATTAATGATGTAAATTAATTATGAAATAAAATATCATTAATTATTAGTGATTAATTATGTAATATTTAATGGTATAGTATATACACAATTTAAAATAAATTTGTTGCAAAATGGAACTTTTGTCTCAAAGAAAGATGTTTTCATATGAAATGTATACCTTGAGTCTGAAATTTTTTTATATTCCCTTCATATCTTGAATAATAATCGTATCATTAGTATATTTTTCATTAATAATTTTCATTGGGTTAATAACTTATACATAAACTATTTAAATCATTTATTTTAATTATATAAATAATAATTTATTCCGTTACGCCTCCATCTTGTGTTTTGAGGGTGCCAACTTCATAATTCCAAAACATCATCAAGGTGTTGAATTTGGCCAAGTTCGTCATTATTGTGTCATTTACCAAATAATAATCATTTTTATAAAGAAATTAATCATTTATAAATATTCAAGATTTATTTTTTTGAAAAAACTATGTTACACCAATAGAGATGGTTTTTCTTGCGCACACATGAGTAATGTTTACATTTTCAATTATTATGATTAAAAAAGTGGTATTTATTTATTATTTAATTAATAATATTAACATGATAAATATAATAATATATAAATAATAAACTATTATATAGAATCTATGTGATGTGGAAATCAAAATATAATCATGTCGCTTTGTGAGGGGGTAGACTGTCGTACAGACAAATGACGTTATCATTTTCAATTGATGGTAAGTGATGAAATTATATGATATATTTATATTCCATAAATCATAATATTTCATTATTACTATATAAATAAAAATAAATTATATCATTATAAAAATTTTGTGATGTGATGATAGAAAACCAATTATAATAGTCTATGATCCCGTAGTCTGACGTACACACAAACAATGGATTTATTTTCTATTTAGGGGAAGTGGAGAAGTATTTAGGGTTTTCAATTAATATAATATTTTATTATTTAATGGTACAAATTTATTTTTTTATATTACCATGATTATAATATATTTTATGGTTTTTTATTGTGAAATAAGATAAGTAAGCACAGTTAAGAATGACACCATTTCTTGAGACCACATCATTGGAATTATACCTAAATCCACTGTAGATTTACTCAATGATAAGAAGAATGACTCAAGGATGTGGGATTAGAAGTAATGATAAGATATAGTAAAATATTTTTATAAAAAATGAGTTTTGAATATATTGATGAGATAAGATAGGGGGTTCCCTTTTTTAAATAGAGGAGGATTAGTATTCCCATTAATACAAAAACTACCCAATAATAGGATGTCACACCAAAACCATGTGGGTAATCAATTTAAAAAAAAATTTGAGGAGATATAATTCCTAGAAACATGTATACCATTAAAAAACATTCTTCAAAAAATTATTCATTTACATATTTAGTTAAACCCATAGTAAAACAATTTAAACATTAATCGTTGTCATGAAAATTACTATTTTTAATATTTAATATAAAAAATGCTATGTTAAAATTATAATATGATATTAATTATTTTATTTAATATATGAAAACCATTTTATAAAATTAAATACTCATTATGGTTAAATATAATTTCAAGTTAAACCCACCAATGATTAAAAAGATTGGTTTTAGACAAACAAACATTTCAAGGATGAGATAATCTTAAAATAAATATTGAAAATGTAATAAAAATTAAATCAACTTATATTAATGATTATAGAAAAATAATATATATAATTAATTTAAATTATTTCTTTATATTGTTTATTTTAATTATTCAAAATATAGAAACATTATCAAATTTAAAATAGTGTTTCAAATATATGTGTTTTATAACTTATAAAGAAACTTATATTAGTGTCCTATAAAAATATGGTTTAAATGTAATTATTTGGTCGGTATATTACCAATACATTATAATTTTAAATTTTTATAAAATTAAATTTAAAATATTATATTTATGTTACTAAATTTATTAAAATGAGATTATAGTTATACAAAAACATTATATTTTTCAATATTTACAAAAAAATAAATATTTTCAAAAAAATCCAAAAATTATATTGCAAAGATAATATCAATATAATTATTTTAAAATTGATGTTAATTTTATAAGATATCATTGAAAATGTTTCAAAAATACTTATAATATATTTGCACAAAAAGGAATAGAAATCCTTTTTGAATGAAATGTTTTTAATAGAATGAAATATATTTATTAATTATGAGTGATTGTTTTTTATGAATTTGTAAAAATAATTTTATTGTGTAGGAACAATATATATATATATATATATATATATTTCATAAATCTATTAATAGTATTCATTCTAGATAATTTAATGATGTTTTTATATCTATCAGGTTTAAATAATAATATTTTAATATTATATCATTGTTCCTTTTAACTCAATGTTGTATTTTGAATATTCTATAGAGATTTCTTTTCATTTATAATCTCAATTGTGAATAATTATAAACTATTAAATAAACTTCATCATCTTATTTGAATTTTTTTTCATTAATCAAGGCTTCTACATTTGAAATATTCTTTTTGAAAAAACTGTAACGCCCTGACCCAGTAACCAAGAGTCAATGCATTATTACATAACATTTGATTGATCACAAAAGATTCAGTCTCCAAAGAAGGATTAGTTTAGTAGCCATGGAATCACTAGATACATTCATAAAGTTTACATTACATCATAAGATGAAAACTACTACAACATTGTCTTCATAGTCCACACACATATATCCTCATACTATCCATGCAGGTCACTCATAAAATACTTTTTCACGTCCTGGGAAAAATAAAACATATAAAGGGGTGATCTCATATTCTCAGTAAGGATAACAATATAGCGGAAATATTCATTAATAAGCATAAACGTTTAAGAAAATGTATAACTAAAACAAAAGACTTTTAAACTTTAACTTCAACATATTATGGAAGAACTAAAATTAAATATTTCCATTTACATATTCCCATGGATATTCTTCTAGTCGAATAATCACATGCAATATCAATAACCACATTCATAAGGATGGAATGCCTAATACCAGACTATCATAACCACATAGTCAAGGCTTTGTTCCAAGACACTATTTTGTCTCTTGAGAACTACCAATGCATCGAGGTGATATAACGGGCTCCACCCGTCACTTATTAAGTCCAATGAATTTCTCATATGAATAGGTTTAAACATAACATAAACATTCCTATTAAAACTAGCACGAGAAATGTCAATTATTTCTCCATAAACCATGAATGGTATAAAAATAACTCATCCACAGTAAAAAATATCACAAAGCCTTCAATACAATACGGATGTTTTGTATCACAATAAATAAACTTCAAATAAGCTTAAAATCCATCAAAGGATGTTTACATAGATGAAACCAAAACTATTTGAGAGTAATATCTCTTTTTTTAAATCATTTAGAAGTCATATAATTATAAAATAAAACATTTACTTTGAAACTATTTTTATAAGCTTTTAAGGGAGGATTCGTCGATTTTATAATGGCAGAAAATAGCTGCACCCTCCGTATAAGTTAAAAAATACATTCTTACCTTAATTCAGTCGAAAATGTTAAAAAGGACATTGTTTGAAAAATGACAGAAAGATTCCTTTATGAACTTCTTATAAAAAGTCAATAAGGGTATAAATGACTTTAACCCATATTCTGTAAATTTTAATAATGATTTGAAATACATTTTTAAGAAACATGGATGTGGATGATAAAGTGGTCCTAGTAGATAATTACGTATAAAGAACTTTTGATAATGAAGAAATTGTGAAATAAACCCTTACCTTGTAATTTTCTTTGGTTGAGGGTAATTAAAACTCATGTATAATGGTGAAATAATTGTTATTAAATTATACATGAATCATATACAGTAATATGATATCATATATGATCTTTTAACATTGCTTTGTTAATAATATCTTAGTATTATCGTCATTTCGGGGGTTAAGTTACTCATTTTCTTTTGTTTGTTTTGTTACATAAGTAGTGTTTTTTATGGATAGGTTGTATATTATTCATATTCATAATGATATCAAGTCCTTAAACATTATTTTTAATCATAATATGAGAATTAGACTTGAATGGATACGATGGGGAATGAATCTCATCGCGTTCATGGAGACGGTAGTCCGTACGTACGCACGAGCAACAATATCATTATTTTGATTTTAAAATAATATATAGATGGATGTTATATCATATATACAGAATAATTATCATGTTATATTTATTATTTACATCAATTACACATCATTATCATACCCATCAAAATAATAGTGTTTTGAATAAAAATTTCACCACGACGTGGAGATGGTAAGACGTACGTACGCACGTACAATGACATGTCATTAAAAGGATGGATAGAATAATGAATATGGATGTACCATATTTATAATAACATCATAGTATATATAAGATACTGGATTTATTATTTTAGAATGGAAATAACAAAGAAAGAAGAAGTTGAAGAAGAAAGGAACTTGAAAGAGGGTGATGAAAACATTACCTCTTCTTCGAGTTCTTCCATTTGATTTGATCAAAAGGGATCCATAGGTTGTCTTTATGATCAAATTAAGGCCTCCAGGTTGAAGTTAGGGAAGTTGAGAGAATATTTGGGTAGGGTTTGGCCGATCCAAATGGATTTGAAGGTGGGAATTAGTGTGAAGGATGAGTTCCCTATTATTAGAGGGGTGAGGGGCACCTTAGAAAAAACTTAAATAATTATTTATAATAAATTCATATTCTGTTTATAATGGCTCCAAAGTGACATATTTCGAGAGTATGGTATGTATGGGTCGAAATCATTTCAACCAATAGATTTTAGTTATGTTTGGATCACTAAATGAAACTTATCATTTATATTTAACTCTTTGTTAAATAGTTTGACATTTATCATGTCTCTTTGCATTTTTATATGATATGGTTAATAAACATACCATATACATCCAAGAGAACCCAAAGTGGTTAATTAATGATACACCTATCATTATATAAGTCTCTTGGCCGAAACCTTATATTTTTAGGAATTGAATATCAATTAATAATATAATATTTGTTTTAAAAACTCTTTTATGTCAATTTTGACACTATTTGGTATTTGATTTTTGTGAAAATCATAACAACATTATAACATTGAAGAAAAATAAATAAATAAAATACTAACATGGCATATTAAACTATTAAATTTGTTTAATTCATAAAAAGACTCAAATTAAATTTATTTGGATATTTATAATATCCATTATTTTAATATTTCATTAATTAGGTAATTACTGCATCACAATTGTGTCATAAATAAATTAAATTATTTAATGTATAAAATTTTCAAATAAAATATCATTATGTAGGAAATAGTTTTATATTACTAATAAATATTTAAAATCTAATTTATCTTCTGTATAACCCTATATTAAAAATGTTTTAGTAATTAAACATTGATTTTAACTCTTTTAACTCTTCTTTGAATTGAAAAATAATAAATGTCCTAATATAATACAAGTGGACCTAAATGATAATATTTTATTCCTAAAGTTGTTTTTGGTCGATATACACTTGTCCAATAAATCAGGACATGTTTTTGGGTAAAATTAATATCATTTTTACCCTTAATTACCCTATTTACCTTTAACTGTGATAAATAAAAGTACAAAGTTACTATTCACCAAAAAATGTTTTTATCTTACTGAACCACATTTTACTCCTTTATATTAACCATGTCTCTTGGATTTTTAAAATTCCACTCATAGAAGTGGTAAAATTATGTTTTATGTGAATTTCCAAATTCTTCTAGGAGGAGGGTAAAAGACAGTGAAAAGATCCATTAAATTTTTATATATCTAAAATTATTCTAAACTAGCTTCAATGAATTACATTGAGCTTATATAGATATTATATATCTATTTTAACCTTAATTAAATCTATATAAAATAAATAATTATTTAAATAAAAATTTTATTTTAAACTATAACTAAGTGTTTTTTTCACTTTTCATCAAAAATTGATTGTTTTCAGAAAAATACCAAAAATTCACCCAAAGCTAATTTCAATATTCTGAATCCAAAAAAGAAGTCCATTTTGGAAGATAATATTTTTAAAATTTAAAAAAGTGTGTATTACTATTCATAACGACTAGTTTGATTGATGTGGTGTGTGTTAGAACTCAAAGATGTGAACAACACATGCTACTGTATTATTCAAAGAGAAGCATACCGAGGAAGCTTGGGGTGTTACATTCTCCCCTACTTCAAATAATTTCATCATCTAAATTTCTAGAATACTACCACATGAAATGTCTTTGGTGATTCTTCATCATAAGTTCCTCAGGTTCCGACGTTGCCTCTTCCATCTTATGGTTTCTCCAGAGAACTTTTACGAGACGAGTCGTCCAGTTTCTCAGCACTTGTTCTCTCCTATCAATAATCTTGACCAGCTATTCACAATAAGATAGATTAGGTTCCCATTATAATTCCTCATAGGTGAGTACATGTGTTGGGTCAGGCATGTATTTTCTTAACAGTGATACAAGGAAAACATCGTGAACTTCAGAGAGATTTGGAGGCATTTCCAAATGGTAAGCTACATCCCCAATTAGTTCTAGAATTTCTAAAGGTCTGATGTACCTGGGACTCAATTTACCCTTCTTATAGAATCATATAACTCCTTTCCATGGAGATACATTTATGAAAACATGATCTCCTACCTGAAATTCCAAATCCTTCCTTCTATTATCAGCATAGCTCTTTTGCATACTCTAAGCTTCTTTGAGGTGGTTTTGGATTACCTTTACCTTTTCCATCATTTCCTCCACCAGTTTTGGGCCTACAAGTTTTCTTTCCCCAACATCATCCCAACAGTTTGGTGTACGACATCTCTTTCCATATAATGCTTCATATGGTTCCATTTGAATACTTGAATAGAAACTATTGTTATAGGAATATTCCACCAGAGGTAAAAATTTATCCCACATACCCTAAAAGTCAAGAGAGTAGGATCTCAACATGTATTATAAAGTTTTAATAGTCCATTCTGATTGTCCATCTATTTGACGGTGCTAGGCAGTGCTCCAACGAAGTTCAGTATACAAGGCCTTCTGAAGGCTCTTCCAGAATCTTGAAGTAAAACATGGATCAAGATCAGAAACAACCGATAGAGGTACTTCATGAAGTCTCACAACTTCATTAATATATAGTCTTTCTACATGTTCAAGTGGTAGATCTTCTCTTATAGCATGAAAATGTCTTGACTTGGGAACATGAGAAATAATGACCCATATTCCATCGTTATTTCTATGAGTCTTTGGTAGTACCATGAGAAAGTTCATCATGATATTATCCCATTTCCACTCAGTTATGGGAAGAGGTTTCATGACTCCTCTAGGATGTTGACTTCCAGCATTCAGTTGTTGAAAATATATACATCTTGACACAAAATCAGCAATCTCCCTCTTCATGTTGTCCCACCAAAAATGTTCCTTCAAATCTCTATACATTTTGGTGCTCCGAGGTTGTATAGAGAAATTGGAACTATGAGCATCATCAAATGATTCATTTTTTAGATCATGTATATTCGGAACACATAGTCTCTTCCCAAATTTAAAAATTCAATCTTCATACACAATTTCATTCAATCTCCCATCATTCACAGCTTTAATCTTCTTCTGTAACTCTTCATCATCGTTATGATAACTCTTTATCCTCTATAGTAAAGATGGTTTGGCAACTATTTGAAAAATAATTGATGTTTCACCTTCCATGGTGATTACCATATCCATCTTTACTATATCCTTGAATATAGGATCCCTTTAAATTCTCATCATGTTAAAAACTCCATAATACTTTCTACTCAAAGCATCTACCACCTTATTTTCCATCTCGGGGTGGTAGTGTATGGTGTAATAATAATCCTTGAGTAGTTTAAGCCATATCCTTTTCATCATGTTGAGTTCTTTCTATGAGAAAATATACTTCAAACTCTTGTGATCAGTATAAATATCACATTTTTCAACATAGAGATAATGTCTCCATATATTCAATGAAAATATTACAGTAGCTAACTCAAGATCATGAGTAGTATAGTTTTGCTCATGAATTTTCAGCTATCATAATGCATAGTCAATAACTCTATCATTCTGTATAAGCACACAACCAAGTGATTTATTTGATGCATCACTATAAAAAACGAACCCATCATTCCCCGATGGTAGAGTCAATATTAGAGCATTGACTAATGTCATCTTCAGTTCTTCAAAACATTCTTTGCACTATTTTGCCCAAAAAAAATTAAACCCTTTACATGTGAGCTTTGTTAATGGGTTATCCAATCAGGCAAAATGCTAGACAAAACACCGATAATAACTTGCCAAAACAATAAAACTATGTACCTCAGTTATACTTGTCGGTTCTTTCCATTATTGGATTTATCTTGTCTTAGAAAGATCAACGAATATTCCATATTTCGAGACAATATGGCCAAGAAAATAAATCTCCTAAATCCCAAATTCACACTTGCTAAACATCCCATATAATTCATGTCTTCTCTGAGTCTTCAATATAATGCGCAAGTGATTTTCATTATCTTCGTAGATTTTGGACTATACCAAGATATCATCAATAAATACCACCACAAAATCATCGATATATTCTTTGAAAACTCTATTGATTACATCCATGAATATAGAGGCTGCATTAGTCAATCCAAAATGGATGACTATAAACTGGTAATGCCCATACCTGGTTCAAAATGATGTCATTGAAATGTCTTCATTCTTTACACACATCTGATGGTATCCAGATCGATGGTCAATCTTTTAAAAGTATTGATCTCCATGCAGTTGGTCAAATAAATCATCAATGCGAGGTAGGGGATACTTGTTCATTATTTTTATATCATAGATTTCCCTTTAGTCGATACATAACCTCATAGATAAATATTTCTTATTACCATAAATAACAGGGGAAACCAATGGAGAAACACTAGTGAGAATAAATCCTTTATTACTCAATTCCTCTAGTTGTTTATTTAGTTTAACTAATTCCACAGTGGCCATTCTGTAAGGGGTATTCAATATGGGACTTGATCCAGGAATTAAATCAATGGAAACATCAATTTCTCATTTTGGAGGATGTATAGGTAAATCTTCTGGATACACATCAACATATTCCCTCACAATAGGTACATCCTCTATTTTAACATTCCATTCCTCACCCACAGTTATTTCATTCTCTTCCTCCCTGATAATTGAATTTAGTTGAGCTACTGGGGGTGGATCTTGATAAGAATTAGGTGGTGATGATTTTGCTCTAAAGATAAGGTGTCCTTTATCATCATCATCAAAAATCATTACCTCCTTCTTCTTACAATAAATTATCTATCACGGTCTAAAATTCAATCCATACTGAGGATTATATCAAATTCAGTCATGGGTATGATGATGATATCAGCAGATAAAGAAAATTTATATGCCCTAATGGGAATGAATCCACATAACATTGTATAAATGATACTTACCATAGGAGTTTTTTATGAGAACTCTCTTGTTAAATCAAATTAAAAATATCTAATTTTCATAGCAAACTGGGATGATATGAAACAATGCAATGATCCAGAATCAAATAATGCATTTGCTAAACATGAGGAAACCATTAAATTACCTGCCACCATGTCTTTCAGAGCTTCTACTTCTGTATTAGTGATAGCATAAGCGTGGCATTGATCCCTTGGCCTTTTTTGAGGTTAGTTCCCCTGACACTTAGAACATTAATTTGCATAATTTTCCATCTCACTGCAATTGTGGTATTGAACATCGGTAGCTTCTTATTCCCCTTTCAATCACGAACATAGTGGCCTTTTTCACCACACTTGTAACAGACTCCCATTCCTTTCAACCAAGTACTGGGGTGTTTCTTCCAACATTTATTGTTAGATGGATAATAAACTTTTCCATTCTTCCCTTTATTTCCATTTCTAGAGTAATCAACAGATCTTTTCTTCTCTTGCTTTGCTTTAAAGTCGTAAGACATAGATAATTCTTTTTTTGTCTTGATAGAACATAAGACAATGTCTTCGTATGATGAGAAGGATTGTGGGACTAATGCTCAACAAATAAATGGTTTTAACCCATCAACAAAACGATCAATCTTACTCCTCGGGTTATGTATATAATTTTTTGCATGCCTCGCTAACCTTGTAATGTTAGCTTCATAATTTTCAACATTCCCATCATCCTTTTGTCTTAGAATCATAAATTGCCTCTCCATATCTTCTCAATGGTCAAAAGGATAATATTTTTCTAATAAAATCTCTTTGAACTCCCTCCATTCCATATTTGATTCATCATCATCTACCTTTGTGTTTTGAATCAATGACCACTATTGATCAGCATCTCCAGTGATGCGGTAAACTGCCATGATAACTTTTTCCTTTTCACTATTTCCCAAGGCATGGAATATTTTCTCTAAGTTAATTATCAATTTCCCAGCTACTAAGGTATTTGTACTCCCATTGAATTTTGGTGGTTGTTGCCTCATGAGGCGGTTTAAGATTGATCCTCCACACTTCGGATCAGTGTGAACCATACGGGTAAGGTTATTATTCATAACCTGAGTGAGTTGTCTCATTATAGTGATTAGCTGATCAGCACCTGTTACATCACCAGCTCCACTATAATTATGTTGAGTAGGAGGGAAATCCCGACATGGGGTGGGTGCATTGATAAAGTTTCCATTTCTTCCACTAGGAGCTATTTCTATACAATGACATACACTACATCAATTTATGAATCAAAATACATAATTTTATACTTTTTAAACACTTATCATAAATTTATCTATTTATGGATATAATCCATAGTCATAATAATATTTTCATTGTGGAATTAGATACTAATAAACCCTTAATAATGGTTTGAAAAGAAAATGAGAATTATCCTAAGCATATCCACTGAGAGAGTCATAACCAAGAGTGTAGCATGGCCCGTTGTCGTTCACCAGTTCATATTCGAGTCTAGTTCAAAGTGGTGTTTTTGGGTTTTACCCCTAGGTACATCTGTGCTAAATCCACCTCTACCTGCTCGTATCCAGAAAGGGATGTATTTGTTCAAAAAACTCACAAAATCTCAACAATACCACGATTCTAGGAAGTTCTTCTATACTAATCCTCAAAGTCCATCATAGGTCTATGTACTCTAATCAGAGTTTATCTAAATATAGATTACAAGGTTTGTACTAAACATCCTCTGATACCAAATGTAATGCCCCGAACCCAGATACCAAGAGTCGGTGCATTATTACATATCATTGTCATGATCACAAAAGATCAAGTATCGAAAGGCCGATTAGTTTAGTAACCTTGGAATCACTAGATACATTCATAAAGATTACATTACATCATAAAATGAAAACTACAACAACATAGTCTTCATAGTCCACACTTATATACCCTCATAAAATCCCTACCAGTCATTCATAAAATACTTTTTCACATCCTGGGATAAATAAAACATATAAAGGGGTGAGCATAACTGCCCAGTAAGGATAACAATATAGCAGAAACTTTCATAAATAAGCATTAACATTTAACGAAAGGTATAACTAAAACAAAATCCTTTTAAACATGAACTTCAACATAATATGGAATAATTAATATGGAATATATCCATTTAATTATTCCTATGGATAATCTAATAGTCGAATAATCACATACAATATCAATAACCACTTTCATAATGATGGAATGCATAATGCCAGACTATCATCACCACATAGTCAAAGCCTTCTTCCAAGACAACAAATAAGATTTTTTCAAGGCCTTGTGCCAAGAAACTAGTTTGTTGAATGAGACATACAGATGCATCGAGGAGCTATAGCGGGCTCATCCGGTCACTTATTAAGTCCAATGCATTCCTTATATGAACAGGATTAAACATAACATAAACATTCGTATTAAAACTAGCATACAAAATGTCAGTACTTTCTCCATAAACCATGAATGGTATAAAAATAACTCATCCACAGTCAAACATATCACAAAAACATCAAAAAAAATGGAATTTTTGCATCATAATAAATAAAATTCAAATAAGATTAAAATCCATCAATGGAAGTTGACATAGATGAAACCAAAACAATTTGAGAGAAATATTTCTTTTTTTAAATCATTTAAAAGTCACATAATTATAAAAGAAAATATTTAATTTGAAAATATTCTTATAAGATTGTAAGGGATTCTTTGACGATTTTATAATGGCAGAAAATAGCCGCACCCTCTGTATATGTTAAAAAAAGACATTCTTACCTTAATTATGTCGAAATGGATAAAAAGGACCTTGTTTGGAAAACGACAGAAAGATTCCTTTATGAACATCTTATAAAAAGTCAACAAGGGTATAAATGACATTAACCAATATTATGTAAAAAATTAAGAATGATTTGAAATACATTTTTAAGAAACATAGTTGTGGGTGATAATAGGGTCCCAATAGATAATTACATATAAACAACCTCGGATAATGAAGAGATTGTGAAATTAACCCTTAACATGTACTTTTCCTTGGATGAGGATAGGTTAAACTCCTATATAATGTTAAAATAATTGTTGTAAAATTATTCAAGAATCATATACATTAATATGATTTCATATATGATCTTTTAACATTTCTTTGTGAATAATATCTTAGTATTATCGTCGTTTCGGGTGTTAGCTTACTCATTTTTTTTATATTTTGTTAAATAAGTCATGTTTGTTATGGATAGGTTGTATATTATTCATATAAATAATGATATCAAGTCCTTAAACATTATTTTTAATCATCAAATGAGAATTTTACTTGAATGGATACGATGGGGACTGAATCTCATCGCATTCGTGGAGACGGTAGTCCGTACGTAAGCAGGAGCGACAATATAATTCTTTTGATATTAAAATAATATATAAATGGATGTTATATCATATATACTAAATCATTATCATGTTATATTTATTATTTACATCAATTACACATCATTATCATACCTATCAAAATAATAGTGTTTTGAATAATAATTACACCACGACGTGGAGACGGTAAGTTGTACGTACGCATGTATGGTGACATGTCATTCAAATGATGGATATAATAATGAATATGGATGTAGAATATTTATAACAACATCATTTTATATATAATATACTGGAGTTATTATTTTATAATCGAAATAACAAATAAAGAAGATGTTGAAGACTAATGGAACTTGAATGAGGGTGATGAAAACATTACCTGTTCTTCGGGTTATTCCATTTGATTTGATCAAAATGGTTCCATAGGTTGGATTTATGATCAATCTAAGGCCTCTAAGTTTAATTTAGGGATGTTTAGAGAATAATTGGGCAGGGTATGGCCGATCCAAATGGCATTGAAGGTGTGAATTATTGAGAAGTGGGAGTGCCATTTTATAAGAGGGGTGAGGGGAACCTTAGGAAAAACTTAAAATATTATTTTATAATAAGTCCATATTCGGTTTATAATCGCTCCAAAGTGTCTTATTTCAAGGATAATGTGGGGATGGGTCTAAATCCTTTCAACCAATAGATTTTAGATTGGTTTGGGTCACTAAATTAACCTTATAATTTATATTTATCTCTTTGTTATATAGTTTGACATTTACAATGTCTCTTGGTATTTTTATATTATATGGTTAATAAACATACCATATACATCCAAAGAACCCCAAGTTGTTAATTAATTATATAGATATCATTATATAAGTCTCTTTTCCAATCCTTAGATTTATAGGAATTGAATATCAATTAATAATATAATATTTGTTTTAAAAACACTTTTATGTCAATTTTGAAACTATTTGGTATTTGATTTTTGTGAAAATCATAACAGCATTATTGCATAGAAAAAACATAATTAAATCAATAATAACATGTCTTATTAACCTATAAAATTATTGTAATTTATAAAAAGTCTCAAATTTCATTTATTTGGATATTTATAATATCAATTATTTTAATATTTGATTAATTAGGTAATTAATGCATCACCATTGAGTCATAAATAAATTATATTATTTAATGTTTAAAAATTATAAATAAAATACCATTATGTAGGAAATAGTTTTGTATTTATAATGAATATTTACTATCGAATTTATCTTATGTATAACCCTATATTAAAAATGTTTTAGTAATTAAACTTTGATTTTGACTCTTTAAACTTTTCTTTGAATTAAATAATAATCAACTTTCTAATCTAATCCAAGTGGATCTAAATGATAATATTTTATTCCTAAGGTTTTTTTTGGTTGAGATACACTTGTACAATAGAATTAGGACTTGTGTTAGAGTGATATTAATATTATTTTTACCATTAATTACACTATTTAGTTTTAACTATGGTAAATAAAAGTAAAAAGATATTGTTCACCAAAAAATTATTTTTATCTTATTGAACCATATTTTACTCATTGATATTAACCGTGTCTCTTGGATTGTCAAAATTCCACTAATGGAAATGGTAAAATTATGTTTTATGTGAATTTAAAAATTCTCCTAGGAGGTGGGTAAAAGACGGTGAAAAGATCAATAAAATTTTTATATATCTAAAATTATTCTAAACTAACTAAAATGAATTACATTGAGCTTATATAGATATTATTTATCAATTTTTACCTTAATTAAATTTAAATAAAATAAATAATTATTTAAATAAAAAATCGGTTTTAAACTATAACTCAGTGTTTTTCTCACTAATCATCAAAAATTGAAAGTTTTCAGAAAAATACAAAAATTTCACCCTAAGATAATTTAGATATTATGAATCTAAAAATGAAGTCCATTTTGAAATATAATATTTATAAAATTTCAAAAAAGTATGTATTACTATTCATAACGGCCTGTTTGATTGGTTGTGGTGTCTGTTAGAACTCGATGTTGCGTACAACACACGCTAATGTATTATTCAAAGAGAAGCGTACCGAGGAAGCTTGAGGTGTTACAAAAACCCACATCATAAAAATGTTCAATAAAACCATCTATTAAATAAATAAAGGGAAATAAGAATTTCATTTTTTAATAAAAGATGAAAAGGTTTTCAATTTTGATAGAATTTTGAGATATGGAATATGGAAAGGGAAGAAAATACTATACAATAAAAGAGAGTGATATAAAAAAGATGATTAAAATTAGGTGAGTAATCCAGAGAATTTTAACAATCACAAACCTAAAAATCTATGCTGGGTTAAAATACCATTGATTCATTTGATAAGAATTTAATAGTCTAATTTTTTATTCAAAATATTTTTCACTGAATTGTTGGTTCTTTTTATATCATTACAGACAACATTTGAAAATATACTCACTTGTATATTTTTATTTCATTAATATATTATCATCCTTTCATTTTTCTCTGATCATTTTCTGCCACACCACATACCCTATGGATAAAATTTAAAATATGAAGATTTATTATTAAAGAACTAAAATTTTCATTTAATGAATCATATGAATAATAATTGAGTAACCCAATAATCCACATATGATTAATAAATCCCAAATGGTTAGAACGAAACAAGATAATACTAAAAATTAAAAGGAATGTATTAATCTATAAAATTCATCAATAAACCCAATGATTTATCAGAAATATCATTCCTTAAAAAATTAACCCTATAACATAATTTACCAAAATAACCTAAAAATTAGATAAGGATTTAACAAAAAATTATATGTCATATCGTTCAACATATATCTCTAAAAAAATAATATTAATATTCCCAAATTATACTTTATTTTAAATATATAGGATATATATATCTCAAACCAAATAAATGATTCTAAAAAATAAATTAATCACCTTAAAATCATAAAAATTATGAAAAAATTGATCCTCTAATCTATTTCCTAATGGAAGCATAATATTTAAACAAAAATAATTTACATAAAAATAATTTATTAATAACTAGTACAACATTTAGACCAATGGTAGGATTTGTGTCATTATCTCCCTTCAGATTTTAGTTCAAGATCCTCTTCCTTGATATTTAATTTTGGTCATCAACTGACATGCATGTTTTTCTTTTTTAAAAGAGCATGTTTATCTATTTCTTTACAATGTTAAAATATTATGAAGAAAATTCACAATATATAATTAATCATTAAATAAATTTAATAAATTTATGAATAAATAATAATTTTTTTTCCAAAAAAAAAATTTATAATGGTTTTCCCTACAATCCATATTTTACAAATAATAAAATAATTATGTCACGATTCTGATATGATGATGTTTCATAATGTTTCTTAAAAAATAAAAAATAGTATTCGGAGATTGAATTCCAAGATTTGAACCCCATATTATTTAAATTCACTTAATAATTCTCAAAAAAACCCTAGGAAATGATTTACACTTATAGTTTTACAAAGGGGTTTGGTATTATGTTCATTAATAACATACCACAAACATTTTAGGACATAGTGAGATTTTTCACCCCTTACCCATTTGAAGATAAATGTTCAAAGAAGAATTTTATATGTGATCTCAGAGCTATTATCAATCTAATATGATTATATTTGTATCAATACGTGATATTAATCATTACCCAACCCACCACCATTGTGTTAAAACTTGTCAATCGATCCATCATACACATAGTAGGTAGTGTAAATGCCATACTAGTAGGAGTAAGAGAGATTAATTCTTTCATCATAATTTTTCATATTGGATATGAACTATGAAAATTATTTACATATAATTCATATAATTTTGTTCCAAGCCATATGGGGATAATTCATAGATAGCTCCTAGGGGAAATTGATTCTAAACAAGGGTCAAAAAAATTAATTCAAATTTTTAACCAAAATTAATGTACTAAAAAATAAAATATATTCTAATGTGTTGTTGATAGTTTATTAATATTCAATTTAGTATGGGTAAGATAGGTTTTTTAGAAAATAAGAAGAGACAATGTGTGAACTAGAGATCCCTGATGAAACCATCCTGGGAATAAGATCAACTAATGTGAGGTGTCATGTTGATGAGTTTGAGGGAGATTTATGAGAACATATGTATGATTTCTATTTAGAATATAACTTTACCCCAATATAAGTGTCTAAATGGGAGTAAAATATTTCTATAAGTAAAAGTGATTTGGAAGAATCCTTCAACAATACATTCCTCAAGAGGCGGTATAAATACCTTGGTCCACAAAGACCGATGTGACTTCCCTCAGGTCAAATACGACACCATACAGAGATAAAACCCCTCCCTATCCACATTAAATATTCTTTCTTATGAGATAGCTCCACACATGTTGTGGTAATCCAATATAATCTTGAGGTAAGTGAATAGGATAACATGGTGAGTGTTTTATGGAATTTAAAGTCTTTCGTTTTCTGGTTTATTTGTGATATTAATGGAATAAGACCAATATTACTTTTCCATTCAATTCTCATGGAGCCTGAGTTTCTTATAAGATTGGAATCCAAAAGGATACATATCCTAAACATGACGGATGTGTTTAGGGAAGATGATATCAAATTTCTTGATGATGGGGTTATTTTTCATTTTTTGATAGTCCCTTGGTGTGTCTTATCTACGTTTTCCCAATTCAATGTCATGTGATTGTGGGAACACTGATAAAACTATGAAATTCAAAACATGATTTGTGAAAAATATAGGGTTTTATTAATTATATAAGAAAAAATATTCCCACAAGGAATAATCATATACCCTAGAATATTTTCAAGGAAATGTTATAAATGATAGAAGTAAAATTAGTTTTTAGCTTTCTTAACATATATTATAATTAAAACCATGTATTCATTTTAGATTATGTTTAATGGATTAAAAATTAAATTTTTCATTGGGTACATTTTCTTAATAATATAATAAATTTTTACTTCTATGGTGCTCTAGCCACATTTTTGATTTGCATGATGACATTTTATTCTAAAAATGATTAATAGGATAATTGAATTATTCCGAATTTTTTTTCTATCGTAGGAATTGATTTTAATTCTTTTTGAAATATCGATACAATTCTAGAAATATGATAAAAGAAATATCAGGTCATAAAATGGGAAATGTTAAATTCATGTAAGTTAATGTAATTATGTTGTGTTACAATGTCTCTACTATGGGTATAGATGATGATAATTATAAGATATAGGTGATCAAAAATATTCCTCCCACCTATGAATATCAAGGGTATTAGATTTTTATTATGAAATATTGGGTTACACATGAGGTTCATTAATTATTTTTCCAATATTAGTAGTCCATTATTCTCAAAAAAAATTTAGGAAAGGAACTTTTTTATGATAATGGGATGGAGTGCTTTAACATTCTTATATCCACTCTTAATACTTAAACACTAATCTAAAAACCCGACTAGGAGAACCTAATTGCGGAATTATATGATGAAATTTTTCAATCTATATTGGTTGTTTTTTTGGAATAGGAAGTATAAGAAGATACTTGTCATTTAATATACAAGAAATATTTTGGATGATTCTTCAAATAAATATTCCACAATTTAAATCGAGTTGGATTCTATTTTGTTTTCTTTCGAAAATTTTAGACATTATTTGATAGAGTACAAGGATATTATTTACCAACCATGCATCCCTCAATTACATAATTGGTTAGAAAGAATAAAAAACTATGCCAAGACATTCACCCTTCAATTTTATGAGATTTATATGGTCAATAAGAATAATAAGGGGATGAAAATTTTTTTGGTAGATAAATTTTCTAGGTTATTAGACATCCAACATGAGTAATCAGGAGAGATCAACAAATAATTTCTAGATGAATTGATTTTTCTTCTTCTGTATAGTAATCTAGTGGGTTTTTCAAATTTTGTTGATTTTCTTGGATGTTTTTGTTATTCCTAGGGACCATTCATTGAACCAATGTAATATGTTTTTCACTGAAATGAAAGACTATTTTTGGGATAAAATTGTAATTTTTATGATAGGTTTTGATTATTTTTTAGAAGATGTGTTGTTAATGAAAAATTTTTAACCATACATGAGATATTCTATTCATCATCATCTGGTGGATGCCATGTAGGGGAAATGACATCTCAAAAGGTTCTTATAGATAAATTATATTATCCAAAATTATTAATGGATTCTAGGATTTTGGTCATTGGTTGTGAAAAGTTTTACATGATTCAAAATATTGGTAGAAGGTCAGAGTTTCCTCAAAAAATAATTCTTGAGTTTGATGTTTTTTATGTATGTGGATTGGATTTAATGGGACCCTTCCCATAATCATTTGTGATTGAATATATAATGGTTTCTAGGAATTAATTTTCCATGTGGGTTAAGGTATTGGCTCTACCAAACTATTTTTCTTCTTTTGTGTGGATGTTTATCAGGAGAAATATTTTTTTACAGGTTTGGAGTTCCTTGAGAATTCATTACGGAAAATTGAACTCTCATTAAGAATAAAAATATTAATAATTTTAGGAATAATTATTAATGACCAAATAGAACAAATACCACATACCACCCATAGTCTAGTGTGTAGGCTGAAATGTTTAACATAGAGTACAATTAGATTTTTGAGAAAACTATTTATAGCACCATGAAAGATAGGTCAATAAAGTAAAATAACGAAATGTGGGCCTACAAAACCTCTCATTAGACCCTCATTGGGATATCCCCATATGGTCTTCTATTTAAGAATACTTTTATTCTTCCTTTGTAATTGAAAAAATCATCTTATATAGATGTAAGGGTCAGAATTTTTTTCATAAATAATATCTGTGTTTGAATATTGTTAGAGTTTAGTGAGAGAGATGATATTATGGGAGATTCTTATAAGAATTCTAAAATTTATATTCATATAGTAATTTTTTAATGACTCAATAATTAAAAATATATATTTTATGATTTCTAGTAGTTTGTTTCTATAAAATTCATGAATGAATTTTTTATCCAGAAAATTGAGGACGCTATCGTAAGTACCCTTAAGCATTATAAGAGTTTTTTTAACGGACCTATAGAGTTAGTGTGACCAGAAAATTAACCATTCATCATCAATGGTCAGAGGATAAAACATTTCATTGATGGAAATATAGTGGGCATAGATTCTATTTCAATTAATGAAGGTTAAGGAAATAAAAAATCTAACATAAAAATATTGACTCAGTCTTTCATTGGAACTAACCAATGTTTTCTATTATAATTTCATTTTATTAATATTTTTTCACTAATGATAAAACTTAATATATCATTATCCGATTTATTATATTTTATATCCATTTCTTTCATATAAAATTATACATCTAGAGTGTTTTTTATTTTAGGTTGATTGTAAAGGAATTCAATGGGAGGTTTAGATTATATCATCTAGATAACATCATTTCCACTCAAACATTGGTTGATTAATTTTTCATAAATTTTAAATTCTGAAATTTTAAGATTATTATCATAACCATGAAGAATTCTGAGAAGACTAACTAGATCACATTACCTATACTATAGAATAGAATATTTTAAATAAGAACAATTATAAAATCTCAAAAAATTATGGATGTTTTCTTATTTATTTTTCATATAATTTTATTCTCACCTATTCTAACATGTCTGTACTTTAAATCACTATCACAATCAAAATATCATTATATTATCAATCTCAATAATATCCACCACTATTAAATATATATTTTATTTTTATACTTGGTTTTTTCTTGTTTTATATCAGTATGGAACACAATATGTTATTCTTTGTGATTACACAACCTTCATACCAATGCACTAGTAGTGATTAGGTTTTATAAATGTAAAACTTTCACGCATTCAATGACATGGGATTTCAAATATTGTATACATTTTTGGGTATTTCTGGGGTTATATTGAAATTATATGGGAAGATTTTCATGGGGTGTTTGGAGACCCATGGTGGGTTGGATTTATTATAAAAACAAATGGTGACACGGAAGAGGGAGGGGATACGATTTTGTTGACATTAGGAGCCAGACACTATCTTCGATCAGTGGTCGTTTAATCATGGGAGGGTGTGTGTGAATACCTCTCATGTGCTAAAATATTTTCTATACTAGTCATCATGATATTATTTTAAATAAATCAAAATATATATTTTTTTAACATCTAATAGTATGTAATTTCTATAATTTTAAAAAAAATGTAATTGTTTTCTAGTAGTGGCTAGTGGGGCTTCTTCTGTAAATGTTTTTTTATTTTCCCCTTCATTTATTTTAGAATATAGTTTTTACCTTGAATATAAACCATCTTCATTATCCTTTTACTTCTATATTTTCTATCTAATTTTCAATTAATTTCCTCTCACCAATAGAGTCTACAATGGGGACAATGATAGGATTCATATTTGGGGAAGAGATGAATTTCTAGTATTATGTTCTAAAATTTTGGACAAATCAATTTCCCCCTTGATATTTTGTTAAGACAATGCTCATATGTATTCAAAATTATTCAAATTATTTCTAAAAATTCATTTTTTCACATATTAATGGTGGTTTAGAATCAATGTTCAGTTAATTACACCCTCCCGTTTAGTTAAATACTTTCTAGTTGATAAGCATTATAAATAATTCTGAAATTTTCGGTGATGAATGATTTCTGATTTTTATTGTACATTATTCTTACATATATTAAATTCATGAAAAAAGGATGGGAGTAATATAATATTTTTTTTGGAATTATTATCATTACTTTTGGAAACACGGTATTTTGACAGAATTCAAATGGACTCATCTTTTTTAATATTATGTTTTGGGATCAATTTTAAATGTTAATCTTACATGTCCGTTGAAACCATAGTAAAATTGGTAAATGGTCTTCCATGGTGAAAATTTGAGACTCTATTCACTATTTGTGTGTGTTAATCCTCTATAAAATTCAATAAGTGATTTTTCACAGTAATATCCCCATATACATGGATGGGTAAAAGAGATAAAAAATTAAATGAGGTGCCTATTAGTAAAAAATGTGTTAATTAAGATGAGGGGAATTTTTAACTTAGACGAAGAAGGGAATAAATAAAATTTCTAAATTTCATGTTTTTTGTTTCAATATTGTGACAAAAATTATTTCTAAGGACATATATTAATGTGAAAATTATTGGTCCCTTTCATAATGGTTTTAATTGAACTTTCTCTAACATGGTCCCTCTTTTAGGATTGAAAATTGAACTAGAATTGTAGTTGGTCAGTAGGCTACATCATAATGGAGGTATTAAATTTTCAATAATGAATGACTTTGTGTGCCATTGATTTCTTGTGTGTATTTTTTTCTAGGAAGGACCTTCCATTAAATCAATCTTTGAAATTCCTGAGAAGATTTTAATCCTATGTATTAAAAATTAAATACATGCTCTATTATTTATCTTAAAATAAAACATTTTTATTTTGTCTCAAATTTTCAAAATCTTGCATTGGTTATAGGATAAAAAACATTTATGTTAATGGTATTGTGATGTGGTTGTTTTGTTTTCAATTTACAATATCATTTTTTCCGTTTTTATTATTTTTTTATTAAAATAATATTTTTATTTAATAATTATATATTTTTTCATTTATTATTATATTTATATATTTTATATTTTTTTTTCTAAAATATATATTTTATGGATTATTGAAACAATTTCAAATAATTTTTAAATTTAAATAAATAATATGTTTTAACATTCATAATATATATTCAATTTTTTCTTAAATTATTATTTTTTACCTGTATTCACATAATTATTTTATTATTTCTATAATTAAACTTTTCCCTTATTTTTTCATTTTTTTATTATTTCATCACATTATATAATTCATTATTTTGAATTTCTAAATAAATATATTAGTTTTTTTAATATAGTAAATAATTGAATTAATTATAACATTTTTATTCCTGTTCCTTAAATATTTTCATATATAAGATTATTTAAATATAAGAAAATTAAATATTTAAGATTTATTTAGATAATTAATTTAAAAAAATTAATTAAATATTTTTTATTATTATAATTTAATATTTATGAATTTATATATCTAAAATTTTCCAATATAATAAAAAAATTATTTGTTTTAATTCATTAATGAATTAATTTAAATATTTTTTTTTCTGAAAATATTAAACATTGAATTTGAAATTGAATTTAATTTTTTTTTCATTATTTATCTGTTTATTTGTAATAATATTAACTAGTATAAAAAATTGACATTTAATTTAATTGTTAATGTTTTTTTACTTATTTTTTTTTTGTTTGTTTTTATTTGTTTTTAGGTGATGTTATTGAACCACTATTTATTAGCCATCCGTTGTTGGGATTAACAGTAGCTCCACAACTACCATTGAAATCACCCACCTTCACACCTTCAAAAGTGACTCAAATGACTCCCCACAATATTCCTCAATGGTGACTAATGGACTCACTACCATCCTCCCAATGGTGACTTAGAAAGTCAATGTTATCTTTAGTATCCTTCACACCTACTGTTTCTGTGAACCCCTCATCCCTACCACCTTCTTTCATCCCTCAACTAATTGAAAAAACGTGGTATTCACCATCAGCCACTCATTTTAACATACCATCAGCACCATCACCATAGTCCCCACTCACTACAAACCTTCATGACCCAACTCTAGAAAAAAAAATTAGTGACATCGGGAGTCACCCCCATCCACCCACCAATTGGCACAGTTGTGGATCTAAAACCATTGTCAGACAGTCACCATTTCAACTAGATAGTGACAGACCCGAGAATCCACTATCTTGACCTTCTTCCATCAATCCTCACTAGTCCACATTGATAATATCAACAAAAAACAATACCATGGCTGCCAAAAAAAGGAAGAAAAAATCCCAAATAATCATAATGTTGAATATCTTAACAATTGAAACCTCACCAATCCATTCGAGACACAGCTCAGATCTTGAGAACACCATGAAGAATATTGAGGCTATTAGAACCTCTTTTCTACCAATGAAGTCGCTTCCTCCACTATAATAGTCACCACATTATCTATCCTAGATGATGACTAAAACCTCATTGTGTTATCGTGCATCACATGAACAGGACCTGCTACCTCTATCCCCAACTCACATTTTCGCCCAATGAAAGAATAAAGACAACTATTGATGTCTAATCATCTTTCATCATCAAAGGAGAATTTAGAACTCATGCTTCTAAATGTAACCTGATTTACTCTTACTTCCTTTCTATGTGACCATGATCTGAACACCCCACTATATTCCAATTATTCCAAGATCCATTTCATCCACTCATCCCCCACCCCCTTTCTTTGTTTCTTATATATATATATAACTAGTACTCCACCAGTGCGATACAAGAAACTATAAAATTATTATTATTAAGTATAGAATACTATTTATCAAAAAATACTACTATTTGTACAAGTTACCATGTAATAGTTGTGTTTATTAATTTGTAATCAGATAGTATTGGTACATATAAATGGAATAGAAGGGGATAAATTCTAGAGAGATAAAAATAATTGTTTAAAACAGAAGGGATATCAGAAAAATATTTTCTATTTTTTGAGGAAGTTTGTAAATAATTTCCCAATTCATTCATATCATGGTTCTCTTCCATTAAGAGAAGAGGATTAATTTGAATATAAAATATTAGAACCCAATATTTAATTTCACAATAGTCTATGAACTTCATGTTTGTAGAAGTTTTTGAGATAAGAGATTTATGTGAAGCATGCAAGGACCAAAGGGTAGTTGTAATATATCTTCCACTTCATTGTCCTGAAAATGCATTCTGTAGATGAAAATAAAATTATATAGATTAATTAGTAATGTATATTTAAATATGAAAATCAAATGTAACAATTAAACAGAACAATGTAGTAGTAATAATAATTATTGTTCTATAAATGCACAATATACTAAATAGTAACAAACTCTAAAAAATCAAACGTGATATTGTAATGCTGTCTAATATGGATTTTTTAAATAGTATATGAAGATGGATTGTTTGTAAAGTATAAAAACTGGAAACAATAATTAAAAGAGGTATAACACATGGTGTTTTTTTACATCATTGAAAAAATAGGTACTAAAAAATTATGATATAGATAACATGTAATATAAATGTAATAAATTTAATAAATCCTATCAATGAAATAGATCATTGTCACATGTTAGTGGCACAGTATTTGATACATCGAAACAATTTAACAGAACATTGAACTAGTAGATAAAACATACTAACAATGAACACCATCATAGTCTAATAAAATGAAACTTTTTTAACAGTCATCATTGTAGAGGTTTACATACCAAAAATAGTAACTAATCTAGTGTTTATATATTTCAAACTAAGATAGTGTTTTTTAAATTATGAAAACAAGAAATTGAATTGATATAAGGAAAAAACCATGTCATTTTTGTGCAGTATAAAAATTTATGAAATGTATATTGAACACACATATAATAAGTTAATGAAATGAATGAATGCTGTCTATTGAAAATCCTAAGTTTCAATTACTGTTTCTATAATGTACGAAATATAATAATAATTTAACAGCAAATAAGAATTCAAAAAATTGTAATGAAAAAAAATTAGACAGTGAACATGTATGTTTACCATATATTTTCAACATCACGTTTTTGTATGTTTTTTCAGTTTTCTTATTTACATTTCCCTTCATGATGCAGTGTAATTCAGTATATTGACTCATGGTAGCCCTGTTGTCTCAACATATTTGGAAATTATCTTGTATTTTATCCTCATTATCAAAATCATGTGACAGATTTTACTACATATAAAATACTGTTAGAAGATTTGAATTGTGAATATGCAGCAATTGAAATAATGAAAACACATATCAGAAAATAATAATGAAATATGAAACATGAAAATTGGAATGATAATTTTAAATAATTGTTACATGACAGTAGGTATAGATAGATGATTGTCAATGAAAAAAAACAGTGATAAATAAAATGGAATCATTATTTTTTTCATAGATTTATGAGTGTGAATACAATACAAAAATGTTTGGAAACTCATGTTACTAAATGTGTGGCAGATCTTTGAGTTTTTTCTAAAGTGGATCCCCACACTAAAAGGTTGGATTTGCAATATAGTCCACCACTATAGTAGTAAAATAATTGAAAAATTTTCAATATAGTCCACCGTTGTAGAAGTAAAATAATTGAAAAATCAGAAATTTGGAAACTTGTTTCACTGGAAACAAACATGTCATATCAGAAAATGGGAAGTATGTTTTACAGTGTATTAGAAAACTATAATATGAGTAGAAATAAAAATGGATATGTTTTACAATGTATTAGTACACTATAAAATGAGTAGACAAAAAAGTGGATATTACATTAATGAAAATGTAGTAGATAATATTGAAAAATAAATTCATTGAATGAGAATTATAATAGATTCTAATAGAGTTGAAGAAATGAAGGATATGTGATAATCAAAGGAAATTCATATGACATGAAAAAATTCATTATTGTTTGATCAAATGGTTTTATAACAATAGTAGTGAATTAAAATATAAAAAACATACTTTAGTAGAAGAAATATTTTTAGTTATTGCAACATACCCATCTTCTGTGATGAAAATGCCTCCTAATGATCTGGTGCTTTCATATTCCTATCATGCAAGGATAAAATGAATAATACAATAATGCTGTCTGTTTTATAATTAATTTAAATAGAAAAAATAAAAAAAATATTACATTGTTATGGTCAATCAAAATGGTAAATCGTGAAGATTCACTAAAAAATCATATGACAATAGAAACTAATTCGAATCAATAAAAATTTTAAGTACATACAGAATATGAAAATACAAATAAGTACATAACATTTCAAAAAACCAAATATTTACTTTTTATATCATTATCATCGTCACTATGCGTTCTGAACTAAGTCTCGTGCATTGTGACTAAATAACACTAATCCATACATCCCATTTCAATGAAACGTGAGAAAAAATTTAGTTAAAAATATTAAAAAACCCTTGATTAAGTAATTATAGATGCAGATTTTATAGAATGTAAAAATAAAATGAATGAAAAAATATATATCATCATGAAGGATCCATCTAATGTTTAATGGGAGTGGGTACTAGAAATCTTTTTATAATGTAATATGAGTTTCAAAATTAATCAGAGTGGGTAGTCAATACATAAAAAAACATGGTAGCCTAATAATATCATAATGAAAGAGACTTAAGAATTTGTACAATTTGAATAATAAATAATCTCAATTTGGATGATTACATTAAATTCCTTATAGCGTAGGAGGTAAAAAAGTAACACACTTAGCTGTAATAGGTTGTTCCATAACCCACAATTATAATGTCTTTCATCTTCACAAAATGATTGTACACAATAACCTTCAACAATAACAATAATCCCCTCTAAATAACAGATTCATTCAAATCATGATAACAGGAGATGGAAAGCTCCAACATAGTGATTATGAGGTATGCACTAATGATCCGTAAATATAAGAGAATACAATAAACTGCATGTTATAAAATGAGAATTTTAATATATTTTAAAGAATGAAAAACATGACTGGAAGTATAAATTTCTTTATGATATTACCTCCCACCACAATCCATTTTTTATTAAAAAGTCACTTTTTGGACAAGTGGAAACCAAAAAAACCTCCACAAACCACCCTTAGATACCCTTCAAAATCAGAATTCTTTACATGTCTTTGTGACATTAAAGTATGATCTCCGGAATCATTAATATAAAAAGAAGAAAGAAAAAGATTCAATTACAAATAAATGGCATGAATCAGATGACGAGTAATGAAATAATATGCATTGTTAGTAATCACAAATGTGAACACAATGAAATTTAACATGATGCGGAACATGGTGAATCATAAGGAAAAATGCATTCTGAAATCACCTTATTTTTACCTTGACCATCGATATTTTCATACATTATCTTTATTATTTGAATATTTGAAAAATTATAATGGTTTAATATAGATGTAATTAAAAAAATTAGGGGAGGGACATAGTAACCTGCAATAATAACTCGAATCCCCTCTTAAGAATAGATTTATTCAATTCAAGATGTTCGTGGCAAGATAATATCAAGAAGAACGATTAAGAGTTGTGCAAAGGTGATTTAAAAGTACCTGAAAATGAAGTGTAAACTGTATGTTATAAAATAAAAAATTTAAAAAAATGGCATGAATAAAGTACCAAATGGGAAGTATTATTCATTTATGGACATTATCTCTAAAAACATCATGCATGAATGTCTAAAATTTATGTAAATCTCTTGATCCTTGAAAGAATAAATTGAGAATAAATGATTCAGCTTCATGAAACAATATGAAAAAATGTACGATGAATAATGAAAAAATAATCACTAATAGTACATACAAATTCAATGATTTTTAACTTAGAAAATAAGAGTAAATCACAATTCATCATGGATAGCTAATAAACTTACCATCGATTGTGTTCAGAATTGAAACAGTACCTTGATAACATACTCTTATTTGGTACCCCTAACCCCAGGGTCATACCTACAATAGGTTAGTAAAAAATGGTAAAAAGAAATTTCATAACACATTAACAATATAACTTATTAATGCTTTGAAAACTCATTGGAAACATATATAACTAATGATTAATGGGAAAGTAATAATATTGAACACAAATTGAATAATATTTGTACCATAATGGGTTGTAGTTACGAAGAAAAAGATTCAAGTGTTGATTCCTTCACAATATCTACATCATTTTTAGAAGCTTGAGTAATTAATTAAGAAGCATTTAATGGGTGCATAGAAGTCTTATAAATTTACCAATGTCCACATTATAATAATTTAACATTATACATATGGAAAGGATGTTTGTCTGAATGAAGTTCACCTCATGAAATCATATATACTGTATTATAATATAGAAATTTTTTATGAATATATTGAAATGAATAACATAAAATGGAGAAATATGTCACCATGTATACATGAATAAAAAAACACCTTATGTGGGATGCACCTGCAATAGGATCAGATTCGATGAATTATGAACCAAGTAAACGAACTTAATGAAGGCCATCATAGTCAAATCAGTTCTTAGGTTTTAAGTAGAGACCTGAATGAAAAATTCAAATAATTAATTTAAATACATATTTATTCAATTTAAGATGTTTGTGGCAAGATAATATCAAGAATACTGATTATGAGGTGTACACAGGTGATTCAAAAGTAATTGAAAATTAAGTTTAAACTATATGTTATAAAATAAAAATTGTAAAAAAATGGCATGAATAACGAACCTAATAAGGAGTATCAGTCATTGAGGGACATTATCTCCAAAAACATCATGCATGAATGACTGAAATTTATGTAAATCTCTTGAACCTCGACAGAAAAAATTGAGAATAAATGATTAATCTTCCTGAAATATTAGGGCAAAATGTACGATGAATAATGAAAAAATAATCACTAATAGTACATAAAAATTCAATTATTGGTAATTTAAAAATTAAGAATAAATCAAAATTCATCATGGATAGCTAATAAATTTACCATCGATTGTGATTAGAATTGAAACTGTTCCTTGATAACATACTCTTATTTGATACCCCTTACCCAAGGGTCGTACCTACAACATGTTAGTGAAAAATGGTTAAAACCGATTTCATAACACATTAATTAACAAAATTGGATTTTAATGCTTTGAATACTCATTGGAAACATAAATAACTAATGATTAATAGGGAAGTAATAATATTAAACACAAATTGAATACTTTTTGTGCCATAATGGGTTGTAGTTACAGTGCAAAAGATTAAAGTTTTGATTCCTTCACAATATCTACATCATTCTTAGAAGCTATTGTAAGTAATAAAGAAGTATTTAATGGGGTCATAGAATTCTTATAAATTTACCAAAGTACACATTATAATAATGTAACATTATACATATGAATATTATGGATGTATGAATGAAGTGAACCTCATGAAAGCATATGTATTGTATTGTAATATAGAAATTTTTTCTGAATAGAGTGAAATGAATAACATAAAAGGTAAAAAAAATGTCACAATGTACACATGAACAAAAAACACCTTATGCATGATGCACCTGCAATAGGATGAGAGTCGACAAAATATGAACCATGTAAAAGAACTTGATGAAGTCCATAATAGTAAAACTAGTTCCCATGTTTGAACCAGATACCTGAATAAATAATGCATATAATTAATTTAAAAAACATGTTCAAACAACATATAGGTAATTTGGAATATCTGATATAGTTTATACTGTTAATTGTAATGCAAATAATTAATTTAAAAATAAATTTAATCACTTTTCAGTATTACCTTGATATTTGAAACAAGTAATAAAAAATGCAAATAAAATGTTACTAGAAATGACAGTGGAAAAATATAATGTTGAATGTAATCAGTTACACATACCAACTATGCTGTAGAACTTGATGAGTTGAGTAATTAGTTACACATACCATCCCTGCAAATCATGTCCAATTGAAAATCGTGTACAACTACAAATTATGTCCAACTACAAATTAATTGTATGAGTAAATCGTGTTTAATAATGACTGACAGATGGGTGAATGTAATGCCCCAACCCCAGTTACCCAGAGTCGGTGCATTATTACATAACATTGGCATGATCACAAGAAAGATCAAGTCTCGAAAGACCAATTAGTTTAGTAGCACTGGAATAACTAGATACATTAATAAAGTTTTACATTACATCATAAAGTAAAAAACTACTACAACATGGTCTCCATAGTCTACACTCATATCCCCACATACTTTCCCAACAGGTCATTCATAAATTACTTCTTCAAAACTTGGAAAAAATAAAACATTGAAAGGGGTGAGCTCAAATGCTCAGTAAGGATAACAATATAGCGGAAACTATCATAAATAAGAATAAACATTTAAGGCAATGTATAACTAAAACAAAATCCATTTAAACATGAACTTCAACATAGTATGGAAAAAACAAAATGAAATAATGCCATTTACTTATTCACATGGTTATTCTACTAATCGAATAATCACATGCAATATCAATAAAAACTTTCATAATGATGGAATGCAAAATGCCATACTGTCATAACCACATATCCAAGGCCTCATGCCAAGACTACAAATAATACTGTTTCAAGGACTTGTGCCAAGACACTATTTTGTCTCATGAGACCTACCGATGCATTGAGGAGCTATAGCGGGCTCCACCTGTCACATATTAAGTCCAATGCATTCCCATATGAAAGTGTTTAAACATAACATAAACATTCGTATTAAAACTAGCATACGAAATGTAAATAATTCATCCATAAACCATGAATGGTATAAAAATAACACATCAATAGTCAAACATATCACAAAACGTTAAATACAATATAGATGTTTTGTATCATAATAAATCAACTTCAATTTAGTGTAAAATCCATCAATGGATGTTGATATAGATGAAATCAAAACACTTTTTAGAGAAATATCTCTTTCTATTTAGAAATCATTTAAGAGTCATATATTTATAAAATAAAACATTTTCTTTGAAAATATTCTTATAAACTTGTAAGGGAAACATCGAAGATTTTATAACGGCAGAAAATATCCGCACATACTGTATAAGTTAAAAAAAACATTCTTACCTTCATTCTGTCGAAAAGGTTAAAAGCACCTTGTTTGGAAAATGACGGAAACATTCCTTTATAAACCACCTATAAAAAGTCAAACAAGGGTATTAAGGACTTTAACCCATATTCTTGAAAATAGTAAAAATGTTTTTAAATACATTTTAAAGAAACATGGATGTAGATGATAAAGAATTCCCAGTAGATTATTACATATAAACAACATCGGATAATGAAGAGATTGTGAAATAACCCTTACCTTGTACATTTCCATGGTTGGGGTACATTAAACTCTTGAATAATGGTGAAATAATTGTCATTAAATTAAACAAGAATCATATCCCTTAATATGATATCATATATGATCTTTTAACATTTATTTGTTAATAATATATTAGTATTATCGTTGTTTCGGGTGTTAACTTACTCATTTTATTTTATATGTTTTGTTACGTAAGCTGTGTTTATCATGGATAGGTTGTATCTCAATCATATCCATAACTATATCAAGTCCTTATATACTATTATTAATCATCCAATGAGAATTATACTTGAATTGATACGATGGTGAATGAATCTCATCGTGTTCGTGGAGACGGTAGTCCGTACGTATGCACGAGCGACAATATAATTATTTTGATATTAAAATAACATATAATTGGAAGGTATATCATATATACATAATCATAATCATGTTATATTTATTATTTACATGAGTTACACATCATTATTATACCCATCCAAATAATAATGTATTTAATATCAATTACACCACGACGTGGAGACAGTAAGTCGTACGTACGCACGTATGGTGACATGTTATTCAATGGATGGTTAGAATAATGAATATGGTTGTACCATATTTATAATAACATCACAGTATATATAATATAAAGGATTTATTATTTTATAATGGTAATAACAAAGAAGGAAGAAGTGGAAGAAGAAAGGAACTTGGAAAAGGGTGGTGAAATCATTATCTCTTCTTCAGGTTCTTCCTTTTGATTTGATCAAAAGGGCTCTTAGGTTGACTTTATGACTAAAGTAAGGCCTCTAGGATGAAGTGAGGGATTTTCGGAGAGTATTTGGGCAGAGTTTGGCCGAACCAAAAGGCTTTGAAGATTTGAATTAATGAGAAGGGTGAGTACCCTTTTATAAGAGGGGTGAGAGGCACCTTTGGAAAAACTAGAAATATTATTTTATAATAAATTCATATTCGGTTTCTAATGGCTCAAAATTGGATTATTTAAATGTTAAGGTGGGTGTGGGTTGAAAACCACTCAACCAATAGAATTTAGACAGGTTTGGGTTACTATATTAACATTATCATTAAGTATTAACTCTTAGTTAATTAGTTTCACTTTTACAATGTCTCTTTGTATTTTTTTATTATATGGTAAATAAAGATAATATATACATCAAAGAGACCCCCAAGTGGTCCATTAATAATATACCTATAATTATATAACTCTCTTGTCCGAAATTTAGATTTTTAGGAATTTAATATCAATTAATAATATAATATTTGTTTTAAAAACTCTTTTATGTCAATTTTGTCACTATTCAATAGTGGATTTTGTAAAAATAATAAAAGAATTATTACTTTGAAAAAAGTTAATCAAATTGATCCCAACATGTCATATTATCCTATAAAATTAGTCGTATTTTTAAAAAGCCTCAAATTACATTTATTTGGGGTTTTATTATATCAATTATTCTAAATTTTCATTAATTAGGTAATTACTACATCACCATTGTGTCATAAATAAATTAAATTATATAATGTATAAAAATTATAAATGAAATACCATTATGAGGGAAATATTTTTAGGTTTATAATTACTATTTATAGTCTAAAATACAACTTATATTACCCTATGTAAAAATAGTTTTTCTAAAAGATATATGCTTATGTCATTTTTTTATTTATTTTAACTTAATTAAAATAAAGTGTCCATATCACCTACAAGTGGCACCACGGGGTCTCAAAATCAACACAAATATGCCCATGGTTGGACATGTATCATCCAATAAGGTTAGGACACGTTTTAGGGTAATTGTTTATTATTATAATATTATTTTTTAACCCTTATTTACTAGATTTACCCTTTAACCATGGTAAATAAAACATTTACCGAAGTAATTATTTTAAATGTCTACAAATAAAAGTTACCTATTTACACAATTTGAAAATCCTGATTCCAAATATGGAATCCATTTTTTCAAATTAAAAACACAGAAGTGGCAGAAATTAATTTAAAATTAATTCCCACTGTCAAAACAAAACGCGTGTTTTTAAGATATAATAACTATCAAAAGATTGATAATTGTTTATGTTCGTTTTAACTGTAAAATTATGTCCAATGACAAACATTGTATTAAATGGTGAAAAAATATTCTAAATATACTTTAAAACCACTTAAATTCAAAATTTATCACTATTAATTATTTTGATTAAAATAATTGTTTTAAATTAAAATTTGGTAATTTTCACTATTCATCAAAATAATAAATTTATCCTAAAACTACCAAAATTTCACCTTAGGCTAAATTTGATACTCTAAATCCAAAAATGAAGTCCATTTTGAAAGATAAAATTTATGAAATTTCAAAAAGTATGTATTACTATTCATAACAGCTAGTTTGATTGGTTGTGGTGTGTTAGAATCTCGAAGTTGCGTACAATGCACGCCATTCCATTATTCAAAGGGAAACGTACAGTGGAAGCTTGGGATGTTTCATTGTAAATTATTGATGTCCCCATTCTAAAAAAGTAAATTTCTTTAGTCAAATTGAATATATAAAAGTTTAAAATAACGGATTTAAAAAGGGTTCACTATTAAAAGTTTGTAAAAGTGAAATACTGAAAATGAATTTGTTCTTACATTATGTCTAAGAAACTCATAATATGGATTCTAAAATTATAAGGATTATATAAAGTTTAAAATATAGTTAATACTATTCATAAACTCTTTTGAACGACTTTCTTAGTAAGTCATGGTGTGCTTGAACTCGGTGTTGCGTGTAGTGAAAGTTGTTGAATTATTTTGAAGAAATAACACACTATGAAATCTTGGGGTCTTACATTATCCCCTCCTTCAACAAATTTCATCCTCGCACTTTGAAATGGTTCATTGAAAATAAAAGGATGAATATAGAAAATATCTTTGTGGGAAAACCCACATCGGAAATTGGGTTAATAAAATTTAGTCTTAATAAGAGGAAAAGAGAAATGAAAGGGTCACCACCAAATTATGATCTCTATTCGGTGAACATTGGTGGAAATTAGAGACCTATAATTTGAGGAAAAACGTAAATATTTATAGGTAGTTATTGATGTCATCAATCATAAACAAGTGTAAAATTGAGGGCCTTAAATTCATCAATCTATGATGACTTAAAATTCCATCGGTTCAGCAAAACATATTGTATTAGGATAACACATTTATTGTTTTAAGATCCCTTCACTACAGTATAAGAATTAATTTATTCATAGAATTAGAGAATAAGAAAAATATATACTTGACAAGTAGAGTCTCATCCTTTAACTATGTTCTACCACAAACTCATCTTTCACTCTAAAAGATAATAGAACTTAAAAATAATATTCTATTTATCCTATTTGTATAGGGTTAAAAAATGAATTTATAATTCATCTAGCAGAACCATTAAAAATGACATTATTCAATCCAAGATATCACGTTGGTTAGTGGTAGGTGATACACCCTTGTCACCCTTCGGTTGTGGGTTCAAGTCTCGCGGTTTTGCCGGACGTGACAGGTTGCCGCCCGACCTCCGGGTTGTCCTTTTATGGAAATCCAAAATAAACCAGACTAGAACTATCCAAAATACTTCAGTCCAAAATTTATAATGATGGTAAACACAATGAAGATCCGATTTTCTGCGTAATAACATGTGAACACCTTCATCATGTATTCTTTTAAAACACTGCAACATCCTGAATTACCATAAAATCTTATTGATTACATTCGTGATCCCTTATTCCTTAAAGAATAATATATATACTCCTTCAATCCAAAGATGTTGTAAACCCAAAAAATGATAGAATATACAAATCATTAATCAGTTTCAAGGTAGTCATGAATATCCAATATAATTTATTTAAATAAATCATGTATTATTCTAAAATCACTACCTCAGTATCAGAACCATATTATGGTTTATCTTTCTCTCAACAATATATTTTCCAAAAATTTAACATGCTATTGAGTAACTTTTCTCTGTTCCACACAATCTCAAGTCCTTAATGAAATAGTACTGCAGTAAAATCCTTATATACTCCATAATTATTATAACAAATACATTGCTGATACAAAACTCAAATGACATAATCAACATAAGAACTCTAATTATTCCTCTTTATATTGGGTAGTATCATAACTTGATTATTATCCAATAGCCTGATTTGAGGTATAGTCTGATGACTGTGACATAGGTGTACGTAGTGTCCAAACTGCCTGCAAATAAAGCATTTTACATTTGAAACCGTTTTCTTACCCTTGCAGTCACATACATTGTGCCCTTTTCCTCCACACTTATAAAAAACTCCCATTCCTTTTAGGCAAGTTCTTGGGTGTTTCTTCCCACAGTTATCACCTATGGGAAAATTCTTCTTTCCCCTCTTCCCTTTGTCCATATTTCCCTCTTCCATCCTTTTCTTCTCTTGCTTCGCTTCAAAGCCATAGGACTCAGTAAACTCTTTACTTAACTTATCAACACATGATATTATTTATTCATATGATGATAATGCATGGGAGACTATTTCTCTTATAAATTCTGGCTTAAGGCCATGAAAGATATGATCCTTCTTTCTCTTTGGATCATGTGAATTGCTGGAATTCTCATTCCTTCTACTAGGAACCATTTCTAAAAAATGACGTACACTAGATTAGTTTATAAATAACAATACCTAATCCCAAACATGTAAAACACATAACATAAATTAAATAGTTTATGGATATAATACATAATCAAAAAAATGTCCCCTTTGAGGATGCATATACTCATAAACCCTTCATAATGGTTTGTAATGAAAATGAGAATTATCCTAAGCATATCCCCCGGGAGTGTCGTAACCAAGAGTGAATCAAGGCATGTTGTCGTGCACTAGTTGTCGTTCGAGTTTAGCTCAAAGCGGTGTTTTCGGGTTTTACCCCTAGGTACATCTGTGCCAGATCCGCCTCTACATGCTCGTATCTAGACATGTATGTATTGCTCGGAAAACATACAAAATCTCTACAATACCAAAATTCTAGGATGTTCTTCTATACTAATCCTCAAAGTCCATCTTAGGTCTATGTGCTCTAATCAGAGTTTATCTAAATCTAGCTTCCAAGGTTTGTACTAAACTTCCTCTGATACCAACTGTATCACCTTGACCCCAGTTACCCAGAGTCGGTGCGTTGTTACGTAACATTTGTATGATCACAAGAAAGATCAAATATCGAATGACCAATTGGTTTAGTTGCCTTGGAATAACTAGATACGTTCATAATGTTTTACATTATATAAAAAAGTGAAAAAATACTACAACATAGTCTCCATATTCTACACTCATATCCTCACATACTATCCCTGTAGGTCATTCATAAATTACTTCTTCACATCCTGGGAAAAATAAAACATTGAAAGGGGTGAGCTCAAATGTCCAGTAAGGATAACAATATATCGGAAACTTTTATAAATAAGAATAAACATTTAAGGCAATGTATAACTAAAACAAAAGCCTTTTAAACTTGACCATCAACATATTATGGCAAAAATAAATTGAAATAATTCCATTTACTTATTCACATGGAAATTATACTAATCAAATAATCACATGAAATATCAATAAAACTTTCATAATGATGGAATGCATAATGCCAGCCTATCATAACCACATATCCAAGGCCTCGTGCCAAGACTACAAATAAGATTTTGTCAAGGCCTTGTGCCAAGACACTATTTTGTCTCATGAGACCTACAGATGCATCAAGGAGCTATAGCGGGCTCTACCTGTCACATATTAATTCCAATGCATTCCCATATGAAAAGGTTTAAACATAACATAAGCATTCATATTAAAACTAGCATACGAAATGTAAATAATTCTTCCATAAACCATGAATGGTATAAAAATAACACATCCACAGTCACACATATCACAAAACCTTAAATACAATATAGAAGTTTTGTAACAAAATAAATCAACTTCAAATTAGCGTAAAATCTATGAATAGATGTTGACATAGATGAAATCAAAACACTTTTTAGAGAAATATCTCTTTCTATTTTGAAATCATTTAAGAGTCATATATTTATAAAATAAATAATTTTCTTTGAAAATATTCTTATAATCTTGTGAGGGAAACTTCGAAGATTTTATAACGGCAGAAAATAGCCGCACCCATTGTATAAGTTAAAAAAACATTCTTACCTTAATTCTTTTGAAAAGGTTAAAAGCACCATATTTGGAAAACAACGGAAAGATTGCTTTATAAACCTCTTATAAAAAGTCAAACAAGGGTATAAATGACTTTAACTCGTATTCTTGTAAATAGAAAAAAAATTGAAAGACATTTTTAAGAAGCATGGATGTGGATGATAAATAAGTCCCAGTAGATTATTACATATAAACAACCTCGGATAATGAAGAGATTGTAAAATAACCTTTACCTTGTACTTTTCCTTGGTTGAGGTAGGTTAAACTCATTTATAATTGTGAAATAATTGTTATTAAATTATACAAGAATCATATACATTAATATGATATCATATATGATCTTTTAACATTTATTTGTTAATAATATATTTGTATTATCGTTGTTTCGGGTGTTAACTTACTCGTTTTCTTTTATATGTTTTGTTATGTAAGCTGTGTTTTTCATGGATATGTTGTATCAAAATAATATCCAGAATTATATCATGTCCTTAGATACTATTATTAATCATCAAATGAGAATTATACTTGAATTGATACGATGGTGAATGAATCTCATCGCGTTCGTGGAGACGGTAGTCCGTACGTACGCAAGAGCGACAATATCATTCTTTTGATATTAAAATAATATATAATTGGATGTTATATAATATATACAGAATCATTATTATGTTATATTTATTATTTAAATGAGTTACACATCATTAATATAACCATCCAAATAATAATTTATTTAATAACAATTACACCACGACGTGGAGACGGTAAGTCGTACGTACGCACGTATGGTGACATGTTATTCAAAGGATGGATAGAATACTGAATATAGTTGTACCATATTTATAATAAAATCATTGTATATATATGATACTGGAGTTATTATTTTAGAATGGTAATAACAAAGAAGGAAGAAGTGGAAGAAGAATGGAACTTGGAAATGGGTGGTGAAATCATTACCTCTTCTTCGGGTTCTTCCTTTTGATTTGATCAAAAGAGCACTTAATATGGATTTATGACTAAAGGAAGGCCTCTAGGATGAATTTAGGAATGTTGAGAGAGTATTTTGGCAGAGTTTGGCCGAACCTAAAGGCTTTTATGGTGTGAATTAATGAGAAGGGGGAGTACCCTTTTATAAGAGGGGTGAGGGGCACCTTTGGAAAAGCTAGAAATATTATTTTATAATAAATTCATATTCGGTTTCTAATTTCTCCAAAGTGAATTATATAACATTTAAGGTGGGGATGGTTCGAAAACCACTAATCCAATATAATTTAGATAGGTTTGGGTTACTATATTAACCTTATCATTAAGTATTAACTCTTATTTAATTAGTTTCACGTTTACAATGTCTCTTTGTATTTTTATATTATATGGTTAATAAACATACTATATACATCCAAGAGACCCCAAAGTGGTCCATTAATTATATAAAAATCATTATATAAGTATCTTGTCCTAGCCTTATATTTTTAAAAATTTAATATCAATTAATAATATAATATTTGTTTTAAAAACTCTTTTATGTCAATTTTGACTCTATTCAATAGTTGATTTTATAAAAATCATAACAGAATGATTAATTCAAAAAAATATAATTAAATCAATCCTAACATGTCATGTTATCCTATAAAATTATTTTAATTTATAAAAAGTCTCAAATTACATTTATTTAGGTATTTATAATATTAATTATACTAATTTTTCATTAATTAGGTAATTATTACATCACCATTGTGTCATAAATAAATTAAATTATATAATGTCTAAAATTTATAAATAAAATACCATTATGTAGGAAATATTTTTATCTTTCTAATAACTATTTATAGTCGAAAATACAACATATATAACCCTATGTAAAAATTGTTTTTCTAAAAGATATATGTTTATCTCATTTTTGTATTTATTTTAACTTAATTAAAATAAAGTGTCCATATCACCTACAAGTGGCAACATGGGGTCCCAAAATCGACACAAAGATGCCCATGGTCAGAAATGTATGAACCAATAAGGTTAGGACACGTTATAGGGTAAATGTTTTTTATTATAATATTATTTTTTAACCCTTATTTTCTGGATTTACCAATTAACCATGGTAAATAAAATATTTACCGAAGTAATTATTCAAAATGTCTAAAAAAAGTTACCTATTTACACAATTTTAACATCATGATTAGAAATATTTAATCCATTTTTCCAAATTTAAAACACAGAAGTGGCAGAAATTAATTTAGAAATAATTCCCGCTGTCAAAACAAAAAGCGTGTTTTTAAGATATAATAACTATCAAAAGATTGATACTTCTTTTTGTTTGGGTTAATTGTGAAATTATGGCCAATGACCAAAATTGTATTAAATGGTAAAAATATATTCTAAATATACTTTAAAACCACTCAAATTCATAATTTATTAATATTAATTATTTTGACTAAAAAAGTTGTTTTTAATTAATATTTGGTAATTTTCACTATTAATAAAAATATTAAAGTTATCCTAAAAGTAAAAAAAATTTAACCTTAGGCTAAATTAGATACTCTGAATCCAAAAATGAGGTCCATTTTGAATGATAAAATTTAGAAAATTTCAAAAAGTATGTATTACTATTCATAACGGCTAGTTTGATTGGTTGTGGTGTGTTAGAAAATCGAAGTTGCGTACAATGCACGCCATGGCATTATTCAAAGGGAAACGTACTGTGGAAGTTTGGGATGTTTCATTGTAAATTTTTGATGTCCCCATTCAAAAAAAGTAAATTTATTTAGTAAAATTGAATATTTAAAAGTTTAAAATATTGGATTTAAAAAGGGTTCACTATTAAAAGTTTGTAAAATTGCAATACTGAAAATGAATTTGTTCTTATATTATGTCTAAGAAACTCATAATATGGATTCTAAAATTATAAGGATTATATAAAGTTTAAAATTTAGTTAATACTATTCATAACCTCTTTTTAACAACTTGTTTAGTAAGTCATGGTACGCTTTAACTCGGTGTTGCGTGTAGTGTATGTTATTGAATTATTTTGAAGAAATAACACACTATGAAATATTGCGGTGTTACATTCTCCCCTCCAATAAATTTCTTCCTCGCAATTTGAAAAGGTTCTTCCAAAATAAATGGTTTAATATAGAAAATATCATTGTGGTAAAACCCACATCAGAAATTGGGTTAATAAAATTTAGTCTTAATTTGAGGAAAAGAGAAATGAAAGGGTCACCACCAAATTATGATCTCTACTCGGAGAACATTGGTGGCAAATAGAGACATATAATTAGGGGAAAACTTAAATATTTATAGGTAGTGTTTGATGTCATCAATCACAAACAAGTGTAAAATTGAGGGCCTTAAATTCATCAATCTATGATGAATTAAAATATCATCGGTTCAGCAAAACATATGGTATTAGGATAACACATTTTCTGTTTTAAGATCCCTTCACTACAAAATAAGAATTAATTTCTTCATTGAATAAGAGAATAAGAAAAATATATACTTGAAAAGTAGAGTCTCATCCATTAATTAAGTTCTACCACAAACTCATCTTTCACTCTAAAAGATAATAGAACTTAAAAATAATATTCTATTTGTCCTCTTCGTATAGGGTTAAAAAAATGAATTTTTAATTCAACTAGCAGAACAATTAAAAAAATGACATTATTCAATCCAGGACATCATGTTGGTCAGTGGTAGGTGATACACCCTTGTCGCCCTTCGGTTGTGGGTTCAAGTCTCGCGACCTTGCCGGATGCGACGGGTTGCCGCCCGACCTCCGGGTTGTCCATTTATGGAAATCCAAAATAATCCAAACTAGAACTATCCAAAATACATTAGTCCAAATTTTATAATGAAGGTAAACACAATGAAGATCCTTTTTTCCGCATAATAACATGTGAACACCTTCATCATGTATTCTTTTAAAACACTGCAACATCCTGAATTACCATAAAACCTTATTGATTACATTCATGATCCCTTATTCCTTAAAGAATAATACATAAACTCATTCAATCCAAAAATGTTGTAAACCCAAACAATGATAGAATATACAAATCATTAATTAGTTTCAAGGTAGTCAACAACATCCAATATAATTTTTTCAAGTCAATCATGTATTATTCCAAAATCACTACCTCAGTATCAGAACCATATTATGGTTTATCTTTCTCTCAAAAATATATTTTCCAAAAATTTAACCTGCTATTGAGTCACTTTACTTTGTTCCACACAATCTCACGTCTTTAATGAAATAGTATTGCAGTACAATCCTTATATACTATATAATTATTATAACATGTACATTGTTGATACAACACTCAAATGACATAATCAACATAAGAACTCTAATCATTCCTCTTTATCTGTGGTAGTATCATAACTTGATTATTACTCAACAACATCATTTGAGTTATAGCCTGATGACGGGGACATAGGTGTGTGTAGTGTCCAAACTCCTTCCAAGTGAAGCATTGTACGTTTGAACCCATTTTCATACCCTTGTAGTCATGAACTTTGTGCCCTTTTCCTCCACACTTATAACAAACTGCCTTTCCTTTCAGGCAAGTTCAAGGGTGTTTCTTCCCATAGTTATCACATATGGGAAATTTCTTCTTTTCCCTCTTCCCTTTATCCATATTTCCCGCTTCCATCCTTTTTTTCTCTTGTTTTCCTTCAAATCCATAGGACTCAGTATACTCTTTACTTATCTTATCAACACATGATATTATTTCTTCATATGATGATAATACATGGGAGACTATTTATCTTATAAATTCTGGCTTAAGACCATGAAAGATATGATCCTTCTTTCTCTTTGGATCATGTGCATTGCTGGAGTTCTCATTGCTTCTACTGGGCGCCATTTCTAAACAATTGCATACACTAGATTAGATTATTAATAACAATACCTAATCCAAAACTTGTAAAACACATAACATAAATTAAATAGTTTATGGATATAATCCATAATAATAAAAATTTATCCTTGGAGGAAGTATATACTCATAAAACATTCATAATGGTTTGTAATGAAAATTAGAATTATCCTAAGGATATCCCCCGAGAGTGTCGTAACCAAGAGTGAAGCAAGGACCGTTTTCGTGCACCAGTTCCCGTTCGGGTCTAGCTCAAAGTGGTGTTTTCAGGTTTTACCCCTAGGTACATCTGTGCCAGATCCACCTCTACCTGCTCGTATCCAGATAGGGATGTATTGCTCGGAAAACTCACAAAATCTCTACAATACCAAAATTCTAGGATGTTCTTCTATAATAATCTTCAAAGTCCATCATAGGTCTATGTGCTCTAATCAGAGTTTATCTAAATCTAGCCTCCAAGGTTTGTACAAAACTTCCTCTGATACCAACTGCAATGCCCCAACCCCATTTACCCAGAGTCGGTGCATTGTTACGTCACATTGGCATGGTCACAAGAAAGATCAAATCTCGAAAGACCGATTAGATTAGTAGCCTTGGAATAACTAGATACATTCATAATGTTGTACATTACATCATAAAGTGAAAAACAACTATAACATAGTCTCCATATTCTACACTCATATCCCCACATACTATCCCTCTAGGTTATTCATAAATTACTTCATCACATCCTGGGAAAAATAAATCATTGAAAGGGGTGAGCTCAAATGCCTAGTTAGAATAACAATATAGTGGATACTTTCATAAATAAGAATAAACATTTAAGGAAATGTATAACTAAAACAAAATCCTTTTAAACTTGAACTTCAACATATTATGGAAAAAATAAAATGAAATAAATCCATTTACTTATTCACATGGATATTCTACTAATCGAATAATCACATGCAATATCAATAACCACTTTCATAATTATGGAATGCATAATTCCAAACTATCATAACCACATAGCCAAGGCCTCATGCCAATACTACAAATAAGATTTTGTCAAGGCCTTCTGCCAAGTCACTAGTTTGTCTCCTAAGACCTACCGATGCATCGAGGAGCTATAGCGGTCTCCACCTGTCACATATTAAGTCCAATTCATTCCCATATGAAAATGTTTAAAATAACATAATCATTCGTATTGAAACTAGAATACGAAATGTAAATACTTTATCCATAAACCATGAATGGTATAATAATAACACATCTACAGTTAAATATATCACAAAACCTTCAATACAATATAGATGTTTTGTATCATAATAAATCAACTTCGAATTAGCGTAAAATTCATCAAAGGATGTTGACATAGATGAAATCAAAACACTATTTAGAGAAATATCTCTTTCTATTTTGAAATAATTTAAGAGTCATATATTTATAAAATAAAACATTTACTTTGAAAATATTCTTATAAGATTTTAAGGGAAACTTCGAAGATTTTATAATGGCGGAAAATAGCCGCACCCGCCGTTTAAGTTAAAAAAACATTCTTACCTTAATTCTATCGAAAAGGTTTAAAGCACCTTGTTTGGAAAACGACAGAAAGATTCCTTTATAAACCTCTTATAAAAATTCAAACAAGGTTATAATGACTTTAGCACATATTCTTGTAAATAGTAATAATGTTTTGAAATACATTTTTAAGACACATGGATATGGATGATAAAGAAGTCCCATTAGATTATTACGTATAAACAATCTCGGATAATGAAGAGATTGTGAAATAACCCTTACCGTGTACTTTTCCTTGGTTGGGGTAGGTTAACCTCCTGTATAATGGTGAAATAATTGTTATTAAATTATACAATAATCATATACATTAATATTATATCATATATGATCTTTTAACATTGATTTGTTAATAATATATTTGTATTATCGTTGTTTCGGGTGTTAGCTTACTCGTTTTCTTTTATATGTTTTGTTACGTAAACTATGTTTGTCATGGATAGTTTGTATCTTAACCATATCCAGAATTATATCAAGTACTTAGATAATATTATTAATCATCAAATGAGAATTGTACTTGAATTGATACGATGGTGAATGAAACTCATCGCCTTCGTGGAGATGGTAGTCCGTACGTACGCACGAGCGACAATATCATTATTTTGATATTAAAATAATATATAATTGTATGTTATATCATATATAATGAATCATAATCATGTTATATTTATTATTTACATGAGTTACACATCATTATTATACCCATCCAATTAATAATTTATTGAATAACAATTACACCACGACATGGAGACGGTAAGTCGTACGTACGCATGTATGGTGACATATTATTCAAAGGATGGATAGAATACTGAATATGGTTGTACCATATTTATAATAGCATCACAGAATATATAAGATACTGGTGTTATTATTTTAGAATTGTAATAACAATGAAGGAAGCAGTGGAAGAAAAAAGGAACTTGGAAAAGAGTGGTGAAATCATTACCTCTTCTTCGGGTTCTTCCTTTTGATTTGATCAAAAGGGCTCTTAGGATGGCTTTATGACTAAAGTAAGTCCTCTAAGATGAAGTTAGGGACGTTTAGAGAGTATTTGGGAAGAGTTTTTTCAAACAAAAGGGCTTTTAAGGTGTGAATTAATGAGAAGGTGGAGTACCCTTTTATAAGAGGGGTGAGGGGCACCTTTGGAAAAGCAAGAAATATTATTTTATAATAAATTCATATTCGGTTTATAATGGCTCCAAAGTGAATTATTTAAATCTTAATGTGGGGATGGGTCAAAAACCATGCAACAAATATAATTTAGATAGGTTTCGGTTACTATATTAACCTTATCATTAAGTATTATCTCTTACTTAATTAGTTTCACTTTTACAATGTCTCTTTGTATTTTATATTATATGGTTAATAAACATACTATATAAATCCAAACTACCCACAAGTGGTCCATTAATGATATACCTATAATGTTATAAGTCTCTTGGCTGAACCTTAGATTTTTAAAATTTAATATCAATTAATAATATAATATTTGTTTTAAAAACACTTTTATTTCAATTTTCACACTATTCAATAGTTGATTTTGTAAAAATAATAACAAAATGACTACTTAAAAAAAGTTAATTAAATAAATCCTAAAATGTCATATTATCCTATAAAATTATTTTTATTTATAAAAAGTCTCAAATTACATTTATTTGGCTATTTATAATATCAATTATTCTAATTTTTCATTAATTAGGTAATTACTGCATCACCATTGTGTCATAAATAAATTAAATTGTCTAATGTCTAAAAATTATAAATAAAATACCATTATGTAGGAATTTTATTTATCTTTCTAATGAATATTTATTGTCCAAAATAAAACATATATAACCCTATGTAAAAATTGTTTTTTTAAAATATATATGCTTTTGTAATTTTTGTATTTATTTTAACTTAAATAAAATAATGTGTCCATATCACCTACAAGTGGAACCATGGGGTCCCAATATCGACCCATCGATGCCCATGGTTGGAAATGTATCAACCAATAAGTTTAGGACACGTTTTAGGGTATGTATTTATTATTATAATATTATTTTTTAACCCTTATTAATTGGATTTAACCTTTTACCATGTTAAATAAAATATTTACTGAAATAATTATTCAAAATGTCTAAAAATAAAAGTAAACGATTTACACATTTTGAAAATCCTGATTCCAAATATGGAATCCATTTTTCCAATTTCAAAACATAGAAGTGGAAAAAATTAATTTAAAATTAATTTCCGCTGTCAAAACAAAAAGCGTGTTTTTAAGATATAATAACTATCAAATGACTGATACTTGTTTATGTTCGGTTTAATTGTGAAATTATTTCCAATGACCATCATTGTATTAAATACTAAAAATATATTCTAAATATAATTTAAAATCACTCAAATTCATAATTTATCACTATTAATTATTTTGATTAAAAAAGTTGGTTTTAATTAAAATTTGGTAATTTTCACAATTCTTCAAAATATTAAAGTTATCTGAAAATTACCAAAATTTCACCTTAGGCTAAATTCGATACTCCGAATCCAAAAATGAAGTCAATTTTGAAAGAAAAAATTTATAAAATTTCAAAAAAGTTTGTATTACTATTCATAACGGCTAGTTTGATTGGTTGTGGTGTGTTAGAATCTCGAAGTTGCGTACCATGCATGCCATTGCGTTATTCAAAGGAAAACGTACTATGGAAGCTTGGGATGTTTCATTGTAAATTTTTGATGTCCACTTTTTCAAAAAGTAAATTTATTTAGTCAAATTGAATATATAAAAGTTTAAAATATTGGATTTAAAAAAGGGTCACTATTAAAAGTTTATAAAAGTGCAATACTGAAAATGAATTTGTTCTTAAATTATGTCTAAGAAACTCATAATATGGATTCTAAAATTATAAGGATTATATAAAGTTTAAAATTTAGTTAATACTATTCATAGCCTCTTTTGAACAGCTTGTTTAGTAAGTCATGGTGCGCTTGAACTCAGTGTTGCGTGTAGAGAATGTTATTGATTTATTTTGAAGAAATATCACACTATGAAATCATAGGGTGTTACATTCTCCCCGCCTTCAATAAATTGTGTCCTCACAATTTGGAATTGTTCTTCGAAAATAAAAGGTTGAATATAGAAAATATCTTTGTGGGAAAACCCACATCGAAAATTGGGTTAATAAAATTTAGTTTTAAAAAGAGGAAAAGAGAAATTAAAGGGTCACCACCAAATTATGATCTCTATTTGGAGAACATTGGTGGAAATTAGAGACATATAATTGGGTAAAAATGTAAATATTTATAGGTATTGATTGAGGTCATCAATCACAAACAAGTGTAAAATTGAGGGCCTTAAATTCATCAATCTGTGATGATTTAAAATACCATCGGTTCAGAAAAACATATGGTATTAGGATAACACATTTTTTGTTTTAAGATCCCTACACTACAGTATAAGAATTAATTTCTTCATTGAATAAGAGAATAAGAAAAATATATACATGAAAAGTATAGTCTCATCCTTTAACAAAGTTTTACCAAAAACTTATCTTTCACACTAAAAGATAATAGAACTTAAAAATAATATTCTATTTATCCTATTCGTATAGGGTTAAAAAAATGAATTTATATTTCATCTTGCAGAACCATTAAAAAAACGACATTATTCAATCTAGGACATCACGTTGGTTAGTGGTAGGTGATACACCCTTGTCGCCCTTCAGTTGTGGATTCAAGTCTCGCGGCCTTTCCGGACGTGACGGGTTGCCGCCCGACCTCTGGGTTGTCCTTTTATGGAAATCCAAAATAATCAAAACTAGAACTATCCAAAATACTTCAGTCTAAAATTTATAATGAAGGTAAACACAATGAAGATCCTTTTTTCCACGTAATACCATGTGAACACCATCATCATGCATTCTTTTAAAACACTGAAACATCCTGAATTACCATAAAACCTTATTGAGTACATTCATGATCCCTTATTCCTTAAAGAATTATAGATATAATCCATCAATCCAAAAATGTTATAAACCCAAACAATGATATAATATACAAATCATTAATCATTTTCACGGTAATCAAGAATATCCAATATAATTTATTCAAATCAATCATGTATTATTCTAAAATCACTACCTCTGTATCAGAACCATATTATGGTTTATCTTTCTCTCAACCATATATTTTTCCAAAAATCTAACCTGATATTGAGTCACTTTTCTTTGTTCCAAAAAATCTCAAGTCCTTAATGAAATAGTACTGCAGTACAATCCTTATATACTCCATAATTATTATAACAAGTACATTGTTCATACAACACTCAAATGACATAATCAACATAAGAACTCTAATCATTAATCATTATCTGTGGTAGTATCATAACATGATTATTATCCAATAGCATCATTTGAGGCGTAGTCTGATGACTAGGACATAGGTGTGCGTAGTGTCCAAACTCCTTGCAAATGATGCATTGTACATTTGAAACCATTTTCTTACCCTTGCAGTCACGTACATTGTGCCCTTTTCCTCCACACTTATAACAATCTCTCATTCCTTTCAGGCAAGTTCCAGGGTGTTTCTTTCCACAGGTATCACATATGGGAAAATTCTTCTTTTCCCTCTTCCCTTTATCCATCCTTCCCCCTTCCATCCTTTTCTTCTCATGCTTCCCTTAAAAGCCATAAGACTCCTTAAACTCTTTACTTATCTTATCAACACATGAAATTATTTCTTTATATGATGATAATACATGGGAGACTATTTCTCTTATAAATTCTGGCTTAATACCATGAAAGATAAGATATTTCTTTCTCTTTGGATCATGTGCATTGCTAGAGTTTTCATTCCTTATACTGGGCGCCATTTCTAAATAATGGCATACACTAGATTAGTTTATGAATAACAATACCTAATCACAAACTTGTAAAACACATAACATAAATTAAATAGTTTATGTATATAATCCATAATCATAAAAATGTCTCCTTTGAAGAAGTATATACCCATAAACCCGTCATAATGGTTTGTAAAGAAAATGAGAATTATCCTAAGCATATCCCCCGGGAGTGTCATAACCGAGACTGTAGCAAGGCCCGTTGTCGTGCACCAGTTCCCATTCGAGTCTAGCTCAAAGTGGTGTTTTTGGGTTTTACCCCTAGGTAGATCTGTGCCAGAGCCGCCTCTACCTGTTCGTATCCAGACAAGGATGTATTTCTCGGAAAAATCACAAAATCTCTACAATAACAAAATTCTAGGAAGTTCTTCTATACTAATCCACAAAGTCCATCTTAGGTCTATGTGCTCTAATCAGAGTTTATCTACATCTAGCTTCCAAGGTTTGTACTAAACTTCCTCTGATACCAACTGTAACGCCCCGACCCTAGTTACCCAGAGTCGGTGCATTATTACGTAACATTGGCATGATCACAAGAAAGATAAAATCTCGAAAGACCTATTAGTTTAGTATCCTTGGAATAACTAGATACATTCATAAAATTTTACATTACATCATAAAGTGAAAACCTACTACAACATATTATCCATATTCTACACTCATATCCCCACATACTATCCCTGCAGGTCATTCAGAAATTACTTCTTCACATCCTGGGAAAAATAAAACAATGAAAGGGGTGAGAACAAATGCCTAGAATGGATAACAATATAGGGGAAACATTCAAAAATAAGAATAAACATTTAAAGCAATGTATGACTAAAACAAAAGCCTTTTAAACTTGAACTTCAACATAGTATGGAAAAATAAAATGGAATAATTCCATTTACTTATTCACGTGGATATTCTACTAATCGAATAATCACATGCAATATCAATAACCACTTTCATAATGATGGAATGCATAATTCCAAACTATCATAACCACATAGCCAAGGCCTCATGCCAAGAATACAAATAAGATTTTATCAAGACCTTGTTCCAAGACACTATTTTGTCTCATGAGACCTACCGATGCATCAAGGAGCTATAGCGGGCTCCACCCGTCACATATTAAGTACAATGCATTCCCATATGAAAAGGTTTAAACATAACATAAACATTCGTATTAAAACTAGCATATGAAATGTAAATACTTCATACATAAACCATGAATGGTATGAAAATAAAACATCCACAGTCAAACATATCACAAAATCTTCAATACAATATAGAAGTTTTGTATTATAATAATTCATCTTCAAATTAGTATAAAATCCATAAATGGATGTTGACATAGATGAAATCAAAACACTTTTTAGAGAAATATCTCTTTCTATTATGAAATTATTTAAGAGTCATATATTAATAAAATAAAACATTTTCTATTAAAATATTATTATAAGCTTGTAAGGGAAACTTCGAAGATTTTATAACGGTGGAAAATAGCCGCACCCACCGTATAAGTTAAAAATACATTCTTACCTTAATTCTGTCGAAAAGGTTAAAAGCACCTTGTTTGGAAAATGATGGAAAGATTCCTTTATAAACCTCTTATAAAAAGCCAAACAAGGGTATAAATTACTTTAACCCATATTCTAGTAAATAGTAAAAATGTTTTGAAATACATTTTTATGAAACAGGGATTTGGATGATAATGAAGTCCCAGTAGATTATTACATATAAGTAACCTCAGATAATGAAGAGATTGTGAAAAAACCCTTACCTTGTACTTTTCATTGGTTGGGGTAGGTTAACCTCCTATATAATGGTGAAATAATTTTTATTAAATTATACAAGAATTATATACATTAATATGATATCATATATGATCTTTTAACATTGAATTGTTAATAATATATTAGTATTATCATTGTTTCAGGTGTTAACTTACTCGTTTTCTTTTATATGTTTTGTTACGTAAACTGTGTTTGTCATGGATAGTTTGTATCTTAATCATATCCAGAATTATATCAAGTCCTTAGATACTATTATTAATCATCAAATGAGAATTATACTTGAATTGATACGATGGTGAATGAATCTCATCGCATTCGTGGAGACGGTAGTCCGTACGTACAGACGAGCGACAATATCATTATTTTGATATTAAAATAATATATAATTGGATGGTATATCATATATACAGAATAATTATCATGTTATATTTATTATTTACATGAGTTACACATCATTACTATACCCATCCAAATAATAATTTATTGAATTACAATTGCACCACGACGTGGAGACGGTAAGTCGTACGTACGCACGTATGGTGACATGTTATTCAAAGGATGGATAGAATACGGAATGTGGTTGTACCATATTTATAATAACATCATAGTATATATAAGATACTAGAGTTATTATTTTAGAATGGTAATAACAAAGAAGGAAGAAGTGGAAGAATAAAGGAACTTGGAAAAGGGTGGTGAAATCATTACTTATTCTCCGGGTTCTTCCTTTTGATTTGATCAAAAGGTCTCTTAGGTTGGATTTCTGACTAAATTAAGACCTCTAAGATTGATTTAGGGAAGTTGAGAGAGTAATTTGAAAGAGTTTGTCCGATCCAAAAGGCTATGAAGGTGTGAATTAATGAGAAGGTGGGTACCCTTTTATAAGAGGGGTGAGGGGCACCGTTGGAAAAGTTAGAAATATTATTTTATAATAAATTCATATATGGTTTATAATGGCTCCAAAGTGGATTATTTAAAGTTTAAGGTGGATATGGGTCGAAAACCACTCAACCAATAGAATTTAGACAGGTTTGGGTAACTATATTAACCTTATCATTAAGTATTAACTCTTACTTAATTAGTTTCACTTTTACAATGTCTCTTTGTATTTTCATATTATATGATTAATAAACATACTATATAAATCCAAGAGACCCCCAAGTGGTCCATTAATGATATAAATATAAGGATATAAGTCTCTTGGCCGAACTTTATATTTTTAGGAATTTAATATCAATTAATAATATAATATTTGTTTTAATATCACTTTTATTTCAATTTTGACACTATGAAATTGTTGATTTCGTAAAACTCATAACAGAATGATTACTTCGAAGAAAGTTAATTAAATAAATCTTAAAATTTTTATATTATCCTAGAAAATTATTTTTATTTATAAAAAGTCTCCAATTACATTTATTTGGGTATTTATAATATCAATTATTCTAATTTTTCATTAATTAGGTAATTATTATATCACCATTGTGTCATAAATAAATTAAATTATATAATGTCTAAAAATTATAAATAAAGTACCATTATGTAGGAATTTTTTTATCTTTATAATGAATATTTATTGTCGAAAATAAAACATATATAACCCTAGGTAAAAATTGTTTTTCTAAAAGATATATGCTTATGTCATTTTTGTATTTATTTTAACTTAATTAAAATAAAGTGTCCATATCACCTACAAGTGGCACCATGGGGTCCCAAAATCGACCCAAAGATGCCCATGGTCGGACATGTATCAACTAATAAGGTTAGGACACGTTTTAGAGTAATTTGTTTTATTATAATATTATTTTTAACCCTTATTTACTGGATTTACCCTTTAACCATGGTAAATAAAATATTTACCGAAGTAATTATTCAAAATGTCTAAAAATAAAAGTTATCTATTTACACAATTTGAACATCTTGATTCGAAATATGGAATCCATATTTCCAAATTCAAAACACAAAAGTGGCAGAAATTAATTTAAAATTTATTCCCTCAGTCAAAACAAAAAGCGTGTTTTTAAGATATAATAACTATCAAAAGATTAATACTTGTTTATCTTCGGTTTAATTGGGAAATTATGTACAATGATCAACATTGTATTAAATGGTAAAAATATATTCTAAATATACTTTAAAACCAATCAAATTCATAATTTATCACTATTAATTATTTTGATTAAAAAAGTTGTTTTTAATTAATATTTAGTAATTTTCATTATTCTTGAAAATATTAAAGTTATCCAAAAACTACCAAAATATCACCTTAGGATAAATTCAATACTCTAAATCCAAAAATCAATTCCATTTTGAATGTTAAAATTTATAAAATTTCAAAAATTAGGTAATACTATTCATAACGGCTAGTTTGATTGGTTGTGGTGTGTTAGAATCTCGAAGTTGCGTACAGTGCATGCCATTGCATTATTCAAAGGGAAACATACCATGGAAGCTTGGGATGTTTCATTGTAAATTTTTGATGTCCACATTCTAAAAAGTAAATTTATTTAGTCAAATTTAATATATAAAAGTTTAAAATATTGTATTTAAAATGGGTTCACTATTAAATGTTTGTAAAAGTGCAATACTTAAAATGAATTTGTTCTTACGTTATGTCTAAGAACCTCATAATATTGATTCTAAAATTATAAGGATTATATAAAGTTTAAAATTTATTTAATATGATTCATAAACTCTTTTGAACAGCTTGTTTAGTAAGTCATGTTGCACATTAACTCAGTGTTGCGTGTAGTGCAAGTTATCGAATTATTTTGAAGAAAAAAGACACTATGAAATCTTGGGGTGTTACAGTGAAAACATATATAAAACCATGAGAACATACATGTTGCGGATTTTGGATGAGGAGGTATAGAAGATGTGGCTGAGGCGGTGTAGGTGAATGGAGACAGGGAAACAACGACTGTCAGAGACGAATATCAGGCATCGACGAGGAGCAGGTGAAGACGGGGATTAGGTGGAGATGTGGATCAGGCAGAGATGTGAAGCAGGCGGAGATGCAGATAAGGAGGAGACGGGGAGCATGTAGAGACCAAAAGAAAGCACATACTGGTTGGTTATGCAGGGAGGCTGCAGTATAAGGTAGAGACTGGGAGAAGGCGGAGACCGATTGTGAATGCACGAGCAGAGGATACATCAGATACAGAGGAGTGGGAGAAGAAGGCTATGGGAGAAGGGGGAGGAAGCTGCGGGAGAAGGAAGTTGTGGGATGCAGAGGTAGTGGAACCCTATGTGGGGCGAGGGACAACACGATCGGGCGGTGAAATTTGGAGGAAGTGAATCCTGATCCGGAGTGGGTGATGGGTAGAAAAAGGAATTGGAGAATAGGAAATTGGGTGACGTGGAGGTAGGAATGGGTGACACGTTGGCAGGAATGAATCCTATTTTAGTATAGATAATAGATAATAGATATGGTATATAGTATAATATAAAGAATAATAATTAAATAGATATATATAGCTTAATAATTATTTATATAATTACGTATATTTATATAAAATAGAACATACTATTTAATTGTATATATTTATATATCAAATATTATTAGTAGGTATACATAAATACAAATTAATATGTATATTTGTTATAAACACATTTCTTTCAATATCTAAAAATTATTATAATCATTACTAAAATAAAATTATTTATGTTATTGGTGTTTCAATATTTTTTAATAAATATACATATTTATATTAATTAAGTAATCTATAAATTTATTTTAGTTACTTTTCTTTGGTTCTGGTCATTTTGACATTTATTTTTATTTTTTGTTTATTTCATTCAGTTTAGTGTAAGCTGGGATCTTACTACATGGCATAGGGGATCATAATGTTAATAGGATTCGTCTTCAGTCACAAATAGGGAATAGGAGGCACTAGTGATATGACTTCTGATTCCTCCCACATTTCTTCTATTTATAACTAATAATTATTAAGTGTTAATGATGATTCTATAAAAATTGTATCTTTCCACTGGTTTAATTACATTATCATTATATCATTATAAATCCCAATTCCCTAACAAATTTTATTCTATAATAAAATGTTTTTGATTTTTATGATTGTATGGAACACTAATATATGTTTTAATTATGTTATAGGTGGTATCGAAATAATATTTTCATATAATTAAATGAGTAAATATATATCTCTTGAGATTAATATGTTATGTGTGAACATGATTTAATTTTAACAACATTATTTGTAGCAAAGTAAATATTGTGACAGGTTTACAACATTTTTCAGTATCTTGTTTCATGACCTTCATTGTAATTATTAACCTTATTATATGTCCATAATATGATTAATGGACATGTTATTGTCTATACATGTTATCAATTGAATTATTTCATTTGATTATTCTTGTTCTATAATCCAATGATATATGATAATATTTTTTTTCATGAATCGTGATTTTGGAACCAAGATTACACACATCTATTATATTGTTCTAAAAATACTTATGCCATGTCTCATAATTTATAATCTATTTTGATTAGTTATTAATTTAATAAGAAGTCATCATTTTCTCATAACCTTATAATTTTATTATACTCATATAAAATCCCTGAATTATATCTTCCTAGTTTAACATCAATGTTCCTTTGATCTCACCCCACCAAATGTTTCCACTCTCCCCATATTATAATGTTGGATATTAATTATGATATGATTAAAATGGAACTATGTATGCAGAATTATGTGGGAGATGTTGAATATATTTCATGATGATATTGTTTTTATCTATCTAGTTGCAAAATCATATAATCATTTGTCATCTTTGATCATGTATTAGTTTGTGAGGTTTAGAATATTTATCTAAAATGAATTTATATTTACATATATAATTCTTGTATTTCAATATATAATAAACCCCCTAATTTACCATGATGAATCGTAACACCAAATACCTTATATCAAGGTTTCTCTTTAACAAAATACTATTCCACATGATAATTATGATATATCATCAATTCCATTAGAACAAAAAATCCCTAAAATATGATAGTATCACCATTTTATCTATATCATTATAAAATGAAAATAAGGAAAAGGATCTCTAAATCAGTGGATGACATAGAAAATTTATATCTTCAAACATCCTAAATACTCATAAATTGTGACACTATTGTTTTTTCCATTAATTTAATATAGAAACATATTTTTACCTAAAATATAAAATCATATTGTTTACCAATGTCAGATCATTCATTTCCAATCGATAAATAACACTATCTATTGAATTAGTAATCATTTCCTAACATAGGAGTAAAACATTTTAGTTTATGATATCAGTCTATTTGATTCAAAGTAGTATTCAATCTATTAATAAAAATACCCAATTAAAAATAATTCTTTTAGTGAATCAATAAATCTCATTGATGTCTATTGAAACTCACGATTAGCACACCTTATTCTGATTTCTGCACACATTTTAACATCATTACAAAAATTGTGTAACAATTTTTATAGAAACGAATCACTACATCATAAACTGAATGTCATTTCCCAATCAAGTATAAATAAGTAATTTTCTCAACTCAATAAAAACAAATTCAGCATATATTCATGGAAAACATAATGTCACATCACTTATACATGAACCAATTCCACCATCCTAATGCTATTATTCAATTTAATAAAAAACCAACCCAGACCATTTCAACCCCCATTTCTATATAAACACTAACTAACCACTAGTTAACTCATTTTATCAATTACATGAAAAATCCTATGTATGAATACTACTAAATATAGAAGACATTATCTTACTAAAACATTTAATATTTACACTTTGGTACATGAGGTAATATTGAATCTAAGTTGATCCTAATTTTAAGACATTTTAATAAATTTTACTTAAATTCTAATTAAATATCATTTCATATTACTGACTAAAAATTAAATTTTTATTATTTTAGACAAATTTATGGGAAAAGTGTGAAACCAAACGTTCAACAACAAAAATATATTAAAGACCCATTAAAGGATAATTTATGTATAAAATTTTTAATCTCCCTAAACAATTTCAAGGATGAATAGGTTACCGGAGTGTTTTGTTCGTCCATTGTCAGAGCATCAAACTCATAAGCTAGATTATCCCATGACATGATGTACTCCTCAAGGATGATATTCTCATTGTTGAAGTCCCCAATGAGGATCATTTTCTTCTTATTTATCCAGGTGTACTCATATTCACTAAGAGTCACCTACAATGACCTCCCCATCATTTTAATAGCTTCCTCCTCAGAAACATTGAGTAGAAGAACTTGTTCGACCACCACATTTATAAAATCAAGATATAATCAAATTATTGTTCACCCACATCAACTAAATTATTTTGATAAAATTCCCCTCTGTACATCTTCTTTTTAATTTACCTTATTTCTTGATCGCATCTTTATTGGAGCGGGTTAAGAGGAGTAATATGTTCCTTTCTGAATTCGCCTCCAGTTACCCCTCATACATGGAGGCTCACCTACAGAAATGTTGTTTCCATATTCACTCAGATCCTTTTCTCAAAAGTCATCAGTGTCCTGGTGCATGTTTGGAAATTATATATTCCATCCATTTTCTTCCATCTCTTCAAAATTGTTTCATAGTTGAACCGGAGTCTGGGTAGCTGGGATATCACCTTATGTATTTCCAGTTTTGGTTTGGTGAGCCTTATCTTGAACAAACCCTTGAAAATCATCCTTGGACACAACACCACTACCTTCCTTTAAAACCACAAAAAATGAAGCTGCATTTTCTCGGAAAGTATTTCCACACTTTTCTGTCACCCCCTCTCATGTTTCCTTCTCATCACTACCAACCACCCAAGTCACATCAACATTACTCACATCCAACAAAATCTCACTCGAAGCTTTGTTTCTTCGAATATGAATAGTATCATCCATGTTCAGTGTATTAAAATCTGATGTCCTAGACAAGTCTTACTTTAGTCTATTAAAAATATCCGATGCATTTGGATTGGGAGCTGGAACCCTATCCGGTTTGTCAGACATTGCAGCATTAGAGTTACTCATACTCACATCCATGCCTTCCTTTTAGATTGAACCACCACAATTATCCACTACTGTACTTCCATATGCATCCATTTATTTTACCAAAATAAAGTTTTCCCAGTATTGAGTCAATGATTCACCCACACCAGAAGACTTCGACCGCTACGCATGCAATCCTCCACATTATGACCCAATCTTATGCATGACAATGAGAACTGAATCTAGGAATCAAACTTAACAATTTTCCAATACCAGTACTCCTCAACCACATCAATAAAAAATGACCCAATAGGTTGTTTAGAAACTTCAACTTCAACTAAAATACATGGGAAAATTGGATGTCATACCACCGTCATCCTAATATCTGAACATAGGTATCATCCAACTATATAACAAAGAATTCTAAGAATCGATGGGTCTTGAAAAGTTATAGGGAGATCTAGAGATCATATCCATATATCAGTTTCACAATAATCCATCTTTAAATGTAAACCATGTGACCAATTGAACCAGTGAAAATGAGCTCCTCCACAGATACGATACACACTCAACCAGGCAAGAATCATATCCTCCTCAGATTCAAATCGGATCATGATGTTCATGGAATCATTGAACCTAACTATTGAGCTCTCCATCAGACCCCACACTACTAAGATCTACCGATCAATTGAATCCACCAAAGGATGATGATTTTTGATTCCTGAAATTAAGGTCAGATTTAGCAGTGAGGTTTCATTTATGAAATTGTATCCATGTTCACCACTACTATGTATATCACCATTAAAGTAAAATATACAAGAAATTTAATGTATAATATTTTCCCAAAATCAAAAATATTATCATCCAAAGAGTCATATAATCACAATTATGTTTAAAAACATGAAAAATCACTAAATAATATAATATATTATTTTAGAATTAATTACATCTTCATTAGTATAATAATATTCGAATCCTTTTCAGTCCTCAAAATCTCATAGAGAACATGAAATGAAAATCAATTGAAAAAAATCCCATGGTTAGATTAATGCATAGATTTATTGAAAAAATTTATTCTAGAAATTACATTTAGGACAATCAAATATTTAAAAATAAATCATGAAATTTTGATCATCGTGGATCTTAATAATGTCAAATTCCTAGAGGATTCTCACAAAACACTCTTACTATCACTATATTCCAATATAATATTACATTATGGGTGAATATTGTGTCTTAAAACTCTTATCATAGTCTACTAGAATGGTTCTCCGCATGAAATTCTTATCGTTTCCTCTAATAACCCTATTGAAAAAATTCATTGAACGTGTCATTCAATGAATGGGCTGTAACAACCAATTGACAAACATGATATTCATTGTATTCATGGAATGCATTTAAAAAATTTATAAAAATATTATAAAATTATATGTCACCATTCATAAATATATTGAAATATTAAATTATTTATTTAAAAAAACATAAAAAGGTACACATTACCCATTTAATGCCTTTATCATTTAATATTCCTTAAAATGATTGTCAAAAATCATTTTATAACAATTTTACCATCCTATATAGATAATATTTCCCTATGTATATTAAAATGTCATGTGAATAAAGAATACATGACTTATCATAGATCATACCCCTATCACTCACATCAATGATACATCTCATCGAATAAAAATATTTATATAATATATTCACCATTAATGATAAAATGAATAATGGAAAAATTTCACAAAAAATATAACCTTAATTAAAATAGTTAACATAAAATAAAACATATATTGTAATATATATTAATTAAAAATAAATAATACATAACTAACTAAGAATATTTTGGATTCACACTCATTCACATTCATTAAAATTTCTTGTAATAAAATATTCCATGTATCATATATTAACACACACTCAGTTACCACTATGGATCATATAACACCCTGACACTAGTAAAATCAAGACATTGTATTATAAATCAATGGTTAATTAAAAAAACAGCAATATGAATTTTATAAAATATTCATAAATCATTTTATGAATCCTTCTTTATATCATGGGGAAAGTAAAAAATCAATGGATGAGATGAAATTATATGTATCTGTTTTTTATAGTAGAATATATCATGATAAAGAAGCAATAATAAATATGGATAAGTGGATAACAAAAAAATCACATCCAATAAAAAATTAATTTAATGAAATACATCAGAAATATCCAAATACATATCATAGGGACAATATAAATTGAATTATCAAAAAATGAAATGAAAAATATAGGACATGCATGATTAAGGCCCCCTAAAAATGAACCATACCATATAGGACTCTCAAAAATGAAAATTTTCGTTCAGTAAATACCTATTAACTTATAAATTATCATTCTATCAGAAAGAATACATCAAATACCAAACAATTATTACATTATATTACAACCTTATCTTATAAATCATACTAACTTGTTCAATTTCATGAGACATATCAATGAATATAAGGATTATCTATGAATATTACTCACCCATATCATGTTGAAAATATGACAAGATCATATTTTAGAAGATATATATATATTATTCTAAAAATACATATATGTCATCAATTATATCTACTAAAAAGAAATATCAAATATTTAACCATTCAATTAAATTAATTTCTTAATAAAATTACATCAACATATAGCATATATTAAAATGTAATACGGTTTATCTATCATTAATGTAATAAAAATAATTCTGAATTAATCTATGATTCTAAACATTTAGTCATTAAAAATAAATATAGTGTCTAATAAATAATGGAGAATAATGGAGAACGTAGTTATAGGATAGTGAATAAAGGAAAATGGTATAAACCATTCAAAGTAAAGGATTATGGAATACCATTTATTCAAGAGAAATGATGTTTTTTTTAGAATAATCCTATAAAAAATATATAGTCCACACACATTATTTTTCTTCCTTGTAACATAATTGAAATGTTGGTTTATATATCACTTTTCAAAATTCGGGTAATTCCTTTTAAGAAATAATACCCTTCTCTTTTTTATATAATAATAATTAATAAAATCCAAAAATATTCAAAAATGTAATTTCCTCCCAAATAATCATGAATATTTTAATGGAATCATCAAATAAATTATTTTTAATGAATGTAATAAAATTTTTCCATTTGATGTGCATTAAAATAATGATTATGTTCAAATATTTGGGTTAACAAACCTCAATTAGAATATTAAAAGCTGATTCATTTTAAAGAAATATAACAAAATAAAAAATTGAAAAAAAATTCAAAAAAAATTCATAATATCTCAAGATAATAATTAATAAAATTTATGATATTATTTTATATAAAATATTTTTATGTAAGAAAATGAGTTGGAAAAAAATCAAAATCTTATTTTTAAATGAATGTCCATGACATATCAATTCATTTTTAATTATTTATAAAAAATGATCAGAAAATATATAGAATTATGTAAACCACTAAAATTAATGGAAGATAATAATATATAAGAGGTTTAAAATATTAATAACAAAAAAAAATTCAAATTTGTTTTTAATATAATAAATCCTGAAAAAAAATTCGATTGTAACAAATATCCTTCACCAGTTTTCCATCTTTTGAATAATAACACTTTGAATAAAATAACATGAATTGTAAGATAAAATATAATTATAAAATTATTCAGAATTATATGAAATTTCAATGGTTTAGTATATACATATAACAAATTAATATATACGCATAACATTATATGTACTAATGTAAACAATGAGAGATGAAAAACCCTTGACTCAATTCCAACATACAGTATATGTGCTCTTATCCACATATTTTATAAATTTAAATTTAATATAAATATATAAATGAACCTTATTAATAGTTATTTTTCTATATAATATTCACTTATTTTTTTTACCCCCATTTTATTAAAAAATAATTATTAAAATCATTATACTAGATGATACTCATTTCATTTTTCATACATGATTCAGTTATCTATATATAGTATGTCTATCATGTCCATGATTCTATCATCTAAATTAATTTTTAATTATAAAATAATTATAATTTATATAAATTAAATTATAATTTATAATTATTCATGAATCTAATAAATGAGAAACCATTCACATCACTTAACAGAGGTGGTGGTTCCCACATATGTATAACGATGTTTACATTTTCAAACAGATTGAATGGTTAAAATTTATGTACTATTTTTGAATTTTTATATGCATAATATCTCATCAATATAAATATATTATATAAATCAATCATAATAACCATCCTTCATCGGGGGATTCCAAATGAATTGCATCATTACACAGAGGCAGTAGTTCAAACCTATACAAAGGATATGTTTTTATTTATCATATTATAGAAGGGAGATAAATAAATATTTCTCTTCCAAGACAATGAAATTCAATTATATCTATAATATTTGAATTTTATTATATTGTCATGGTTATATATGATCTTATAGTAAATGAAGAATATCTAAAATGAAAACTCTTTGTTATGACAATTACTTATTCATTCTAGAACCACATTTTTATTTCCCCTCAATTAGACTTGGAATTATATTTTAAGAATAAAATATATTATATAATTCATATAAAGAAGTTGATAAGTGTTTTTAGTGATAGTTCATTCTTATTTTCTCATAACCTGTGTGGAATTGAATATTGGTTGAGTTATTTTATATGTGAAGGGAAAGGTTCCTTTTTAATTACAAAATGTAATAAATTAATATAAATTAATATCAAAATTCAAGAAGAGAATAGTTGTATAATAAGATTTTTGTTCTAAATAAGTACAAATATTATAAATAAAATATTTTTTAGTTTTTTTTTGGTGATTTTGTAACCATTACACTTAATCGTAAACCCTTATTAAACCAATTTAACAATTATGATGATAATAATATTATAACAGATTAAAATTCAATAAATTTAAAATAAAAGGAAATGTGAAAAAAAAGAAATTGGTTTATTTTCTACATCACATTCTATTCATTTTACCAATGATAGTTTTTTATGAATTTATTAATCTTTAAAAAAACAGTATTTAAAACAAAATTATGATAAATTCATTTTGGAAAAAATAATGTAATTGACATGATGAATTATTAATAAATTAATTTTGTAATTTCTCAAATATTATATGTATTATTTTTTAATATTATATGAAAATATTTCGAGACTAGGCTTTGTGATGCATGAGATTACAAGTCCAAGAGTTCCTAGAATAAATGTTTGAAATAAATTAAACTTTTTCATTGCAAACTTGAGGTGTTTTTCTAAAAAAGATTAATAACATTTAAATGTGGGTCAAGATAAAAAATATGAGCGGACCATTGCATTTAGGAACAATGACATTACATTAGGAAATGCCTAAAATCAATCAGTGTAGGTCAATTGAAAAATATATTTTTTTTATAATTTAACGAAATAAAATTAATTAATGATTTTTTTATTTCTAACATATTAAAAAACAGTGACATATTTTATTATTTTAAATTACCAAAAGACCAGGGTTAGGCTCATGACCCTACAAAACTCCCAAGAAATCCTATGGAATTGTAGAGATGATACATCCACTAGATAATGCTCAATGTATGGTGATGAATGATAAATTCAAGATTTATTGCACAAAAAGGTTGGAGTATATCATTCGTTATGGTATAAGAGACACTCTTCTTCAATAAATGAGGTAGGGGATGTTATTTCAATTGATTGTTTCCCATTATTTGATTTAACAATGAACATAGATTGAACCACATATAGGTTGACCTGTGGATTTGACATTCATGTGGGATGGCTTAATTTATGGGAATTTGTGGATGATTAGGATTGTTATTATTCTTGTTTTTTAATGTGATCCTTCTAATGGGATTTGATAAAGGGTGTACCAAAAACAGATGAGGTTTGTTTGTCAGTTTTCCCTTTCTAGTTTCTTAACCCAATTGAGTTTTTCATTCCTTATAGGTATATGACTGAATGAACATTGCACATTTTTTAGAGATAAAAATACCGGAAATTGAATATCTGACATTGTGGAGACCCAGTGGAGGCTTGAAAAGGATGATGGAAGATGAATCGACATGGTTTGAGAGAAACCATTCTTCTACCGTTCTTCATGTGGACGATCGAAGGATTTTTTTTGAGCTGATCGAAGGGCTGTAAACTACCATTTTGGTGTTTCCTATATAAGAAGACAATGAATCCTCTTTTTAGAGCTGAATGGATCACCTAAACGAACACCAAAAGATCTAAGGATGAGAATAAAGGAAGAATGTTGATTCAAGAAAATTCTTAGGAACATGGCGTGTATCCTTTGATACATAGCGTGTGGGACACATTGAGTAGAGCTAGGGTATCAGGGATCAGAAAGTGATGAAAAGTTCCTATATCACATGTCATGTGAGTCCTTATTTGGGACTCAGAGTGTATCATGAATGTTATACATATAAGGGGTGGAGTACACGACATGTACTTTTCCCCCGGTAAGACCTAGCCGGTTACAATGGATACCCGGTGTACTAGTACATGGGTCAGAAGACATGAGGTAAATCAATAAATAGGCACATTGATAGTTTACACGGAGTGACCCCAATATATTATGACATGGAATGCTACTATTCTACAAGCTGTGTATTGATTTTCTGTATGACATACTCTATTTGAAACGGGTCTTGGTTCATGGGCAGTACCCATGCTGAGAGGGCACGATGTTTGACCCTTCTTTATACTATGTAATTACATTTAAATGGCTAGATATCCTTGTCCACCGTATCTTTGACATGTTTAAATTGGGTTAGTGACCCCTTACTTATTCCCCTGAAGGTCAGGAATCATTTCCATCAACAGAAGTATTATCCCTTCAGCAGGACTTTCCAGATAGATATGGTGTCTCTCTGGGAGGCACAAAGCAAGATCCACCTTCCATTATTGACCCTAAGTAGAGTGATGTATCAGTGTGACTAATCCTATAGTATTTAGATCCACTACATAATAGGGAAATTTGGATGAGTCTTGGTATACACCAACTCCTTTTATGTGATCTGCATCCATGTATCATGATATTTTCCTACTCAAGAGTGCATTCTCATGGAATGAGTGTATATGTTCTCACCTTGGAACTAGAAGTTCAACTATCTTTCTCATGACACATCAAGGTGAAAAATAAATCTTGAAATGATTTCCTAAAATCTATCAGAATCATGGAGTGAGTTCTCCTAGATGATTTCATCGTGATATCTTCATACTGAATCCCTAGCGTGGATATGGGGGTCATTGTGACGTACCACTAGACTATGGGTTTGGGATTCGAGTATATCTGAATTTTTACCTTATTATATGTTATATAGAAATATACGATGTATATATGACTATACCATTACTTATACTTATATCTGTATGGTTTTGGGGTCTCCTAGTAAGTATTTTTGAACTCACCAAAGCACAGGGTTTTCCCACACATGTCATGTCTTGTGCAGTTGAGTGGCCTTTTTTGTAGAGTCATTGGTGGACCATAGCTGGACCATGCTTTGTTAGATTCACTATAGGAAGTGTTGTTTTGTTGGGATATACCACTTGTCCCAGTAACTTTCTTGATTATAGTTTCGACTTTTTAGTTGTATGCTATTTATTTGAGTGGGCTTATATTTTGGTCATGTTATTTTTCTGCCCATTACATTCTAATGCCCTCTTTTGGTATGGTTTAGTTGTATAGATGTATTTTAATACTTTGTGTTTTTTATATATTAGTATTTTTGGCCTTGGATATGTGTCAGTGTGTACTAGTACTTTAGAAATGCCTCCCATATTAGTGATATGCCTTCTCGGTTCCATTTACTAGCCCCTGGCCTATTAGATATGAGCTTGGGGAGTCATGCCACTAGCCCCAATAGTATGGGTCATGAAATAGTTGTATTAGAGATATTCGGTTCTACATTAAGCACTAATTGTCTATGAATTTTGTTTGGGTATACAATGTTTAATTTTTTGAGTTCGGTTTTCATGCTAGGAAATCCAGTGTTGGTGCAGGAAGCTGACGTATCCATACAGCAGGACTCTAATAATATTTTTTCAACATGGTACATGAAAAAATAGTTCCATTGAAACAAATGGAATGGTAGATAAAAAATATTGGAATGGTTTTTGGTTTCCATTTCCATTTTTGTCATCTATCATGATATAATCCTTGATCATGGTGCATAATGTTTCCTTACATGACACCTTCGCGAAGCATAACAGCTAGGATTCAGAATCATGATCATGAGGATGAACCCATTAGTGACGTGACTTTATTTTAGGGGAAAGATCCCCAAGAGTTACCTCCAGGTTGGGTAACTTCTATACCACCACCAGTGGCGCAACACGTGGTACCTGCAGCACTAGAAAATAAGGAGAAGATGATGAGAACTCTCCATGTTTTTTAGAGACAGAGACCCCTCAGGTTCTGAGGTGTGACTGAAACTTATGTAGTTTAGGACTGGCTTTAGATGGCGTCTAAATACTTTTATCAAATAATGAAACCTATGAACCACATGGTGATCCTAGAAGTGATTTTCAGTATGGAGATGGTGAATGTCTACCACACAGACTCACGATGAGAAGACTCTTTAGTGGAAGAAGTTTGAGTGAATCTTTAGGGAGGAGTTCCCTCTAGTTTTGATGAGAGTAGTTGTATCAAATATGTTCTTCAAATACAATAATGTATTTGATGGTTGTTGACTATTCATCAAGGATTACAAACCTCTCCGTGTACTCAATGGATATGTCAGAGATCAGTACATCAGAGCTCCAACCTTCAAGGGAGGCTTAAAATGGGCCATCTGAGAGAGATTTGTTCCTTTATGAATTCTAACAGATGCTATAGTACACAAGAGAACATTGGTGTTCAAGATCTTCTTGAAGGAGAAGAAAAAATCAGTTACAGTTTGTAGTAGTTAGACTAGAGCAGAGATATCATCTTTAGGGAGATGACTATAGTCATAGGGATCTTTACATGATAGAACTCACAACAAGACATAATAACGGGGATCTACAATCTAAGGATCACAGGATGGATCTAGTAATCCTAGGGAAAGGTGATGCTACACAAGTGACGTTAGAGGATATCTCTCTAGATAATATCCAACCAGTCGATCAACTAATAGGGACATGATGGATAGACCATCGAGATTGAGTAAGAGAGTGGAGAAGGCATACCTGCAAGGTGGAATATGTGGTAGTTGAGCAGCGAGACACGTATGATTTAGCAACCATTTTGACATTCTTACACCACCACCCAAGGAGGTCTACACCAGGATTTGGGAGATGGGGGACATGGGTGTGAGCACCTACATGTAGTCGAGTTGTACAAAGCCAAGAACTCCAGCTATCATATGAGGTAAAATATATTTATTTTCTACATTAGCTTCCATACATATTTAAATAGGTGATAGTTATTATTTCTATTCCATATGACTTTTGTGACAATATGAGATTCTGTTAGAGTCGTTGACACGACCATTACACATGGAGACACCTATTGGAGGACACTTGAGGATCACATAACATTTCTGATAGATTTATCTTACCCAAGGAGGTGAGATTTTAGGATGGAACCTCTTTGTGAATGTGTCATGGACTTACGATGCAACTCTCAATATGGCTCAGTTATCATCAGTCCATGCATACAATGACTGCATTAGGAGAATGATGTAGTGTGTCAATAGTGATGGGACGGGGATTTCCTTTTTTTAAGGAAAGCCAGTTAGAACAGAATTGGATCATTCTTATGATGGTGCAGTCAATCACTGATGATTTTGATAGATATACCCTCAGATTAGAAGATATTGGGAGCTTTCAGTTCCCATTAGTAGTGGTAGAGTATGAGGAAATCTTCCTAGAAGATGTTTCATGGTTACCTCCATATCGAGAGATCAAATTCTACATCAACTCACATCCCAGGATATAAATTATATCCTCACCATCATATTGTATATCTCTTATAGAGCTGCGCAAGATATGGTTGAAGCTAGAGGATTTGTAGAGGATGGTCATTATAAGACCCAGTGTTTTACCTGGGATGGCCCCCGTTTTCTATACTAAGAAGGAAGATGAGAGTTTGAAGTTGGGAATGATTTAATGGGTCCTAAACTAGGTGATGGTGAAGAACATGTATCCAATTTTGAGGATTGAAGACCTCTTCGATCACCTTAGAGGTGAACAATGGTTCTCAATGATTGGCCTTTGATCATGTTATTATCATCTTAGAGTACGACACAAAGATGTGATAAAGGAAGATTTAAGATGTTTATATGTTCACTAAGTGTACCGGGTGATTCCATTCTGCAAAAAATAAATCCCGCATTGTGTTGATGCTACTCATTAACTGGATAATATAGTGGTACATTGACTGGTTCATAGTAGTCTTCATAGACGACATCATTGTGTACTCGACGTCAAAGGAGGAGCACGTGAGACACAAATGGATGGTTATAAAAATAGTCTGACAGCACTTGATTTATGGGAAGCTCTCAATGTTCATGTTTTTTATTCAGGTGGGCTATCTATTACGACACGTTATCTATGTTGATGGGGGTAGTGGTGGACCCAACCAAGGTTGAGGTGGTGAAAGCATGGGAGTTACCATGGAGTGTGATAGAGGTGAGGAGCTTCATTGGGTTGGTAGGATATTACCAAAGATTCAAAACATGATTCTCCTACATACCATCAATGATGAAATATTTTTCCTAAGAGGGGATACTGTTAATATGTATGAAAAAGTTCTAGCAGAATTTCCATCATTTGAGGCTGAGTTTGAAGAGTGAATTGATCTTGAGATTTCCATCGGCGGGTGTCAAGTACCTAGGTTTTTGTAACACATCTTGGATTTGGTTTGGTTGTGTTATTATGTAGAGATATGTGGTGATATTTTATGGTTCATTCCAACTATAGACACATGAGAAGAACTATGTAACCCACGATCTTGAGTTTGCAATGGTAGTCTTCACGTTGAAGATGTTGTAATACTAAATAATGGGAAAGCAGTTTATCATGTACTCTAACCACAATATTATCTTGTACATATTCACATAGAATGATCTGAATCGGACTTAGAAGAAATGGATGGTGTTCAAATAGGATTATGAATTTTATATCGTCTATACTTCTAGGATGGGGAACATAATGGATGATTCTCTCAATCATAGTTTGAGCTCACAACTACAGTGTGAGGCGTCATAGTAGTTATCCCAACTATAGTTATCCTTCATGTATGGAGATAATATGTATTACCCTTAGTTTATGGTTTTCAACCCTCTACCCTTCCAACAAGTCAGTGAGGAACATCTTGGAGATGTCAAATGCAAGGCATTGAGGGCTCAGTTATCCAAAAGATATGCTCTCAGTGGAAACTCACAAGGTGGGGAGAACGTCATTTTCTTTAGAGGATGCACAATTGTGCCAGTGAAGAATTAAGTGGTGGTACTAAGGGAGTTTCATAGCCCCCATTTGGAGGTACATATTGGGGTTTATAAAATGTACCAAGAACTCTGACGACGGTTCTCATGGAAAGTGATGAAGATTGTAGTAGCAGAGTTCATTTCATGATGCCACACATTCCATATGGTGAGGGCTACACACCAGATTCCAATGGGATTAGCTCAACCCCTAGAAGATCCATAATGTAAGTGGTATTTAATATCAATTGAATTTGTGATGGGATTACAATGAATGTATATGGGACATGATTCCATCGTGGTGATCATTGACCGGCTCACCAAGTCACCCCCTACCAATTTATCAATGAGAAGAGTTCAGTATGAAGATTTAGAAACCTCTGTGTGTTGGAGATAGTTCATTACCAGGGGATACCTGGGATTATTGTCTCATATCATGATGCTCATTTAATATATCAGTTGTGTATGGGATTGCATGAGGTGTTTCAGACTCAGCTAACCTTGACCACTATATTCTATCCCCAGATAGATTGTCTTATGGAGAGAACCATTCATGATATGGAATATATGTTGTGGGCATATATCTTGTACTTTGGTTGAATTTGGGAGGACCACTAACCACTAGTGGATTTTGTGTACAAAAAAAGGTTCCCCTCCACCATCAGTATGATACCGTTTGGGACATTATATGGGTGACCCTTCCAGTCACTGCTTAGCTGGTCAGACCTAGGAGAGTCTTCACTCATGGGTAAAAATATTTCTATGAGCTACCACTAAGAAGGCACAAATCATCCAGGAGTGGATGGAGAATGCATAGATCAGGTATAAATGTTATGGTAACAGAATATAGAGACATCTAAAGATCGAGGATGGAGACCATGTCTTCCGTTGGGTATCATTGAGATAAAGGTTACATAGATTTCGACTTGTCAGAAATTTGTTTCTATGGTTCATCATTCCTTTTAAAATACATCATAGATTTTATGAGGTGATGTATCTCCCAGCTCTACTTCCTTAATTTCACAATGAACATGATGTCTTCCATGTGTTGTAGTTGAAGAGATACGTGTAGGACCAGTTGCACATCATCAATTAGTGTGTGATGGACATCTAGGATGGCGTTACCAATGGAGAGTACCTAGTAATGATCAATGATAGGTAGGGGAGGATCTTATCTGGGAGAATGGTTGACTTGGTGTATGTATTGTGGCATCATGGGAATCATCAAGAATGCATATCGGAGTGGTAGGCTCAGATTCATGTGCATTACCCACATCTTTTTGAGTAACCATTTGTTTTGGATTTTCGTGGACATGTAGATCTATGGTTGATAGAATGTATTGTCACAAATTTTTTGTGTATTATTTATAAATGTTATATATTATTGATTCTAGAATAGGATTTTCATGACGTGCAATTCCAAGGCCCAGAGTTCCCAAAATAAAATTTTAAAATTATTTAAACATTAATGTAGAATTTTTGAGTGATTTTACTGAAAATTTTGAATAACTTTTAAACGGGTTCCATGATAAAAAATATGAGGGCACCTTTGTGTTCAGAATATTTACATAAAATTATGTGGGTCCAAAAATCAACCGTTGTGGGTCATCATCAAAATTAAATTTCTAGACTTTTTAAATGAAATAAAATAAATTAATGATTTATTATGTAATTAACATTTTAACGACACAAAAATTCATTTTCAAATTTTAAATAACCAGGAGCCAAGGTTTAGTATCATAAACCGGTAAAACTCCAGAGAAATCCGTTGGAGCTTTGGATAGGACCCCACCCCCATTGATTATTCTCAAATAATGACGGATAACAATCAATCCGAGCATCATTTCACAACAAGGTCAGAGGATCCCATCAATGTTGGTAGAGAATAAACTATTCATCACTGATTGAGATAGGGGTTGTTATTTCAATTGTGTTTTTCAATAATATTTGATTTAATAATTAATGTGGATCAACCCATACACATTTTGGCATGCGGTTTGGTCGTTCTAATGGGGGTTTTGTTTTTCAGTATTTGGGGATGATTATGATGGTAATTATTCTATTTTATTGTTAACTTGATCCTTACAATTGGATTTTATCAAGGTCTCAACCATCAATGGTTTAGGTTTATTCCTCGATTTTTTTTTGTTTATTCCCACAATTGTGTTCTTCTTTCTCACGGGTATTCTAATGAAGGATCCTTGTGGATTCTTTTAACGGAATAGTGATCTGAAATGGTATATATTACATTATGTAGATCCAGTAGAGGTGAAACGAAAATGAAAAAAGACGAATATACATGGTTCGTATGAAATCATTCTTCAACTGTTCTCTATGTTGATGATCAAAACAAATTGTTGGAGCAAATAAAAGTTCTGAATCCTATCATTTCAGTGTTTCCATGATAGGTGGATGTTGAGTCATAAATTTTGAGGTGAATGGATAGTTGGAACGAACATTGGAAGACTCTCGATGGCACATGGATGAAGAATGTCATTTCTAAATATTTCTGAAGAACACGGGGTGTATCCCACTATATACGAGGTGTGGGACACATTGAGTGGTGGATAGGGTTTTAGGTGACATATAGTGAAGACATGGAGTGTGACCCATGTTCCATAGTGTGTGTGTCCTTAAGCGGGACTCAACGTGTATCACATACGATAAATGGAAGCAGGGTGGTGTGCAAGGCATGTACTCCAACACAGAGCCATACCATGCCGGTTACAAGGGTTACCCCGTGTACGGGTACTTGGGTTAGCAAACACAGGTGGTAGTCGTGAATGAGAACATGACATGTATACATAGAGCATCCCACATGTAGTGGGTACTGAAATATTACAATTATACATGCATTTTGTAGATTTTCTAAATGACATTCACTTTTTAACAGTGGTTTTTGTACATGGGTAGTTCCTAGGGTCAGAGCACACATGGTCTAACCCTTGTACATGTCATGTACTTCCTTGTACATGGATTGATCTCCTTTCCCACTGTATCATGTACATTCTTTGTTTGGGTTAGTGACACCTTGCTCATTCCCTGGATATTCAAGTATTATTTCCATCCCAAAGAGTATGATCCCTTCAGTTCGAAATTAAGGATAGTGTCGGAGTCCCTTCGAGACTAACGGAGTGGGATCCTCTCTCAAATATTGGCCCAATATAGAGTCAGGTATCATTGTGACCAATCCTACATGATGATAATCCCCTATATAGCATTAGAATCTAGTTGAGCCTTTGTATATGCCATTCCCCAAATATTGACCCTCATCTGTGTATCATTATCTTTTCTCAATCAGGAGTAACTTCTCAAATAATGAGTGTTTTGTTCTATCTTCTATTCTATGAGTGCATCTATCAATCTTGTGAAACATTATGATAAAAAATAAATCTATGATGGATATCATCAGAGCTATAAAACTCTTGGAGTCAGATCTCTCAGATGATTTCTTTTTGAAAGATTATTACTGAATCCAAATAATGGATATGCATTTCATTGTGACTTACCTCTATACTGTGGTTCTAGGTTTTACGTATATTTGGATGTTTGTATTCATATAATTTATATAGACATATACTATTTAGAATTGATTATGCCTTTAATTTTTGTATTTCTTTTTGGTTTTCATTGTCTCCTACTGAGTATTGTTATACACACCCTTGTATGGGATTTTCTCACACATGTTGTGTCAGGTGAGGAAAATAGGCCTTTTTACGGAGTCCAGTGTGGACTAGTATTGGGCCGAGATTTGTATGATTCCAACCAGGTGGAGGTTTTCCTTCTGTGTCACGAAGAAGTCCCAGTACCATTCTTGTTGGTCAGTTGCACATTATAGTTGAAGAATCTTTCTTTTAGTGGGCTCGTATTCTGGACCAGTTATATTTTCCCACACAAGCATCTATTGAACTCTGTTTGTTGGTTTTGTTTTATGTATGCATTTTTTTATTTTTTGGTTTTTACATTTCAAAAATTGTGATCTTGGATAAGTGTGCATGGGTAAAGGTACTTAAGAAATTTATCCCTTGTTGTTGATATTCCAACTCAGTTATACTCACCAGCTCCAAGTCTATTGGAGGTGGTCTTGGGGAGTTGTAGTGTGGGCCCCAATAGGATCAAACGTAACAACTTTAGTTCAAATATGTACTTCTAACATGTAACCAATAAAATAAAATTATCAAAAAATGGCATTGACCACATATTCCACCAGAAATTTATTTTAATAAAATATGTTCACACCATTTACATGATATTTCAAGTGTATATCAAGCACTCTATCAAAGAAGCATATGAATATAACATAACTATTTCATCACTATAATATAAAAAATTCATCTTGATAGATATAATTATTATATGATCTACCCTTGGATAACTCTTCATATATTTTTATTATCCCTATAATAAAATAACATTTATTATTAATATAAGATAGATCCATTTTAGAATTTTACTTTACCAAAAATAATTTAATCTTATTTATTAATAAAAAATGGGATAAAGTTAAGTATTTTATATTTTTTTACTGGGTGAAAAAATATAATACATGCCATCAAATATTGGTTATTTTATGGATTCATTTGAACTATGATTTCATAGTTTTACCAATGTTATTCATATTTTACCCTTAACATTGTGAAATTTTTTATCAAGGTTACTGTTCATAATGACAGAAAATTAATGGTCCTTATTTAGAACTTTTGAAACACATTATTACAACTAAGGGAACGTTTTTTGTCGATAAAATTTATATAATTTTATGAAATCAACAATATTTTAAATGTGTAACATAGAATGAAAAACAGTTTTTCAAATTTTGTGTTTTTATGCCTAAAACTGAACTTATCCAAAATATAAAATACTATTAAATTATGTGGCATTATTTATATTATTTTTTATTAGAATTTATCATTTGATACATTAAAGAAAATCAAATTTTTTTATATTTTAAAATTACTAGATTTATTTAATAGTATAGATTATTATCCAAATATAGTCACATATCTTTATTTTATCAAAAATCTATATTTTCATACAAATATCAAAAACATAATCCTAAGTATGTTATAACATGAATATATCAACACTTATATAGATTTTTTTAAATAAAATTTCTATAATTAATGGTAATAAATTACAGTATTATCACACAATATGAAATAATAACCATTTTTAAGAAAATGTAATTTAGTTGAATAAAATCACTTTTAAAAGACTGTGTACATATTTATTATGGATTAAAAAATAAATTTTAGTTATAAAAAAAGATAAATTATTTTTTAAAATTTTAATATTCATTTAAAAACCCTAAAAACCTATTTCTTAGTTCTAACCCACATATTTATATAATATTTTTTAATGGTTTTATTTATCTGATATTTTTGTCCTCCACAAACTACAAATCTCGGTATTTAAAAAAATAATTAAAATGTATTTGTCTACTCTATTCTACCTTCCAAAAATAAGTTTCATCATCAAAATTTTAATTTTTTCTTTTCCAAACCAAATAAGTAAAAGTGATAAAATTATGTATATATTTTATCAGAACCATTGATTTCTAGTTTATACACATGAAACATATTATGCAGGTAATTATATTTTACACATACATGATAATTCATTAAATAAAATGTGCCATGGATGTTTAATAATAAATTCCACAAAATAGTCAATAGATTTTTAATTAGATTGAATGAGTTTAAAAAATTCCATTACCATTGTATAAAATATTTGGAAAAATTTACTTATTTGAATTTAACCATTCCTAGAAAAATTATTTCATCCATTGATGTAAATCATCATCATTATGAATAATTTTCAATTCATGAATCTCTAATGATAAAAATTAAGGTATTTTGATATCCTAAATGGTTTGTGATCATTATAGTACAAAATATTTTCAAACATAAGATTCTTCTTTTTTCAAAGTATTATGAAAATTTCAAATTGTTTATAATTAGTGAAAAATTATTTCAATTGTTTAAATCATAAAATGAAGGAACAATATACAAAATATCAATAATAATATCTAAGGCACAATATTAATCATTATACCCTAAAACTATTCCTAATATGGTAGAAAAAATTCAATATATTATAATAATATATTCACTCAAATTAAATATATTTTACCTTCCATTAAACTACATACTTAAAAAAGGGTATGTGTTACAGGGAGGGTCTTCATTATATTAGAAACACAACCAATCATTTCATCAAAAGTAATAATATTTCAATAAAAATAACCATTTTATTGTCCATATTCTCACATGATAAATTTCTCAAATAAATTTATTCCATAGAGAGTCCTATGAATGAATCCCAAATGATTCTCATGACTCCCATCCATTCTATAGCATAAATTAATAACATAAAAAATCCCACAGTGAAATTATATGGTTAATAATATATTCTTGGAACAATGGTTTTAATAGCTCCCTAATATCTTTCTTATTAAAAACTAAATATTACGGATTTATTTGTTTCCATTTCAGTAATGTGCTATATTTCCCATATATCTACAATAATAATAAATTTATATCCCCTTTAATCATTTATCGAGAAGTTTGATTCATTAATTATCACATGTTTAATGTTTTTTCTTCCCTTATTCACCATTACCTTATTTCATTTTCTATGGTTTTCCATCAACTGTTGCTTTTTGACTTAATTTAAAAATATAAAAACTATAAAATATGTTTTCATAAATAATGGAAAATGATACCTTATAATCGTATGATAAAAATATATAGTATCTATGGGCCATTGAAGGCTCGACATGAGACCATGAAAGAAAATATCAATATTATATTCCAGATTATATAAGCAGTCTGCTAAATCCCATTCTATTCATGTAAAATTTTCCATAGAAACTAATCATATATCTTCATACTATTAATTCTTTCTATGGATGTTCCACTCAATTTCAAGTCATTTCTCTAGATAAAATTATTTTTGAATTAATTTAACTATAAATATTCTCTATTAAACATATTTTATATCATAATCATCTTCAGTATTCTATATCAATAACAGCAACTTATTATCACATCACATTAATAAATATAATGATGTAATAAAATTTTCCATTCCATTAAATTTCATGAAATTAAAACACATATTAGAGGCTATTGATATATATTTAGATGCTAATGTTTTATCAGTTCCATTAAAATATTGAGGCTTCTATCACATGAAAGGAACCAACATATTATCATATTTTAGTTGAGTTAAAGGTATATCTATATGGACAATGTTATTTTAAGGAACCCAACACTATTTTCATAATATAGAAAAGATATTATCAATTCCATCATGTTATGTTACACCTCAAGCTTCTATGGTACACTTCCCTTTGAATAATAGAGCAATGTGTGTTGTACGCAACCTTGAGTTCTAAGACACCGCAACCAAAAAAAGCAGCTGTTATGAATAGTAATACCCACTTTTTGAAATTATATAAATTTTATATTTCAAAATTGACTTCAATCTAGGATTTGTAATATCGAAATTATCCTAAGTTGAGATTTTTGTAATTTTCTGAGAACTTCCAATTTTCTATGAATAGAAAGAAATACATAAAAACATGTTTTTTAATAAAAATAATTTATAGTGATATTTTATACTATTGAGTGGTTTTAAAGTATAATTAGAATATATTTTTACCATTTTATCCAATGGTGGTCATTAAAATTAATTTCGCTTTGAAATTGGACATAAACAAATGTCGATCTTTTGATATATATTGCTTCTTAAAAACACGCTATTAGTTATGAAACCGGGAATTAATTATTAAATTTAATAAATCAACTTATATGTTTTGAATTTTGTAAAATATATTTCATTTTTGAATTAGGAATATAAATTATATCTTAGGATGAAATTTCGGCATTGTTCTAAAAAACTTCAATTTTTGATAAATAGTGAAACCACTAAGTGGTAGTTAAAATACCGATTTTTCGTTTAAATGAATTTTTACCACTTCTATGAATTGAATTTCAAAAATATGACATACATGGTAGTCGTTAGGATGTAAAATTTTGTTCAATGGGAATAACATAATTTTTTGGTGAATAGTAACTTTTAAGTTTCATTAATCGGAATTAAAGGTAATTAGTGACATTTAAGGTAAAAATGTTTTTATAAAAATATGAAAATACATTTACACTTGTCCTACCCTTATTGGATGATTAATGGCCGACCGATAAAATCCATGGGTCAACTTGGGGACCCCATGGAGCCACATGTGTAAGAAAATGAAATTAATAACTTTTTATTTAAAGTAAAAATAAAATTTTCAAAAACATGTGTTGTTTTTCTAAAACAATTATTACATGGGGTTATATAAGTTAACATTTTTACTATAAATATTCATTGGAAAGATAAATAGATTTCCTAAATCATGGTAATTTTTTTATAATTTTTAGACATTATATAAATTACATTTTTTATGACACAATGATGATGCAACGATTACCCCATTAATTTAAGATTTAAATAAAATGAAATGATAATGTAAAATATAAGAATTACACTTGTCATTAACCTATTGTATGAGTATACTTAGAACTAATATCACCTTATACTTGAAATATATCATTTTGGTACCTTTAAAATCTGAAAAGCATTTCATAATAATGTAACATTTCATGACTTTCCACGAGTGCCCCTCCTCTCCTCTTATAAAAGGCCCCCACCTCTACCACCTTATTCACACCATCAAAGCCAATTGGCCTGGCCATCCTCTTCCCAAATACTCTTTCAACATCCTTATCTTACTTCTGGAAGCCTCACTTTGGGCTGATGTCTTCCCAAGGAAGCATTTGGCTCAAATAAAAAAGAGTTACCTAATTTTAAGGTAATGTCTTCTCTTGTGTTCTTTTGTGTTATTTTACTTCTCCAACCGCCTAAAATATTTTTATTACTTTTTCTGTAACAACACCAGTATCCTAAATATACTAGGATGTTTTTATGATAATGATTTTATTTACACTTACACACACCTTCATATAATGGTTAGATAACATATTGTTTCTGTGGGTGGCGAATTACTGCCTCACGAAACGATGATTGTTCAATCTTAATTTAACACCTCTAATGGTGGCCATTATGATGACACTAATTTCATATATGTTATATATATATATATTATTTTTATGTTTTCCTTATGATTCTCTATTTTTTATTTATTTCATACCATTATGATTTCCATTATGGGTAAACACGATAATTTCATTTTAGGAAGTGCGGACTACCGCCCCCTCAATGTTATTTGAATCATTAATGTCATATGTGGGATTTATAAAGGATGGAGTAAATGGTATTATAAATTATATTATACTGGAATTATAGTATACATTTATATAATTATAATTTCATTCCATTAAATTCTAAATAGAAATGAAAGTAGCATTCATGCGTACGTACGACTTACCGTCTCCATGAACGGTGCATTTCATTTCTTACCTCTAAATGTTATGTAATATTATAAATGCCTGTATATATTGGATATATATGATATATATGATATCTAAATCATGAATATAATTTTGGATATAATGTATATTTCACCACATGAACAACATGTAATTATAAGAAGGTTATTTTTGACTCAAGTACCAAAGATCGACAAAATGACCGTTATTAACGTAAATTATTACATAATTTTCATAACATGGTAATAAGTGATATAAAAGTAATAATTAACATGAAAAAGGTTCTTAAGAAAATAGTAATTAACTGTAGTTTATTTTTTAGGAGATTAAAGAACGATCGAGTCAAGTCGGACACGAGGTAAGGGGAATTCTTAACCCAATTTCCATTCCTTGGGTTAATCTCCTACTTTCAAATAATGTCACGATATTTTTAGGTCATATCTTGTATTTTTACATTCATTGGGTGTACATATAATTAATAAAAATAATAGATCTATTTTATTTAATATAATTATCTTTGTAAGGACTTCGTATCAATCTCTTTTCATTGAGGCATATTTTATTTTATACACAACTTTCTTTTATACGGTGTATAACCCCCATTGGATTGTATGTTTATTCAAAAGGAATATTTTTTTATTCGAAGTGTTTTACTAAATGACAAAAGGGAATTTTTTTTGTCGTACATATGTGGCGACAACGACTTCTCCGCCACCGTGACCATTATTTGTGTTTCGGATTCCTCTACAGGCCATAACTTTTTTTAAATGAAAAATAAATACAAAGTTTTAATTTTATTTTATTTTGGTATTGAAATTGGTTTTGAAAGTGTTTTTATTATATCAACATGTTGTATTGATATCTGGTGATTGAAATGTGGAAATTTTATGTTTCTTTATTCATGTTTTATGTGATATGATTATGTTATGGTTTATGATATGTTTAAACCTATTCATATGAGGAATGAATTGGACATAATAAGTGATGGGTGGAGCCCGCTATAGCTCCTAGATGAATTGGTAGGTCTCATGAGGAAAACTAGTGTCTTGAAACGAGGCCTTGAAAAAATCTTATTTGTATTCTTGGCACGAGGCCTTGGCTACGTGGTTATGATAGTCTTGCATTATGCATTCCATCATTATGAAATTGGTTATTGATATTTCATGTGATTATTCGACTAGTATAATATCCATGTGATTAAGTAAATGGAATTATTTCATTTTATTATTGCCATATTATGCTTATGTTCAAGTTTAAAAGGATTTGGTTTTAGTTATCCATTGCCTTCAATGTAAATGTTTATTTATGAAAGCTTCCGCTATATTGTTATCCTTACTGAGCATCTGAGCTCACCCCTTCCAATGTTTTAATTTTTCCAGAATGTGAAGAAGTATATTATGATTAACCAGCAAGGATAGTATGAGGGGATATGAATACAAGATGTTGTTGTAGTTTTGTATTACATTATGATGTAATGTAATACTTATGAATGTATCTAGTTTTTCAGTGGCTACTAAACTAATAAGTCTTTCGAGACTTGATCTTTTGTGATCATGCCAATATTACGCAATAATGCACTGACTCTGGGTAACTGGGGTCGGGGCGTTACAGTTGGTATCAGAGGTAGTTTAGTACTAACCTTGGAATCTAGATTTGGATAAACTCTGATTAGACCTCATAGCGCAAAGAGAGTCTTTGACAGTTAGTATAGAATAACTTCTTAGATTTTTTGTATTATAGAGATTTTCTGAGTTTTCCCAGAAATACATCCCTTTCTAGATACGAGCCGGTATAGGTGGATCTGGCACAGATGTACCTAGGGGTAAAACCCAAAAACACCGCATTGAGCTAGACTCGAATGGGAACTGGTGCACAACAATGGGCCTTTGCTGCACTCTTGGTTACGACACTCCCGGGGGATATGCTCAGGATAATTCTCATTTTCTTTACAAACCATTATTGTGGGTTTATAAGTATATACTTCTTCAAAGAAAACATTTTTATGATTATAGTTCAATTTATGTTAAGTGTTTTACAAGTATGGAATTATGTATTTTGATTCATAAACTAATCTAGTTTATTACATTGTTTATAAATGGCGCCTAGTGGGAGGAATGGAAACCGTATAAATGTGCGCACTTCATGTAGGGATTTCCCTCCTGCACAAAAAAAATTATTGTGGAGCTAGAGATACAACTGGTGATGATCAACTTATCACCATACTGGGACAACTCACTCAGGTTATGAATAATAACCTTACTCATATGGAGAACCCTAATCTGCATCATGGAGGATCAATGTTTTATCGATTCATAAGGCAACAACCACCAACATTTAATGGGGGTACAAATCCATTAGTAGCTGAGCAATAGATAAACTCCTTAGTAAAAATATTCTATGCCTTGGGGAGTAGTGAAAGGGAAAAGGTTATCATGGCAGTTTACCGCCTCACTGGAGATGTTGATCAATGGTGGTCATTGATTCAAAACACAAATGAAGATGATGAAGTATTGAATATGTAATGGAGGGGGTTCAATGACCTTTTCATAGAAAAATACTTTCCTCGTGACCATTGAGCATATATGGAAAGGCAATTTCTGAGTCTGAGGAAAAAGGAGGATGAGAATGACGCAAAGTATGACTCTAACTTTACACAGTTAGCGAGTCATGCTGTAGACTATATACGTAACCCAAGAAGTAAGATCGATCATTTCTTTTATGGGTTAAAACCGTTTCTCCATCGAGCATTAGAATCACAATCTTTCTTAATGTACGAAGATATAGTCGTGGGTTCTATCAAGACAGAAAAGGAATTTTCTAAATCTTATGACAATAAAGTAAAGCAAGCGAAGAAGAGAACGGTGGAACAAGAGATAGATAAAGGGAAAAAGGTAAAGAAGGATTTTCCATTATGCGATAATTGTGGGAAGAATCACCCCGGTACTTGCCTAAAAGGAATGTGAGTTGGTTATAAATGTGGAGAAAAAGGTCACCAGGCTCGTGATTGCAAGGGAAAGAAAGAGTCTGTCAATGTTGAATGCTACAATTGGAGAGAAATGGGGCATTATGGAAATTAATTCCCTAAGCACCAAGGAAAATTACCTTAGAAAAGGCCAAGGGAGCATGGACAAGCTTATGTTGTTGCTACAGATGTAGTTGAATAATTAATATATTTGTGTTTTTGGAATCAAGGATTATATTCTGGTTATAAGAATAATGTGATATCTAAGTATTGTACTGTTGTACATGTTGTTTTCATGAAGGTTTTGATATGTTGAAGATAATAATATTTTTAGTATGTGACAATAAGAATCATTACGTTGTTTGGGGAATCTAATGAATTGATTTTGGAATTTAGAGTCCTTTTAAAGAAAGTATGGACAGAGGTATTTTGGATAACTATAAAGGTTGGAACGTATTATATTTTACATTGGATACTATTATTAAGGTTATTTTTGGATATTTATTAAAAGGACAACATGCAGACCGAGTGACAACCCATCGTGTCGGACAAAGCTGTGGGAATCGAACCCACAACCATTGTGCGATTTGGATTTATTGCCTACCACTAGACTACGTGAAGTCCCTAGAGTATATATTGTAGTTTTTTTAGTTATGATAGATGATTTATAAATTTATTTTTAGAACCCTATCCGGTTAGGATAAATAGAATATTTTTGAGTTCTATTACCATTTGGAGTGAAATATGGGTTTATTAAAAAAATTTATTAATGAATGAAAGTCTACATGACAAGTAAGTATATTTCCTTACGTTCTTATTAAATCCCCTAAATAAATTCCTCATCATTATTTAAGGTGACATAAAAAAATGTAGTCGGTTAACTTTTCCTAATGAGGAATCAATGATTGTTTAACCAATCACAAGTTTGTGATTTTCTTGTAGTTAAACTTTCTACTAATCTGGTTTTCTACAACTCTCCATCAGACTTTGATGGTTTTTTTCCCCCATATACATATTTTTATATAATCCGAGTATGGGATATCTCGAATGACCTTTGTACTTCTATTTCTTTCTTTTAAAGTTATATTTTTATTAACCTTATTTCCGATGTGGGTTTTCCACAAAGGTATTTCCTATTTTCAACCTTTTATATTCAATGAAAAATTTCAAATTGCGAGAATGCAATTTATTAAAGGAGGGGAGAATGTAACACCCCAAGCTTCCATGGTACGCTTCTCTTTGAATAATAGAGCAACATGTGTTGTACGCAACCTTGAGTTCTAACACACCGCATCCAATAAAAGCAGTCGTTATGAATAGTAATACCCAACTTTTGATATTATATAAATTTTATATTTCAAAATGGACTTAATTTTTGGATTCGTAATATCGAAATTATCCTAAGTTGAGATTTTTGTAATTTTCTGGGAACTTCCAATTTTCTATGAATAGAAAGAAATACTTAAAAACAACTTTTTTTATAAAAATAATTTATACTGATATTTTATACTATTGAGTGGTTTTAAAGTATAATTAGAATATATTTTTACCATTTTATCCAACGGTGGTCATTAGAATTAATTTCACTTTGAAATTGGACATAAACAATGGTCAATCATTTGATATATATTTCTTCTTAAAAACATGCTATTTGTTGTGACCGTGGGAATTAATTATTAAATTAATTAAATCAACTTATATGTTTTTAATTTTTTAAAATATAAATCATTTTTTAGTTAGTAATATCAAATATATGTTAGGGTGAAATTTTGGCATTTTTCTAAAAAACTTCAATTTTTGATGAATAGTGAAACCACTAAGTGGTAGTTAAAAAACTGATTTTTCGTTAAAATGAAACTTCACTGCTTCTATGAGTTGAATTTAAAAAATCCAACATACATGGTTGTAATTATGATGTAAAATTTTTTTCAATGGGAATAAAATAATTCTTTGGTGAATAGTAACTTTTAAGTTTTATTAATCGCGATTAAAGGTAATTAATGAAATTTAAGGTAAAAATGATACTATAAAAATATGAAAATACCCTTAAATTTTTTCTAACCTTATTTTATGAGTCATGACCGACCATGAAAATCGATGGGTCAACTTGGGGACCCCATGGAGCCACTTGTGTAAGAAAATGACATTAATAACTTTTTATTTAAAGTAAAAATAAAATTGTCGCAAACATGTGTTGTTTTACTAAAACAATTATTACATGGGGTTATATAAGTTAAACTTTTTACTATAAATATTAATTGGAAAGATAAATATATTTCCTAGATTATGGTAATTTTTTTATAATTTTTAGACATTAAATCAATTAAATTTGTTATGACACAATGATGATGCAGCCATTACCTCATTAATTAACGATTTAAATGAAATGAAAAGATAATGTAATATGTAAGACTTACACTTGTAAAAAACATATTGGATTATATATTTATAACCCTTATCACCGTATCCTCGAAAAATTTTATTTTGGGACCTTTAAAATCCAAAAATAATTTCATAATAATGTTACATTTCATGACATTCCAAGAGTGCCCCTCCTCTCCTTTTATAAAAGGCTCCCACCTCTACCACCTTATTCACACCATAAAATCCATTTGGCTTGGCCAAACTCTTCCCAAATACTCTCTAAACTTCCCTCTCTTACTCCTAGGAACCTCACTTTGCGCAGAAGTCTTCCCAAGGAAGCCTTTGGCTCCAATCAAAAAGAGTTGCCCGATTTTACTATAATGTCTTCCCTTGTGTTCTTTTGTGTTATTTTGCTTCTCCAACCCCCTAAATAGTTTTATTACGTTATTTTGTAACAAAAAAAGTATCCTAAATATACTAGGATTTTATTAGGACAAGGATATGATTTAAACTTACACACACCTTCGTCTATGGTTAAAGAATATAATGTTTCTGTGGGTGGCGAATTACTGCCTCACGAAAAGATGATTGTTTAATCTTCTTTTAACACCTCTCATGGTGGCCATTATAATGAAACTATTTTCATATATGATATATATATTATGTTTATGTTTTCCTTATGATTCTTTATTTTTCATTTATGGCATACCTTTATGATTTCCATTATGGGTAAACGCGATAATTTCATTTTAGGAAGTGCGGATTACTGCCCCCTCAAAGTGATTTGAATCGTTAATGCCATATGTGGGATGTATAAAGGATGGAGTAAATGGTATTATACATTATATTATACTGGAATTATATTATACCTTTATATAATTATATTTTCATTCGATTAAATATGAAATAGAACTGAATGTAGCGTTCATGCGTACGTACGGCTTACCGTCTCCATGAACGGTGCATTTCATTTCTTACCTCTAAATGTTATGTAATATTATAAATGAATGTATATAATGGATTTATATGATATATATGATAACTACATCATGAATATAATTGTGGATATAATAGATATTTCCCGACATGAACAACTTGTAATTATAAGAAGTTTATTTTTGACTCAAGTACCAATGATCGAAAAAATGACCGTTATTAACTTAAATAATTACATAATTTTTCTAACATGGTAGTAAGTGATATAAAAGTAATAATGAACAGGAAAAAGGTTCTTGAGAAAATATAAATTAACTCTAGTTTATTATTCAGGAGATTAAAGAACGATTGAGTCAAGTCGGACACGAGGTAAGGGAACTTCTTAACCCAATTTCCGTTCTTTGGCTTAATCACATACTTTCAAATTATGTCACGATATTAGTAGGCCATATCTTGTATTTTCTACTTATTTTATGTGTACTTATTGTGATTGCACATAATAGATCTATTTTATTTAAACAAAATTATCTTTGTAAGGACTTCGCATCAATCTCATTTCATTGAGGCAAATTTTATTTTATAAACAACTTTCTTTTATACGGTGTATAAACCCCTTTGACTTTTACGTTTATTCAAAAGGAGTATTTTTTATATGAAGCGTTTTACTAAACGACAAAAGGGAATGGTTTTTTTGTCATACATTTGTAGAGAAAACTACTTCTCCACCGCCGTTACCATTATTTGAGTTTCGGCTTCCTCTACAAGCCATATCTTTTTTAAAATGAAAAATAAATACAATGTTTTAATTTTCTTTTATTTTTGTATTGAAAATGGTTTTTAAAGTGTTTTTATTATATCAATGTGTTGTGTTGATATCTTGTAATTGAAATGTGGATATTTTATGTTTCTTTTATGCATGTTTTATGTGATATTATTATGTTATGGTTTATGATATGTTTACACCTATTCATATGAGGAATGCATTGGACTTAATAAGTGATGGGTGGATCCCTCTATAGCTCTTCGATGAATCGACAGGTCTCATGAAAAAAAACTAGTGTCTTGGCATGATTCCTTGACAAAATCTTATTTGTAGTCTTGGCATGAGGCCTTGTCTACATGGTTATGATAGTCTGGAATTATGCATTTCATCATTATGAAAGTGGTTATTGATATTGCATGTGATTATTCGACTAGTAGAATATCCATATGAATAAGTAAATGGAATTATTTCATTTTATTTATCCCATATTATGCTAAAGTTCATCTTTAAAAGGCTTTTTTAGTTATACATTTCCTTAAATATTAATGTTTATTTATGAAATATTCCACTATATTGTTTTCCCAACTGACCATCTCAGCTCACCCCTTCCAATGTTTTAATTTTTCCAGGATGTGAAGAAGTATATTATGAATGACCTGCAGGGATAATATGAGGGGATATGAAGACAAGATGTTGTTGTAGTTTTTTACTTTATGTTTTAATGTAAGACTTATGAATGTATCTAGTGTTTCCAAGGAAACTAAACTAATAGGTCTTTCGAGACTTGATCTTTTGTGCTCATGCCAATGTTACGCAAAAATGCACCGACTCTGGGTGACTAGGGTCTGGGCGTTACATGTTATATATTTACTACGTCATTAGGGAGATACATACATTGAATTCTGGTGTTTCCATGATCTAGATTCCTTCCTCTAGGGTTTGTCTCTAAATAATTGACCAAGATATGTTATAATATAATCATCACCAATATTTACTCATAACATCAAAATATTTTTTGTGTTAAAATATTTCAATTAACTAATGGATTTTATGATTTATCCTATTAGATATATTATATTAAAATATTGGTCTTACCATAAGTATTAATCATTCTCTAATACAAACTATTATAACCTGAATCCAGAAAACAAGAGCCAGTTTATGTTTTTTGTATAATAAATTAAAATTATAAAATAGAAATTTTTCATTCATCCATGAGAATTATTCAATAATATCATCTTCGTATCCAAGTGAATGGAAAAAATAAAGGGTTATCATAACATACAAGTATGGGTTATGTACTGTTCAATATATCATGGAAAAACCTTTCAATGTGTAAGAGTCAATAATAGAAAACATTCATTCTCGATAAAGGAAATTGATAATTATAGATATTCCTTGGTATGGAATTCGAACCAATATATCATGAATCATTACATTATGGACTCTCATCTAAAAAAATTGTCATTATGTAAAGGCCAGTCAACCAATAAATTATAAATTTATTACATGGTATACCCCTTCTACCAATTTATTTTGAAACAATCTTATATCCTTACCTATACACCAATCAATCTTGTTTTATATCAATATGATTATTGATGAATTAGGGGTATAACAACCAATAAATTTCATATATTTGTATCACATCATTATATATGAATATCCATCACATATCATAATAACACTTGATATAATTTTATATTTATAGGTCCTTTTTGAAACATGAAAAACATGAAAGAAAATTAATAGTCTCTTATTGTTTTCAATATAAATAGAACATTTATTATATGTATCATACCTAAAACCATTCTTCATAACATGGGGAAATTAAATACAATAAAGGGTGAGATGTGATTTTTATTAAGGGTAAAAAATGGAGATATCAATTATCACTTGAGCATAAAAGGAACATTATGGTATTAGAACCAAAGATTATCATTTGAAAATCATTCTATGTTTATCAAAGATCATCATCTTGAATCATGAAATAAATTTGGTAGATTTTAAAACATGAATCATAATGTAATAAGAGAAACTCAACCATTATACCATAACAATGGAATAATACAAAAGCATTTGGAATAAACATAAGAATATAAATTAATTTTTTTTTGTAGTAAATTATCATTACCAGTACTTTAATAGTGTAATGGATTCACTCCTTAATAAATTTTAACTGTCAAGGTTCACTCCTATGACTATCATAGTGGATTAATTTCCTTATTGTATTTGATACACAACCCATTCCAGTACTATTAATCAAATTTGATATTAATCATTACCTAATACAATAGAAGAAGATTTGGGTCCCTCCGTATATATAATGAAAATATAATATATTTGTTCCACAACATCTTATAGAATTAATTATGTCAAATCACATGAAACTCAATTGGTTTCATAAATATTTCATCATTTCACTACTCATGGGAAAAAATGAGTTTCACAAACATTTAATCACAAAATGACAAATTTTAATGAAATAGATTTCATAAAAATCATATTTTTATAATCATAAAACATATAGAGAAGAAAAAAGAATGTTATACCAAGAACATATACCAAGTAACGCCTATGTGATATCAAGTGTAGAGTTCATTGATTAATAAATATAGTATTAAAATACCACTGAAATATTATTGATAAATATAACCTATAAATTTTGAAATTATTTTTCAAAAATATTAAAAAAATCATTAATATTCTAGAAATGTTTATTGAATAAATTTTGGGAACTTGTTCTGTAATTTTCAAATGATTGAGTAGTCAAGATGGTGGTCAATTCTATACATTCTATATATGTTAAAAGAAAAAAATTTATTTCCTGTTTTTAGTAAATATTTATAATGTACCACATTTAGAAAATGATATAAAGATTTATTTTATATAATTTCATAAAAATATTAAAAATGATAAAAATTACCTTAATCAATAATATGATAATGGGTAAAAACTTATTTATATAATTTTTATAATCCATGGTATAGATGAAAAAATGTTATTCAGATGAAGATAGAAATGATGTACATTTTACAAAAATATGTTTTACTGATCTATTTAGTATTATGTTTTAAAAATTAAAAGAAAAAATTATTTTAATAAATGACTAATAGAGAATATAATAAATAAATTGAATAAGAGATACATATTTGTATTTCATCGTTGGAGACATAATTTTTGAAAATCTTAAAAAATGATATTGTAATGTTTAACCATTATCGGTTTGGAAACTTTTGAATAGTAATATCCATTAATAAAATAAAAATATATCTAAATTAAAATCTCATTAAATTAATATGTTCCATCATAGAATAAATTTATATGATGTATACACAAGACACATAAATATAATGAGGTGAATATGTCTTCTGTCCCAAAATAATAAATGTGAAAAAATATCAAATATTAGGATCAACATCATTCATACATGTTAGAAGAACTGATTGAATATATATTACATTTTTATACATGTATTATAAGTTCATATTCATATAAGTCACATGTTATATTATTTACTTGTAACATCCTCGATCAGAGTTCCACTCAACAGTGCCCCGAACCTAGTTGGTCACATGACCTCAAGCACATTTACCCATATTCTAGAAGCTTTCGACTAGCAGCGAGGGCCTAGCTATGATGGGGGGAAACTATGCCATCATTTTTCAAAGTGTAGCGCACTAGAGAAATATAAAAAAATACCAATAGTGGAAGCAGTAAACAATAATAAGCTGAAATGGAGAATGGTACATAAGTAAAAACACTGACCAACATTCATATATATATATAATGATGCAATATGTCCCTATGTTTAAGAAAGCCAACAAAATAGGATACACTAAAATCTAAAACAATACAATACAAGGTACAAATACAGCAAAATAAAGAAAAATAGTGCAACAGGAACTTAGCAGCATCTCTAGCCTAAGCTTGGTCCAATGATCTCCTACTCCTCCACAAAAATCAAGTACCTATATATGGACCCTTTCATTTATCAACACCTACGACAATGTAATATGTTTGTGCCCAAGACGATACCCAAACAGGGTGTGAGAAATAAAGCCATGCAGTCAACCACCAAAGGCTCATGCCCAACTGTCAGTGAATTTGTGCAACAATAGTGTGAAATAATGAAATGCAGTAAGCTATGATGTACTCAAAAGCTACTACAACTACCAGTTCCATTTTCATTAAATTATTATTTAACAATTCAATATAATTTAATTATAAGTTTTTGAGACTCAGATTCAGCCGATAATCTCTTGTATAGTGCCGCAACAAAAACCACAACAAGCTATCTAACAAGTAGAAGGTAAAACAATACCAAGCTTGTGAGTTAGCTTGGCAGGTATACCATGTGAAATTACCACATTGAATATACGAAATAAACAGTGTCCTCATACATGAAAATCCTTACCCTCAGGTAATCAGAATCAAAACCCTAAGGTGATTTACCATAGGCATAACGAATATTTCCCTCAGGCATATGATATATTTACCTCAGGAACGGAAGCTACTGCCCACTAGCATAAGAAAAGTTTCCCTTAGGCTAAATGAAACACTTCCCTCATGATAAGAAAAACACTACCCTCAGGCTATGAAAGTAACTGGGCAAAGCCCAACACATAAGCATGAAATTATATATACATTTTCTCTTAATAAAACTCAAAGCATGCTATAATCACGACATACCCATGAGTATCCTGGCCAAATAGCTAAACAAGGAACACACACCCATGGGGTGGCCCTGGATCAAAGCAATGATCCACCATAGTAGTTTATACATATTCATTAAATTTCCTATGCAATTCTAGGTATTTTATCAGTCAAGGCCCTAGCCATATGACCCCCCAAACATGGGAGTGTAGCACAACGATGCACAAAAAAAACTCGAAAGTTGGCAATACACACCAGACCACTTATCTCGATCTCCACTGATTGATATACGCGAATGACTCCTCCCAAAACAACTGATAATGGCATAGATTAGGGATAAAATTTCACCCATTCAAACTCAAATAACTTCCCCTCGGGATGGAATTGGAATGATTTGTTCAATAAGAGATAAGATCTCACTCGTCTGGTTCAAACGAGATCATCCGCAAAGGAATCACACTCCCGGTGTGCGGTCGGGATCACTTCCAAGATCCGGCCATCTCTCCCGCGCTAAAAACAAACCCACTACCTCCCCTTCTGAAATCAGAGGATACTGCCCATTTGTAACAAAAAAACATAACTACATGGCATGTACTTCCAATTACTCGACATGTACTTTTCATTTTTAATTGTTCCTATAGAAGCCACATTCCACCATCTCACTTGTCATCTTTCGACATGATTACATGGTGTGTATTATTGATTACACGGTGTGTAATATCTCTCCGATGGCGGTTACTCTCATTTCTTTAGTATTCACCTGGAGACTAATTACAAGGCGTGTATATACTAAATACACGACTTGTAGTCAGTTTTTACACCCTTCATCACTGACAGGACTACAAGCCCTGTATAGTCATCCCACATGGCCAAAGTACATGGCATGTGGACAAGTACATGGCATGTACCCATAAAATTGGATATTTCCCCCCATTTTCCTTATTTTCTAAAAAATACTTGTGTAAAAAGGAAAAGAAGAAACTCGTACCTCAGGAATAAGAGTTGGGTTCTTACAAACTTCCCCCCATAAAGCAATTCGTCCCTGAATTTCCCTTCCAAGGGTGGTGAAGATAAAGTAGATAACTACTCTAGCCACTGAGCCCGTATGTCAGTCTCCCGCTACCAGGTTTCATTCTGCACTCTTCCATGCTTCTATAGCACCCATATTAGAGGAACTAACTGGCCTTAGAGATCCTTTGTGCTCCTATCATCAATACGAATTGGATGCTCTTCAAAAGTTGCATCGACATGAAGTTCATCCTCCTTAGGACGAAAAATGTGAGATGGGTCTGAGTGATAACAACAATGTTGAGATATGTTGAAGGCGCCATGCATGTCCCGATACCTCTGTGGTAACTGCAACCAATAGGCAACAGACCCAACTCTCTCCAGAATCTCAAACGGCCCCAAATACCTTGGTGAACGTTTACTATGTCTCTTGATCCTCATGCTTCCCAGCCTCGATGAAACACGCATGAAAACCTGATCCCCGACCATGAAATCAAAGGGTCATCTACAGCGATCAACATAAGATTTCTATCCAGACAGTGCAGTAGCCATCTGCTTCTATATCAACTGGAATAGCTTTGAAGTCTCCTGCACGAGATGTGGTCCCAGTAAAGCTGTCTCACCTTCCTCCAACCAGAACAATGGTGACTGACATGACCTACCATATAACGCCTCTTAAGGTGTATCTCAATAGTTTCCTAAAAACTATTATTGTAGGAAAACTCGACCAGGGGTATGTGCTTCTTCCAAGAGCCCCCAAAGTCTAGGACACATACACACAACATGTTCTCAAGAACCTGTATCGTATTCTCTGACTTTCCATAAGTCTGAGGGTTGTAGGCTATGCTCAGAATCACCTATGTACCCTATGCCCTCTAAAAACTATTCCCGAAATGATATGTAAAACATGCATCTCTATCCGAAACAATAAAACTAGGGACCAAATGTAGATGTAATACCTCTTGGATATAAAACTTCTCGATCCCATCAACACTGAAGCTCTCCTTGATCGACATAAAGTGAGCTACCTTTGTAAGTCTGTCCACAAAAACCCACATTACATCACTACCTCGAGGTGACCTCGGTAACCTAGTCAAAAAAAATCCATCATGACATCATCCCATTTTCACTCTGGAGTCGGTAACTATTGTAGCAGTCATGTTGGCCGCTGATGCTCCACCTTCACCGGCTGATAGGTGGAAAATCTTGTAACAAAACCAACTACCTCTCATTTCATACCCGACCACCAATAGTGACGTCTCATGTCATGATAAATTTTGGTAACTCCGGGATGCACTTCCCAAGCTGAAGAATAAAACTCCCGCAACAACCTCTCTCGTATATCCCCTGGAAACCACACTTTTCCATGGATAGGTAGTACCTCGTCATCGCCTATCGTCCAAATAGGAGGATTGTCCTCACTTTCCACCGAATCTCGTAAAACTAGGCGTTCTGAATCTGATAGATGTCTAACCCTCACTCTATCCAGGAGGGTAAAAGTCACAACAAAGGATGAAAGATAAGCTCACCCCTGACTATTTTTCACAACCAAGTGAATCTTAGAGAACAAAGCCATAAGCTGCCACTCACTATTGGCCTCCTACACTTCATGTAATTGCGTCCTCCTACTCAATGCATCAGCAACTATGTTACTGTTACATGGTGTATAGGCAAGCTCAACCCCTAACGACTAAAGGTATTCAACCAACCTTCACTATCTCAAGTTAATGTCAGGTGAGGTAAAGATATATTTGTGACTTTTTTGGTCTGTAAACACCACAAAATGTTCTCACAAAAGATAATGTCTCCAACATTGTAACACATGAACAACTGTAGCCAACTCGAGATCATGTGTAGTTTAGTTACTCTATTGTGGCCTTAACTGCCGAGACCTGTACGCAACTACTCGATCACCCATCAACTCCACTAATCCCTTCCCAATACCCAATGCATCATATTTTACTATATCGATCTTCATTTGCAATGGAAGTATCTAGACTGGTGCTGATGCCAACCTTCCCTTCAGCTCCGGAAAGGCTATCTCGCAAGCTTCTGACCAAACGAACTTCACACTCTTATTAGTTGAACCAATCAACAGCCCCACAAAGCGGGATAAGTCCTGTATAATGTGCATGGAGTAACTAGCAAGCCCCAAGAAACTCCATATTTCAAACACGTTTTTGGCTGCTCCCAGGAAACAACTAATCTCACTTTCTATGGGTCCACTGCAACTCCTACCTCTGAGATGATATTACCCAAGAAGTGAATCTGGTCCATCCAAAAGAGGAACTTTAAGAGCTTAGCATATAACTGATGCTCTCTTAGTGTACTCAGAACAAACTGATGAAGGGTGGCATGGTTGTGTCGACTGTGAGAGTACACCAAGATATCTTCCATGAATAATACCACAATAGAATCTATATATGTGTGGAAAAAAAGATTCATCTGATCCATGAAATCTACCCGCGTGTTCGTGAGTCCGAACAGCATGACCATGTACTCATATAGACCATATATGCTTTGAAAGGCTATAAGTGGTATGTCTGATGGTCGAACGTGCAACTGATGATATCTGAATCTCAATTCAATCTTCAAGAACACTCATTCTCCTCAAAGTCAATCAAATAAATCATCTATCTAGGACAAGGGATATAGGTTCTTAACCGTCAACTAGTTCAGCTTCCGATAATCCACACAGAGTATGAGGGTACCATCCGCCTTCTTCACAAACAGGAGAGAAGAACCCCAAGGAGAAGTACTAGGTTAGATTAAACCCTTTTCCTGCAACTCCTATAACTACCACACGATCTCCTACAACTCTAGTGTAGCCATCCTATAATGAGGAATGGACACCAGTGTCGCTCCTAGCACTAGATCAATAGACAAATCCACCTCTCACTCTGGAGGTAGACCTGAAAATTAATCCTGGAAGACATCCCTGAAATGATCAACTACAGGAGGGAAATAATTCTGACAAGTTCCCTGGTCATCCAGATATAAACTCGCAATCTGTGCTGTCACACAACCTTTCCCACGACGCTCGGGCCCTGCTCGACTCTCCTGGACATCCAATTATCCATTGTATAAAAACTAGCTACCCTCTAGTGACGTGAAACTCACCCTTTGATGATAGTAGTCCACAAAGGCCTTAAAGTTTACTAACCAATCCATCCTGAGGATGACATCATTTCTTGTCATCTCAATGAAATAATGGTCCCATTGAAAGTGACACCCACCAACATCTAGGGGGCACTCCCCGCACTGACGTACACCTTCTGTTCTAATATTCAATGGAGATTCTAGCATCATAATAACAGAAGAAGAAGAAACACAGAGCCCAATGCTCTCCAAAAAGGGCACATATATAATTATATGTGTAACACCAGTATCAAAAATTACCAAAGATAAAACAAAAGCAACTACAATAGTACCTTTGACAATGGAAGGTCAGATATCCTGCATCTGTTGGATTTGTTGCACTACATATGTCTACCCAGTGCCGCGACCCTGCGACACAGCCTGACAACCCTGAGCTGACCCAACCTGCTATCTCTTAGATCCTGGTGTCTGGATACCACAGCCACGACCACCACTTCGTCCTGATCATCCTGACGTATTCTAATTCCTTGACTGATAAAAATGCTGCAGATGACCCATATTTCCACCAGCTTGACACTCATCTGGGTCACGTGAACACTGAGGTCTCTTTCTCCTCTCTTTACCAAACTGGTAAAACATCACCTGGCCTCCTGAAGAAATCTTCTAGCTTGTACTGCCACTGTGAGAGAAATCCATATGCATCATTCTCTTACTGGTATAAATAGTACCAGAAACTGGTGCTGAACCACACTGGCCTACACCACTAGCTTCCTGCATGTTCTGCTTAGAAATCAGCGCCTGGTTCAAAATATCATGATCTATAGCCAACCTGAAAACATTCACCAGTGCACGAATGTCATATCGAAGACCATCTTCAAAGAGTCTATCCCTCAATGTCTCAACACCCACTAGAATAGGTGAAAAACTATGTAGCTCGGTGAAACGGGCAGAATAACCCATCACTAACATGGTGCCCTACTGTAGATTCATGAACTCTCAACCTCTATCTTCCCTCAGTGTCTCTGGAAAGAATAAGTCATAGAAGACTGCCTGAAAATATTCCCACACCATGTATTTGTGATGCTATGTCTGGGTGGTAACATCCCACCATCTCTTGGAGGAATCACGCATAATGTATGTAGCGAGCTTGACCCTCCTCCATGGAGGTGTCTCCTGATGATCGAAGATTGTCTGTATATAACCTAGACATGACTTCGAAGTATATGGTCCTCCATCCCCTGAAAACATAGGCGGATTCTACTACTGGAATATACGTGTCAGATCTTCCATAGATGTGCCAACCGGTGGTGCTCCATGGATGTTCTACATAAACTGTATGAAGCCTTCACGGAACTGTGCATCCACACCTGTATACAGTATAATGGGTGGCGCTGCATCTGGAACTTCTTTAGGATCCATGAGTATCCCATGGCCTACTATCGTTGGAGTATAATCATTGCTACTCTATTGTTGAACAACTCGAGGTCATCTTGACGGAATGACTCTACAAGGTCAAACACACGCCTTAGATCAAGACAATCAAAGACTATGAACCAAAAGAGTAAAAAGAGAGCAAGGAAAAAAACATTCAATTTTTACAAAACAATACTACATGACATGTATAATTACTACATGGAATGTTCCCTCAATTATTTCACATGGGTGTGTTCTTCTGCTAAAACTAGTCATCTAACACCCCAGGCACACAGCGTGTTGTCCACACACATGACCTGTACATTAATTTTATTCTCCTACCCGAGTCCTTCTACATGACATAACCACATGACTCTCTTTTGAATGAGACTACATGGCATGTATAATGTCTACAAGGCGTGTGCTAGATGATCTTTACTGACCTGTGTTGTCTGTGACACGGCTAGGTACACAACTCAAACTACACGGCGTGTTCCAGATAGACACGATGTGTATGGATTAGATTCCAACTGCATGTGTTCTTAGTGACAGGGCTAGCTACTCGGTTGACACTACATGACATGTTACACCCACACACTGCATGTACACCACTATGTTTCCCCAGCCACATGGCCTTGTCTACACGGACTCTCACCGGTCAAGACTATACGACATGACCAACAGGTAGAAAGCGTGTACTAGACAAGCTTTACTGACCTGTGTTGTTCATGACATGTTCGGATACATGGAACACACTACACGACATGTTTTAGATGGAAACGACTTGTACTCGAAAGGATATCACTGACCCGTGTTGTTAGTTTCACGGCCGGATTTCCATATTACACTACATGGCGTGTTCAAAAGTGACACTTTTAGAAACTACAGGTCGTGTACATACGGTACATGACGTGTACTTAATTTTTTTTTCTTTTCTTCCAGAACAGAAGAGTACATGGCATGTAGTCAAAACTACACAGCATGTATTCTAGGTTTTTCTAGACATTAAGCCTTAGAAACAATGTTGGAGCCTATACAAACACTGAAACCAACGCCTAAGTGCCAAATTAGGATCTGTGAGGGCCCATACTCCCCATCAACCAATGATTGGGATGTTATACATGTTATAACGGAGTAAACAAGTCAATTATCCACCAAATTCTGGTCGATGAGGGCCCATACTCCTCAATAACAAATGTTTGGTGTTAATTCTCCAAACCTTACTTAACAATACCCTATCAAATATCAGGTATTTTATCAAGGCATCTATCACAATAGCTTGCATTTTCTAGCACAAAATATATCACAACAACATGAAATATCTAATGCACCTACATGGCATGGAATCTATGCATGTCATGTGATCCTAACATGTGCCTAAATGATGCATGGGATGACATACCCTCATCTCATCGGGTTGCAACTAAATATAACCTAGGTATAAAAATATAAACAACACACCACAAGTGCGTCACACAACAGTGAAAATCAAATAAATTGTAATAATCATAAATAGAAAATCATAATTTAATTTGAGGCAATCCGACCTTTACCTGTACGTGGGGTAGCTACTATCGGGAACAGTTATTTCCAAACCCCTTAAAAATCTATCTCTTTCCTTTATCTCCAAATAATAAAATAACTCAGAGAAAAGAAAAGTCCTTTGATACCACTTTGTAATGTCCCGGATCCGGGAGCCACTCAATGGTGCCCTGACCCATGTTGGTCACATGACCTTAAGCGCATTTCCCCAAACGCTAGATGCTTCTGACTAGCAGCTAGGTCCTAGGTTTGATAGTGGGGAAACTATGCCCTCATTTGTCAAAGTGTTGCACAGTGGTGAAATATAGAAACATTCCAAAAGAGGAAGCTGTAAAAAATACTAAGCTGAAATAGAAAAGGGTAAAAAACTAAAATAAATGACCAATATTCATATAAATATAATGATGAAATATGTCCCTAACTCTAATAAATTAGAAAAAACAGGATACAATGAAATCTAAAACAATACATTACAAGGTACAAATACAACAAAACAACGCAAAATAGTGTAGTAGGAACTTAGCAGCATTGCAATCCTAAGATCATTCCCATGCTCTTCTATTCCTATAAAACAATCAAGAACATATATATGGACTCTTGTCCTTATCAAAACCTGAATCAATATAATCTTTTTGGGCCCAATACATGACCCAAAAAGTGTGTGAGAAATAAATAATAGTATGCGACCACCAAAGGCCCGTGACAAATTGTCAGTGAATTTGTGCAAAAGAAATGTGCCACAATGAAATGCAGTAAACTATGAAGTACTCAAAATAAGCTACTCCTACCAGTTCCATTTTCATTTAACTATTATTTAAAAATTCAATATAATTGAATTATATGTTTCCGAGACTTAGCCTCAGTCGATAATCTCTTATACAGTGCCACAAAAAAAACCACAACAAGCAATCTAAAAAGTAGAAGGTAAAACAGTACCAAGACTATTCTTTATCTTGGTAGGTATAACATGTGAAATCAACATAGTTAATATAATAAATAAATAGTGTCCTCAGACATGAAAATTCTTACCCTCAGGTAATCAGAATTGAAACCCTCATGTGATTTCCCACATGCATAATGAATATTTCCCTTAGGCATTGGAGATATTTCCCTCAGGCATGAAAGCTACTGCCCACAGGCACAAGAAAAGTTGCCCTCAGGCTAAACGAAACACTGCCCTCAGGCTAAGAAAAACACTTCCCTCCAGATAAACAAGTAAATGGGATGAGCCCAATACATAAGCAAGCAATTATATATACATTTTCTCTCAAGAAAACTAAAAGCATTCTATAATCAGGTCATACCAACTGGTATCCTGGCCAAACCGCTAAACAAGGGAAACACACCCATAGGGTGGCCTTGGATCAAAGAAATGATCCCACACAGTAGTTTATACTTATTAATTAAATTACCTATTCAATTATAGGTATTTTATCATTTAAGACCTCATCCGTACGGCACTCCAAACATGGGAACGTAGCACAACGGTACACAAAAACAACACAACAGTTGGAAATAAACACCAGCACACCTACCTCGATGTCCAAATATTGATATATGCGAACAATGCCTCCCGAAAAAATAGATAACAGCGTAGATCTGGGATAAACGTTCATCCAATCAAACTCAAATAACTTCCTCTCAGGGAAAAAATGTAAGGAGAGGTTCAATAAGAGAGAATATATAACCCGTTTGGTTTAAATGAGATCGTTGGTGAAGGAATCGGACTACTGACATGCGGTTGGGAGCTCATCCAAGATCTCATCGTCTGTCCAATACTCCAAACAAATCCACTACCTCCTCTGGAAAATGAGGAGGCTACTACCCATTTATAACAAGAAAACCTAACCATACGACGTGTACTCTCATGTACATGACGTTTAATTTTTATTTTTTATTGTTCCTCTAGTGGCCACTTTCCACTGCCTCACTATTCATCTGTCGACTTTTTATACACCAATTCACTTTATATGGTGTATATACTTCCCTGTGACAAATTATATCAGGAATATCCTTATTTTCCTGATATTATAATCTATTTTTGAGGAAATTCTGTAATGATTTTTATTCATGTGTTTTCTCAAGTGGTATGGGACTGTTTAACTAAATCATTGTTTTAAATTTTATATAGTTCTGTTCTTATAAAACCTTCTATTTCATTTCCATGTTATAAAAATTGGTTTTAAAATTTTATTTATATGGACCTGAAGTTTTAAAATGTAATAATATTCAATGTGGTTTGGAAGAAAATGATTAAATTTTTTTATTAAATGTTTTTAACTGTTTTTTAAATTGATTGAGTTTTTAAAATTCTTGAAATTGATTCCTTTAATTTCAAATGAAATGATATTAGTGAAATGTGGATATTTGAAATATTTTAATGGTAAATATTTTGTAATGTAACTTGGAAATTTTCCATGTGGTTATGTGAGAAACTAATGACTAGTTGTTACGTGATAAACCAAAACACAGGTGGTTCCATGATAAACTGAGGATGGGTGGTTACGTTATAACCTCTAATGAATTGCGTATATAATTTTTCTGTATGGATATTCCATATAGTGATATATGTGGAAGACATATGTATGGTTATTTCATTATGTATCGTTATTTCCCAGGTTACCTTTCATTGTGATATGTTGTAATCTATTGTCTTGTGGTAATCATTGTGTTACATAAAGGGTATCAAATGTTCTTATATTCTACTGAAGTATATTTACTACATCTTAATGTTTAGAAGTATTAATTAGGATAATGTATACATTGTTTTCATGTTATCCCATGACTAATAGTATTCTTTCCTTTTGAATTACCTACTATCATTTTTATGGTCATCCCATGTTTGAAATGTTTTTCATATGATATGTGGAAGAATAGAGTCATGGATGAGATAATAGAAATTTTATGTTGTTAAAAGATGAAACAATGTCTTGTTTCTTTTTAAAGAGTTTTTGTTTTACGAAATAAGTTGATAGCGAGTAGAAGTTTGTACATATAATATTCAAGAAGTTATTTATATGTTATGACCTAATTATATAAGGCTATAAACCTAAAAATATCCTCGATGTGAATTATAGTAAAATTATTGAACTGTCTCAAGAATAAATAATATATAAGGATGGGGAATTATAGTGGGAATCAAAGTTAGTTTTAGATAACATTATATGTTATTTTGATATTTAAGCATAAGTGACATCTTGTGTATAACTATAGTGATTAACATATTAGAAAAAGTAATATTTTTTAGATAAATTAAATGAGTTTAAGATATCATGACTAAGTATATCTTAGTGTCTAACCTTGTCATAAGATAGTATTTGATGGTTTTAGTGTTATTCTCATAGTGAACTTTTTGAATGTAGAGTAAAGGGATGGATCTTACTACACCAAAGTATCAATGGATGTGTAGAAAAGAATTGTGGTTTTCTAAATAAGAAACATAATGAAATGGGACCTACAATGATAAATCTTGTTTTTATTCATAATGAACTACTTGGATTCATGATTGACTACTTGAACCTTGGGGATTACCAAAGGGAATCAAATATGCGAGAAACGAAACCCTATGGAAGTTTGGGTAATAATAATAAATTTTACTATATTCAAAAACATATGGGTCCAGGATGTGAATAGAGAATCCTAGAAAAATGAATTAGTGGGGTGGGAAGATGATATAGATTTGGTAATGAAGGTTATAAAGTAATAACCTCTCATGGAAAAAGGAATAATTCATTTGACTCCAGGAAAGGGAAAGCAGTTCCTTCAGAGGAATCAATTAAATTCTTTAAATGTTTTGTGATTGGTAATTACTCAAATGGATTATCAACGAAGATGGTCAGAAATTGGATCTGTAGAAATGTACAAATATATGTTTACCAATACCTATTCCCATTCCAATTGATGCTGAGGAAACCAAAAATGAATTATAAAAGGTATGGATTATTTCATAGATCATTTTTTGACATTAATGAAATGTTATGACATTATTCATGATCTTATTTTTTCTGAATATGTATTAAATAATATGTTGAAAAAATGGGTATGGTGTCATGGAAAATTATGGATGATTATGATGTCTACATTTTAGAAATATGATAATTATGTTAGATATCTGTGTGATGAAATTTTTAAAAGTATTAATGCTCTTTTGTTGATGGGATGACATTTGAAGATATTTCCCATTTTATTGTAACCCTAATTTTTGTTAAGTAAATATTATAATTTAGAAAGAATTATCTTTTTTCTTGTTGATATATTTATAAAGAACCATTAGGGGTTATATTATCCTTAAATTTTAGGCCATTACATGTTATTACATTTTGGGAATAAAATGCGAGGTATGAGATAACATTTGAGTTTATAATATATAATGGTTATTTTTTAGAAATTTATTGCATAGTTTGGGAATTTTATAAAATTATATAGTTTTCGAAAATAGAAAACACATAGACGGTGTGACAACCCATCGTATCAGACTAATATACGATAATCAATCCCACAACCAAAGTGCAATTTGGATTTATGGCGAACCACTAACCTACATGATGTCCCTGGTTACTATGAATTATTATTTTTAGTTGAGTGGTTTAGGGACCAATAATAAGTGGATTTTGGATCTTATGTTTTTTCAATTGGATATCCTTTGTATAGGAAAATTATTTTTGTTATTATGTGACAAATGTTATTTTTGGAATATGTTCTCTCTTTTTGGAACACTATATGATTATGAAAAATAAAATAATATGGTAATTTATTTGAGGAGTAATGTTTTAATTTTAATTTGGATTAATCTATGTTTTGGTTGTGGACTTATAGGGATTCTTGTCATTTATGGAAATGATTAACCAATCTTGGAAAATATGTGATTTGGTTAATTACACTTTAGCATGACACTTTACAAGTATTCTATGTTATTCAGAGATAAAAGTATAAGAATTATAATGTAATACAATGTGATAAAATTATTTTGATTTTTGGATTTCAATAATAGTCTGGATTATTTTTTGATGAATTTAAAGAACAATTATTTATTTAATGTTATATGTTGAACTTTGGGAAATATTTGTTGAATCATTGATATTTAGAGTATTATTTCATTTTATAAAATACTATCCATTCTGGATATTAACTGATATTATAATAACCATTTTGGTATTGGTTAATTTCAAATTAAATGGAAAATATATAGTTCTTATTTTTTATATTACGTGATTTTTAGAAGTTGATTCTAGCATTTTTATGTGACCGTGTGATCCTGAATACTCATCATTTGGAGGAAATGTAACACCCTGAGATTTTATGAAAAAATAATATTTTTAATTTCACTAATGTCTTGTGTTATACGCTACACCAAAAGGAGCTTGCACAACACACATCCTTGACTTGCCTTGCATTACATGCAATCGCGACCTTCCTCGATAGTGTGTGTAGTACGCAATAACGAGTTTCACTAAACAGCAATATGCTATTAAAATATTATTAAAACTAGCTGTTATAACCACTTTTTGAAATTTTGTAAATTTTAATTTTCAAAATGGACTTTATTTTTGGATTCGGAGTATCGAATTTATCCTAAGGTGAAATTTTGGTACTTTTCGGATAACTTTCATATTCTAATGAATAGTGAAAATTACTAAATTATAATTAAAAACAACTTTTTAAATAAAAATAATTAATAGTGATAAATTATTAATTTGAGTGGTTTTAAATTATATTTAGAATGTATTTTTACAATTTAATACAATGTTGGACATTGGATTTAATTTCACATTTAAACCAGACATAAACAAGTGTCAATCTTTTGATAGATATTGTTTCTTAAAAACACGTTATTTGTTTTAACAGCGGGATTTAATTATAAAATTAATTAATGCAACTTCTATGTTTTGAATTTGGTAAAATAGACTTCATTTTTGAATTCGGAATATGAAATATAGCTTAGGATGAAATTTTGGCATTGTTCTGAAAAACATCAATTTTTGATTAATAGTGAAACTACTAAGTGGTAGTTAAAATAAACGGAATTTTTCATAAAACATAATTTTACCGCTTCTGTGAACAGAATTTCAAAAATATGAGAGACACGGTTGATGTCAGTAAGTAAAATGTGGTTCAATGAGATGAAAATAATTTTTGGTGAATAGTAACTTTTTACTTTTATTTACCACGGTTAAAAGTAAATTGGGTAATTAAGGGTAAAAATGATATTAATATTACCCTAACACATGTCCTAATCCTATTGGACAAGTTTATCTCGACCAAAAACAACCTTAAGTGTAAAATATTATCATTTATGCCCACTTGGATTAGATTAGGACATTTATTATTATTTAATTCAAAGAATTGTTAAAAGAGTTAAAATCAAAGTTTATTTACTAAAACATTTTTAATATAGGGTTATACATAAGATAAATTCGATTGTAAATATTAATTAGAAAGGTAAAACGATTTCCTACATAATGTTATTTTATTTGTAATTTTTAGTCATTAAATAATATAATTTATTTATGACACAAAGATGATGCAGTAATTATCTTATTAATGAAATATTGACATAATTGATTTTATAAATACCAAATTAAATGTAATTTAAGACTTTTAATGAATTAAACTAATTTTATAGGTTACTATGATATATTAGTGTTGATTTAATCAACTTGGTTCTAACATATAATTCTGTTATGACTTTCACAAAAATTATATATCAAATAGTGTCAAAATTGACACAAAATAGTTTTTAAATCCAATATTATATTATTAATTGTTATTTTATTCCTAAAAATATAAGGTTCGGCAAAATGACTTAGATAAGGATATATATATTATTAATAAACAATTTGGGGTTCGTTTGGCATGTTATAGTAAGTTTATTAACCATATAGTGTAAGAAAACAAAAAGACACGGTAAAACTTAAATTATTTAACTTAAAGTTAAATCTAATTGATAAGGTTAAAATAATAACCTAAACTTGTCTAAATCCTATTGGTTGATAGTATTTCGACCCATCCCCACTTTATCTTAGAAATAAGACCCTTTGGAACCATTATAAACCGATTTTGACTTTAATATGATATAATATTTTGAGAAATTCCTAAGGTGCCCCTCTCCTCCCTTATAAAAGGGCACCTCCTCCCTCTCTTCCTCACACAACATTGGGCCTTCAAGCTCGGCCAAACCCTGACAAATTACCTTCTCCACTCCCCTATAAATATCCTAGAGGTTCTGGTATTCATCAAAGACCAATTTTAGTGCCCTAAAAGGAGGTCTCAAAGAGGCGCTTCAAAGAAGAGGTAATTTCCATTACCGATTCTTTCACCTTTATTTCTTCTTCCACTTCTTCTTCTTAGGTTGTTTCATTATGAAGTAATAACATCATTATCACTCATATACTGATATGTTATTATAAGTTTGAAACAACCCTATTTCACCATCTATCCATCCTACGGAAAATGAAATCACTGCGCGTGCGTACGTACGGAATACCGTCTCCACACCGTGGTGAAATCTTTTTTCCACCACCACCTTACTTGGATCAGTATAATGGTGTAAATAATGACGATATATGACTATTATAAAGTGATATTGATTCTGATATATTGTATCATCCACTCTAATTCAATTCAATAATTATGGAAATGATATCATCGCTCGTGCGTACGTACGGACTACCGTCTCCACGACGCGATGAGATTCATTCTCAATGATTAACCATTCATGAATGATTATAAAGTATATATAATAATTACTAATGAAATATATGAACTAATAATGATACTGGAATTATTTATATGTATGTCATCTACATAATTCCATTCAATTCAATAAGGAAACAAAAACAGCGTTCGTGTGTACTTACGGACTACCGTCTCTATGAACGGTGTATTTCTTTCCATTTACTGATTTATTGTATATGTATATTCTGAATATATATATATATATATAAATCATGTTTTATATTCTGGAATTATGTAATCATGATCTAAGTAATCATATGAATAATTACAAGTTAAAAACACGACCGACAAATGAGACGATTTTACCCAAAACGCTACTTTAACATGAATTTACAAATGAACGGGTAATATAAAGTCATAAGTGGACCATATATGATATAATAAAAATGAATATGATTCTGTAATAAGTCAATAACATGATTTAAATCATTATACAGGAGGTTCGGACACTTACAATGCAAGTCGGACCTAAGGTAAGGGAAATATTACAATCTCATTTTTATCCGAGATTGTTTTTACTTTGGCATTTACTGGGGTATATTTTACCATCCACATACTTGTTTCCACAATATGTAATATAATTTCCATCCACCTACAATTGTTTAAATTGAATTTTACCCTTCTTTGAGTTTTTTGTAAAAGATATGAAAGGAATATTTTGTCGTTTTTCGTACGAGGTACTTTTTGACTTTTCCGACAAAAGTACGAAGAATGTTTTTTTTAACTTATACGGCATGAATGGATTTTTAAAACATTATTTCCAAGAAGCTTCCATTACATTTTTTCAAGTTTATTTTTAATCAACTTCTTTTAGTTTAAAATTGTATGACATGTTAATAAAGGAAAATGTTTTTGAAGAAGAAAGGATATTTTCCTCAAGAATGAAGTTCATGTCTTTTATCAAAATTATTTTCCATCTAAGATAATAAAGGGTTATGTTTTTATCCCTATTATTATATGGATTTGATTATGTTGTGATGAAAATATTTATATGAATTCCTTTATCTTATATTAATTGTTTTATGACGTCATGTTGTTTAAAAATTACATTTTTATTACATGGGTTATGCAATGATGTATGATTTATGATTTTGTGGCACACATAAGAATGGTATCATAATGAGATGGGTGGGACCTATATATCCCTCCAATTCATTGTGTAAAGATTTTATATCTCATGAGATAGACATGGCTGGAATGGTAGGTTATACCAGTTCAGTGAAACATGACTGAAACGAGGGGGACTCGGTTCAGAAAGGGACTTTGTCCACTAAGATAGTCTTGGAATGAGTCTTGACTAACAAGAAATGATTATCTATGATTATGTGTGAATGCCAAAAAGTTTCATGTTTTATGTTATGATTATTGTGATTACATTTCACTGCCATGATTTATCCCATGTTATGAAATTATTCTCTCTTTTGCAGGTTATGATTTCCAAAATGTTATGTTCTTATGAATATGATGTGATTGATATTTCTTTTGTTTACCCTTACTGAGCATTTCAGCTCACCCTTTTATGTTTTCTTTTCCCCGGGATATAAAGAAAGGTTTTAGGTAAAAAAAGGAAGATCTTTATTGGAGATGTTGAAGATCTTTCACCACGATTAGAAGATTATATTCCGAGTTTCCAAAGACACTAAACTATTACGATCCTTGTGTGTGTGTTTTGTTATGTACTAAGTATTCCGCAAATGTAATGTAATGTCCATGTACGTCAGGCTTCAGATCTCTACAGGAAAGATGAGTTTGTGGTTGAAATTTAATAAAAAACGTAAGTCTACATGACAAGAATGTATGTTTCATTTTTTTGATAGTCAAGATCACATTAAATTTCTCATCTTTATGAAATGGATTTTAGAAAAAAAATCTTGTTCATTTACATTTCCAATTGAGAAATTAAAGAATTTTTAACCAATCAGATGTTTATGGGTTTATGGTGTTTAATATTCTCTTGATCATGTTTTCTATCACTCTCCATCAGAAAATAATGGTTAGTTTTTCTTCAATATCTATGTTTTCTTACAATGAACCATAATATGTGTTATCTTCGGTGAATTTTTATTTCACATTATTTTATTAAAATAGATTGTTTTATTGACTCTTTTTCTAATGTGGGATTTTCAATGATGTTTATGTGACCAATTTTAAAATTTTGATGAAGCAATTTTCAAATATGAGGAAGGATGTAACGTACAAGGTGTTTATAGAATAAAAAATTCTCATATCTATTAGTATTTATGATTAAAATATCAATTTTATGTTATATATAATACTTTTATTGATAAAGTATTCAATACGAAACAACATGATTCTTTGAAATCCTACGTTGTAGACAACATTGAGTTATTTTAAAATATAATAAAATATTTTTATTATTATTTTAAATGGAAGTTAATGCCTAGTAACTATATTGGAAGTAATGAATAGAACTAACAAAATTATTATTAGACATGTTTATTATATGTATATATATATATAAAATAAATTTGAGATGTTTAAAATAATAATGAATTTTATTTTAAGCCTGAAATACTTTGATATTTGTAAAAGGTAAGTTTAACACCATTTAATGAAGACCCATTTATAAATATAGTTTTTGTCACTTTAATATATTCTATTTGAGAAAATAAAATTATTAATTATAATTAGGACATTAATATTTAATTTGGACTAAAATTTGTGATTTTTCTGATAAATTACATTTTTTTAATGAATAGTTAAAATTACTTCATTTTAATTCAAAAATTCCATTTATTCTCATTTATTTGTATAGTTAGATTTTCATTTTAATTTGTTTTAACGTGTAATTGGATTATATTTTATTTTTATTTAATCCAATTTTTATCATTGTAAATAATTTCACATTGAAATTATCCATAAACACATGTCAATCTTTTGATAGTTTATACTTCCAAAAAACAGGCCTTTTGGTTTTGAAAAAAAAAATTAATTTCAAATTAACTTCTGAAACTAATTTGTTTTAAATTTAAAAAAAATATTGATTAAAAATATAGAATTAGGAGGTCTAAATGCGTGATTATGTAAGATACATTTTTAGACATTATGAATAGTAACTTCAGTAATTATTTTATTTACCATGGATAATGGATAAATCTTGTAGATAATGGTAAATAATAAAATTATAATATTATTAAACTACCATAACAAGTGTCATAATCATATATTATAATATATTTCATACCATGGGAATCCTTGAGCCGATTTTTGGATCCCATGGATCCACTTAAATTTGAAAATGACATTTTATGATAATTCATTTTAAGTAAAGAAAAAATGTAACATAATCATTTATATTTTAGTAAAACAATTTTTATATATTGTTATGTAAGTGATATTTTTTTACTATAAATAGTAATTAGAAAGAAAAAAATATTTCCAACATCATTGTATTTTATTTATATTTTCTATACATCAAATATATAAATATATTTGTTACACAATGACGATGTAGTGATTACCATATTAATGAGTGATCTAAATAAATGTGATCATAATTATTAAAAAAATTATTTTAATCATTTATTATGACATAATCGAAATTTATGAATTATTATTATTTGTTTTATTTAAATTATAGTTGTTTTTTTTGAAAAAAAAAATGTTGTTATAAATTTTTAAAAAGTCATGACATGAAGAGTAAAAAAATTATCATAAATGAGTTCTAAAAAATTTACAAAATTATTAAATGATATAGTATTTGTAGAAATCTAATATTAGGTCAAATGACATAGAACATGTTGATTTTTTAAATTAAGCACTTCATTTTTATGGTAATTTTATAGTAACTATATTTACTATTTAGTATTAATATACATGAAGACATGGTAAGAGATAAATTAGTAAACAAAGGGTTAAATCTATAATATAAGTGTAAATTTGTGACTGTGACATGTCTAAAACCTATCAATTTAGGGTTCCTTGACCCAAAAAGATATTATATTTGAAATATATTACATTAAGATCATCATAATAGGAAAATCATTTTATAATAAAATAATACTTCAAAACACTCTTAATGTTACTCCTCCTTCTCATAAAAGGGCATCACCTCTACTCATCTAATCACCCCAGTCATGTCTGATGGCTCATCCAACCTTATAAAAAATAAGCCCCATACATCCCTCTATTACTCCTAGAATATTTACCTTAAGAGTAAGGCAATTCAATGAATCCTTTTAGCTCAAATCAAAGGTAGTTAGACATTTAAAGAGGTAGCGTCTCTTCTAAAGGTTCATTCCAATATAATACATTTACACACCCATTTATATTATTATTATTTTATTACACAAAAATGACAGTATTTTCAAAATACTAGTATGTTGTTATGAGAATTATTCTATCTTCACTAACACACACCTCTATCTAATTGATATGAACATACTATTTCTATGTACGGTGAACTATTGGCTCACAAAATAATGATTGTTTGATTTTCCCCTACCAACTCTCCTTGTGGAAATTATGAGGAAACTATATTTATATATGATATATATTATAGTTATATTTTCTCTATGAATTTTAAATTATTATTTACATCATATATTTATGCTTTTCATGATGTGTAAATACAATAATTTCATTTGAGAATGTGCGGACTATCGCCCTCTCAAAGTTATATGGTATAATCATTCCATACATAGAACGTACATTAGATGGTGTTAATGAAATTTTGTGACATATATATCATTTGATATTATAATTGAAATATAATATACCTGTGTATCATTTAGTTTTCATTTCATTAATAAGACAAATAAATGAAATTAATGTTCGGCATACGTACGGCTTACCATCTCCATGAAGAGTCCATTTCATTTCTTATATCCATATTTTATGGAATATTATAAATAAATATAAACTATTTATATATGACATTTTAAACATGAATAATATTATGGGGATAATTTACTTTTTACCACATGGACAATTTGTAATTATAACAAGTTCTTTTTTGTATCACGTACCGAACATCGACATAACAACCGATATGAACTTGAATTATTATATAATTATTATTAAAAAAATAGGTTATATAAAAGTGACTATAAACATGTAAAATTTTCTTATGAAATTATAAATTTTCTTAATTTTATTATTCAATAATAACAAAGAAACCCACGTGATGAATCAGACTCAAGTTACGGAAACCTTTCACCCTCTTCTTTTAGTCGAAGACTTATTTTATGTTTTGGATTTTAATTTCATTTTCCTTATGATGGATTATGTTATTATATATCATTATATCAATAAATATTATGACCATGTGAGGTGATACCCATTACACTCTCATCAAATCATTTTGTGTATTTTTATGTGACGATGTTAGGCTGCTGAATTTTTGTATAATAATTTCTGAACTCAATTTCCACTATTTGAGTATTATGCATACATAGTTGATTATATTTTTCCAAGATTATGTGGGGAAACAATATTTAATAATTTATGTTGTAATTTCCACAGAACTTTTTTTTCATATACATTTTCTACATATAATCACCCCATTGATAAATTCAAATGTCATTTATACGAACAATGTATGAGAAATCATACCTCAATCTCCATTCATTGAGTTAAAAATCCATTTCATTATTTTTGGTTTTCGTAGAGTATGAGTGAATGACCTATGATATTTTACACATAATATTCCTTTTATATTGGGTGTATTTATATTTTTATCACATATGGTTTTCATTAATTTATCCTTAATCCAAGGATATGATATTTTTATGGCATTTTTCCTAAATTTGAATTCCATTTAAACGTACTTGTTGTTATACACAAATTGACATTATATGGTGTATATTATTCCCTTTGAAATATTATATTGTGAATCTCCTTATTCTGATGATATTATAAGATTTGTTTTATTTTATTTTGTAATTACCTTTATTCCAATATTTTCTGAAGAGTTATAGAACTCTTTAACTAAAACATCATTTTAAATGTTTTATAGATATATTCTTCTAAAACATTATTTTTAATGTCCATATTTTAAAAATTTGGTTTAGGAATATATATATATATATATATGTATTAAAATTCATTTTTTAAAATTGAAAAGTAGTATGGGACACGTCGATTTAAACATTTTTTTATTAAATTATTTAAATTGTTTTGGAAATGGATTGAGTATTTCAATATCTTGAAATGATTTTTGGTAATTGAAAATGAAATGTAATTAGTGAAATTTTAATATTTGTAATATTTTCTGTGCTATTCTTTTGTAATGGTACTTGGACATTTGATGGGTAGTTATGTGATAAACTAATGATATGTGGTTATGAGATAAAATAAATATCGGTTCGTTCTGTGTTAAACCAAGGAAGGGTAGTCACATTATAACCTCCAATGCATTGGGTATGTATGTTAACCATATGGATATTCAATTTAGTGATATGGGTGAAACTAAACTATATGGTTCTTTTATAAGAGTATTTTTATGTATCAAGTTACCTTTATATGTTATATGATTCTTTGTATAGGCATGTGGTAATCTTTTCATTACATAATGGGTATGAAATGAGAAAATATTTCAGTGAAGTATATTTACTACTTCTTAATGGTGAAAAGTATTACTTATGATAAAGTATTCTTGGTTTTCATGTTATCCCAAGACTAAAAATTTCATTTCATAATGTATCCCTAACTGATATTTTTATGCTCATCCCAATTTGGAAATGTTTTTCATAGGACATAATGTAGAATATAGTCATGGTTGGGATCAAGGAAATGTTATACTATAAAAACATGAAATGTTGGCATGTTTCTTTGTAAAGAGTTTTTGTTTCATGAAAAAAAATAGATAACGAGTAGAAGTTTCTACTTGTAATATTCAAGATGTAATGTATAAGTTATGAAATAATTCTATAATCCTTTAAATGAGAAAAGATTTTTTTTATGGGAATTAAAGACAAATTAAAAAATTATCCCAAGAATAGGTAATGTTTATGGTCGGGTCATTATTGTAGCATCACCATTGAGAGAATATATCACTAGTATTACCTTTTCCTTTTCATTTTTAGACCAATGATAACAATATCTATACATGTGACTTATTCCATTAAAAATATAATGCTATATTTTTAGTGAACTAAATATTGATATAATATTTTACATAAATTGATACAACATAGGAGAATTACGTTATAGAATATTAATTTTCTCTATTTTTAACGGTTTTTTTCTAACCAATTTATGCTTCCCTAATGTATCCATAATATGCTCAATTCGAATGGTAGGTATATTGGCATTCATAATAGGGAAATATCAACATTGGATATGAGTATTAAAACCCTTAACTATTCATTTAAGTATTTCAATAAAATAGAATATATTAAATTAGCTTATAAAATTATTAATTTTATATCCTAATTTATAATTCTTAAAGTGCTGTAACACATAACCTAATTTTAAAATAAATGAATTTTTAATCTCTGAAATATGAAATTTGTTTCATTGAAGAAATAATTATATTCAAATCCTTAATAATGTTTTATAAATAATATGGGATTTAACCTAATAATATTCCTCTAGAGATTCAAACTAGGTGTAATTTACGGCCAGTTATAAAGCACTATGTGACATTCAAGTTGAGGACCATTAATACATTTTCGGCATTATTACCCCAATGTACAACAATTATTGAACCATGTCCACCTCTAGTATGAATAAAATAATACTTTTATTGAAAATAAAAGTTAATATCTTCCATAAAATACATTAGAATATTCTTTAATACTTATTATTGATGTTTAACAAATGTTTACAAACACTAGAATATGTTTTTCTTACTCATGTTCTCATGATTTCTACTATGTTTTTTCTCATACCAACTATAATTACCCCAACTCTAGTAACATAGATCCAATGTCTACATTTCTACATTGGCAAAGATACATGTGTTCAAACCCAAATTTATTTTCAAGTATTAGTTTTGGGAAACTATTCACATACATGTTACAGATTTTACATTGGGAATGGAATAAAATACAAAGTAATGGAAAATAATTTGGCATACATAAACTCATTAAAATTAATATTATTTATATCATAGAGAAAGGAAACAAAATATGGTTGATATAAAAAACATAGGAAGGGTTATATGAATGAGAATATTTCATAAATCAGTAAAGAATAATAAACATGAAAAGTGTAATATCTAAATAGAAATTCCATTTAGTCAATAACTTCACTATCATGATTAAATGAATCATAACCAATATGGAATGGTATATAACTAAAAAAACATTCAATTTAATTAATTACTTTAGCACAAGATGAATTAACGGTTAATATAAATGAAAGAATCTCATGGATAATAATAATTGAATTTGTAAACAATAAAAATTATATAAATTAAATGACATGATTTTGTAAACCATGGTATCTATACCGTTATAAAAATTCAAAATATGATTCAAAATATTTGGTAAAAAACCCATTTTATTTTTCAAACTAATATTTCTCAAGAGATTTATCGATAAATCAAGGAGATATATAATTTTGAGGCATACCCATCAATATATTTCTAATGAATTCTCAATATATAAAATCATTTATTTATTTATTAACAATATTTCTAATAAATAAATATTTTTCTTAAGTAATTAATGTTGAATTATCAATATTTCCATAGATAATAAAATAAAATTCAATGTTATCACAATATATAAAAATGTAATATAGTTTATGGAATAATCATATCCCGGATATATATAATATTGATATTAAATATAAATTTATTTTCCATTAAAATATTTTTGTAAAAATTTATTTTCTCAAGATAATTTTACTAATAATAATAATAAAAATTAAATTATTGGTGGAAATAAATTCATTGTGAATATAGGGTTTCATAATTCAATCATGAATTTTTTAAGAATAAACAGAATTAATGTGAAATATTAAAATAACATTTCATAAAAGATTTTTTTTTAAATAATTTAAAAATATTTATAATCATCTATGTTTGGAAATATAGTTTTGGTGATGATGATGTATATTATAACCATATATTAAAAAACAATCAATTTTTACATTTTATAAAAAATTTACCTCTTGAAATATAGAAGAAAATTTTCATTCATTCCATTCATAGAAGTCAAGAATTACATAAAACGTACTTGTAAAAATACAATAATATAAAAGAACTTTTATAAATCAAATTTGGAAATAATTTAAATTGAAGAAAAATCTATTCGATTTAAAATAAAAGTAAATAATATATTTTTTAAAAAAATTATTTCTATTTAAAGTACCAAAGAGAAGAAAATTTGGAAGAAAATATTGAAAATTATTAAATATAATGTTTGTAATAAACTTATTTCATCTTCTAAAAATAAAATTAAATGAAATCATAAAACAATGTTTGACTGTAAAATTAATTCATTCTATTATAGTAAAATTTAATTTTTACCCCTTGAAAGAATAAACTGGATTGTAATCATTTTCCATTATTAGTAAATTGGTTTTAATGTTAAATAAATCAAAAGGTTATTATGTAAAAAACCGATCATTTAATATGTCCAAATTAAAAAATAGGTCTCAATGTAATGGAAATAGATATGAAATTCAATACCTCACACATCACTTTCCTTGAACATGAATTATCCTCTTGTATAATGGTTCTTAGAATGATATTTTTTTCAGATAGAACAAAAACAATATTTATTTTTATAATATCATCTATGATCGCCTTATAACATTTTACCACCCATTCACTAAATACCATTTTTATTATAATTGTGTCATGTTTTAGTAGCCTTTTTTTCTTATTCATGTGTCTCATGGATGTTATTGTTCTTACATTTTGGATACACGTATATGAACCTAAAAAAATATTTTTTTTGTTATTAATTCCACTTCTAATCATTAGATAAATTTTAATAGTAAGACATGAATTTTTGAAATTGAAAACGAATTACAACACTTTATGGATTTGGTAGACCATATATATGGACGAGAAAGGATATCAATCCATTAACGAAGTGAAAGGCTAAAAAATTCTATGAAATATTGAGTATCCAAATTAATATCATTTCATAATTGTCATAAAATTTTAGTATTTCTATAAATATGAATATCCATGTCATTATTTAATGGATGATGAATTTTATTCATTAATAAGGTAGTAGTATGTCATGCACATGAGTGATGTATCTGTTTCCCATTTGATAGAGAAGGAATAGAAAAATATTTTTCCATAATCATTCCAATATTATATTATATTTTATATAAATTTCATATAATAATGTTCTTTTTATGGAATACTTAATGATTGTAATAAAAAAAATTAATATAAATAACTTCATTTATATGAACATAATTAATTTGAGAATCCTCTTTTATAACCCCTTAAAGACACTAGGGATGGAATTTTTTGGAATAATAGAACCCCTAGATCTTTTTTAGGGATTTGGGAGGGATTTTTTTTTTGGTTTTTGTCAATATATATATATAAATTTGTTGGATATAATAATTTAGTCGAATGATTTCCCTTATTTAATTTAGGATGATTTTATTTTTCATAAATACCTAAAAATATTTAACAATGTGATGTCACCCTAACCCCATGTTCCTCCAAAATAGAAAAATAATTATATTAAGGAGGTTATGGAGGATCCAAAACACTACTAAATAAAATGAAAAATGTTCTAAACATGTTATTCCTTTACCATCTACATTTACATACATTTAAAATAAAAGTTTTCTGCATCATTCTTGGTTTTTATACTAGGTAATTAATCAATTAATAATAAAATTAATATATCTATATAAAATATTTTTACCCATTTTTTATAAATATCCAATACAATTTATCTGATATAAATTATTTTTTTGGGGAAATTTCATTTCATTCAATGCCAATGTAATGTAAAAAACCCAGTGTTAACCATGTCTAGTGTAATTAATTTTTAATGTCATTACTAATTAATTGGGATATAAATTATGTTGGACATATTACATAATGAATATTTTTATGTGTAAAATATGAAATCCTTTTTATTAAATTTATCTTATAAATTTGGTGACTTTAATTTAAAATAAATCCAGAATTCATGTCAAAAGAATATTATTCAAGAAATTCATTTTTTTCGAATAATATGACCTTACATTAAATATATGTATAGTAATTATTATTATATATATTAAAATTCATATAATCTAATATAAAATATAAAAATATAATATTAAATAGTAATCATTATTTTTTATATTTATTAATTATAATATATAGGATTTCTATATTTTTAATCAAAAATTTTATGAAAAAAATGTGTTTACCTCCAAATGATATTGTAAATATTTTTATATATTTGATATTTAATATGTGATTAATGAAAAAAAAAATTCACATGTTTCTATAATATAAATTTTTAATGGATTTGTATAAATTTGTTGTTATTCATAAATGATTTTCTCTAATTTATGTTTCAAAAATTCATTCTGGATTTATTTTTACCAAATATGTTAAAAATAGATATCCATCCCTTCAGATTATAATTTTGTTCCATGAAATCATATAATGTACATTGTATTATTTTTAATAAAAAAAAAATTCACCTACTATAATTTAGGAGCTTGTTTTAAGTAGGAGGCTTAATGTGGTGTGAATATGATAAAGGATGGGTGCCATTTTATAATTGAGTTGACGATAACACTTGGAATTTATTAACCAAATAAATTTAAATAAATCAATTTTGATGTAAAAATGGATCCAAACGTATAATAATATAACATAATATATTTATGAGACAAAATAATCTCATTGAAATATCATACATTTTTTTATCACATTATTACCATTATGTTTTTGTTCTAATGATTAGTTAACTTTTAGGAAAATTACTATAATGTTAATGGTTTCTACAATTAATTGATAATAATTTTAATATAAAATTAAAAATGAACAATAAATGGTTCTTGGTTGAAATATTCATTCATATATGATTCATTTTTAAGAATATAATGTTTTTATTAATATTATATTATTTAATAAAATATTATATATTATAAATTATCTTTAATTACATTTTTGACACTATCCTATTAATTTGAATTTTAATACATTAATAAAAAGTGTTAGATTGAAAATAATTCCTCATCTCAATAATAATATGTATTATAAATCAAAAACATTCATGGAACACATTAACTCACTCAAATTATATTGTATTTAAATGTTTAAAATCATATATTATATTTTTAATTAATTGGAGAATTATTTCTTTAGTTTGTATAAGAATTTAGTGTTATGATATAAATTATATGAATTATAAGTAAATTTTAATAATTAATGTAATTTATTTAATATCATAATTGGAAAAGATAGTTTTCCATAATATTATTTTCTCCTCTCTATGGACACATATGATTTTTTTAAGACTAATAAAGGGACATTTTCAATCTTACATTATTTTAAATATTATATAGGTCATTTTTAGGGAAAAGTGACCAATAAAAAACACAATTTCTTGGAAATGTGATAAGAATAAAAGTAAATTATTTAAAAAGGAATTAATTTTAAAAAACAAGACCTTATAACTAATTTCTAACCATGATTAAAGAGATTTACCCATTAATAGGGTGATATGTTTTTCCATGATTACTATTCATATTAATCGGAAATAAAAGTGCCTATTTATCAAAATTTAACATATTGATTCAAAATATGGAACTAATTTTATCATATTAAATACCTATTACTTTTATAAAAAACGTTAAATTTAATAATACCAAATGTTATGAATAGATCTTTAAGAAACATTTATTTATAAGCATTGTACTTGATTTAATCTTATCACAATCAAAAAAAAGTATTATCTTAATGTTTAGAACATATAATTTAATATATTATATGTAAATTTATTTAAAATTATTAAAAAATAATGATTAATTTAGTTTATTAATAACAAAATTCAATGTTCCAATACAAATAGTTTTTTTTTTTCTGAAAATGACTTCTATATATATAAAGGGTTTTATACCAAATACTAAAATAAAATTGATTATAATGAATATAATTAGATTATTATAAAAAATTATAGAATGAAATCTAATTTAATAAATTATTCACTTAAAATGAATATTTTGACATGATTGAAAGAAAATATTATTTTCAATAAAAATCACTATTTTTCATTATTCACAAGATAATCAAAATTTTCAGAAAAATGTTATAGATTCCCCCCGAATAAAATATTTATAGGATAATTTATTAAAATTATTAGTTTTAATAATTAATGTTTTTATAATTCTCTATGGTTAAATATAATATTTTATCCAAAATTAATTTAAAACAGTATTGAATATATATTTTTTAGAAAAATCATTCTTTTCACAAAATTGAATGATTATTTCCTAACAACAAATTAATACATTTATATTTATTTTTATATTCTTAAATATATAATAATTTTTTTTAATATTTAAAAATGATAATTATATTTTTACACTATAATGGTAAAATAATGATATTTGAATTATATGTCATGCATTTTTGAAACAGAGTGTTCCATGTAATTGAAGCTATTTTAAAAATTCAATCTATTTTTTTATAAAATTCATAAATTCGCAGGGTTTTATACAGGGGTATATATAACTACTCCACACCATTCACATTTAATTCCTATATATTACTCAAAATCTAAATGATCAAAAAAATTGATAATCAAAATTTCATGTAAGTCAACAATTATTTCTAATGAATCATGAATATTTAATTCTTTCATATTCAATTAATTAAATTTTTTTATTAAATTACTTCAAAAAATACCATGTATACAAATAGTATAATTATGAGAAATCATAAATTTAATATTAATTAATTTGATTTTTTTTGTGATATAAAATATATGTTCATAATGGAGAAAATATACTATTGATGAATTAGGGTGATTGATGGGGAACATGATCCCAATATTGTGATCCGTATCATAATAATGTATAATCCATTATTAGAAATGTATGATATTAGAACAAATATTCAATATAAAAGAATTTTTTTAGAGAATATAGGTAATTATAAAAAATATATAATCAATATATTCAAAACAATTTCTATGTAACAACCTCTATTCATGGTGTTATATATCACATTTCAAATAAAATCATTATTTTAAAAAACAATACCATTTTCATTTGATATAATTTTGAAACAGAATTACAAGTATTATTATAAAAATATTTTATTTTAAGAAAACCCTGGAAAAATTTAAATTATGGATTAAAAAATGAGTATCCATTATGATGGTAAAATACATTTGTGTGGTGTATGTTAAAACAATGATTTTGTTCACACCTTCGTTAAAAATTACCTTGATTTGAAAATGAACATATTATTCCCATTAACCATTTCAAGGAATTTTTATTTTGTAAGGAAATTAATAAAATGAATATTATGATATTATTAAATAAATTCATGATGTTTTAGATAATATATGAAAATCTTATAAACATTTTATAAAGGAAAACTTCAAAACAAGATTTTTAAAAGAAAGGAACATGCATGTTACTGAATTTTTCATTTGTGATATAATATGATATGAAATGGATTGAAAATATATAAACTATACCATAAATAGTGTGGAAGAAAATAGTATGGGTTTAACAATTTACAATCCTATATCTATAATAAACGATTTTTGATCCAAAATAATCTTAATATAAAATGAAATTAAATTAACCTATAATCATGGAGATAGTTAGTCTTATGTATCCATTAGTAATGTTTAATATTTTTATAAAGCATAATATAATTAAGTTAAGTATCATTTTAACCTAATATAATTTTTATATTATTATTAATTTCATATATTTTGTACATAGACCTATATTTATGAGCAATGATATATGGTGATGAAAAACAAATCACATCACATCATAGGGGTGGAAATCCACACATACACCAGAATCAAGTCATCATTTTTATATGGATAGAATATTATGAAAATTGATTTTATTTTACATTTATAGAATTGAATTATTTCATTTATATCATATATATGCAATAAATCCATCATTATAACTAGATGTGTGAAATAGAGATTGAAAATTATTTACATTAGTTTGCAATGATGTAGTATTCTGTACATAGGTATAGTTTTTTCATTTCAAATTTGATGAGAGAGAAGATTAATATTGGTCATGGAATTAATTTAAATATATTTTTTCCAATTTAAAATAGTGATTTAATTTTTTCATAATGTTTTATGATATTTTGAAAGCAGAAAAGAGGAAATGAAATGAAAAATCATGGGTAGAAACTATACACCTTCTTTAGACAACCTATTTAGATTTATACATAAAAGATTCCTTGGGTGGATTCTTGATCAAAATGTACCTCTATAATATTCTTAGGGATTTTACTAATGCTTTTAGGAAGATATTTTTCTCATCCAAAGGACATCCATCCATGTAGAGGAGATGATATTGGCTTTCCTTTTATAATTTTAAGAGAGAAAACAGTTGAGATTTTTTAAAATACCAAAATATATTATTTTCTTGCACAAGTTAAATGACTGCAAAATAGATCCCCTCCAGGTACGGGTTAAAATATTTTCTAAATATATAAATTATATTGGATATATAATATTTTGTACTCTATTTTTACACTTGTATCTTTAGTTTAACCACCAAAAAATATTTTTCATCATTAATCGCGCTAACATATAGTTACTTGTTTTACTATACATTAAAATGAATATTTAAGTGAAAAATATTAAAAAATTATAATAATGATTATTAAAAAAATATGGAATCTATTTTATATAATTTATTTCACATAATTTGGATAATTGTATTAAATATATAAACTATAAAATAAATGAAAAATGGGTTTTTAGAAAAAAAATTCATTTTCAAGTATATAATTTTTTTTATCAAATTGATGTATATTTCGTTATATAATTAAATTTATTAGATTATCTATAATAAATAATAAATAAATATATTTTAAGACTAATCCAAAATAGAATGTTACTTTTCTATAATTTAAAAGAAAATAGTGTTTTCAATAAAATATTGTTATAAACAAGTACATGAAAAATCAAACTCTTGTAAAAAGTCTCAAAAATTAATCACAAGATAATTTTGACAAGTTTAATTCATAAGTTATTTTTTTTATAATTTAAAATTTTAAAATTTTCTGTTAAATATATTTTCTTAAACATTATAATGCATAATCACCCAATTTGGATAAAAATAATGATTTCACTTTGGATTGAAAAATTATTATATAGACTTATTTAGAATATAACTCTATAAAATTTTATTATACAATATTAATATGGAATGGATTTTTTTACAATGATCATTAATTAGGTTTTCACATTCATACCCTTTTTTAAAATTTCATCCCCACGATGTTGTTTACACTGTAAATTAGTCGGGTTATCATTCCATATTAGAATTATCTTATCTCCTTGTTGCTTAATCAATCATATGATTTTTATACATAACAAAAAACTAGTAAATTACTATATTTCAGTAATATTTCTAATTACGTTCAAAAAATAAATACATGTTATTCCAATTAATAATGGGTTTTCCCATTGAACTATTTCATGGATCAAAATATATTTGATGCATCTGGAACATATTTTCCAAAAAATGAATCATGAAATACATCATTTAACTTATAAAAAATCATATTAATTGATTCACGGTCAGAAATTGATCTCACACTGACCCTAATTTTTATGGTCCAACTAACCATGAACATAATAATCCATTATTCCATCCCATGTATGTTTTTTCTAGGAAGAAAATTTAATAATAAAATTATCACCCACATCAAATCAAATATCTATCCTCTAATTATCTTTATAAATTATATTTATTTTCTCATAAATCAGATGTGATGATAAATAATCCTTACTTTATAAAAAATTTCACATACTTTTTCCAGTTTCAACAACATTATTTCCTTAATATCTTCCCAAAAATATGGAGTCTCCCACCAATATCCATATATTCCCTAAAAAGGATCCATCTAAATATTGGAATTATATTTTTTTAAAAGAAAATCTAAACTGAATGTTATTTGATCTGAACATATTTGATAATCCATTGACCATGATATAATCATATCATCCAATGTAAAAATATTTTTTATAAATGTCAAATTAATTGAGGATAAATGATTGTATTTAAATATAAATCTGTACCCAGTGAATTCAGTGTCCCATTCTAAAAATTATATGTGAATCGTTGATCCTGATTTTATAAAATGGAAATATGGGAAATATGTAATCTAATAACACATTTTACAAAAATTATTAATAATAATTCCAAATAAAAATTTTCTAGAATGGTATTAAAATTATTAGATTTAGTTAATTGATGAAAATTTATAAAAATGTAATTATTTCCAGGAAATGTCGATGGTAATTCCACCATAAATCTTTATATATTCCTTACCATTTCCATTCTGGCATTGTAAATGGATTAAACATCCAATTTGTTAAATTTTATAAGTATTTACATGTTTTTTAGTCAAAAGTTTAATATTAAAATCATTAATATCATTATTTATTCCATCTACACAAATTTTGTTCTCAAAGGACTATAAATGTTTGTGCATCTGTGATGAATAAAAAATAATGAGTTATAAACGTCACTGAAAATATCATTATTTAATTAAGGGTCAAATAAATCCCATAACCTAAATCTAAATCTCATAACCCTTAAATTGTTAAAATTAAATTTAACAAACTTACCATTTTAAACAAAATATATTTTCCCTATAACACATTGTCTTCTTTATGAGTTTATTATTCCTATCCGAAAAATTTTATTGAAATAACAGTTGAAACAAAATGGAAAAAGTTCCCAAAAACAAAATTTTGGTGAAAACATTCATTAAATCATCAACTATTGGATCATGTTCTTGGTGTATAATATTTAATGATACATTATCTTTCTATACTAAATAAGCTTCTACTTTTTTTTATTTACCGAGATTGTAATTAATATTATAGTCATTATATCTTATTAATTAATTAATTTAAATCTATCTCATGATTAACTCAGTATAAATGAATATATTCTAAAAAAAATTGAGATTGATGTATATCCCACACTTATATTCATATAAATGACTTATCTAAATTTTCAATGTGAACATTACATTACCTAGTTCATGTTCATTTATAGGATAATATTACTCATTGGGGTTTAATAAACATTAATAATAAGTAATTACCTAATCATTATGTATTAAAACAAAACCCATTCCCTTTAATTAAGAATTATATAGATAAAAATTCAGTATTTATAGATGTTTAGAAAAAATTATATTATTCACTAATCTTTTTTTTAAATCCCATGAATAAATCAAAACATTCATATGCCAAAATGAACCTATTTAATATTCTTTTTATCTTGTTTAGACAAATAAATTAACATCCAATTATTTTAAAAAATATTCAATAATTTCATACTATTACAAGAAAAATATGAATTATTGTAAAATTAATAGGATTCACACATTCATGAACTATTTTAGTTTTTGTAAGAACAATAATTATGTTTTCATTATTTATAATAGATCTAATGATTTTTTTTGTAACAAAAATATATATGTTTCTAAATTTTTTACATAATAAGATTTGGATTTTGGGATTTCTGAATGTTCCTTTGATGTTATTTGTGAACCTTATTTCATTCAAAATAAACTAAAATGTCATCGTTAAACACAAAACCATTCATATCCAAATATTCTTCGAGAAATATACTCACAAGAGGCATGAATGTAGTTGCAGAATATTTCAACCCAAAGGGGTGAACCAGAATCACATAATACTCCATAACTAGGAAAAACAATATCAGTGATTACATCCTCTATCACCATTAGCTGATGGTAAATAGACATGAGATCATCTTTGGAAAAATAAAAATATCCAAAAAGTTACTAAAAGAGTGCAAACATTTCATGAATTTAAGACCTATATTTAACTATTTTTTTTAAAAAAATTATATAAACAATGAATGTATTTATGAAAACATCATTCTTTTTTAAAATAAAATAGTCAAACCACATTATGATGTACTAGAATAAGTGAAAAAATTATCATGAAATTCGTGTATCAACATTTTTAATTTGATAATTTCTAATTGATTTATTTGATATAGAGGGTTTTATAATAGATTAACATCTGACACTAATTATTTAGTAAATTCAAATCCATGAACAAATATAATACTAGGAATGTCATCAGGAGAAACATCCATATGTTCTTTTACTATCCATCCATCATTAATAAGTTTAATTCCCTTATTTTCAAAAATATTTGAATTATAATTGTATTTCTCACCACATTGCAGTTTTATAGCTTCATGATATGTCACCAAATCTAATAAAATATTGTTTTATAAAAATTGAAACTCATTAATTAAAATATGTTACTTGGGAATACATTCTATCATAGTATGGTAAATTGAATTCCAATCCATAATCAGGATAATTGGAATTATATTGTATTCTAGAGAATATTTTTTTACGAATATCCTGTGTAAAATATAATACCATGAAGAAATTTTTATGTTAATTTCACATAATACCAGCCCATTTATTTTTATCAAAAAAAATTTCTTTATTTTTGGATATTTTTTTCTCATTATTCAAAAATTATTATCGAATGTGAAATATTTTATATTTCCCAAATAATAATTATACATTTGTGTAATCAGAATAATAATGTTATGTACATATTAAAAAATCAATCATTGGACTGACATCCTCTTAAGTAGTTTCAAGGGTTTCCATCTCACCTTTCTTCTTATTGTCCTTCTAGTTCCCATCATTTTTTCTCCTCATCAGAGACACATCCTCATAGTGTCCCATTAGATTACATTTAAAAAACCTTAATTCAAATCTTTTAAAAACATTATTACCAATACCAGGATATTTTTACAAGGAATCAAGATCCATATACCCAAGTATACAATCTTAAATTCACTTCCCATGTTTCATAACTTATTCTTCACAGATCATTATACCAAAACTAGCACAAACTGAGAATGTTATTATATTACCTTCAGATTTATTTTATTGATTCTATAAAATTATTTTATACCTACTCCTCTTTTAACATTTCTTTAATTTAATACAATGTCATCATACATTCCATATCTACCTTCTCATTATAGTGAATAAGTTTCTCACTCCATTTTTCTAATGTTACGTATAACTACTTAACTTCATTTCCATTTCTTAGAATTAGATCTCATCCATTATAATGTTTCTTTTCACCAGTTTATGAGAAAATTATTATTAATTATTTCTCATTGAAGGGTGATAATTATTTAAAACATGGTGGTAGATGGTGTAGTATAGAAATGAACATTTTATTTATATACGCATGTTTCTAACGGCACTATACCTTTGACATCCTCGAATGTGTGTTTAATATTGTAATGAATTTTTATAAAATAAAATAAATAAATATATTATTAAATAAGTCTATTATAGTTATAAAATGTCTAAATCGATGTATATATATAACATAAATGAATATTGGTGAATAACACAACATGTTACTCAAAGAATATAAATTGAGTAAAAAACCCCTAACATTAAGTCTCGACATCCTTTATAAAAACTTAAATTTATGGAATAATAAATATAATATTATTATAAAAAATTTACCTAACAATATCTATATATATATCATATAATATATGAAATAATTATTACCTTTTGTTACTTTTTTATTAAAAATTTCATGTTAAAGTCGAATTCTGGTAAATAATAGCTTTGTTTTTCAGGTATGTTTCTTTTTTTACCTCTTAATTTTATCAAGGTTTCATAATACCCAAAATATTAAACATGATATTTATATCATATCAATGAATAATAAATGTGTTTAGATTAATCCATACATGTTAAATGTGTAAATTGAAATAAATCGTTCGTGGAGATAGTAGAAAGTATGTATGCATTAACATTATTTCAATTTTTTATATAGATGAAGAAAAGAATGATAAAAAAAGAACCTTAACATAATTTTATATATGTAATATATATTACATATATTCCTTAAATATTTTCCATATTACCTTACATGTAAAGTTTTGTGAAAAAAACGATACATCACTTTGTGAGGTGATAATACACTTTACAAACAACATATGTTATCGTATTCTTTATGGAATGGAAACTAAATAAAAACAAATATATGGGAAACTATATTTAAATAATATTTTCAGGATAAAAATTTCAAATATATATATATATATATATATATTATAAATCATCGTAGCTAACTATGAGAATTTTTTATTGTAAAAGTGTCATGTCAGTTCGTGAGGAGGTAGTCTGTTGTACATACTGATGACATTATCATTTCCCATTTTAGGGAAGAGGTTTTGAATATGGGTATTTACCTTAACATAAAAACATATAATTATTATAATGATTTTTTGATACTATATTTTAGTTTATTAATATGAATTGAACGAAGTGGATGAAGAAATGAATAAAAAATTCATGTTAAAGAACATTTACTCTTTTTCTGGTAACCTCCTTAGGTTTGAATCAAAAAAATACTAGGATTTATTTAGGATCCAAATAAGTAAAATAAAATTATTATAGGTATTTAATGACGTAATTTTTGAATTAATTGGTCTAAAAACGATTTTGGATTTTCGAAAAGGATATGATTGTGGTGTTCTTTAATAATTTAGTTGACTGGAACACATTACATTTTTAATCAGAAAACAGTGTTCCCTCAAATTTCTAATGAAAAAAGGATCCAAAATATACCAATATAATCGCAATAATAGATATTTTTTTCATATTTTAGTCTATTAGGTTTGGTGTATGTTTCAGATCTTCTTAACCCTTGTATTTTTTGTTTAATCACTAGTAAAACCATGTTTACCATTACCACAAAAAATAATATTTTTAGAATACACAATTAAATAAGATAAAAAATTATTTTCACCTTATTATATAATATAAATTTTTTCTAATCAAAAATTAATACACGTTTCCAAATTCCATTCACAGAACTGTAAATTTTATGTATGAAATTAAACCCACAATCTTGAAGAGAAATTAGTTTTCCAAAGAGAATATGTTCATCAATTTAAAATAATTTTATATTAAAATTCAATCATAGAATGAGTCCAATAAAATCAATTCAATTACTTAATATTAAATTGAAATAATTTTGAATTTAATCACATTTTATAATAAAAAATAACAATATAATTTAATTAATTAAAATTGTAGTTTTAAAAAAACTTGTATTTTTCTATTTTCATCAAAAAATTATTCCTTTACTAATAGTCAAAATACATAACCCTGAACGAATTTTGACATTCTTATTTAAAAAATGTAGTTTATTTCCTAAAAATAGTTTTTATAATTGTTTAAAAAATTCATGTCTTAATTTTCATAAATATATATAAAAACTATTTTAGTTAAAATATTATTTTCAAAATATAGATTTAAATTATTAAAAATTAAGTACTTTTCTATAAATATGTATTATTTATATAAAAAACACCATTATATTTAAAAAAATTTATTAATATTAAATCCATAATGTTGAATGGATTCTTAATTGTATTTTTTTCTAAATAAAAACTATAAGAGATTTTCACGGTTCATTAAAACACGTTGTTGTGTGTAACATAAGAAAAAAAAATTACGTTATTAAATAAATTAAATTCATAAAATAATTAGCTGTAACATTTTACCCCCCAATTAATTTTAATTTCACTGATGAAATTCCACTACTTTGTTATAAACAATAAAGGATTCATTTTCCTCTTTACAACCTAATGTTCCTATGCAACTTCCAAAAACTGGTGGATTCATCACAAAACATTGACCATATGAGTGTTCTTTTCACATGGAACATTTTATGTATTATCTATAATCTCTATTTGGGGTTCCTCGTAAGAACATTTGTTCTTTAATTGTATAAATTTTTAATTAATTTCTCTGAAAGGGTCAGGTATATAGTTCCTCAGGGTGAGATACATGGATCACATCTTCGGTTTGGGAGAGGTTTTTTGTGTGAACTAACTGAAAGAATATTTTCCTGATACGATCACAAAATTTAATGAGGTTAACATAAATAACATTCTTTCCCATTATTCCAAAATTTAATTACGTTATTCCATGGAAAAATTATTATATAAATCTTTTCACTGACATAAAATTTGAGATCATGTTGGTTATTACCAGCTTCATGTATTTGTTGATTTGATCCACCATTATGTGTTCTTTAATGGATCTTGCATTGTATTCCATTTCTCAATCTATCTCATGTACCAATATATTGGTTTCTTCAACTTCATTAGATCACATTGTCTCTCTACACATTATACTATAGAGGACATCATAAAGATCTATATCCATACAAATGCGAATGTTATTGTTCTATGAATAAGTAATTATAGGAAGTTGTTGATTACAACCACATTTTAAAACCATATAAAAGATATCAAAATATAATCTTGGATTTTAATTTCTCTCTCAAAATGGCCATCTTCTTGATGATGATATGAAATTACATATCTCAACATTATATCAAGTTCTTGATTATGACTTATACAAAATAGTGAGGTGAAAATCATACCCCAGTAAGATAAAATTTCTTTTGTATCTCTATGAATCATTATCAATTAATTGACATATATATACTAGAAATATTATCTTTATTGAAATATTCCTTTAATTTGATAATGTTTTCTTGCATTGTGTGGCGATCAACTAAAACCCATATAGTAATACGAACTTTAGAAATTTTGGTGAGACTGATGACAATATCCATTATGATGTTTTCCCATTTACATAACTGTATGTGTAATGAATGTAACATATCTTTATATTTTTTTATCAAAAATACAAAATTGATATAATATACACTAAGATAAAAAATATATAATAACACAATTTATTCCATACCACCATAAATACTTCTGAAAATCTTTATATATATTTTTTTATTCCAAGATAAATATAAAATGAATAACTATGTGATTACTCTAAAAAATTGTTCCTTAAATATGTTCAGAAAGGAACACATATACATTTCCATAACATTACCATTACTTCATATTTATAGTTTATATTTGTAACATTCATATATTTTTTATAGCTATTCATCTCCCTTATGATTCCCTTTAACAATTTATTGGAAGATGTACAACATTAAATTGATACAAATTTAACTTATTATCTTACTATATGATTTTCAGATCCATCTGTTGAAAATAAATAAATAATGGATCTTTTTTATAATCACCATGGACAAGGTGAAATTATCCTATATAATTGGATAAATAGACACCATATTTGATTTCATAGTGTGGTTATATATTTTTTAGAAATAATATATAATTAGATCTAGCCTTCTTCAATGGTTCATATTCAATTTATTGTGTGTGAATATTTACTATAAAAATTTATGATCACTATATATATAAAAAAAAATTTACAGTAATTATAATGGCTCTATATATTAAATGAAAAGATTATCATAGATAAATCCAAAACATCTTTTTGGATATTTATCTAAATAACCTTCAAATTTTATAAGGAATAATATCTAATAATGCAATTCATTATATTAACTCTTCCAACTACATTCATGAATTTACCAATAATGATTATAAACCATTATCCACAATATGGTATTGTAAGAATAGGTACAGCAATTATTGATCTCTATAGTTTCAAAAACATTCCACACACATATCTATCCATATGAACATGGCCCCCTTTTGAGTTTACATGGTGATTGGATTACATATTTTTGATACATTTTTCTAAAACCATGAATACTCTCATGGAAACCCAATAAAATATCGAATATGAATAACCATATTTTCTTTTTTTTCGAACGTTAAATTGCCTCTATCATTTATTGATCTATAGATATACCCTCTCTTGGGATCATATTAACCAAAAATGACTCTTTTCATCCAAAATTTACACATATTAAATTTTTCATACAACTTATATTTTATTTGGATCATAATTAGATTCCTTAAGTTATATTTTCTAATTTTTTTAGTAATTGAATAAAAACAATTTTGACTATAATGAATACCGAAAAATAAATCATGGTAATTACATTAGAATATATTCATTAAGTGAGTCAGTTAATAAGATAAAATTGAATTCCACCATTTATGGGATGTTTTCATGGTCATTCCGTCCTTTATAAACCTCAGTTGATGATATATAAAATAAATTTAAATCAACGAAAATTATTGAGCTCCACCCAATTTGTCAAAACATGTCATTTATACATAGTAGAGGATACTTGTTATTGATTGTGATATTTTTTAGAAATGAATGATTTGTGAATTCCTTAATGTTCCATTTTAATTTTAGTTAATATAAATTGGTCCACCCCATAGTAGCGCAAATGGGAAATGAAAACCTATTATAGATTATCCTAGGGTTGTTTTTTTAATTATAACAACTCAATTAAAACCATTCTATTGGGAGTATTTGAAATATGTTCCCAACATTTATGTGTTCTATTGAGGAATACAACATGTTTTTGTGGAATGTTTGTTAAATCTACTGGAAGAAAACAATAAACTCTTTAAAAATATTCATATCAACAATGCTATGTTTCTATATAACCATCTGATATAAACGCAACTCTTAATTTGGAATTAAACCCCATACATTGGATGTGATTTTCCTTATATTTTAATTTTATTATTTCACTGATAGTCTCACATAGGTAGATTTGGAATACAAAATGTTACATATAGTACTCATCAATTAATCTGGTATTTAGGTTGACAAATTCATTCCAAAACTAAAATAATATCAAATTCAACTAGTGGAATTATGTAATGATTTGTAGGAAGAACATTATGAAAGACATAAACAGAAGAGGAATCATATACCAAAGATTAGATAATCATACCATTATTGTTATTCAATGTTAATTATATTACTAATGAATTTAGTGGTGTCTCATTACTCAGTAACTAGTGGATTATAAGACATAGTGAAATATGTTGGATGTTTCCTCATAAAGGATTCAACATAATGTTGTTCCATCCATTAATAGTTCAAAATTAAATCATGATTAATATAATTAGAATGTTTTTTAGCCAAGAAATGAGATTTTTCATTCCAAATACAATAAAATTTGATTAATCGAGAGTAAAATCCATTCATTTTCAAGCACTTTAGTATTAACATGAATTCAATGGGTTCTATACATTGTGTAAAACAAAAAATTCATATTATTAGAAACATGAACAAAACATTGCATCCATATATTCATGAAAAGTCATTAAGGATATCTAAATAAGTAAAATTTATTATTATTATGGGACACCTTATGTTTAATCTTGTTCATACGTGATCATTATTTATTGAAATTACTCACAATGGTTAATAAATTAAATTGTGTTTTTACCAAAGAATATCACATAAGAGTGACAAAATAGGTTCACAATAAGACACACTTTCATGTAAAATGAAACACAAGAGTGAATCCCAATGTGAATTCATAGATTTATTACCCCTTGGTACACCTACTCTAGAACTATGTACACTTATATTTTTTATTTGTTATTTTATTTTGAAGTAATCCAAAAAATATAGTCCATACTAAAATGATAGGATGTTTACTTATACATAGCCTTGTACAAAGGTTTCTCTCAAGAAGTTTATCATACTAGTTTTCATAACTTAAAAACCTATCCTCTGATACTGACTATTGTTTCCTAGGATTTTAATACAGAGGATTTACAAGACAAATTCATTAACATTCATTACATTACACAAATACACTTTTGGGGATCGTAAAGTTATAATGTCATTGGAAACATGGAAATATAAAAAACATATTCATGGGAAAAATAAATGATCTCTAACTCTATTCATCAAAACTATCACCATTATTATTCAAATCAATCATCATGTATTTCCTCATACCCTTGGGTAATGTATCATAAGAAAAAGTGATCTCAAATAACAAGTAAGGGTAAATAAAAGAGATACATAAATATAATATGATTCGTATGGTATGAGTACATTAGAATGAAAATTGAGAATTAAACCCTTTACATAAAAGATCAAATTAATGTTTCATGGAATAATGAGTGGTAGTTAATAAGACATTAATCAGAGGGAATGAAATAAAATGATCAATGAGACCATAATAATGGAATATGTATGGAATTGATCCATACAAATAATTATAGAAAATAATTTACATTGTACTTCATGGCTCACATTAGATATTATCATAGTGGAATGGGATGAATTCCCAAACCATCAAATTATACAAGTTTCACTTCCAAGATTATCCTAGTGGATATATTTCCATAATGAACAATGTTAACTCTTCACTCCATTCTAATTTATATTATGTGATATAAATAATTATCAAATTCATTATATAAAGATATAGGTCTGAAAAATAAAATAAAAAATCTTATATATCTGTGCACAAAGATCAAAAAAAATTAATCAGACAAGAATCTCTGAAATTAAATGGGTTTCATAAATATTTTATTGTATCATAACATATGTAAGAGAAATGGGTTTCATAATAATTTCAGCATTACATCATAGAATAACCCATGGTAAATTAATTAGGTTTCAAAATCATATTATCTTGTTATAACACATAAAAGAGAAACTTGTTTAATAAATATCTATATATAATTAAAATGTACCATTAAAACAAATATTAAGATTTAAATCATTGAATAGTATACCTATAAAATAGTATTTATACCATAGTATATCAAAAGATATAACAAATTGTATTTATAGAAAAATAAAATGGAATGTTTTTTAAGGAAAATATAATTTTGATTGAAAATAAACATTTTAAAATAAACAATTCATAAAATATTGATAAAATCATTTCATTTGAAAATAAAAGTTGAATCATAAAATTAAATATTCAAACAAAATAATGTTCATTACATCAATATGTTTTGTAAGTGTCATATTTACTAAAACAATAATTCATTTCACATTTTTGGTAATAGAGAAATAGGATACGTTTTGAATATAAATATAGAAATTACATTAAAAAATAAAAAACATATAAAATTGATGAAATTTTATATAAAATTTCAATGGGATAATGCCAAAAACTTATTTGAAAATATTTTTATGATGTCATGGTTTTTAAAGAAAATGCATTTTCAACAGTATAAATAATTAAATCTTGATTAAAAAAACATTCTTCAGGGATCTAAAGTATATAAATATTTGAAAATGAAGGGAAAATATATATTCCCTTGAAATATACATAGTAAAATAAAATTCATTATTTTATATTAGATATGGGTCAAAAAAATATTTATTAGATACATAATCATCAATAATCCTTATAAATATTGATATTGTATAAAACATCATTTCCACTATTTAAACATTAAATCATAAGTGCCAATAAACAATAAAATCTAATGTAAACTTATATATCATTAAAATAATTTTATTTTTGATATATCATGTCAATGGTTTTATATATACACCTCATAAATGATGATATGAAATAACATAACAAATTATTGTATGAAAGATAAAATGAGAGAAAAATATAATACCATATATCTTAAATTCCTACATTTTATAACATCATTTATAATATTTATTGGTTTATTATAACTATATTAAATAACTATAAAATCATATATTAACCCATATAATATTTACTGTTTACCTTTTATTTCCTATTTATTTACAATTTCTTGTTAAAGGTATATTTCATGCCCGAATTGTTTAATTTTTCATGTATGTCTTATTTTTTATTTTTGGTACTCCCAATTTTATCATGGATACATAATAAAAAAATTTAAACACTCTATAATTATAATATATATTCAGTTTACATGTATATATCCTAATCAATAAATGTTAGTTATATAAAATGAAATACAACATTGAAGGAGACGGTTGGTCGTACGTATGCATGAACTATGTTTCTATTTTATTCATGAATAAAGAAAAATTAAATTAATAATATATTAAATTCCATAATCATAAATATTTATTATGTATCACATATATTCATTAAATTTATACTTATTTACCTTCCATGTAAAATATAAGTGAAAAAATGATAACCTTTCTTTAAGTGGTGTTATTCTTTCCTACGGATGAAGAACATTATCATATTATATATAGAAAGGAATGTAAAAAAGGTGTCTTTGAAAATAAAATTAAATAATTATATTAATTTTAGAAATATATAATATATATATATAATTTAAATTCATCTTAACACACATATATGAATGTTGTATATAGAAAAAGTATCACATCGGTTAGTGAGGCGGTAGTTTGCCATACACATGATCAGCGTTATTTTTTTCCAATTGAGGGAGGAGTATATGGATATTGTTAATGACGTTAAAATTAAAAAAATGTCACTTTATATGAAATAATGAGATTATTTTATCATCATTTTATATTAATAATCTATGTAGGTGGAGTAAGATATAAAATAATAATGCTCATTTAATAATGTAACAAATTCTTCGAGTAGCCCCATTTGATTTTCATCAAAAACCATCCTAGGATGAATTTATGATGATAATAAGGATTAAATGATGATGTTATGTACGTAATAATTTTATTTGGGTGGGTATTAGATTAACCAAGGTTTTATTATGTGATAAGAGGAGATGATATGGGGTGTCCACTTATAAGTGAGGTAAGATGCAGACTTGCAATTTTTTAATATGAATATGTGTGCCCACGTTTTCTAATTAAATATATTAACATAATCGAATAAAATAACTAGATATTCAAAAAAATAACTTGTAAATTTTTAAAAACTCTTAGTAGAATCCTTGTAAGTTAACTCTATCCCCTTACACAACGCATGAGAGAGCTAAATCAGGCTCACCCATCATTATGATCGATATTAGGCTCACCCTTCATCATGACTTATATCAGGCTCAAATTTCATCATAAGATATTATAAATAACTATAAAATAATCATAATATGTGGAATTAATACTTTCCATCATCATACATATAAAAAATTCATTTCATTCATAAAAAAACTATGTATATAGAAATAATAATTCAATTTAAATACATTTTTAAGATACCCAATTCAATTGGAAGGATGTTTTTTCATTTACAAAAATTGGAATTATTGTAATTTAATTTAAACATAAAATAATGGTTATGGGGAGGGAAAAATTAAATGATGCGGTATATGTTAAAATAGAACATTCATTTTTATTTTATTTTTCTAATCATTCCGTAAAACACATAAAAATATTCCATTTCAGCCACATTGAAAGAAAATATGAAGTGGCATAAAATGTTTTTTATAATATATTTATATCAATATATACACATATATTGTATAATTTATATATATATATATGTTCTTATAAGATTTTTTTCAAAAATAATCATTTAAACGATTTATAATGTGGATTTTAAGGAAGAGTTTCCATTACATAGTGTTGGGATCCCCTTCTACATTATATATCACCTTTATAATTATTGTTTAAAAATATTAAAATTTTGTATAAACAATTATATTTTAATACATTATCATCAAACTATTAATTTAATTTATTTCAATGAAATTATTACTTAATTAGGTAGTTAATTCCACATAATGAGTTTTGATGATATTTGACTCATAGTTTATGAATTACCTCGTTATAAAGACTATGGTCAACATCCTTAGAGTTAAATCATCAATAAAATAAAATTGATGAAAAATTTGTCTTTTTTATTCATTAATTATAAATTTTAAACCAAAATATATGTAGTATTATGAATAATAAATTATTTTTAGTCGTTTAAATGACATTCCATACGAGAAAACGAGTATCATTTTCATTCATTAATGAAAATGATGTATATAATGTAAAAACCATTTTACCTATCCAAAATAACGGTAATGTCATTAATAAAATATCATATAATTTAATATACTTATATATATCAACCATGTAATTCATTGGTGAAAAATGATTAACATTTCTTTATAGAGGTTTTAATCTGTATATACGCATGAATGATGCTATAATTTTTCAATGAATGGAAGATAAACAATAAGGGAACAAATATACATAGTTCAACCCTTATTGTTTTTATGATGATTTAGGTAGATAGAGGATCTCTAGAGTGAGTCGAGAGGGGTTCAACTAAAAAGACCTAGTATCAGGGAGAATACATGGAACGTAATTATATAAGGTAATGTATTTTGAGTTCACAACTTGTGTAAGGATCGTGCATGGAATAAAATCAGTTTATAAATATTTGAAACCATTTCATGGTGTCTTACACAATGATTAATTAATTTTCATTTAATCCACTAGGAAAATTCATTTTTGATCAATATTTGATGCATGAAATTTATATGAAATAAAAAGGAGAATCATTTCATATAAATCCCATATGTAGTGTCCACCTAAATGAAACACTATATCAGGCATTCCTCAATCGCAATAGATTCAATAATTTTACAAGTATAAGGTGACTATCTTACCATTCATTTTTGTATTCCTTTAGATGGGGATTGTTCCTTAGCCATATATCATTAATTTCAAGAGATTTAAGGTACATTTTACCTCATCACTCATGGTCCTTCAATATGGTTCAGAATAATTTTCACTTTTATTTCATGAAATAATAAAATAATAATAATGTTTTTCAAATAAACAAATAATGTAAGAAATATATAGTATCCCCTTTTCCCAAACGAAGGATCCCATCACAAATCCTCAGATAAACCTGTAATTTATCTCCTTAAAAAATGTCCACCACTTCCAATTTCCTTGAACAAAAATATTCACACTGATTTTGAAGGGTGTTTATAAACATACTATTATGATGATTCATCTCAGAAGATGGGTGAAGGAGTAGGTTAGAAAATATTTAATGGGGAAATATGAAATATTTATGATTTTTCAAGTTCAATGAATGTGTTATAATTGAAAATAATGATAGTAAACAAGATTATGTGAACTAATGAGGTATTTAAAAATATTAAATATTAATGGGATAAACTCATAATTCATAAATATAAGTGATAAATTTTAGAATATAGCACTGCATTCCAAGAAACATATTATTCTGAAAGATAAAATAAATTTTTTCAAATACCCTAACTCAAATGAATCATTTTGGTTGTCATCCTTTATTCATTTCCCACCACACACATTTTATCAAGATTTTTTCCTCAATAAGTGGTTTCAATTGGGCACAATGGATGTAATAAATGATAATGATATGGTAGTTATTTTTTTTAATAATTACATGTTATCTTGAGGCACTGTAATATATGAAATATACCCCCCAATAATAAATTATCTAAAATAATTATCATTGAAAAAATATCATTCTATAAATAATTTTAATTTATTTTTCAATTTATTCATGTATTTAAATAAATTTATTATATATATTTTATTAATATAATATCCATTTATATATTAGTTATATAACATTTAACAATTCATTATGTTACATTAATCAATTAATTATTAATAATTTGAATCCCATTAATAAAAGTCAACATATATTGTATTTATATATTTTAATTAATTCTATAATATTCATCATTTAAATAAATTCATGTTTTTGTGTATGATTAGTTTTAAAACACCCATAATTTCTGTTATATACCCACATTTCATTCTAACTTTCATGATATTACACGATTAAAGATTGCAAGAAATCTGTATCCTAAATTTCACTTATTTTTATGATTTTAATTTTTTATCAATGTATCATGGATCAGATATGAATTTTTTTAGTTCAATATATTTAATTTATTTTAAATATTCCAATTTTTCTTTTGTTCAACCAAACTTATCATTTCTTAAAATCATATGACATCCTTATCAAATAATTATATACCCGAAAATTTCATAAACATAACTTCTAATATTTTATAAAAATTGAAAATATTAATTATAAACCCAATCTTGTTGTTTTATAAATATAGTGAAATTAAATAATATATATTAATATTAAGTAAAAAATCATTCAATTTAAAATAAAATATATCTAATTCCATTGACCATAAATAAAATTAATTGAATAAATTTTTTGTATAATAAACTTTCCATATATTTACCTAAATACTATGAATCCTAAAAATATATTTTTTAATATTTAGAAATCTAGTAATTACAATTAAATAGTTTATTCTAAAATATCATTAATAAAATTTGGTAATGATTCAATATAATTTTTCCCCTTAAGCATGGTTATGTTTCAAAGGATGAAAAGTATATTTTAGTTATAAAACAAATTAAATAATAATCATAAAAAATAATAGCACTAATAATAATAAATCTTTAAAAAATAATTGACAAATATTTAATTAAACCAAAATACACAAAAAATAAAAAATTTCACATTATGTATTTTCATGTCTTCACCTTACACAATGTTGATGGTCGTTATGGTTTGGACCACTATAATTAAGTTATCAACATCTCTATTATCATTTTTATGGTATTTATAGAATTCATAATGTTTTGGTTTTTTCCTTTTTCAATATCGTATAGTCTTCGATATGTAATTTTTTATTACCCAAACAACTCAATGTCCACAAATATTTCATGCAGTTTGTTTTCTTTTAATCATTCAATGTAGTTATAGTGTTTCCACTTTTAGATAAATACTTCTGTAAAAATTCATCATATCTATATTATTATATTCTAATTTTTCATTCATAAAGAGAACCTATCCTACAATATCCATAAATTATTTTGTATTATTCAAAAAAATATATTACTCTTATTTTATTCTCATTTAATAATTTGAAAATATATTTTGACTAGAAATAAAATATAAATATATGAAAAAATATATTTCATTTAATCCTTCATAATAAACATTATCTTATAATAATTTTTATTAGGTCATTATGACTTCCAAATAGTAATATATTGTCTCATAAATTTTAAGGATTATTCATATCAAATTTCTTTGATTAAAAGCATTTCATCTCAACTACATTAGATCATTAATAATTTCTTCTTATTCATTTATATAATTTATATATAATATTATATAGTTATTATAATATAATTAATTGATTATATATACCTCCCCATGAAATTTAAATAGTAATAAGTTATTTATTTAATTATTTTTTTAATTGAGAAATGTTTTAACAAAATATTTTATATAACTAAAATGTTGTTTTAATTTAATATTATTTACTTTAACTAAATTAATTTTTTAGGTTCAGATATATTATTTTTTTTAAATTTATTTTTTAGTATTTAACTCCTTTAATATATATTTATTCCAATATTGTTTTTAAAACGGTATTAATTTATTGAAAAGAATATTTTAAAACAAAAAAATTACGGAAGTTATATTAATAATTAAGGGTAAAACAATTTTTTATGAAATTTTCTTTATTTGAAAGTTTATTTTTGATAATATATGAATTTATAATATGTTATTTTTATAAATTATTTCAATTATAAATTATATATAATTGTATAAAAAACAAATCTAAAAAAATGGAAAAAATATTAATAATGTGAAATGATTAAAAAATATATTCATGACTTAAAAAAATAAATTATATGTTTTATAAATAAATATCATAATTTTATATATAAACTTTTTAATTAATATATATATATATATGTATATATGTATTATTAATATAAATATTATCAATTTTTATTTTGTTATATATATATATATATGTTTTGTTTTATTTTTAGTGATTTAATTTATTTATGATAAAAAGAAGACGAATTTGTATATATATATGTTAAAAAAATTCTATAAGTACCCAACCATAAACATTACTTATTCCTGAATTATGTCAAGAATTCCTGTTGAGAATCATTTTAGGTTTAGAGTTTTAGTTAATTAGGACTTAACTATTACATAACAACTTGAATATTACATGTAAACACTACTACTCAGTATACATTTTTTCATAAAATAAAAACTCCTAAATATAAACATGTCTAGTTCAATGTTTTAGCCAACAGAAATTTTCCTTGATCCCATCCTTGACCCTATTCATATTTAAGTGTTATGGAAAAAATTTAAAAAACATGTGATGAGAAAAAAAACCTCAGTAAGGGTTATAAAATAAGGAAGGAAAACATTAGCCCATCAATAAATACAAATCAATGAAATCATACTTTTCAATCATAACATACCGTAACAAATCATAGGATTTATGAATAACACAAACAAATCGTAAATCATAAAGGTAACTTCTGGAATTCATAATATAATTACCTTATAGTTATCACATCTATATAGGGAGACACATTTGGAATACCTGTCATAGTATATTCCCTAAATATTTTTTGAGAAACATTAAAGTTTACCTCTATCACATTACCCAATTCATTGTAGAGCTATCTCGGGCTCACCCGCCCTAGGTTTATCATGGAACCACACATATATGTAAACAATGCCCAAGAACCATAACCTATTCGTAACACTTAAAATAAAAATAAAGGAAATATAACATTTCCATATTTCAATTACAACATATCATTTCAAGATATATGAATAATCAATGAGTTATCAAACAATTTTCAAAACCATTTAAAAACATTTAATAAATAGATTTTTGAATCAAAGTGTCCCATACCACATTGAAGATTTTAAAAGACTATATATTTTAAAGCATTAATTTCCATATAAATAAAAACTAAATAAAATTTTGAAACATGGACATTAATGAGAAATATTTATAAGAATAAATCTTTAAAACATTTAAAATGATTTTTTTAGTTAAAGAGTTTTTAAAAAAATGATATACTCTTTAATAAAAATAATTGAAGAATAACATTTAATATTAACATTATAATATCATGAGAATAAATGGATTCGTGATATAATATACCAAAGGACAACATATACACCATATAATAGTGAATTGGCTCATAACAATAATTAAGTCTCATGAAAATGTAAATTGAGACGAAAGCCATTATAAAAAATGTATTCTTAGATTAAAGATATTAAATTAAAAAATAATCTATGAAAAATATAAATAAACAAAATATTATTTTATATTCTGTGTAAATAAATAAGATAACATTCACACATATTATTTTTAAGACAAGACAAATGACTTGGTTTTTTAAATCAATGAATGGAAATTGAGTTAAAATTACTCATATCAAGTTCATATTGATGACTTGAGAATTTATCAATGGAGTGATTTTGTGTATCAAATGTATATCCACACAAAGTTGAGTTAAAATTGAAACATAAATAAATAAGTAATTATTTCAAACATAATCATAGCATGACATAATTATTAATTTGAATATTAACCCAATGAATGAAAGTTGGGTTAAAAGGCTCCCTTACCAATTTGGTATCTTACGAAACATACAACCCATGAAAGAAGTATCATAAAATTATGATTTACATAACCATAAAATTAAGTATATTAAAAAATAAATACAATATAGGATAGTACATACACCACACAAAAGGAAATAGTGGAAAATATAGCATGAATCTCATGGGAATGAAAAGTGAGACAAAAATCCCTTATCACGTTGTAATCAATCATGTCGTCTGACCAAAATATAATAACCAAAAAATGAATAATATAATACCAAGAATTTAAATATAATCATGATAATATATATCAAATGTCAGTAAAAAATACACCACATTCTATAAAAAAGTGGTGAACAATGGAAATCTCACAAAACTAAAAGTGAGATAAGAAACCCATTACCTTGTGTCTGACATGACTTGTTTGTTCCTTGTTCATCCTGAATAATAAACAGATGTTAATTTATAATTTATTAAGAACCCTATTTAAAGTATATTATTATTTTTATATCACTTATTACAATCTTATAAACATTATGTAATCATTTATGTTAATAATGGTTGTTTTGTCGATATTTTGTACTTTAGTAAAAAATGGACACCTTATAATTACAAGTTGTACATGTTGTCTGGAGTCCATTATATCCATAATGATATTCATTAATTATATATCATATATATCATACATATCTAGTATATATATGTATTTATAATAGTACATAACATTTGGATATAAAAAATGAAATGCACCGTTTATGGAGATGGTAAGTCATACATACGCATGAATGCTACTTTCATTTCTATTTCATATTTTAATTGAATGAAAACTTAATGAAAAATAGTTATATTATAATTAAATTGTAATATCATATTTATTTTTAATTAATCCTTCTTTTATACGATCCATGTATTGTATGAATGAGTCATATGACATTGAGGGGGCGGTAGTCCGCATTTCCTCAAATAAAATTATCACATTAAATCATAATGGATACTATAAAGGAATGATATAAAATAAAAATAAAGAATAAAAAAAAAACATAAACATAATATATATCATATATAAATACAATTCCATTAAAATTTCCCCCATAAGAGGTGGTAGGAGATAATTGAACAACCATTATTTTGTGAGGCATTAGTTTTCCCTCCACAAAAATAGTATGTTTGTTTCCCATTAGGTGGAGGTGTGTGTAAGTGTAGTTATAATAATTATCATAAAAACAACCCATTATATTGATGATTCTGTTGTTGTTATAAAATATTTTAATAAAAAGTGTTTAGGGGGATGGATGTTATAATAAACAAGAAGGACTTAAGAGAAGATGTTACCTTTAAATTGGGAATCTCCCTTTGGTTTGAACCAAAAGGTTTACTTGAAGTGCCTTATGCCTAAGGTAAGGATTCAAGGAGGAATATAGGGATCTTGAGAGCTTATTTGGTAAGTGTCTGGTCGATTTATGGGGCCTAAGAGGTGTGAGGATTGGGATAGAAGTGAGGGTTTTTTATAACGGGGGCAGGGGATCTTTAAGAAAGTATGAAAATATTATTTTATTATATAATTATTTTCATTTTTGAAAGGTCCAAAACGAATTAAAGTAAAATATACTATGTCTCAGGGTTGAAATAAAATCATCCAATTTTAATTGTATAGGTTTGGATATTTTTTTAGTTTTTATAATCTTATTTATTTAAATAACTTATTAATTAGGTGAACATTTCATTATTATTGTGTCATACATAATTTTATTTATTTAATGTCAAAAAATTATAAAAAAATAACATGATGTAAGAAATATTTTCAGATTTTAAAACAATATTTATAGTCAAAATGTAAACTTAAATTACCTTGTGTAAAAATTAATTTAGTAAAAGTAATAAGGTTAGGTCATTTTTTCCATTACATTAAATTAATTAATATAAAGTGTCATTATCACTCCCATGTGGCACCATAGGGTCCCAAAATCGACCCATGGATGACCATGGTAGTACATGTATCATCCAATAGGATTAGAAGACATATTAGGGTAATTTTATATTATTATAATAATATTTATTTACCCTAATTTACCAGATTTAACCTTTAACCAAAGTAAATAAAATATTTACGGAAGTAAATATTCATAATGTATTAAAATAAAAGTTACCTATTTACACAATTTGGTCATCAAGATTACAAATAGGGAATCCATTTTAAAAATTGGAAACACGGAAGTTCAAGAAGTTAATTTAAAATTAATTCTTACTATCAAAACCAAAAAACGCATTTTTTAGAAATAATAACTATTAAAAGATTGACACTTGTTTATGTCCAATTTAAAAGTGAAATTAAATCCAATGACAAACATTTGATTAAATGGTACAAAATAATATAATTACACATTAAAACAATTTAAAAAGATAATATAACTATACAAATAAATTTGATTAAAAGGCTTTTTTGAATTAAAATAATGTATTTTTCACTTTTCATTAAAATTATAATTTTATCAAAAAAATACATAAAATTTACCCAAAGTAAATATTGATGTCACAATTGAAAAAAATAATTTTATTTGGTCAAATGAAACATATAAAAGTGAAAAAAACTATATTTAAAGTGGGTTCTCTATCAAAAGTTGGTAAATAAACCTTTTAAAGAAAATAATGCTTAAAATCTGATTCTTTCTAATTTGAAGCCTCAAAAATTTATTGGGTAAATGTAAAAACATTTATCAAACATATATATTTATATTTTAGTGAGTTATTTCCACTAATACCAATAAAACAGCGAGGCATTAACTACCATTTAAAATAATATTATACTATTATTATTTAGTATGACTCAACATTGTGTGCAACATAAGATTTCAAAGAAACATGTTGTTTCGTATTGTGTATTCCATCGAACATATAATTACCCTTAAAGTAAAAAAAAAAATATTTATTTCAATGATTTTAATAAATATGAAATGTTATATTCTTTATTTACCAGGGATGTTATATCCTTCCCCCTTTTGGGAATTTCATCATTGAATTTTTTAAATTGGGATTGGAAACATCATTGAAATTCCTACATTAGAAAAAGTGTAAATAAAACAATCACCATAAAAGAAAAAAATATAAGAAAAAAGGTCACCTGAGACAACAGATGCTAGGATTCAATGAAAACATGGATCTGGAGGAGAAAACAAACCATCCTGATTTGAAGTAGAGTGATTGAGAACATGATTAAGAGATAGTTCTCCAACAGAAAATCACAAACTTGTGATGGGTTAAATGGTCTTTGATCCTCTAATAAGAAAAGTTGACGGATAATGATTTTATTTTTTGTATGTTTTTATAATGTTGAGAAATTTATTTAAGAGATTTAATAATAACATAATGAAACATACTTACTTTTCATGTAAACATTCATTCTTTAGTAGATTTATACCACAAATTCATCTTTTCTTAAAATGATTAGTACTCAAGATGAATTTTTCATGTTGAAATAAATGTAATCAACTTCTATATAATCATATAATCCACAAAAGATGAAAAATATTTTTCCCATGTCATTAGACATTAACCAAAACCAAAATGATTAGTACAAGATCTGATAATCCCCAAAAAGGATAATCATTTACAAAAAGAAAAACTACTATTAATAACCAAAATTTGTAAAACAACACACAAACTTCAGAAAAGACAATTCAATTAAAAACATTCAATAAAATTCTTCAATGTAATCCAAACTAGGATTGAAACTGAAATCATAGAAGGATTAATTCATATAGTATTCCATGATAAATCATAACATTTATGTCAAATAAAATTGACTACTCTTAAAGTCTCACACTGAAGTGTAATTAACCAAATCATGTATTCTATATTAGTTTAATCATTTCCATAAATAACCCAAATCACCATATATCCAAAATATAAACATAGATTCTTCTGAAATAATATTACACCATTACTCATCAAAAAAATTATTCCTTGAATAAAATTTTCATATATCAAACTTCAGAGTTACACATTTTGTAAAAAGTCTTCTAAAGTAATCTCATACTCAAAAGAGCCTTAATATCTTTAAGAATTTAATCATATTAAAATATATCATAACTCTTGAATCCCTTATATGTTGAATTATTACTAATATAAATTTCTTCATGATCTATTAACCACTCTTTACCAAATATTTCTGAAATGCTTCTTTCCTACATAAAAAATCGGGAGTCATATCCTAAGATTCAATAATATAAAAACACATGTTATTAAATAATATATACCTTTAGTTGGTCATTTTTAGTTTCTTGATCCTAAATCGAAATGGTATTAGGTATTGGTAAACAAATATTTGTACGATGCTAGTGATCCAATTCCCAAAATTTCTTTGTAAGAAATCTAATTATATAATGACCATGAACACCACATTTAAAGAATTCAATTTATCTATCTGAAAGTACTTCTTTCCCTTTAATAGATTAAAATAGAATCTTCCTTTCTTCCATGGAAGTTTCGTGATTTATGACCATCATTTCCACATCTATAGCATCTTCCTGTCCCTTTGAAACATTTTCCGATATGTTTATTTCCTCATCCTTGACACAACGGTTTTTGAATATACATACCATTATGATTATTACCTGAATTTCCGTAGAGATTTTTTTCTCACATATATGATTCCTTATAAAAATAAACATGGATCAGGTGGTCAATCATGAATCTAGATAGTTGGTTGAGAATAACCACATGAGTTCTCATTGCAGCTCCGATTTCATTCAGTTTCTCATACAAAAAAACCAACACAGTTTTCTTCACATCCACTATTAATTTGGTTCTCGATAGATCCAACCATTTAGTAAAACCAAAAAGTTTGTTGTGATTATGTAATTAAAATCATCATATAATAACTTATGAGCAGGGTAAATACAAAGATAGATTTATTCATGTTATCTTAAACTCAGTCACTTTATCAAAAATAATTATGACTCTTTCTAAAATCTTAACCATTATAGTTATGTCACTTATTCATAAAGAACACCCTAACCTATAAAGTTATCTAAAACAACCTATGATAGCAACTATAAGTACCCAAACATAGACATTACATAATCATAAATATTTTCTAGAATTCACATTGAGGATCTTTTCAGGTTTAGAGTTTTAGAGAATTAGGCCTTAATTAATACATAACAACTTCTATAATACATGTAGAAACTGTTACTCAATATCCATTTTTTCATAAAAAAATCTCCTAAAAAGAAACATGTCTAGTTTCATGTTTTAGACAACATGAATTTCACATGATCCTATCCATGACCCTATACATCTTTAAGTCTTCTGGAAAACATTTCAAAAAATTGGGATGAGCATAAAAAGCTCAGTAAGGGTTATAAAATAAAGAAGGAAAATATTAGACCTTCAATAAATTCAAATCAATGAAACCATAATTTTTAATCATCACATACCTTACGAAATCATAAGATGTATGAATAACCCACAGAAATCACAAATCATAAAGGTAACTGATGGAATTTATAACATACTTACATTGTATCTACCACAGATACATAGGGAGTCACATTTGGAATACCCATCACAGAATATTACCTAACTCTATTAGGAGAAACATTAAGGATTACCTCCATCACATTACCAAATTCATTAGAGAGCTATCTCGAGCTCACCCGCACTTGGTTTATCACAGAACCACCCGTATACGTAAACAATCTCCAAAATCATAACATATTTATTACACTTAAAATAGTAATAATGGAAATATAATATTTCCACATTGCAATCACAACATTTCATTTCAAGATATTGGAATAATCAATTCTTTATCAAATAATTTTTAAATCCATTTAAAAACATTCAATAAATAGATTTTTGAATCAATGTGTCCCATACCACTTTGATGATTTTAAAGGAAGTAAAGTTTTTAAATCATTAATGTCTATATAAATAAATACTAAAAACCATTTTGAAATCATGGACATTAATGAGATAGATTTAGAAGAATAAATCTATAAAACATTTACAATTATATTTTAGTTAAAGTGTTTTTTAGCAAAATTAGAGACTCTTTAATAAAAATAATTGTTGAATAACATTCAATATAAACATTAAAATATAATGAGGATAAATGGATTCACGATATAATATGGAAAATAATAGTATATACACCATATAAGAGTGGATTGGTTCATCACAATAATAAAGTCTCAATGGAATGTAAATTGAGAAGAAATACCTTATAAAAAATGTATCCTTTCATTAAGGATAAATCAATTACATAATAATGTTTGAAAAATATAAATACAGTAAAAATTATTGTATATTTAGTGTAAATCAATCAGAGAACATTCACACAAATTGTTTTTAAGACAAAACCTATGACTTGTATGTTTAAATCATTGAATTTAAAATGAGATAAAAATTCTCTTATCAAGATCATATTGATGACTTGAGAATTTATCAATTGAGTTATTATGTGTATCAAAAATATATCCACACAAAGGGGAGTGTAAATTAAAACATAAGTAAATAAATATTGATTCCACACATAATCATAGCATGATTATATACAAATAATTTTCAGTGGGGTCTAGTTTCAAAAATATATTTATAATCCTGCATGGATCAAATAAATACAAATCTTTACTGAAAATTATATATTCAACTTGGTACGATAAAATATCCTGATAAATGACTTTGCATAATATCATGGAAGTTAAATCAACATCCACTTACTTTAAATTTCAAACCCAAATTTATTAAATTTCATTTATGCTTGAATGTATAAATTAATGATAATAATAAACATATAAAATATTCTTCTGAAAACTAATCAATAACAAAAAATATTTATGTGTCGTGCAAAAAAATAATCAAATCACTATTTCGTTACAAAATAAAATCATCCTTTTATCTGCTCTTATGTTTTAAGGAACATGACTTTACGTAGATATATATGTATATATATATATATAACATAGTAATAATAATTGAATAGATGGATTACCCATGCAAATAAACATTCAAATGATAAATTTAAAAATAAAATAAATAAATATCTTTATTTCTAAAGAGGGTATATATTTATAGAAATAAATAATTAAATATTATATCATTACCTTACTAGAAATTTAATATATTTTGAAGAACAAAATCTCATCAAAATTAACTATGAACATAAAATTTATTTATAAAACTAAATATTTGAAAACCAAATATTTTTCCCATTGAATAAAAAATAGAACTTATAATATGGAAATCAATAACCAAAATTTCATTAAAAGAACAATAATATGTAATTGCTTATATAGTATTTAAAAATACATAATTCCTTACACCAAATATAATATTAATAATTTAAACATAAATGATAAACCATAATAAAATAATAATGGATTTGAAATGAAATTATATGTAAATTCCTTAACACTTTATTTTCAGAATACTTCTACTCCCTTGTAGATGAATCAGTCACTCATATTGGGTGTGCAGATAGGATAGTTGTACACCACTTCATAAAAAAGGGCATAGTGCTCAATAAAACACTCAACATAAACACTTATTTACAGTTCCAAACATACTGTATATATTTATATATATTATTTTATATTTTCTATAAGAATATTATCCTTTGGAATTAGCTTATGGTGAAAATCTTATTGTAATTCAGATGAGATCTTGATTGTTTTTTTTAAATGAAGGATTTGGTTATATGAAAATGGATTATCTGAAAGTGATGGAATGATGAATGAAAATAAAGTGAATGTATATATTAAATTTTGAAAAGTCTATTTACAATAATAAAAAATTCACAAGCAATTAAGATATCACTTTCACATCATAATACTAATATAAATATGATAAACATAAATTTTATAATAAAACACGATGAAAAATCTAAAACTGTGACAAAATTAGTTGTATAAATTCAATACAACAAGTATGAAAATAGATGTAAGTGGATTAATTCAACTGATTGGACAATGGTATTCAGATGTTAAGATGATTCTGATAACAAGAAACTAATTAGATAATACCTACTTGCGATTTCAAACAAAACAGAGGTCGTTTCCCCCAAAATCATGTTCAGTTCCTCCTCGAGTCCTCTACGCATATAAAATACAACCACATATGCTAGTCGAAGGCCTCCATCTCACTCGCAAAGGCTTCAGACTCAATTCTTAATTCATTTTGTAGTTTAAACCTCTAATAATCATACTGGAAATTAACCTCATTATAGAAGACGAACCAACCCCAACTCAGTCTAATTCATTACCATGATTAACTCCCAATGTCAAAGGCGAACCTTCAGTGAAGAAGACCTCGACATCGGCCCAAAATCACCCTCACCTCTCAAGAATGGAAACATCCTTTAGATTTTGTTTTCTCCATCCCTAATTGCCTCCCGTGTTTTCCATTAACCCGAAACCCCTAATTTATTTATTCTTTAAAAAAAATAAATCATTTTTATTTCTTTTTATTTGTATCTATTTACCACCATTTTTTATTCAAATAACTTATTCGTTTATTATTACTTATTAAATATGACAAATTTATAAATATATACTATATTTAAAATATTATATAATTTCCTTTAAGAAATAATGTATAATAATATATTTCTAATATTAACTTTGATTTTATTTATTTGTTAAAAAATAACAATTCTATATTTTATTTCGTTTTTTAAATATTATTAATTCAATAATATTTTATGTCAATAGCATTTTAAAAAATTTTATTTAAAAAAAATTGTTTCAATTATATCATGTGTTAATATGTATATGTTAAATATAATTTTACATTTTAGTGAATAATACAACATTTTTAAGAGTATTATTTAATAAAAAATAATAATAACTTAATATTTTGTTTCAAATTTGATTTATTATAATTCCAAACATTGATTATTTTTTAAAACTTGGGGTGTTACATATAACGATATAAATATATATACATATAAGTATTTCAAATAATTTATTAAAAAGGGTGAATATTTTATTTCCTAGTCTATATATGAAGTCAGAATTTATTTTTAATGTTTCAATTTATGGTTTATGTTTTTGTGAAACCTATGTTTTTAAATTATAATTGTTATTATTCTATGTTATAATACTAAACAAGTTTTCATTTCATGTGATAATTGGTATCTTCACCCATTGGTATGTCATGCATAGTTAGGTATTCCCTTCATTGAGATTATATATGAAAGTCTGTGAGTTTTTTGATCAAGTAAGAATTTAAATTCTTCGTTCATTTTATTTATGATATGTAGATAATGACAATTATATAAAGAAAGTGACTCTACTAAAAATTGTTTTAGAAACTATCATGAAAATTTTGATGACCTATAATTATTACGGTTATTTTATTTTAAATAAAGGTATATTATATATGTATTTTTGATTTTTTGGGATTGAATTGTGAAAGACAGGTTCATTGAAAGTGTTTTCAAAATTTGGAAATTATATGTAATGTTACGTTATAGATTGTGATCCCATTTTTCTTAATGCACTATTTTTTTATATGAGTTATGAATATCATTCTAAATTTTTTTTTTAATAAGTTATTATATTTATCATGACTTCCCCTCCAGAAATTTTTTTTTATGGAAATATCACAAATATCTTTTCAAATATTATTATTTTGAGTAAATATTGGTTTTTTAATATAATTATATTTACAAGTCAATGTTTTGGAAAAAATAAATTTTAATTATATACATTTATGAAATTAATATATTTTGATTTTAGTTATGATTTCTAATCACCTTATTGGTATGTTAAATTCTCTCAGTAGGATATAAATTGATTTACATGGGTTTAATGGATTTATCAGTGATTTATATTTCTATGTGGATATCGTGCACTGAATATTATATAGAATAATTATTATTATTATTTCTATAGTTTTAAAAGAATAATAATATTTTTATCTAAATTCTTGTTGTGTAATCTATTGTGTAATTATTTAGTATTTTTTATGAAACAATTACATAACATGTATTAACACAATCTTCGGGAATATGGGGTAAGGGTTGTTACATTATATATTCAATATAACAATATTATACCACGTAATTATTATTTTTAAGATTATTTTAACACATAAATAATAAATTTCTAACACAGACTACCCATCTCTAAGGTGAAAAAATCCACATCTACCATTAAATTGGTTTTGTGACCAAAGGTCTCAAATACTCCTTAACCATGAGAGATATTAGTCCATGAGTTTTTATCGAATCATCAAATAAATAGGTTACTCCTAATTGAATTAATATATATATATAATTATAACCAACCGCACTTCTAAAGGATCTAATTATGGTAAATAACTTACATAAGAATCGTGATTTTACAAGGACTACCAGTAAGGGATAATACATTGAATATACACTAATGATGTAATGATGTACGAAAATTATTTATATAAAATATTGTTATTAATAAATGAATATAAAATGATCGCTTCCATTACAATGGTAACATAATTATATTTTTTTCTCAAATCTTTGATTCAAGATAATGTAAATTAAAAACTATAACACATTGGATAGTCATAATAATTCTCAAGAAAAGAAACAAATAAGAATCTTGTAAGTTTGATATTGATATACACAAATAATTAAGATAAATCTTGACCATAAATCCCACTTATATGTTGAAAATATTTTTATCATTAAATTAATAAGAAGATAATTATTCAATCATTTTTTATTCTATATATTTTATCTTAAATATAAATTATTTACACTTATAAATTATACCTCGATTAAATTACATATGGCATGACTTTATTGGTCCTTCAATTCATTCTTAATAATCATATTAATCTCCTTTGTAAAATTTACAAGATGAACAATATTATTATCATCATTACTCTATTGTTTTCTCAAAATTAACATTAACCATTGATGTTCATTTTTCCTCCATGGAATAGTCATCAATTCGTGTACCATAAAATTTTAAAAAAAAGAGAATATATATTGACTATCCTAAAATCCATTTCAAAAAATGATTTAAATATAACAATATATGTTAAATTAACGTTTTTTATTACCCTCACTATGGAATAATACTTTTATTCTCAAAATGCTTGGCACCTAAGCAAAAAATACTATGTATTACATGTTTTAAATCTTAAATGAATATCCCAATTTCAATTTCATTTCTTCATTTCCAATTAAATAAAAATAAAAAAAATTACATCAAATATGAATTCCTAAAATTACAAATTTAATGACTCTTATCATTTCTCAAAATATGTTCTTGATATTCAACTACATGCTCTGCTAAATGAGCCAAAATATATTTAAATATTAATTTGAACTTATGTGCAATGGAAAAAAATCATAGTTAAAATTTTCATCCATATTCCAAATAATATACATTTACCAAGATCTGATATATCTTGGCCTTATAATCCAAATCTAGGATACATTCCCTATTTGGTATCTTATAACATTATAATTGTAGAATAATCCATAAAACCCTTATAAATAAGTAATTTCCCATAAAAAGATATATTTCCCTGGTGGAAACCACTATTTCTCATCACACTGAGATCCACCACATCATCATTAACACTGCAATGGATTAGCAAGATATCCAATTAAAATATAATCTTCAAACCATTAAAAATCATCTCTATGATTCTATAAGCCACGTACCAAATATAATACACATAAAAAACATATATTATACCATTTATTGAAAATAAACACAACCCCTTATCAAATATTAATGGTTTGGATCTATTATTATTCTCACATATTAAAATGGTTAAAAATAAGCATCCTTAGAAAATCATTTTTTGAAAAATATACCTCATTTTAAACATTATGAACCCCTTATATAATTTTTTTCATATTAATATTTTTTATAATTATTCTACCACTGAAACATGTTACACATAAACTATTTCATATTAATTTTATTAATTATTTTAAAATTTTATATTATAATAAAATAAGTTTTTATTTAATAAACATTAGATAATAATTTCAATAATTTTAAAACATATTTCTACTGCTCTAACTACCATCATTCTTCAAATCATCAATAAATGTCTTCATTCATTACTAATAAATCATATGATAATTTAACTATGTTCTATGATTTATTTAGTATAATTCATCACATAAAAACTCGAGTAAATCTAATCTCTTATGATATTTTAAATGTGATAAATGTTGATTCAATATTAAATCATATATTTAATAAAATAAATGTAAACTATTAGAATTTATTAGTTTAATTTATAGAAAATTTATCTCTACTTTTTTTGATATGTTTTCCTCTAATGCTCGAAAACATGAAAAAATGATACATAGACATTAATATGAACATTCTAGATCAATTAACCTTAAAAAATTTCACTAACTCTAACTAAATTATTTTATCATAAACAATAATCAAGTATTTATCAAAATCATTTCATTAATTTCTCCATTTTCATTAATGGTCATCCCTATGATAAAAAAATTGGTTTTTAGCATATAAAACATTATAGAGTCCAATTGGTTTGTAATATACAATATCAATATAAAAATGAATGAAATTTTTTGATATATGATCACTGAAAAATACATGGTTAATATTTTATATTATATAACTAATATATACTACAAATCCAATAATTTTTTAGCCACTTATTAACATCACATTCCCTCATACATGAATCTCCTTAAATGTGTTTTAATTATGCAGTAATATGCTTTTATAGAATGTGATCACGATAATTATAAAAAACAATCTGAATTTAACGCTATGCATGATATATTCCAATTGATGTATGGTCATAATAGAATCCAATAAATAGTACATAAACAACCCTCAATCAATATAATATGGTCTCAATTTTCATTCAGACAACCATTAATCCTTAAACATAAATTACTTCTACCATTTTATTGATTCGTGTCTCTTTTGATCCAATGGGATAAAATCAATCCTTATTGGAATTCGTGTTCTAATATAGTAATATCATATAGCATAATCAAAAGACACATGATGTTAGATTCCATGATTATATCAAATCATTATACGATTCAAATCATGATAAATAAACCATGTATCTCTCTATAACATGAGTCATGTTTTACAATATCAAACATATATCAGATCATCTGAAGATTCAAGAAATAACATAGTTTGTTCGTGGAATAACATAGCATCTATCATATCATGGAATATAATGTGAAAATGTCATATCTAAATTAAAAAAATGTTAATCTAGAATAATCATCACTCCCCCTTTGTATCAACCATTATCATTTAATTATAATATAGAATCATCATAAGTAATTGATTATAATTAATCACATGTAAATATATAGATCAATGATAAAAAAATTGAATATTTACCAATATTATGTGTCCTTTTTTAAATAAATATGTTAACATATTATCATTGTCGTTACCCGAAAATTCCATGGAAATTTTTTTCTTAAATACATCGGAATTTTAAGAGTCCGCAAATTTTTACGGGGCTTGATTTCGAGGCCCAGTGTCCCCAGAATCAATTTTTGGAGTTTTGTTTGGGTACGTCTAATAAACATATGATTGGATTTTTATAAATTTTGAACCGGGGCTCGGAATTGAAATCTGAGGGTACCATTAAACTCACAGCACCCATATCCGCTTAAGAATGCTTTCACCACGACGACGGATGGTCGAGAATAAAAGTTAGTTTTTGGATTTTTATAAAATAATTAATAAAATAAGTTGAGCTAACAATTTTTTTTTATTTTACCCTCCATGTGGAGGTTGGGTGGTTAAATTATACAAGTGGAGGATGGAGGAGGGGGCCACCACACCTTAACCTCCTATGAGAGTTTATGGTGGTGTGGCCCACCCGAACATAACCTCCCTTGATAGGATAATTTTGGTGGGGACCACCCAGGCTTGTAACCCCTAGGAACATCCCATTTATGATGGAGAAACTCCTTGACCACCCCTCAACATAATGAAGCCCACTCCTATAGTAATTAATGGTGACACTACCACCCTAATTAATTTTGAAATCCTCTTTTTTGAATTTTTGTGCAATCTCTCCTAATTAACTGCGCCAACGCGTGAAAATTAATTATTGGGAGCCTCTTGACATCCACCAAATTAAATGTGACACCTCTCGTGTAATTAATTTTATGGATATGGGTTAATTAATTTCACCTTTTTGATTTGTTGTGCCAATAAAATAATAGAAAAACCATTCCTCTATTATTTTCATTGGTCATTTGGTAGAGCTTTAGAGGAGGAAAGATAGGGAGAAAAGAAGTTATACCAACAAAGAACGGGAAGAACGCCGATGAAGATTTCCTCCTTCAACTTCCTCCCTCTGATCCTAACAACATGGAGTGTCTTCCAGGACCGATGTAGCTCAGAAGTGGAAGTGTACGTTGGACACAATGAATGAAAACTTCTTCATCTTCCCGCAACTCCATAAACGAATGTCAAGTGATGAATCAAAGGCAGGGGTTTAGTTTCTTTTAAGTACCATGTTCTTCTCAATTTTAAGAATCAAAGAACAATTATTATTATCTTTTACTAGTGTAATATTGTGCATCATTCTTGAGAACCTTTTTTTTCACCACTAAACACAGAGGGTGCGGTCCAACTATCATGGCCTGACTCCCACCGTCGATCCTTTTGTGACATTCCTTTGGCATGGCGATGAAGCAAGAGGCAAAAAAGTCGGAAACGAAAAAGGCCGTGCTACCCATAGCCTCCGTGAAACACGCCGCCCCCACGACGCACCGGTGATCTCGACCGAACACCGCCAACTGAGCGGCGCCCGACCAGCCTCCCTGCGGCCTGCCCACCACACGACCAGGTTGATCCCGCGGTCTGCCCCGCGGCCTGCCCGGCCCCATTAGTGCCTTGCCTGGTGCCCTCCTGCGCCCTACTGGTGCCCTGCTTAGTAACACCAGCGCCCCGTAGGTGCCCCGCCCAATAACCCACCCGCAACCTGCCCGGCGCCCCGCATGTGCCCTGCCTGAAGCCCTGTCGGGCGCCCTCATGCCCTGCCTGACGTTGCCATGGCGTCCTGACTCCCATGCAGCCACCCGGCCGAGCCGGTGTCCCAGCCCCCTCGCGGTGCCCTGGCCGAACTGGCCCAGCCGTGCCCTCCAGGCTGAGCCATGCCGGGTCGCGCCCTCACAACGCTCCGGGCCAAACTGGCCCTGATCCTGGGCTGAACCGCCCCCCGCAGTTCGTTGGGCCTGGCCTAGCGGTCTGGTTTAAACATAGCGGGCTGACCCACCCAATAGGCTAGGTCAGACCCATTGGGTCTGTCTATGTCAACCCTGACCTAGTCGGCCCGGTCTTGGTTGGGCCAAGTCGGTCCGACTGGGTCAGACCGGACATAGGCCAACTACTGACTCCTTTTCTTACTTGGCCATATGTTTGGCATCGAACGTCTGTTTGAAGAACCGTCAGCGGGGCTGTTAATCTCGATGAGAGAAGATCCCGTGAGCATATCCCACAAGATTTTAGGTTATATTTGATTTATGTTCAGGTTGGATCATACACGAATCTAACCGGGCCACAGGGAAAATGGATAATAACTAACAGAGCGGGTGTTCGATTGACACACTGTCTGTTGCGTTGAGAATGATATGACGTAGCGGAACATTGAGATACATCTTCGTAGCACTTCTTGATAGTTGTAGTATTTCCCAGTATCTCATGGAGGAGATCCTTCTAGTGACGAGCAGACATAGTAAGGAGAACTAGTAGCTGGCAGACCTGATGACTTCTTGACCGTTTCGACTCAGAGTGATTCGACTAGCCCAGTGGGGAGCGCCTGGTAGTTGGCAGCAGACCCATGACGGTGGAGCGCCTAGTAGTTAGCGGAAGACCTGTGGTACTCGATAGTAGGAGTACCTCTACAGTCTATTAGGAGGAGAACATGGGTGTTGGCGGCAGACCCACAGTGGAGGAGCTCCTGGTAGTTGGCAGAAGGCCCACAATACTCGACAGGAGGAGCACCTCAGTAGTCCAAGGTTAGTCAGAAGCGCCTTGGTGTCGCGACTGGACCATTGTACTCGATAGAGGAGGAGTTCTCCATAAGTAGTGGTTTCGATAATAAAAATCCTGGTTGAGCTGAGTCAAAGACTTTTTGTGTTTTCATCATTACTGAGATGGTTTACGAGATAACTTAGGTTTATGTATTGGCATATACCTAATTAATGTTTATCCATTTATTTCACACTTTATCCTTGTTGGATGTTGTGAGACCATGTGGGTCTCGGGGTCCCTACTGAGTATCGTTATACTCACCCATGCACGGGCTATGCCCACACATCGTTGTGTTGGTTACAGACAAAGGTCAGCACTGACTGAGACAAAGAGTAGCAAGACTGGACGATACCTGGAGGTGGACCACTCGGTGTGACGATACATAGAGGAGACAGATGGACAAGAGTGTTGAGGAGGCCATCTGTACCTACCCTTCAGGTTGGATCCCCAGAGGATGACCCAGTAGCTGAATTACTTTTCTTCAGTTGTATTTTATTTCAGTTGTACTTGTATTTTCATGTTGGGCTTGTATTTCCGGTACATTTTACTTTATAGTAGATCTATTATATATAGTTTAACATAGTGTTTTGCTTCCATCTATGTACTCTGATGTGTTTGTTTACAGTTATAAGGGCATTTCCTTTCCAGTTTAGGGATTTACGCCTTTGGTGCTAGTCTCCAACCCCTGGCCTATAGAAGTCGGGCTTGGGGTAGTCACAGTACGGGCCCCAGGGGACTCGTCATGACACAAATTATAAAATCAATTCCAAAACCATGATAATAATTATTAAATATTATTATTTTATGGATTTAAAAAAATAAATTAAAAATGTAATCATAATAGATCATCCCTTGTCTATATCCCATTTATATTTCCTAATAATGTTCCATATGTGACTAAAACTATGCATAATTATTTTTTTGAGGCTATAGACTATTTATGGGGTCAGATGATACACTGTGATAAGTCTATACATCGGATATCATAATCATTATACCATACAATATTTATTTAATGTTAAAAGTTATTAAAATGGAATCAATGTAAATGGAATGATTGTAGAAGGCCAAACATAGAAATAATACATCATTATGTTATAAAAAAATCGAAATTTAAAACATTTCAATAGTATATAATAAAGGATATTTGATTCTGAATTACCATAATATTTTATATGTAGATGGAAGGAATAAAAAAATGAATCATTGCTACTGGGACGTCGAATATCCCTTAGTATTCCTACTGCAATCCCATGAATCTATTCCATATCAAAAACCTATACTAGTATACATTATATAATATTATACACATGATATGGTTTGTCAATCCATCGAGGTGGGAAAAATTTTGAATATAAAACTCAACATCACGCCCCCAAAGGTCTTAAAATATAATATATAATATTATTGAATTTATAAAAAAAGTATTTGGAAGATGTATCAATCACAAGTAGTGAATATACATTATCATTAGGATCATTCATTTCCTATTAGATGACCAAAAATACATACTTTGATGCAAGAGTTTATACAATATTTTCATTCCAAAACATGAAATAAACTACATTCCCATGGATATGGTGGATACTCCATAAATTAGGGTGGTCAATATGTTTAAAAAATAATTCTGAGAGTATGTTTGTAATCACATATATTAAGAATATGTAACCAAGCTGAATGAATAATATCACCCACCCTAACTAATAGTTTGTTGTAATAGTAGGTATATAGTAAGACGAACATTAGGAATATTATTCTGGATGATAGCTTCAACAATTACCCAAAAATAGAGATAAAATATATTAAATCATAATTTTGTAGTGTTCCTATGTTTGATATAATATAGTAATATTATATCTCTATACTGTATCAATTACACAAAAAATTATAATGGTACTACACTTAATAAGGGTGCATATTCTAATAAATAATATATTTCGTCCAAATGATATTAGAGTATATAATCCATGAAATGATATAATAATACCATGTGTGGTTAAAGAATACATCCTTAGAAATAATAATATAACATTTTAAGTAGGAATAGACTTTAAATATGAAAACAAAATATCATTATCATGGTATTGAATAGAATAAATTCATAGAGATAATAATATATATATACCAGAATGATATTAGATACCTAACCTCAAGAATAATTCCTGGAAATATAGGTGGTATATGATTATCTAATTTTCAAGTAATTTCCTCAATAATATTCATAGAATACAAATTTTTATCAATGAGTAACTTTTTATTTTATATTATAATCATAAATTGTGGAATGATAATCATAAGAATGAATTGAAAATACAAATATGATATTATGTTACACCCAAACCATTCATTTCATGTTATACTGTCAACAAAAAGTGTAAATTTTATTACAACCATGAGATTATTTTAGTAAATGTTTGAATATTATTTCACTTATTTTTTCAGACAATGCAACTAAGCTATGTGGTGTGTCTCAATTGTGACTACTGAGGGTGAATAGTTACAAAATTGTTCTATCAACTATAGGTTCAAACTATTATAAATATCCATTAGATTAAAAAAAACACATTACTATCATAACCTAATAATTCATAACCTCCATTTCTCTACCTTTGCCAATTATAAATGGGACATATCCTTAGAAGATATATTAAATACACCCTATACTTAAAAATAAAGTTTTTGGTCCTTTACCCTTTGATTTAGAGAATCTATTTTGTGGCTTGAGTATCATTTCCCCATTCTTTATTCCCTTTATCCTTTTCATTCCTAATTCATCTATTTTGTAATTGTGTTGTATAAAACCTAGTGTAAAATCTTTCCCTTCTATAGTATATATGACAATATTATTTTTTTTAGAAAAACATTATGTTTCTCATTGTTTATAGTTAAAGGGTTCTGGGGTATCTTGGGACCATGTCAGTGAAGAACATAAGATCATATAGTTTCAAAATTTTAGGTTTATTATTTCTTGGAATCATTTAATGTTCCATTGAAAGGAATGAAATGATATAGGGGAAGACCACTTACAATAAAAACTAGGGCTGCACATATTTCCTATCATCGTGAATCCATAAATCATTTTTTTATATTTTGAATTTTGAAATAATATAGGAGAAATCTAAAAAATGGAAGAATTCATCCATCGATTGTTGGAAATTATTGGACCCCCATCTCAAAAATTATTCCTCCTTTGAAGAGTGGATGACCACCTCTATTTCTCTATTGTTTCACCAAAAATTCACTATATTTTATAGCAATTAATGAAGTTATCATTTCAAACCCTTTATTTGTTATTTTTTCAACTATCATGTGGTTTCTATCATTTATGTGAATATTTCCCCATTATCAAGTGTTTCTTAACCTTTTTATCTTTTTACTGGTTTAGCCCATATCTTAGGAATATAGTTAATGAGTGGGTCCTTCCTAGGTTGGACTATTTTTCATGGTTATTTTTTCTATAATGTGTTGACGTCATATTGAATGTTGTTGTTTGTAGTCGCACTAATTCATCTAATTCCCATAATAAAATTTTATTTAATTGCACTATATTATTTATATCTTGAAAACTCTATTATGATTATAATATCATAGTTTCATTTGGAAGACCACTTTTGTATCCAATAAAGGGGTGATTATATATTATTTCATTTAATTGTGTGAATTAACATGGGTACTTAGGGATTCCCTTGGTAATTTAGTTAGTTATCAAGAAATGAGATTTTCTTTGGATGTCCCCTAAGACCCTATAGTTATCATGGATTTTATAATATTAAAAGGAAAATATATATTGATCCAGTTTTGTGATCATGAATCAAATTTTACAAATGATTTATATATAAATTCTAGAATGATGAAATATTTTAAATTATTTTAAATTATTATCATTATAGAATGACTTAAATTGATTCTTTATTAAATGTGTTAGTGTGTAATTTCGTGGGCAATATATAAATTCTACAAGGGTGTTCATCTGAATACCATGATTAAAGTCTTCCTTGGGTCCATTGAGGTCACAATTTATGGAATGTCAGGAGTGAACCCATGAATTTCATATAGGTTCAACACAATGAATTCAATGGGGTAGATATGACTTGAATTTTGGTAACGTCATAAATTATTTAATTCCATATATTATATTCAGGGATTCCTGATAGGTACCCCAATTAAAACTAATGAGTTTATATCCATGTGTTAACTTGATCTTCATCATTCAGACTTCATCCTATGTGATCTTTGGATTCTAGTTGAGTAATGAATTTTAATTTCATTTTCAGATCCATAAATTAATTCCAAAAAAATGAATTTAATTTGGAATTGAGGGAATGAACTGATGTGATGATCCACATGGATTCCCTCACATTACATGATTATATTTTCCTCAGTTATTTTCTTTAGAATCATATTAATCTATTATACCTTTGATATGTTTAAAGGATTTTCTTGGTCAGCAATGGTAGGCTTAGCCTTAATTTTTCCCATGATACTTGAGGATCAACATTTTATAATTTTTCCATGTATTTTTTTAATTAATTTCTATTCACTTATTTATTAAGAAAAACATTCGTACTTACACTCATAAACTAATATTTCATTATAAAACACTAGTGGTGTCTTAATAATTTATACTCACCTCCTATTTGGGAAACATTATGGTTCTCGAATAACTTTTATTAATGGAGGTTTTGAAATGGAATGGAGCCCTATATCATATATTGGATTATTTGACTATGTTAGATTTTTGGAACTACTGTCTACAACATATATCGATACATTAATGGTTTTTATATTATTTTATTTTTACAATTTTTTTTATTTTAGTCTAATTGTACTAGACTGGACTGAAATGTATTCCTTCCTATTATGTGTGCATCATCACTACAGTATTTTTTTGGATTGTGAATTTGTGTTTTGGAATATGTAGTATATTGATAAAGAATTTTATTTTACAAGATGTTTATTTTATTCTCACTGTCTTAAAATTTGAGTAGATTTTATATTCATTCCCCTACAAACCAACTACAAAACTTAACATCATGTCAATAACCTTTGGAATATAGGTAGGTATGTTTGATTCTATGTGGTGCACCGGAAAGGGAAACAAATTCAATGAAATCCATGTCATGGAATTAAAAATGTTTTATTAGATATTATCCTTTTTGGACTATTAATTAAGGTATATAGACGATTTTATATTGTAAGGACTTGGTAGAGACCATATGTGTGAGAGTATATAATATATATTGAAGGGAAGTCCACATTTCAAGTGATGTGATTGATATTCCTGTTTTCTTCTTTTACAGTTGATATATTTCTCCTTGATTAAAAAAATTTTATGAGGTTATTTACTTCTATGATTCTATCACTTTTCATGTATATAACGGTGGATTCTGTCCATGATTAATACTAGGCATGTGTGGAATTACAGGTCATTTGAAATATTTTCTATGATTGTTTTCCTGAAATATGAGCAGGGGTTGTTAGTTAAATATTTTATAACCATTAGTATGACGTATATCATATTGTTTTGTGGATTATTCAAACATTACCAATAATCTAAATTGGAAATTGATATGTTATGAGGTAACTATACATGGTTATTATGTGGATAATCCGAAATAAAATACCAATTACAAAACTATGGAATTTTTCTCTATAACCTGGAATTGATAATTCCTTAATTATTCTTGTGTAATGTAAATTTTGGATTGATTAAACCACTAAGATTATATAATTTGATAACATAGAAATTTTTTATATTGAATATGATAATTAAAATTCCAAATACATCTTATATTTTTTTACTCAATAATTTTTTCATTACATTTCAATTTATCAAAACCATTGTAATTGTAATTTTTTTTAAAATAAAAAAAAATTGAATTATTAATTGAATTAATATAATATATAAAATAAATATATATGTTTTTGACCATTTTTATTAGTAATGGTGATATTGAGGAAACATGATTTGTGAGATTCAATGACATCAGATATATGAAATAGCATGGTGTTCATCCTATGATCACCTTATTTGAGCTAAGACTTTCATTTATATAAATATAAATGTGTTCTCATATGGGCCCTTATAGTGTATTTAATAAACCTAATAATTTGTATTTATGGATAAGTGTAGTGTCTAAAATGTGAGAAAAATATATTAAGAGTTTTTTAGGATAGTATTGTGTTATTCCAACTAAAACACGGGTTCTGAACTTTAACATTGATATTTATGATATATTGTTTCTATATGTGATCCTTGTATAGTTATTCCTAACCTAGGCATGGTAAGTGTGGACTATATTTAGCTCAATGCATGAGACCCTTTTTTTATTGTGCTTTAGCATAGTGATGAGTCATGTTATCTATCACTATTTTTCCTATATTTTGTAATAAAATGAGTTTAGGATAACCCTTTAGTGTGTAGAGGTTATGAGAATGAGATTCATGGAATATTAATGTTTCAGAACCCTAGAGTGGGTGAACTATGTGTGTAGATATCATATTAAATTGAGATATGGATCAACGAATAGGTTAGACCAATACTATGAGTTTACAAAATATGTGTTCCTATTGTAGTCTGTTTGAGTAGTAATGTGAGAGTGTATACTAAGAGAGTGGTTAGTTAAAATTTTTGGATTCATTATATATGGTACTAATGTTATATTATTTATATTGAAATTTATGTATGATAATACAAACTAATTTTTTAATAATCATTTATATTCCTTGTCCTTTGTGGAGTGACATGTGCAGTTTGATGTTGTGGGTGATATATGGTTTTGTAAGGATCATAGTTTTTTAGATGTCTCAATATACCTTTTTTGTGATCCTTGATAATTCGTTATTAAATAGGTATAGTGTGGTAATACTCTTATTATTTTAGAAATATTTTTAGGATCTAGTATATTTCATGGTTGCATTGGAATATATGAGAGGACTTGTACTTGTTGGAAGGAAATCACCATGTGAGATAATTTTTGTCATATAAGTTATAATGTAGTGAGAAGGGTTAGATTATTCATTATGAATGTGACTCCATGATTGATGGGAATTGACTTGATATGGTTTGTAATGATTTATTATAGAGAAACACTGAGATGTTTTCTCACTGAGTTTTCCTATTTGGAAACATTACATATTGATAATCATTGAATTTTTTTGAACAAGATACAAATTTTCCTGTCATAAATTTGTTATTTTTATGTTAAACTGCAAGGTAGATAAGTTTTCTGTATTTTAATATTATATTAATAGAGGTAATATTGGAGTTTTTGATTATTTAATTACACATCAACATCATGTGAGTCATATTGATAAGTGATTTATGGAAAATCACTGAGATATATAGTTGAGTTGGGTATGTTGTGAAACAATAAAGGTAAAGTCATAAAAATGGATCAAAAATGAATGAAACTTACAATTCACAATACTATAAAGTGGATGGATCATTTCAGAATATATGATTATGGTCCCTATAGATCCATTGTAAATATATACATATGTTGTCTTAGTTTATTCAGTGGGGTCTAGGACCCTAGATATTCTCTTGTCATTATAGTGTGGGGTCATTTGTTTTAAAGGGGATTAGTGGATGATAAAATATGAAATAATTATGTGCATTTATTTGAACACTTTTTTGATCAATAAGATAATTATGGTGTATACCACTGGGGATATAATTTATTTAGCCAATGAAAGTGCAGATCTTATGTTTGACCATATGTGGTTATTATTGTAAATGGATACCTTAGGGTATGACTAGTGTGTGATAATATGTATCTATTTGGGATGATGAAATAACTATGGGGTCATGATATTTCATATGATGTGGATAATGTGAACTCACATATAGTGCGAGTTTTGATGTGGTGTAATATTTAGCTACGTGATGAAGACTATTGGGGATTATATAACACTGAGTCACCAAGAGAGTTGACTTCAAGATAAGAGTGTGACAAAATATTTGGTGAGTTAAAAACCACTTTATCTATGAGTCAGTATCATGTTGAGGTTTGTTTTCAAGTATATTTAACATAAGAGATGTGTAATGACAACCTACGTCACTGATCCTGAGATATAAATTTCATGATGGGGTATAAGATAGGATATGTGTTTCATATTGAAATTTGGTTTTGTGTGTCACTATAGTATTAAAGAATTCATGATTAAGACTCTATGTAATTACTTATTCAATATACATTATTGGAACTCCTGGATTCTGATGATGGATGATGATGGATATCAGGCATCATCATGATAGTTGGATTTAAATATTGAACTCCTATTGTGGGGAGAACACAATTGTTAATTATGTGTATAATATTCATTGAGAGTAGATTTCTATGAACATAAAATTTCGTATGTTGAAAATTACAACAAGGGTTAGTTTTTATTATTGTGGCATTTCAAGGGTTTACTTGACTGAGTGGGATACAATAAATTGAAGATTACATGAGTATAAGAATTGGTTGGTTGGGTTTTTATTCTATTGATTTGATCTATTTTTAGTAAGCTACATGTACAGGTTAACTGTCAATTTGAGTGAATACGTGTAATTATTAGTTAGTAGTCTTGAAAAGAGACGGATCTATATAACCTTGATTCTTATGTATGACTTTCCAAGTTGAATATTGAAGTGATCCCATGTGTTGTAACTATTCACGGGGATGAGTTTTTTTTTTATCTTAGGATTTTTATGTTGATAGATAGACTTCTTCAGACCAGTGTCTTTAACCATCATACTGTGTTATTCGTTTTATTGGATTTATTAGATTCCATTATGTGGGGAATCATGATGTAGTTAGTTATGATAAACATCCATGAATGGTATAATACAGTGTTGTTTTGAGTATTAATGATAGTTTGGGTGATGTGTTGGAGTTAACATAACCAGTTAGATGTATTAATATAATATATATATCCGGATCAGTGATAATGAATGTCTATGAGGTTGTATTATCTATTAGATTACATGATTAGACCATTTATTATGTGTTTCTATAGTTCTTAGTAGATCCACTTAGATTTATTATAATTTTCCAATATATTTGTTAGAGGTGAATGAGATGAAAAAAAAGTCAAGTCTCATGAAGGATAATTCAAAGTATATTTATCATATTAATAAATTTTTTCATATTTCTTGTACTATTTTTGGAATTATTCATGGGGTGAACACTAGATCTTGACATGATTCAGAGGGTGAAACCCTGTTTCATGGAATTGGTCATGGAGGATCCGATTTTATCTCTTGATTCAGATCATAAAACCCTATTTCATGTCATTATTTTAGGGTGAATGATGTGATAACCCCATTTAGGTTTCATTAGAGGCATCTATGGTTAGATATAATAAGGTTATTCATGTCTTGGATCGGGGAAAAAAATAACTTGATGTGTGTGTTAAATATTTATATGTTGATCCTAAGGCCGAACAGTCTTTTCTGAAGGTCCTAATTAGTATTCCTTACATTTTTTAAAATAATATTTAATGCATGAAATTTTACAATTTGTGTATTTTGTGGGAAAATAGGTGTATCAAGGAGGATTCATGTTACATGGAGTTGTCTGAGAAGCCTTAGTAGTTATTGTTGTTGGTCATTTTCTTATCCTCTAATACCCAATGTTGTTTTAGAGATCATATTGACAATAAAATACATTATCATTGGGAGGTCATAAAACCCAAACCCTTATAGAGTGTATAGAATAATTTTTGTTCATTCAAACAATTTTTACTTTAATCAATATTGAAGGATTGAGGGCTTTAAAGGTGACATTAGAACATGTTTGGGTAGAATTGGTGAGGTTATAGGTGTAAACCTATAGGTTGATGTCTTTCAATGCATGTCATAATATGTAATACTAAGTAAATGATATAAATAGGGGAGAATACTCATATCATAATAATTAATTGGGTGACACATTAGGTCAATCGTTGAAACTATACATTATGGTTTTTCATAGTTTTCATTAATTAAAATAATATTGGGGTTGTTAATAGAGGGGATTCCAACATGAATAGTAGTGAATTATGGGAGCACACACCCTTGGTTTCATCATCCATAAAACGGTATGATCTCCTCAGTCTCTTCATCATTTCCCAAACCATTAATAGTTTTTTGAATCTACATGTATGGATAACAATAAATCAAATTAACTTCATTATTACTTCTAATATCGTGATGTTTATTATAGATTATGCATGTTCTTCAATTTTCATGGGTTTTCATTTATATTTCATAATTATACTAATTTATCACAGATCAAAGGTTTATAAAAAAATTAGTGGGTCCCTAAATAACTGAGGTAGCTGTTATAGTACCCTTTTCCTTGTTGTATAATCATTATAGTAATTTTTTTACATGTGTGGTGGCTTCCAAATATCCTACACATGACCTAATGTGAAATTAATTTTTTCCCACCTTATTAACAACTTGAAAACTCACATGGGATTAAGAAAGGGTTATAGCAATGGGAATTCCATACTTGAATACCCAATAATGGTGAATTTATCTTGTAACATACAATTATAGCAATTAATGGGGTGGTTATAACGATCAATGATTTTGGATGGATTAAAATAAATTCTATTTTCTATAAATTTTGATGCATGCTACAGCCAACATTAATAAACAAAATTATATTAACAATAATTTAATAATAAAGTTATTATAGTCACTAATATGGTAAATCATAAATAATAATTACATGTATATGGTAAATAATTAATATAATTTAATATTTAATGTGTAATTCATAATTATAATTTTCCTATTTAAATAATTTATTTTATCATGGATACAAACATCATTAAAATTTAGAATTTTATAATTTATAAAATAAAATTTAAACATGATATCCTAAAAACCAAATTATCTTCGGTTTTATTTTTGATATTTTTTTAAAAAACATATTCATACTAAAAAATCCAAATTAAAAAAAACCATCGCATTTATATAACATAGAAGTTTATGAAACTAGTTTGATTTAAAAAAAATATTATTATTTATAATAATTCTATTAATAATAATATTTTTACATTTTTAACTCATTGTCAAAATTTCAAAAATTTATGTAATGTTTAAATGAAAAATACTTTTATTATATTTTTTTAATAATTTAAGTCATGTAAAAATGATTTTTTTAATTTTAATCTAAAATAAATTCCCCTTGTATGATAATTATTATTTTAAATTAGTTTAAATCAATAGAATTTATAATTATATCCTAATCAGTAGTTGTTTTTCATTAAAATAAACATTGAGAAATATATTTCTACATGATACATTCACAAGATATTAAGATTAATTTCCTTATACATAAAAGATAGATTTGATTTATTTATTTTTTAATTCATATATTATTTTCTGTACTATTAAATTTGTCCAATTAATTTTTTTAAAAGAAAATTTAAATCATTTTTCTATGTATTAATTAAAACGAAAATTGAGATATCATTATGGTAAAATCATTTTTTATTAATTTCATTGAAATTATATCAAAATAATTAAGTTGAAATCATTTATATAATAAATATCAAGAACACATTAATCTATATAATTCAACTAATTTAATTATTAATAAATATTAAATATAATAAAGAATCAGTAATAGTGAAACTGTTATTTCTCTAATATAATATTTTATTACGCATTATTTGTTTTAATCTAATGTTTTATTATTATAGTATTTATAATTTGAATTATATTAAATTTATGTATAATTTATAACTAAAATACACACATTTCATTACATTGGTTATCTTGAATATAAATTAATATATAAATTCACTTAGTTAATCCCTACATACATAGTTTAAAAGTAAAATTGCAAAAGGTAAAGAAGTAATATTAAAAACATTATAAATTGATTAAAACATGTTTTCAATTCCATTTCTGAGATTTTTATGACTGAGAGGAACCTGAGACTAAATAATTTATAATTTGTTTATTCATTTTCATTTAAATTGTTTCATGGATTTATTAAAATATAAGCAGAGTTTTCAATGCTTCCATTTTACTCTCTTAAAAATGTTGATCAGTTACACAATTTCAAACTCATAATTACATTTCTATTTTCTACATGAAAACATATATTTTCATGTTCCAATACCCCTCTCCCAAAAATCTCATGTTTAGTCATTTTAATCATAATACATATAATTTCATGGCACCCTTTAAGGACAAATTAAGTCTCCATTGATGTTAGAGCATTATATTCTGAACAATGAAACCAGGTAAGGGATTTTCAACTGAAAATCTCTTCAGTGTCATATTTAATTATTTTAGGAACACTTTTATTATTTATATTGTTTATATAGAACAAAAAAAATATTTTCAATTACACTATGATTTAATTCATGGGATTAAATTTACCATATTATTTTCAATCATGAAATTATTTTTGGCTAAATAATGTACACTTATAAGTGGGTATTGGGAATCAATTCTACTTATTGGGTCTATATATCTCATATTTTACTATTTAAATTCATGATTAGAAGGCCCAAGACTAAAAAATTACATAATCTTGACTTATGTTAATAATTCACATTGAGTATATTTTCAGTTTTAGAGTTTTAGTGAATTAGTCCATAAATATTACATTACATCTCAAATATTTCAATTTATACACTTCAACTGAGTTTCCATTTTTTTCTAAAATAAAAACTATTAAAATAAACCAATTAATATTTCCTTGATTTAAATCTTTTAAAATTTTTAATTCTCTTACCATTCTATATATCTTGTGAAAATACTTTTCAAAAACATTGGATGATCATAAAAAAGCATAGAAACAGTTATAAAACTTGTAATGAAAACATTAGTCCATAAATTCATATAATTAAATGATATAATACTCTTCCTTCATTAAAAAACCACACAAGATCATAAGATTCATGAATAACACATGGAAATAATAAATCATAAATGTAACTTATAACCTCCATAACATACATACATTTTATCTTTCACAATTACGTAGGGAGTTACATTTGGAATACCCATAAAAATATTTTCCTTAAAAATCTTAGGATAAACATTAACGTTTACCACAGTAAAGATACCCAAATCATTGTAGATATTCCACAGGCTCACTTTACCTATTCTTATCCTGAAACAACCTGTATATATAATCCATTCCCAAGAATCATAACATATTCATAACCCATAAAACATACATAAAATAAATATATTATTTCCACATTTCAATCAAAATACATCATTTAAATATTTTGAAACAGTATATCAATTCTCAAAAACATTTTCAATACAAAAATACTTAAAAATGTTATATGTAATTTATTTTTCAATTAAAAACACTATAGAATGTAGAGGATGCCAATTATCAAATAATTCTCGTGGCAGCAGGAAGGTCGTTGTCACCATGTACGTTAAAAAGAAACAATCATATTAGTAGTTTTGTAAAATGCACAACTGAAAAATATTCCATTTCAATGAAATGAAATGTAAAAGGGTTTTATAATCCATCTAAAATAACGTCGTGTATAAATAAAAATATTCCTTGATGAATGGAGATTGAGAAGAAGTCCTTTTCCTTATGTCTGACTTGACTTGTTCATTATTTAATCTCTTTAATGAGAAAATAAAGTTAATTTTTTAATTATTATGAACCTTTTCCAGGTTTATTATTCTACTTATATCAATTATTACCACATTATAATCATTATAAAGTCATTTAAGTTAATAACGGTAATTTGGTTGATATTTGATACTTGAGTAAAAAAGGAACAACTTTTAATTACAAGTTGTCTATGTGTAAAAAATTACATTATATAAATAATGATATTAGTGATTTAGATATCATATATATCATATATATGCATTATATATATATATATTTATAACAGTACAAACCATTTGGAGATAAGAAATGAAATGCATGGTTCATGGACATGGTATTCCATATATACGCCTGAACGCTACATTCATTTCAATTTCAAATTTAATGGAATGAAGAAATAATGATACATAGGTATATTATAATTCCTATGTAATATCATATATAATTTGATTAAATCAGTCATTTATACAATCCTGATATGGCATGAATGAGTTAAATCACTTTGAGGGGCGGTAGTCCGTACTTCCCCAAATGAAATTATCATATTTACCATTTATGGAAACCATAGGGGAATGATATAAATGAAAAATACTAAACAATGTAGAATATTTAAATATATTATATATAAAATATAAATAATGTTCCATCATAATGGCCACCATGAGAGGTTATAGGAGATAATTGAACAATAATCGTTTAGTGAGGAAATAGTTTTTCGTCCACAGAAACAATATGTTCGTATCCATTAGATGGAGGTGTGTGGAAGTGTAGTTCAAATCATTAACATATCTACATACTAGTATATTTATTATATGGGTGTTGTAATAAAATAACAGAATAATGAGGGTTTAAGGGGTTGGAGAAGGAAAATAAAAGTAAATAACTTGATAAAAGATGTTACCTTTAAATCGGGTAACTCCCTTTGGTTTGAACCAATAGGGTTTCTTGAATTTCCTTCTGCTTATGGGAAGGCTTATTAGAGAAATAGATGGATTTTGGGAGATTATTGGAGTAGATATTGGGAAATCAAAGGATCTTGAGAGGTTGGATTAATGGTTTATAGGTTAGGGCCTATTATAAGATGGAGGAGGGGCTCTTTAGGAAGGTTTGAATGTATTATTTAATTATAAATTTATTTTCAGTTTCAAAAGATCCAAAACTAATTTAATTCTAATATATGGTACATATATGTCGAAATGGAGTCATCCAAAAATAATTGGACATGTTATGGATATTTTTAATACTTTTATTTTTCGTTTAACCCTTTGTTAGCTTATTTTACTTTTATCATGTCCTCTTATATATTCATATATTATGGTTAATATATTTACTATAAAATTCCAAATAACCGAAAATGGATAATTTATGGAATTATTTAGGAAATTTGGCCAAATCATAGATTTGTAGTATAATTTTATCATTTAATAAAATATTACTTATTTTATAAACTCATTTATGTCAATTTATAAATTATTCATATCAAGAATTTTAAAAAAAGTATAACAACATCATTCTTTCAAAAAACCATCATTAACTCAAATATAACTAGTCATTATTATCCATAAAGTTCATTGATGGAAATAAAAAGTTTCAAAATGATTTTATTATAGTATATATAATATTTTTTAATAGAATATTTTATTAGTGAACCAATTAATGCATCACTGTGTGTCATAATTACATTTATTTATTTACTATCTATAAATTAAAATAAACTACCATGATGTAGGAAATATTTATATCATTAAAATTAATATTTAATGTTTAATATATCTCTTATATAACCCCATATAAAAATTATTTTACTAAAAGATATATATTTATGTTACTTTTGTCTTTAAATTAAATTAATTAATATAATGTTTCATTATCTCTCTCTAGTAGCACCATGGGGTCCCAAAATAGACCCAAGAATGATGTTAGTCAAAAATATCTCATCAAATATCGTTATGAAAATAGTATTGGTAATTTAATATTATTATAATTATATTTTTACCCATATTTTTCTGTATTTACCTTTTAACCATGGTAAATAAGATATCAACTGAAGTAAATATTCATAATGTTTAAAAACAAAAGATACCTATTTACAAAATTTGGTTATCCTGATTCCGAATATGGAATCCATTTTTCCAAATTCATAACACATAAGTGGCTGAAATTACATTAAAATTATTCTCGTTGTCCAAACCAAAAAGCGTGTTTCTAAGAAATAATAACTATAAAAATATTTAAATTTTTTATGTCCATTTTAAGAGTAAAATTGCTTAGAATGATGAAAATTAGATTAGATGGTGAAAATATTATCCAATTACACTTTAATACCAATAAAAATAACAATCAAACTATATAAATAAATGAGATTAAATGGATTTTGTTAATTAAAATGTAGTATTTCTTACTATAAATAAAAAATAAATTTTATTAGAAAAATACTAACCATTTAGCCAGAGTAAATTTTGATTTCCCTCTTCTAATGAAAAATTTTATTTTTTCTAATAAATCATATAAAAGAAAGAAAAAATACATTTAAAAGGGATTCACCATCATAATGAGGTATAATAATGTTTTAATAATATTAGAATATTTATGATTAAAATTGGATTATTTCTCATTTCAAGCATCTAAATTTTATTGGATATATTTATAAACATTTACCAAACATGTATAATAATATTTCAGTTAGGTTTGTTCATTACCACCAAAAAAATGGATAGGTGTTAACAAACATTTAAAATTATATTATTATTTTTCATTATGACTCATCCTTGTGTGAAACATGATATTTTAGAGAAACCCATTGTTGTTTGTCGGGTACACCAACGAACATAAAATCCCCTTTAAATTAAAATTAATATTTAAATCAAAAATATTAATAAATATGAAAATTTCATATTCTTTTTTTACCAGGGATGTTACAACCTTCCCCCATTTTTTGAATTGAATCCTTATAATTTTAAAATTGGGCTCAAAAACATCATTAGAAGTTCCACATCTGAAAAGATTCAATAAAACTATCAATTTTAAAGAAAGAAAGGCAAGTAAAACGGTCACCCAAGATAACAAAGAATAGGATTCCATGAAAGAAAACATAAATTTCAAGGAGATAATAAATGTAATGATCAGATGTAGAGTGATATATTACATGACTAAGAGAAATATAACAACAAGAAAACCACAAATATGTGATAGGTTAAATGATCATTGATTCCCTAGTAGGAAAAGTAAATGAAAAAGGTTGTTTTTATGTTCCCAATCGTATATTTGGAGAATTTATTAATGAGACTAACTAATAACAAATGTTAATATACTTACAGTTCTTGTAGAGTTTCATTATTTAATAAGTTTCTACAATAAACACATATTTTCTCTAAATAATGAGTATTCATTATGTCTTGTCCATGCCTGAAGTGCTATAATATAATTCTACAGAATTACAAAATCTATAAAATATGAACTATATATTTCCCATATCTTTAGACATATCCAAATCCAAAATGGTTAGTACCTGACCAAATAATACCCAAATGAATTATATTTTGTAAAAAGAAATACAACTCTTAATCTCAAAAGTTTAATAAACAATACCCAAAGTTCAGCAATGACCATTCAATAAGCAATTGTCCTTTAAATCCATCAATATAATCAAATCTAATATTGAAAACCAATACTCAAAAGAATTTAATCACACAGTATTCCACAAAAATTGTATCATTTATCTCCAAATAACATCAGTTACTCTTAAATTCTCATTCTGAAAATTAATTAACCAATTCACATATTCACTATGATAGGTTAATCATTTCCATAAATAACCCAAATCTCTACGTATCCTCAATAAAAACATAGATTCTTCCAAAATAAATTTTCAAACATTACTCCACAAAATAAATCCCATATAATTCTCTTTTCCAATGGCATATAGTGTCCCCAAAAGAGATAATGTCTTCTAAAATAACCATTATAAAATAATAACCAAATCATTTTCATATACTAAGGATATCTATTTGATTAAACCTAAGTTCCAAAAATCAACCTATTATTGATCCATAAATTCATTTATCCAAAAAAAATTAGTGATATTATTTAAGGACATCACATGTTCACGTGGTAGGAAATAAATCTCAATAATACATTGGTTGTGGGTTCTATTCCCAAAGCTTTCTCTGACGCGATGGGTTTTCAAATGGCCTTTGTGTTGTCCTTTTTCAGAAAAAATATAAAATTTTATATCATTCAGAAAAATGAGATAAATTACTAACAAATAACCATAAAATATTTTAACCAGAAATGTTATCTCATACCATGCATTTTCATCCTAAAAATTAATAACTTTTAATTACATAAAATTCAAGTATCATATAAACCAAAATGGTTATTTATAACAATATCAAAAAAATGTTATTTATTCCTTTATTAACATTTTATATATCAAGATTTAGTTTTAAACATACAGGAAATAGTCTTCCAATATAATCCTATCATTAAAAATTTTAATCATATCATCATACATAAATCCAACATAGCTCTTCAATTCTTAAAAAGTTGACATCTTAATCATCGATCATTTTTCATGATCATTTATCCATGTTTTTGCAGTTTATTATTTTATACTTATTACCTAAAAACAAAATCTTACATAATGTCCTAATATTTCTCTATTGTCAAAACATGAGAAAAGAAATAATTCATACATTTCATATGTCATTTTAAGTTTCCTCATCTTCAATTGGAATGGACTTAGGAATTGGTAAACATATATTGGTATGATCTTGCTAATCCCATTCTGGAACCTTATTCATAGGATATCAATTTTTATAATGACAACTCACACCACATATAAAACATTAAATAGATCCTTCAGAAAGAACTTCTTTCCCTTTCTAGGATTCAACTAGATGCATCCATTTTTTGATTTCATGTTCTTGATTTAGGACCCTCATTACCACATCTATAGCACCTTCAAGTCCATTTGAATCATTTTAATACGTTTTTCTTTCCACATCCTTGAAACATAGGTTTTGAAATATCATTAACTTTTTGGTTATTACCTGAACACCCATTGGGAGTATTTACAAGCATATAAAATTCCCTATAAAAATCACCATGTTTCAGGTGGTCAATCATGAGTCCAAATAGTTGGTTGAGAATAACCACAAGAGTTGTTATTATAGGTCATATTTCCTACAATTTCTTATTAAAAAAACCATCATAGTTTTCTTCACATCCATTGATACTTTTGTGCCTACTAGATCCATCCATTGACTAAAATGAAAATGGTCAGTGTGAGTATATGAGTATAATCACCGTATAATATATTATAAGGATGGTAAACACTAAGATATATTTATTCATGTTATCTTAAAACAATTTAATTTATCTAAAATACATATGACTCTTTCTAATATTCTAACTATTGTGGTTATGACACATATGTTCAAATAACACCCTAACCATTAATGTTATCTAAACCAACATGAATTCCCCAGCCTTAAACATTACATTATCTTGATTTAAGTTAATAATTAAAATTGAGGATCTTTTTAGGTTTAGATATTTAGATAATTAGGCCATATCTATTAAATGACATCTCAAATAATACCAAGTAGACAATTTTTTTGATATCCATTTTTTCATAAAATAAAAAATCTTAAATTATAAAAATAATTATTTTCTTAATATAAATCTTCTTGAAATCTTTATTTATCTTTCCTTCCCTTATATCCTGTGAAAAACATTTCAAAAACATGGGTTCAGTATAAAAAGCTCAGTAACAGTTTTAAAACAAGGAAAGAAATCAGTAGTCTATAAATACATACATGTGAATGAAATCATAAATTTACATCCTTAACATTCCACACAAGATCATAAGATTCATGAATAATAATTAGAAATCATAAATCACAAAGGTAACTTGTGGCATCTATAACATACTAATGTTTTAGCTTTCACAACAATGTAGGGAGTTACGTTTGGAATAACCGTCGAATTATATTCCCTAAATCTATTAGGAGAAACATTAACATTTACCTCTATCACATTACCCAATACATTGGATTGCTATCTCAAGCTCACCCTCCCTTGGTTTATCACGGAACCTCCCATATACGTAAGCAGTTCCCAAGAACCATAACATATTCATAAAACATAAAGAAAACATAAATTAAAGATAAATTTTCCACATTTCAATCACAATATATCATTTCAATATATTAAAATAATCAATCCATTCTCGAAATAATTTTCAATGCCAAAATATGTAATGAGTGTATATGTTTTTTATTTTCCTTTTAAAAACATTGTGGCATGTAGAGGATGCAATATATCAAATAATGCTTACGGCGACAGAAAGATCATTGTCACCGCATGCGTTAAAAAGAAACATAATTTTTTATATTTAGTAAAATGATACATAAACAAATATTCCCTTTGAATAAAATGAAGTTTCAAAGGTGTTAAACATTATATAAAATAATTTTGTGTATAAATCAAAATATGTCTCAATAAAAGGAGATTGGGTCAAAGTCACTTACCTCATGTCCGACATAACACCTTGGTTCTTTAATCTCAGGAATAATAAACCCAATTAAATTTATAATTTAATATGAACATTTTCATGGTTATTATTCTTTTTGTATCACTAATAATGACTTTATAAAAAATACAAAATCATTGATGTTAATAGTACTTGTTTGTTGATATTTCCAACTTCAGTCAAAAATGAACTTCTTATAATTACTAGTTGTCTAAGTTGTCAAATGTAAATTATCTCCAGAATTATATTAATGATTTAGATATCATATATATCATATATATCCAGTATATATATGTATTTATATTAGTACATAACATTTTGAGATAAGAAATGAAATACACCGTTAATGGAGACGGTAAGCTGTACGTAAGCATGAACGCTACTTTTAATATTATTTCAAATTTAATGGAATGAAAACATAATGATAAATAGGTATATTATAATTCAAGTATAATATAATATATCATTTCATTTACTCTATTGTTTATACATTCCACTTATGCCATGACTAAGTCCTATTACATTGAGGGGGCGGTGGTCCTCACTTCCTAAAATGAAATTATCGTATTTACCCATTATAGAAACTATAAACGAATGCTATAAAGAAAAATAAAGATTCATATAGACCAAATTAATATTTAATATGTCTCTTATAAATATTTAGCCATCGTAATGGCCACTACGAGAGGAGGTACGACATAATTGAACAATGATTGTTTCATGAGGTATTAGTTCACAAAAACAGAATCTTCGTATCCACTAGATAGAGGTGTGTAGAAGTGTAGTTTAAATCATTATCATAAAGACATCCTAGTATATTTATGATATGTTTGTTTTTATAAAATAATGGAATAAATATTGTTTAGTGGGTTGGAGGAGGAAACTAAAAGAATACAACTTGAGCGAAGACGTTACCTTTTAATCCAGAAACTCCACTTGGATTGAACCAAAAGGTTTTCTAGAAATTGCCTTCGTCCTTGAGGAAATATTCTAAGAGGATTATTTTGATGTTGGGATTTTCTTGTATTAGAGTTTTGATGATCTATGTTTCTTCAGAGATGTGAGTAATGGGTTAGAGGTGGTGGCCTTTTATAAGAGGAAGGATGGTCTCTTTAAAAAAGGTTTAATGTAATATTTTATTATAAAATTATTTTAGGTTTAAAATGGTCGAATACCTTTCGAATTCTAAGATAATGTACTTTTAAGTTGAAATTAAAACATCCAATAACAATAGGATAGGTTTTGGATATTTCTAAAAACATTTATTTTATGTTTAACCATTTTTTTACTTATTTTACTTTAACAATATCATATTATATATTCATACTTTATGGTATACATATTTAGTATAAAATTACAAGAGATCCAAAATAGATCATTTTTTTAAATATAAAAGTCATTTGGGCAAATATTAGATTCTTTTACTATTTTATCATTTAATAAAATATTAACTATTTTAAAAACTCATTTATGTCAATTTATAAATTATTCATATCATGACATTTAAAAAATGTATAACAACTTGATTATTTCAAATAAAATACATTTAATTATATAGAACAAGTAATTATTATACCTAAAATTAATAGGTTGTATTAAAAGTATCAAAAAAATTTATTTTAATATTTACAGTATCATTTATTTCAATCTTTTATAAATGAAACCATTTCCGCATCACTATTATGTCATAAATAAATTTTTTTATTTAATGAATAACAATTATAAATAAAATACCATGATGTATGAAATATATTTATATTTCATATAAATATTTATATTTAAATAGATCACTTATATTACATCATATAAAAAAATTTTTATTAAAAGCTATATGTTTACATTTCAATTGTCTTTACATTAAATTAATTAAAATGAAGTGTCATTATCACTCCCAAATGGCTCCATGGGGTCCCCAAATCGACCCAAGTATTCCCTTGGTGGTAAATATCTCATCTAATTAGGATGGGACAAGTTTAAAGGTAATTTAATAATATTATTTTATTATTTTTCACCCTTATTTACCTGATTTACCCATTTACCATTATAAATAAAATATTTAGTGAAGTAAATATTCATAATGACTAAAAATATCTGATACCTATTTACACTATTTATAAATACTGATTCCAAATTAAGATTCTATTCTTCCAAATTCAAAAGAGATAAGTGGTAGAAATTAATTTAAAATTAATTTCTTTTTTCAAAACCAAGAAGCCTATTTTTAAGAAATAATAACTATCAAAAAATTTACCTTTGTTTATGTCCAATTTTAGAGTGAAATTACATCCAATGAAAAAAATTGGATTAAATGGTTAAAATATAATCTAATTACTCATTAAAACCAATATAAAAACAACCTATTTATATAAATAAATTATATTAAAAGACAACTATGAATTAAAATGGAGTATTCTTCACTATTCATAAAAATTGACTTTTAACAGAAAAATACACTAAATTTACCGAAAGTAAATATTGATGTCACTTTTATAAAAAATAATTTTATTTTGGAAAATGGAACATAAAAAAGTAACAAAATTTATATTTAAAAGGGTCTCTCGAAAAATATGCAGTAGGACGATCATTTAAAAATATTAGCGTATTTTTGCTTAAAATTGGATTCATTCCCATATTAAGCCACTAAATTTTATTGGATAAATGTAAAAAAATTTAAAAAACATGTATATAAATATTTTAGTTAGTTTTCTTCATCCCTCCAATAAAATGACAAGGAGTTAACTACCATAAAAATTTATATTATTATTTTTTAGTATGACTTTTCCTCGGTTTAAACCTGAGATTTCAAAGAAACCCATTGTTTCATGTTGGGCATACCATCAATCATAGAATATAATTTAAAGTAAAATAAATATTTAATTCAAATAATTAATAAATGGGAAATTTTAATATTATTTATTTACCTAGGATGTTACTATGATTGACCTATTTTAACATATGATGATTTTATTATGTATTAATTTTTTTTGGGAAATATTATTTCTACGAAAAAACTTATTTCTTGATTATTTTAATTATTTATTAAAATTTATGTTTCGTAAAAATAATTAATATATATAGAATGGAGTTTTCCTATAACATCCACATTTTACACATCCAACAAATGTTCACCTTTACTTATTAGAAACTAAATTTATTTTTAACACCAATGATCAATTATATTTCAATTATTTAGTATGAAATCAAATATCTATATAGCCTTTCACATGATGTGGATTTTCTAAAAGGATTTATTCAAAATTTTCAAATCATTTTTCCCATCCATTCCCAATGTAAACATTTTATTAACCACTCTAAATTTTCTTGTAATAAACCATTAATATAATTCTTTTATTAATTTTTTATATGTAAATATTTTCAAAGTATTTTTACTTATTTTATTTAAAACATTATGACTTTTTGTATTTATTATTATTAATGGTTGTGTTCACATGTAAAATTATTCATAGTTTTTCAAGTTAATTTATATATAATTAATGTTCCCATTACTGATGATTCTTTTTAGAAGGTAACTTTTTTCAATTAATTTCAAAAAATTTATTGAAAAATTGTTAATTTTACTCAATTACGTAATTTATGATTTATTTTAATATTAATATTTTTTCAAATTATTTCAAAATCATTTTTAGAAAACATTTATTCTTTTTCATGTTTAGATTTATAATTTTTTTAATAAATCTAATAAATATATATCCACTTTTTTAAATTTATATTATTAAATATTATTCATAGTCGTAATCATTATGAATGAATCTTTACTTATTTATTTAAAATATTATATATTTTCCAGGTTTACATTATTATCGATTCTCCAAAAAGTAACCATTATCATAGAAGTTTTGATTAATCTTTTTGAAACCATCATTTATTTTCAATTATTCTTTATTATTAACTCTTTATAAACTTTTATTCAAACATATTGTGATTCCTTTAATAAATTTTTTAAATTTAATTTTCTCATACATGTTTTACAAAAATTATGTAAATATATTATAATTTTGGCTTAAATTTACCCTACATGGATTATTTTTCATGAAGTGAATTTTATCACAATTTAAATGTTATTATGATTGTAACACCCGAACCTTCCATGGTACACATTTCTTTGAATAATACAGTAGCGTCTGTTGTATGCAACATAAAGTTATAACACACACCACAACCAATCAAACTAATCATTATGAACACTAATAGCCACTTTGTGAAATTTTATAAATTTTATCTTTCAAAATGGAATTCATTTTTGGATACGGAATATCAAAATTAGCATAGTGTGAAATTTTGGTATTCTTCTGAAAACTTTCATATTTTGATGAATAGTGAAAATTACTAAATTTTAATTAAAAACATCTTTTTTAATCGAAATAATTAATAGTGATAAATTATGAATATGAGTGGTTATAAAGTATATTTAGAATATATTTTTACCATTTAATACAATTTTGGTTGTTGGACATAATTTCACATTTAAACTAGACATAAACAAGTGTCAATTTTTTGATAGTTATTATTTCTTAAAAACAGGCTTTTAGTTTTGACCGTGGGAATTATTTTTAAAGTAATTTCTTCCACCTATATGTTTTGAATTTAGAAAATTGGATTACATATTTAGAATCAGGAGGTCCAAATTATGTAAATAGATAATTTTTATTTTTAGGCATTTTGAATAATTACTTCAGTAAATATTTTATTTACCATGGTTAAAGGGTAAATTCGGTAAATAAGGGTAAAAGAATAATATTATAATAATACTAAATTACCCTAAAAACTGTCCTAACACTATTGGTTGATACATTTCCGACCATGGTAATCTTTTTGTTGATTTTGGGACCCCATGGAGCCACTTGTAAGTGATAATGACACTTTATATTAATTAAGTTAAAGTAAACACAAAAATGACAAAAGCATATATCTTTTAGAAAAACAATTTTTACATAGGGTTATATATGTTATCTGTTCGACTATAAATATTAATTAGAAATACAAAAATATTTCCTACATCATGGTATTTTATTTATAATTTGTAGGTATTTAATAAACAAAATTATTTACGACACAATACTGATGTATTGTTTACCTCATTAATAAATGATTTAAATAAATAAGATTATAAAGACTAAAATAAAACACAAAACCTATCCAAATCTTATTGGATGATTTCATTTCGATCATGAGTCATCTTATATTTGTCTTTAATGGGCCTTGGACCTTTATAAACTAAATATCATTATATAATAAAATTATATTTTCAATATTTCTTAAAGAGACCCTCCTCCCCCTTACAAAAGGACACCACTTCTAACCTATTCCTCACACCTCCCAAGAATTTTTATCACCAAAACTCTACCCAATTATGCTCCCTACATCCCTATTCTCTTCCTTGAGGACATACATTAGGAATAAGGAACTTCAAAAGTCCTTTTTGTTTCAAACCAAATAGAGTTACCCAAATTAAAGGTAACGATTTCTCTTAGCTTCTTCTATTTTATTTTACTTCTCCAACCCCTAAACTATTATTATTCTTTTCTGCTGTAACAAAACCAGTATCCTAAATATACTAGGATACTGTTATGTGAATTATTCAAACTACACTTAAACACACCTCCATCTAATGGGTGAAGAACATAATGTTCCTGTGGATGGAAACCAAACGACTCACAAAATAATGATTGTTCAATTATCTCCCACCACCTCTCATACTGGCCATTATGATGGAACTGAAATTAAATTTGATATTAATGATATTTATTTTTGATATAAGATTCTATAATTCCATTTTATTTCATACCATTATTCGTTTCATGTTGTATATATATATGATAATTTCATTTGAGGAAGTGAGGACAACCTCCCCCTAAAAGTGATATGACTCGTTCATACCATACATGGAATGTATAAAGGATGGTATTAATTAACTTAAGTAACATTTATAAGAAACTATATTATACTTGAATAATAATATACCTAGGTATAATTTGGTTTTTATCCCTTTTAAAATGAGAAATGAAATGGAAGTAGTGTATGTACATACGCACAGAATACATCTCCACGAACATGATGAGATTCATTCCTCATCGTATCCATGCAATACTAATTCTCCATTTATTATTAAAAATAATGTTTAAAAACTTGATATCGTCATGTATATGAATAAGATACAACCTATCCATAACAAATAAAACTGATGTAACAAAACATATAAAAGAAAACGTGTAAGTCAACACCCGAAACGACGATAATACTAAGATATTATTAACAAAGAAATATTAAAAGATCATATATGATATCATATTAATGTATATTGTTATTATGTAATATAATAAAAAATATTTCACCATTATACAAGAGGTTAACCTACCCTCAACAAATGAAAACTACAAGGTAAGGTTTTATTTCACAATCTCTTCATTATCATATGTGGTTTATACGTAATTATCTACTGGGAACTCTTTATCATCCACATCCATGTTTCTTAAAAATTTATTTCAAATCATTTTTAATATTTTACAGACTATGGTTTAATGTCATTTATAACCTTGTTTGATTTTTTATAAGAAGTTTTCTTTTTTTTTCCAAACAAGGTCCTTTTTAACCATTTCGACAGAATTAAGGTAAGAATGTTTTTTAACTTATACGGAAGGTGTGGCTATTTTCAGCCATTATGATATTGTTTATGCTTCCATTAAATTTTTATAAGAATATTTTAAAAGTAAATGATTTCTTTTATAATTATGTGACTTTTAAATGATTTAAGAAAGTGATATTTCTCACAAATAGTTTTGATTTCATCTATGTCAACATCCTTTGATAGATATTATGATGATTTGAAGTTTATTTATTATGATACACAACATCCATATTGTATTTATGGTTTTGTGATATGTTTGACTGTGGATGTGTTATTTTTATACCATTCATGGTTTATGGAGAAAGTATTGACCTTTCATATGCTAGTTTTAATACGAATGGTTTTGTTATGTTTAAACCTGTTCAAATGAGGAATGCATTGGACATAATAATTGATGGGGGGAGCCCGATATATCTCCTTGATGAATCGGTAGGTCTCGTTAGGCAAACTAGTGTCTTGGCACAAGGCCTAGAAGAAATCATATTTGTAATCTCGGCACAAGGCCATGACTATATGGTTATGATAGTCTGACATTATGCATTCCATCATTATGAAAGTGGTTATTGATATTGCATGTGATTATTCGACTAGTAGAATATCCATGTGAATAATTACATGGAATTATTTCCTTCTATTTCTTCCATATTATGATGAAGTTCAAGTTTAAAAGGCTATTGTTTTAATTATACATTTCCTTAAATGTTTATGCTTATTTATGATGTTTCCGCTATATTGTTATCCTTACTGGGCATTTGAGCTCACCCCCTTATATGTTATATTTATCCTAGGATGTGAAGAAGTATTTTATGAATGACCTTCAAAGATAGTATAAGGGGATATGAGTGTGGAGACAAGATGTTGTTGTAGTTTTCACTTTATGATGTAATGTAATCTTTATGAATGTATCTAGTTATTCCAAGGCTACTAAACTAATCAGTCATTCGAGAATTGATCTATTGTGATCATACCAATGTTATGAAACAATTCACTAACTCTGGGTAAAAGGGGTCAGGGCGTTACAGTTGGTATCAGAGAAATTTTAGTACAAACCTTGGAAGCTAGATTTAGAAAAAAAAATTGATTAGAGAACATATACCTAACATGGATTTTGAAGATTAGTATATAAGAACATACTAGACTTTTGGTATTGTAGAGATTTGGTGAGTTTTCTGGAAAAAAACCCAGTCTTGATACGAGCAGGTAGAGGCGGATCTGGCAGAGATATACCTAGGTGTAAAACCTGAAAACACCGCATTGATCTTGACTCGAATGGGAACTAGTGCACGACAACGGTCCTTGTTTCACTCATAATTACAACACTCCCAAGGGATATGTTAAGGATAATTCTCATTTTCTTTACAAAACATTTTGAAGGGTTTATGAGTATATACTTCCTCAATGAAAACATTTTTATGATTATGGATTATATCCATAAACTGTTCAATTCATGTTAAGTGTTTTACATGTTTGGATTTATGTATTATGATTCATAAAATAATCTATTGTATGGCATTGTTAATAAATGGAGCCTAGTGGAAGAAATGGAAACCATATCAATTAATGAAATCCATGTAAGGATTTCCCTCCTACTCAAGATAATTATAGTGGAGCTGGTGATGAAACTATTGCTGATCAACTAATCACCATACTGGGACAAATCACTCAGGTTATGAATAATAACCTTACCCATATGGAGAACCCTGATCCGCAGTGTGGAGGATCAATGTTTGATCGCTACCTGAGGAAACAACCACTAACATTCAATGGGAGTACAAATCCCTTAGTAGCTGAGAAATGGATAAATTCCTTAGAGAAAATATTCCATTCCTTGGGTAGTAGTGAAAGGGAAAAAGTTATCATGGAAGTTTAACGCCTCCCTGGAGATGCTGACCAATGGTGGTCATGGATTCAAAACACAATGTAATATGATGATGTATTAAATATGGAATGGAGGGAGTTCATAGATGTTTTATTAGAAAAATACATTCCCCGTGACCATCAAGAAGATATGGAATGGAAATTTCTGAGTATGAGGCAAAAGAAGGATGAGAATGTCGCAATGTATGAGGCTAAATTTACCTGGTTAGTGAGGTATTCTGAAGATTATATATGTAACACAAGAGGTTAGATTTATTGTTTCATTGATGGTTTAAATCCGTTTCTCCATCGAGCATTAGTCTCACAATCCTTCTCGTTTTTTGAAGATATTGTCTCATGCGCTATCAAGGCAGAAAAATAATTCTCTATGTCATACAACTTTAAAGAAAAGCAAGAGAAGAAGAGATATGATGATCACTATAGAAATGGAAATAAGGGGAAGAAGGGAATAATTGAATATCCATCTTACAGTAAATGTCAGAAGAAACACCGTAGTACTTGCTTGAAGGGAATGTGAGTCTGTTACAAGTGTGGTCAAAAAGGCCACCAAGCTCGTGACTGAAAGTGGAAGAAAGAAGCTACCGATGTTCAATGATACAACTGCAGAGATATGGGACATTATGAAAATGAATTTCCTATGCGTCAAGGAAACATACCTCAGAAAAGGCCAAGGGATCAAGGCCAAGCTTATGTTATCACTACTGCTGCGGTAGAAGCTCCGAAAGATGTGGTGGAAGGTATCATAAGGGTTTCATCAAGTTTAGAAAATGCATTATTTTATTATGGATCATCACATTGTTTCATATCTACCCAGATTTTTATAAAAATTAGATATTTGAAATTTTATTTAACAAGGGTGTTGTCAGTCGAAACTCTTAAGGGAAGTATCATTACTACAAAGTTCTATGGATCTGTTTCCATTAGGGAATATAGATGTTCTTTATCTACTCATCTAATCTTCGTACCCATGATTTAATTTGATATAATCCTTTGTATGGATTGGCTTTCAGACCATGATGTGAAATTTTGTTGTAATAATAAGGAGGTTACGATTTTTGATGATGATGATAATGAACACCTTATCTTTAGAGAAGAATACTCACCACCCGATTCTTACCTAGATCCACCCCCAATAGCTCAACTAAATTCAATTATTAGGGAGGAAGATAATGAAATGATTATGGGTAAGGAAGAAATGTTCAAATACATAATGTACCTATTGTGAGAGAATACATTGATGTTTTTCCAGTGGATTTACCTGGACATCCTCCAGAATGATAAATTGAGTTTTCCATTGATTTAATTCATGGTTCAAGGCCTATATCAAAGACCCCTTATAGAATGGTCACTGTGGAATTAGTTGAACTAAAGAAACAACTATAGGAATTGAGTAATAATGGATTTATTCTCCCTAGTGTTTCTACATGGGGAGCATCTATACTTTTTGTTATGAAGAAAGATGGATTTATGTGGTTATGTATCGACTATAGGGAGATCAATGCTATAACAATAAAGAAGAAGTATCACATTCCTCGCATGGATGATTTATTTGACCAAGTGCATGGAGCTCAATAATTTTCAAATATTGACCTTCAATCTGGATACCATCAGTTGTGTGTGAAAAATGAAGACATTCTGAAAACAGTATTTCGAACCAGGTACGGGCATTACGCGTTTACAGTAATGCCTTTTGGGATGACTAATGCACCCTTTGTATTCATGGATCACATGAATAGGGTTTTCAAGGAACATCTTGATGATTTTGTGGTGGTTTTCATTGATGATATCTTGGTTTATTCCAAAATCTATGAAGACCATGAAAATCACTTGCGCATTATCCTGAAGACTCTTAAAAGACATGAATTATATGAGAAGTTTAGAAAGTGTGAATTTTAGCTTCAAGAGATCTCTTTTCATAGACATATTGTCTCTAAGGATATAATCTCTGTTGATCCCTCTAAGACCATGGAAATCCAAGAATGTCCAGTATTGACGAGTATAACAGAGGCACACAGTTTTATTGGCTTAGCAGGTTATTATCGGCGTTTTGTCCAGAATTTTGCTCGGTTGGCTAACCCGTTAACAGAGCTCTCATGTAAAGGGGATAAATTCATTTGGACAAAAGTGTGTAAAGAATGTTTTGAAGAAATGAAGAAAAGATTATTTAATGCTCCTATATTGACTCTACCATCATGGAATGGTGGGTTCGTTATTTATAGTGATGCATCATTGAAAGCACTTGGTTCTGTCCTTATGCAGAATGATAGGTTTATTGCCTATGCATCACGACAACTAAAAATTCATGAGCAGAACTATCATACTCACGATCTTGAGTTATCTTCTGTAATATTTGCTTTGAATATATGGAGATATTATCTCTATGGTGAGATATGTTAGATTTATACTGATCAAAATAGTTTGAAGTATATTTTCTCACAGATAGAACTCAACATGAGGCAAAGTAGATGGCTTGAACTACTCATGGATTATGATTTCACAATACACTACCACCAGGGGATGGAAAATAAGGTGGCATATTCTTTGAGTAGAAAGGATCATGGAGTTTTGAACAAGTTGAGAATTGAAAGGGATCCTATTTTCATGGATATAGTAAAGATAGATATGGGAATCACCATAGAAGGAGAAACATCAATACTTTTTCAAATGGTTTCTAAACCATCATTACTAGAAAGGATATAGAGTTCACAGACCGATGATGATGAATTTCAAAAAAAAAGATTAATGTTTTGAATGATGGGAGATTGAATGACTTTGTGAATGAAGATGGAATTTTGAAATTTGGGAAGAGACTTTGTGTTCCCAATATACCTGATCTATAAATGGAATTTTTGGGTGATTATCATAGTTACAATTTTTCTACACACCCTGGGATTACCAAAATGTATAGAGATTTGAAGGAACATTTTTGGAGGGACAACAGGAAGAGGGAGATTGTGGATTTTTTTTCAAGATGTATGGTTTGTCAACAAGTGAAAGGTAGATGGAAACTATAACATCCCATGTATGTAATGAATAATAGATATTTTGTCTATGTCTATTAATTAATTAGATAGTGTTTTAGAGGTTTAAAATGAAAATAAATACAATCTTATGCATGGAATACAATAATATTCTTAAAAGTTTGTTTTACTACCTTTTGATGGAAAACCATTTTTAAATCTATCTTTTGACAATTTTATAAGATATGATTGTCAAAATAAACTTATTCTTTATGATTGGGACATCAAAATTTACTTTGTGTCAATTTTTGGTATTTTTTCGATAAAGTTCATTTTTTAATGAATAGTGAAAGTGTTGTATTTTAATTCAAAACCTCTTTTTAATCTAATTTATTTATATGATTAGATTATATTTTGAATTGGTTTTAAAGTGAAATTGGAATATATTTTTACCATTTTATCCAATTTTGGTCATTGGAATCAATTTCACTTTGAAATTGGACTTAAACTGGTGTCAATCTTTTGATACATATTGTTTTATAAAAACACGTTATTTGCTCTGACAGCGGGAATTAATTATTAAATAAATTAATGTGACTTATATGTTTTTAATTTTGTAAAATAGACATAAATTTTTAATTCGGATAATCAAATTTAGCTTAGGGTGAATTTTTTGTAATTTTCTGAAAAAACTTCAATTTTTGATGAATAGTGAAACCACTAAGTGGTACTTATAAAAACTGATTTTTCCGTTTAAATGAAATTTTTCCATCATTGTGTTTTGAATTTAAAAAATCCGACATACATGGTTGTCATTAAGAGGCAAAATGTGGTTCAATGAGATTAAAATAATTTTTTGATGAATAGTAACTTATTATGTTCTTAATCGCGATTAATGGTAATTAGTGTAGTTTAAGGTAAAAATAATGCTTTTATAAAATGAGGTGAGATTGAAACATGTCCAACCCTCATTGGTTGTGTCATGGCCGACCAAGACAAGCCATGGGAAAACTTGGGGACCCCATGGAGCCACATTGGTTGTGAAATGACATAAATAACTTTTTATTTAATGTAAAAGTAAAAATGACACAAACATAATATGTTTTACAAAAACAATTTTTACATGGGGTTATAAAGATCATATTTTTTATTATAAATAGTCATTGGAAAGATAAAAATATTTCATACATCATAGTATTTTTTTTATAATTTTTAGGCATTAAATAAATTAAATTATTTATGACATCATGATGGTGCAGCGATGACATCATTATTTAACGATTTAAATAAAATAGAAAGATAATGTAAAATATAAGACCTAAACATGGCCAAAACCTATTGTATTAGTGGATTTCGAACCCTTATCACCTTATCGTTGAATTATATCAATGTGGGACCTTTTAAATCCGAAAATCTTTTTAAAATAAAGTAACTTATCTTTACTTTCCAAGAGTGCCCCTCCTCCCCTCTTATAAAAGGCCCCCACCTCTACCTCATTTCACACACTCCTCAAGCCTTTGGATCGGCCATCCCCTTCCCATTTACTCTCTCCACATCCCTATCCTCATCATAGTGGATTCCCATTTGGCATAATCCTTTCAAAGGAAGCCTTTAGGCTTAAATCAAAAGGAGTTACACTTTTGAAGGTAATTCATTCTCTCATGTTCATTTGTTTTATTTTGCTTCTCCAACCCCCTAAACTCTTTTTATTTACTTATTTTGTAACAAAAACAGTATCTTCAATATACTATGATGTTGTTATAAGATTTATTCGAGCTACACTCTTACACAACTACATCAAATGGTTAAAGAACATAAGGTTTCTGTGGATGGAGAAATTCAGCCTCCTGAAACGATGATTGTTCAATACTCATTTAACACCTTCAATGGTGTCCATAATGATGTCACTATTTTTATATATGATATATAATATGTTTATGTTTTCCTCAAGCATATGTATTTTTCATTTATGGCATACCATTATTGTTTCCATTATGGGTAAACACGATATCTTCATTTTAGGAAGTGCGGACTACCGCCCCCTGAATGTGATTTGATTCGTTAACATAATATGTGGGATGTGTAAAGGATAAAGTTAATGATATTATATATGTTATTATACTGGAATTATAATATACTCTTATATCATTATGATTCCATTCTAGAAAATACGAAATAGAAATAGAAGTAGCGTTCATGCGTACGTACGGCTTACCGTCTCCATGAACGGTGCATTTCATTTCTTACCTCTAAATGTGATGTAATATTATAAATACATGTATATGATGAATATATATGATATATATGTTATCCAAATCATTAATATCATTCTGGATATAACGAACCTTTGACCAAATTAACAACATGTAAGTGTAAGAAGCCTATTTTTGACTTAAGAACCAAATACCGACAAAATGAACATTATTAACTTAAATTATTACATGATGTTCATAACATGGTATAAAAGGAATAATGAACTTGAAAAAGGTTCTTAAGCAAGTAGAGATTAACTCATGTTTATTATTCAAGAGATTAAAGAATGGTCGGGTCATGTCAGATACGAGGTATGGGACTTCGTCTCAATCTCCTTTCATTGAGGAATATTTTATACACAACCTTATTTTATATGGTGTATAAACTCATTTGATTTTTACAGAGTCTTTTTTATATGAAGAGTTTACTAAATGAAAAAAGGGAATGTTTTTGTCGTACGTATGCGGCGACAACGACTTCTCCGCCGTCGTGACCGTTATTTGAGTTTCGGCTTCCTCTACAAGCTATACCTTCTTTTTAAAAGAAAAATAAATACCATGTTTTACTTTTCATTTATTTTGGTGTCGAAAATGGTTTTCATGATGTTTTTATATCAATGTGTTTTATTGATATCTTGTGATTGAAAGGAGGAAATGTTATGTTTCCTTTATGCATGTTTTATGTGATATGATTATGTTGGGGTTCTTGGGCATTATTATGAAGACGGGTGGTTCCGTGATAAACTAAGGGCGGGTGAGCCCGATATAGCTCTCCAATGCATTGGGTAACACGAAGGAGTGAAACGTTAAGATTTCTCTGAAGATATTTTAAGGAATATACCGTGATGGGTATTCCAAACGTAACCAAGAGGGTTACTCCCTACGTAAGAATGTTATCAATGCCTCAAGTTACCTTTATGTCTTATGATTTCTATGATTTATTCATGATTTTATGAGGTATGTTAAAGTGCCTATGTTTTATGGGTAAAGTATGATTTCATTCTTATGTATATATGAACTCATGTTTCCTTTCCATGTTTTATTTTATAACCCAAACGGAGTTTTTTATGCTCATCCCGGGTTTTTGAAATGTTTTTCACTGGTGACGGGAAAGGTACATGATAAGATGATAGTGTCAAGGAAGTGTCAAGAAAGAATCCATGTTTTATTTTCAATATGTTTCTGTTGATGGGAAAAAGAATACTGTCTTTTATTGTGACCACTTTGTTTAAATGTGGGTTGTAATGCATGTTTTAAGATCTAATTCTCTAAAACTCTAAACCCGAAAAGATCCTCAACGTGTAATTGTAACGCCCCGACCCCAGCTACCCAGAGTCGGTGCATTATTACATAACATTGGCATGATCACAAGAAAGATCAAATCTCGAAAGACCGATTGGTTTAGTAGCCTTGGAAACACTAGATATATTCATAAGTTTTACATTACATCATAAAATGAAAAACTACTACAACAACATAATGTCTCCATAATCCACACTACTATCCCCTCATAATATCCCTGCAGGTCATTCATAATTTACTTCTTCACATCCTGGGGAAAAATAAAACATAGAAAAGGGGTGAGCTCAAATGCCCAGTAAGGATAACAATATAGCGGAAACTTTCATAAATAAGAATAAACATTTAAGGCAATGCATTACTAAAACAAAAGCCTTTTAAAATTGAACTTCAACATGGTATGGCAAAAGTAAAATGAAATAATGCCATTTACTTATTCACATGGATATTCTACTAATCGAATAATCACATGCAAAAATCAATAACCACTTTCATAATGTTGGAATGCATAATGCCAGACTATCATAACCACATAGCCAAGGCCTCGTGCCAAGGCTACAAATAAGATTTTGTCAAGGCCTTGTGCCAAGACAGTAGTTTGTCTCATGAGACCTACCGATGCATCGAGGAGCTATAGCGGGCTCCACCCGTCACTTATTAAGTCCAATGCATTCCCATATGAAAAGGTTTAAACATAACATAAACATTCGTATTAAAACTAGCATACGAAATGTCAATACTTTCACAATAAACTATGAATGGTATAAAAATAGCACATCCACAGTCAAACATATCACAAAACCTTCAATACAATATAGAAGTTTTGTATCATAATAAATCAACTTCAAATAATCTTAAAATCCATCAAAGGATGTTGACATAGATGAAATCAAAATTCTTTTAAAAGAAATATCTCCTTTTATTTTGAAATTATTTAATATCCATATAAAATAAAACATTTTCTTTGAAAATATTCTTATAAGCTTGTATGGGAAGCTTCGACGATTTTATAACGGCGGAAAATAACCGCACCCGCCGTATAAGTTAAAAAAAACATTCTTACCTCAATTCTGTCGAAAAGGTTAAAAAGGACCTTGTTTTGAAAACGACGGAAAGATTCCTTTATAAACCTCTTATAAAAAGTCAAACAAGGGTATAAATGACTTTAACCCATATTCTTGTAAATAGTAAAAATGTTTTGAAATACATTTCGAAGAAACATGGATGTGGATGATAAATAGATCCCAGTAGATTATTACGTATAATACAACCTCGGATAATGAAGAGATTGTGAAATAACCCTTACCTTGTACTTTTCCTTGGTTGTGGTAGGTTAAACTCCTGTATAATGGTGAAATAATTGTTATTAAATTATACAAGAATCATATACATTAATATGATGTCATATATGATCTTTTAATATTGATTTGATAATAATATCTTAGTATTATCGTTGTTTCGGGTGTTAACTTACTTGTTTTCTTTCATATGTTTTGTTACGTAAGACTTGTTTGTAAAGGATAGGTTGTATATTATTCATATCCAGAATGATATCAAGTCTTTAAACATCATTTTTAAATCATAAAATGATAATTACGCTTTAATGGTTACGATGGAGAATGAATCTCATCGCGTTCGTGGAGACGGTAGTCCGTACGTACGCACGAGCGACAATATCATTCTTTTGATATTAAAATAATATATAAATGGATGGTATATCATATATACAGAATCATTAACATGTTATATTTATTATTTACATGAGTTACACATCATTATTATACCCATCCAAATAATATTATATTGAATAACAATTACACCACGACGTGGAGACGGTAAGCCGTACGTACGCACGTATGGTGACATGTTATTCAAAGGGTGGATAGAATACTGAATATGATTGTACCATATTTATAATAACATCACAGTATATGTGAGATACTGGAGTTATTATTTCAGAATGGTAAGAACAAAGGAAGAAGAAGTGGAAGAAGAAATGAACTTAGAAAAGGGTGGTGAAATCATTACCTCTTCTTCGGGTTCTTCCTTTTGATTTGATCAAAAGGGCTCCTTAGGTTGGCTTTCTGATCAAACTAAGGCCTCTAGGTTGTATTGAGGGATGTTGGGAGAGTATTTGGGCAGAGTTTGGCCGAACCAAAAGGCTTTGAAGGTGTGAAGAAATGAGAAGGAGGAGTGCCCTTATATAAGAGGGGTGAGGGGCACCTTTGGAAAAGCTAGAAATATTAATTTATAATAAATTCATATTCGGTTTCTAAAGGCTCCAAAGTTGACTATTCAAATGATGTGGTGGGGATAGGTCGAAAGCAACTCATCCAATAGAATTTAGACAGGTTTGGGTACTTATATTAACCTTATCTTTAAGTATTAACTCTAAGTTAATTAGTTTCACTTTTACAATGTCTCTTTGTATTTTATATATTATGGTTAATAAACTTACTATATACATCCAAGAGACCCCCAAGTGGTCCATTAATGATTAACCTATCATGATATAAGTCTCTTGGCCGAACCTCAGATTTTTAGGAATTTAATATCAATTAATAATATAATATTTGTTTTAAGAATTCTTTTATGTCAATTTTGACACTATTCATTAGTTGATTTTTGTGAAACTCATAAAAGATTTATTACTTCGAAAAAAGTCAATTAAATCAATCCTAATATATCATATTATCCTAGAAAATTATTTTAATTCATTGAAAGTTTCATATTATATTTATTTGGGTATTTATAATATCACTTATTTTAATTTTTCACTATTATAGTAATTACTGCATCATCATTGTGTCATAAATAAAATAAATTATTTAATGTCTAAAAATTATAAGTAAAATATCATTACGTAGGATATCTTTTTATCTTTCTAATGAATATTTATAATCGAAAATCCAACATGTATAACCCTATGTAAAAATTGTTCTTCTAAAAGATGTAATCTTATGCCATTTTTTTTTAATTTTAACTTTATTAATATAAAGTGTCCCTACCACATACAAGTGGCTCCAAGGGGTCCCAAATTGACCCAAGGATGCCCATGGTCGGGTATGTGTCCACCAATAAGGTTAGGACACGTTTTAGGGTAATTTTGTATTATTATAATATTATTTTTTTAACCCTTATTTACCGGATTTACCCTTTAACCATGGTAAATAAAATATTTACCACAGTAACTATTCAAATGTCTAAAAATAAAAGTTACCTATTTACACAATTTGAACATCCTGATTCCAAATATGGAATCCATTTTCCTAAATTCAAAACACAGAAGTGGCAGAAATTAATTTAAAATTAATTCCCGTTGTTAAAACAAAAAGCGTGTTTTTAAGAGATAATAACTATCAAAAGATTGACACATGTTTATGTTCGGTTTAATTGTAAAATTATGTCCAATGACCAAAATTATATTAAATGGTAAAAATATATTCTAAATATACTTTAAAACCACTCAAATTCATAATTTATCACTAGTAATTAATTTGATTAAAAAAAGTTGTTTTTAATTAAAATTTAGTAATTTTCACTATTCATCAAAATATGAAAGTTATCCGAAATGTACCAAAATTTCACCCTAGGCTAAATTCGATATTCCGAATCCAAAACTGAAGTCCATTTTCAAATATAAAATATATATAATTTCAAAAAGTAGGTATTACTATTCATAACGGCTAGTTTGATTAGTTATGGTGTGTTAGAACTCGGTGTTGCGTACAACACACGCTATCACATTATTCAAAGAGAAGCGTACCATAGAAGCTTGGGGTGTTACATTCTCCCCTCCTTCAAATAATTGCGTCCTCGCAATTTCTAGGGTATTACTGCATAAAAAGACTCGGGTGGTTCTTCATCATAAGTTCCTCGGGTTCCCACGTTGCCTCTTCCATCTTATGATTTCTCCACAAAACTTTTACCAGACACGTCGTCCGGTTTCTCAGTACTTGTTCTCTTGTATCAAGAATCCTGACGGGCTCTTCACAATAAGACAGATCCGGTTCCAGTTCTAATTCCTCATAGGTGAGTACATGCGTTGGGTCAGGCATGTATTTTCTCAACAGAGATACGTGGAACACATCGTGAACTTTGGAGAGACTTGGCGGCATTGCCAATCGGTAAGCTACAGCCCCAATTCGTTCTAGAATTTCGAAAGGTCCGATGTACCTGGGACTCAATTTGCCTTTCTTACCAAAACGTATGACTCCCTTCCACGGAGATACCTTCAGGAAAACATGATCACCGACTTGAAATTCCAAATCCTTCCTTCGATTATCGGCATAGCTCTTCTGCCTACTTTGAGCTGCTTTAATGTGATTTTGGATTACCTTCACCTTTTCCACCGTTTCCTCCACCAGTTCTGGGCCTACAAGTTTTCTTTCACCAACGTCATCCCAACAGGTTGGTGTACGACATCTCTTTCCGTATAACGCTTCATATGGTGCCATCTGAATACTCGAATGGAAGCTATTGTTATAGGAAAATTCTACTAGTGGTAAATATTGATCCCACATACCCTGAAAATCAAGTGAGCAAGATCTCAACATGTCTTCTAAGGTCTGAATAGTCCGTTCTGATTGTCCGTCTGTCTGAGGGTGGTAAGAAGTGCTCAAATGAAGTTCAGTATCCAGGGATTTCTGAAGACTTTTCCAAAATCTTGAAGTAAAACGGGGATCACGATCAGAAACAATCGATAGGGGTACTCCATGAAGTCTTACAACTTCATTAATGTATAGTCTTGCTAGACGTTCCAGGGGTAGATCTTCTCTTATAGCAAGAAAATGTGCTGACTTGGTAAGACGATCAACAATAACCCATATTGCATCGTTCCTTCTAGGAGTCTTTGGTAGCCCCATGACAAAGTCCGTCGTAATATTGTCCCATTTCCACTCCGGTATGGGAAGAGGTTGCATGACTCCTCCAGGCTGTTGCCTTCCAGCTTTCACTTGTTGACAAACCATACATCTTGACACAAAATCAGCAATCTCCCTCTTCATGTTGTCCCACCAAAAATGTTCCTTCAAATCTCTATACATTTTGGTGCTCCCAGGGTGTATAGAGAAATTGGAACTATGAGCATCATCCAACAATTCCCTTTTCAGATCAGGTAAATCGGGAACACAAAGTCTCTTCCCGAATTTCAAAATTCCATCTTCATACACAAAGTCTCTCAATCCCCCATCATTCACAACTTTAATCTTCTTTTGGAATTCTTCATCATTGGTCTGAGAACTCTTAATCCTTTCTAGTAAAGATGGTTTGGCAACCATTTGAAAAAGCATTGATGTTTCACCTTCCCTGGTTATTCCCATGTCCATCTTCTCTAGATCCATGAAAATTGGATCCCTTTCAATTCTCATATTGTTCAAAACTCCATGGTCTTTTCTACTCAAAGCATCTGCCACCTTGTTTGCCTTCCCCGGGTGGTAGTGTATCGTACAATCATAATCCTTGAGTAATTCAATCCATCTCCTTTGCCTCATGTTGAGTTCTTTTTGTGAGAAAATATACTTCAAACTCTTGTGATCAGTATAAATCTCACATTTTTCACCATAGAGGTAGTGCCTCCATATCTTCAAAGCAAAGATCACTGCTGCTAACTCGAGATCATGAGTAGGATAGTTTTGTTCATGAATTTTCAACTGTCGTGATGCATAGGCAATAACTCTATCATTCTGCATAAGGACACAGCCAAGTCCTTTCTTTGATGCATCACTATAAATAACGAACCCATCATTCCCCGATGGTAGAGTCAATATAGGAGCATTGACTAATCTTCTCTTCAGTTCTTCGAAACATTCTTCACACTCTTTTGTCCAAACAAATTTAACCCCTTTACGTGTGAGCTTCGTTAATGGGTTTTCCAATCGGGCAAAATTCTGGACGAAACGTCGATAATAACCTGCCAAACCAATAAAACTACGTACCTCAGTTATACTCGTAGGTGCTGGCCATTCTTGGATTGCCTTGGTCTTAGAAGGATCAACAGAGATTCCATCTTTAGAGACAATATGGCCAAGAAAAGAAATCTCCTGAAGCCAGAATTCACACTTGCTAAACTTTCCATATAATTCATGCCTCCTCAGAGTCTTCAAGATAATGCGCAAGTGATTTTCATGGTCTTCATAGGTTTTGGAGTATACCAATATATCATCAATAAATACTACCACAAATTCATCGAGATACTCCTTGAAAACTCTATTCATCAGATCCATGAATACAGAGGGTGCATTGGTCAATCCAAATGGCATTACAGTAAACTCGTAATGCCCGTACCTGGTTCGAAATGCTGTTTTCGGAATGTCTTCCTTCTTCACACACAACTGATGGTATCCAGATCGAAGGTCAATCTTTGAAAAGTATTGAGCTCCATGCAGTTGGTCAAATAAATCATCAATACGAGGTAGGGGATACTTGTTCTTTATCGTTATAGCATTGATCTCCCTGTAGTCAATACATAACCTCATAGATCCATCTTTCTTTTTAACAAAAAGAACAGGGGCTCCCCATGGAGAAACACTAGGGCGAATAAATCCCTTATTACTCAATTCCTCTAGTTGTTTCTTTAGTTCGACTAACTCTACAGTGGCCATTCTATAAGGGGTCTTCGATATAGGCCTTGATCCAGGAATCAAATCAATAGAAAACTCAACTTATCATTCTGGAGGATGTCCAGGTAAATCTTCCAGAAATACATCTACAAATTCTTTCACAACAGGTACATCCTCTATTTGAACATTCCTTTCCTCACCGATAGTTACTTCATTCTCTTCCTCCCCAATAATTGAATTAAGTTGAGCTACTGGGGGTGGGTCTAAATAAGAATTAGGTGGTGACGATTCTTCTCTAAAAATAAGGTGCTCCTTATCATTATCATCATGAATCGTAACCTCTTTCTTCTTACAATAAATCTTCGCATCATAGTCCGAAAGCCAGTCCATACCGAGGATTATATCAAACTCAATCATAGGTATGACGATGAAATCAGCAGATAAAGAAAATTTATGTGCTCTAATGGGGACTGATTCACAAAACTTTGTTGCAACGATACTTCCCTTGGGAGTTTTAACTGACAACTCCCTTATTAAATCAAATTGGAAATATCTAATTTTCTTAGCAAACTGGGAAGATATGAAACAATGCGATGATCCAGAATCAAATAATGCATTTTCTAAACTTGAGGAAACCATTAAATTACCTACCACCACGTCTTTCGGAGTTTCTACCTCAGCAGTAGTGATAGCATAAGCCTGGCCTTGATCCCTTGGCCTTTTCTGAGGTAAGTTCTCCTGACGCTTAGGACATGCATTTGCATAATGCCCCATCTCCCTGCAATTGTAGCACTGAACATTGGTAGCTTCCTTCTTCCCCTTGCAATCATGAGCTTGGTGGCCTTTTTCACCACACTTGTAACAGACTCCCATTCCCTTCAGGCAAGCACTGGGGTGTTTCTTCCCGCACTTACCACAAGATGGATATTCAACCTTTCCCTTCTTCCCCTTATTTCCATTCCCAGATTGATCAGCAGGTCTCTTCTTCTCTTGCTTTGCTTTAAAGTCATAAGACTTAGAGAATTCCTTTTCGGTCTTGATAGCACATGAGACAATGTCTTCGTACGATGAAAAGGATTGTGAGACTAATGCTCGACGGAGAAATGGTTTTAACCCATCAAAGAAACGATCAATCTTACTTCTTGGGTTGCGAATATAATCACCAGCGTACCTCGCTAACCTTGTAAAGTTAGCCTCATACTTTGTGACATTATCATCCTCCTTTTGTCTCAGACTCAGAAATTGCCTTTCCATATCTGCTCGATGGTCGCGAGGAGAGTATTTTTCTAAAAACAGATCTTTGAACTCCCTCCATTCCATGTTTGATACTTCATCATCTTCCTTCATGTTTTGAATCAATGACCACCATTGATCAGCATCTCCAGTGAGGCGGTAAACTGCCATGGTAACTTTTTCCCTTTCACTACTCCCCAAAGCCTGAAATATTTTCTCTAGGGAAAATATCCATTGCTCAGCTACTAAGGGATTTGTACTCCCATTGAACGTTCGTGGTTGTTGTCTCATGAATCGATCTAACATTGATCCTCCACGCTGCGGATCAGGGTGCTCCATACGGGTAAGGTTATTATTCATAACCTGAGTAAGTTGTCCCAGTATGGTGATTAGCTGATCGGCACCAGTTGCATCACCAGCCCCACTATAATTATCTTGAGCAGGAGGGCAATCCCTACATGGAGTGCGCACATTGATACGGTTTCCATTTCTTCCACTAGGCGCCATTTCTAAACAATGGCATAAACTAGATCAGTTTATGAATCAAAATACATAATCCCATACTTATAAAACACTTAACATAAATTGAACTATTTATGGATATAATCCATAATCATAAAAATGTTTTTCTTTGAGGAAGTATATACTCATAAACCCTTCATAATGATTTGTAAAGATAATTAGAGTTATCCTAAGCATATCCCCCGGGAGTGTCGTAACCAAGAGTGCAGCAAGGCCCGTTGTCGTGCACCAGTTCCCGTTCGAGTCTAGCTCAAAGCGGTGTTTTCGGGTTTTACCCCTAGGTACATCTGTGCCAGAGCCGCCTCTACCTGCTCGTATCCAGACAGGGATGTATTGCTCGGAAAACTCACAAAATCTCTACAATACCAAAATTCTAGGAAGTTCTTCTATACTAATCCTCAAAGTTCATCTTAGGTCTACGTGCTCTAATCAGAGTTTATCTAAATCTAGCTTCCAAGGTTTGTACTAAACTTCCTCTGATACCAACTGTAACGCCCCGACCCCAGCTACCCAGAGTCGGTGCATTATTACATAACATTGGCATGATCACAAGAAAGATCAAATCTCGAAAGACCGATTGGTTTAGTAGCCTTGGAAACACTAGATATATTCATAAGTTTTACATTACATCATAAAATGAAAAACTACTACAACAACATAATGTCTCCATAATCCACACTAATATCCCCTCATAATATCCCTGCAGGTCATTCATAATTTACTTCTTCACATCCTGGGGAAAAATAAAACATAGAAAAGGGGTGAGCTCAAATGCCCAGTAAGGATAACAATATAGCGGAAACTTTCATAAATAAGAATAAACATTTAAGGCAATGCATTACTAAAACAAAAGCCTTTTAAAATTGAACTTCAACATGGTATGGCAAAAGTAAAATGAAATAATGCCATTTACTTATTCACATGGATATTCTACTAATCGAATAATCACATGCAAAAATCAATAACCACTTTCATAATGTTGGAATGCATAATGCCAGACTATCATAACCACATAGCCAAGGCCTCGTGCCAAGGCTACAAATAAGATTTTGTCAAGGCCTTGTGCCAAGACACTAGTTTGTCTCATGAGACCTACCGATGCATCGAGGAGCTATAGCGGGCTCCACCCGTCACTTATTAAGTCCAATGCATTCCCATATGAAAAGGTTTAAACATAACATAAACATTCGTATTAAAACTAGCATACGAAATGTCAATACTTTCACAATAAACTATGAATGGTATAAAAATAGCACATCCACAGTCAAACATATCACAAAACCTTCAATACAATATAGAAGTTTTGTATCATAATAAATCAACTTCAAATAATCTTAAAATCCATCAAAGGATGTTGACATAGATGAAATCAAAATTCTTTTAAAAGAAATATCTCCTTTTATTTTGAAATTATTTAATATCCATATAAAATAAAACATTTTCTTTGAAAATATTCTTATAAGCTTGTATGGGAAGCTTCGACGATTTTATAACGGCGGAAAATAACCGCACCCGCCGTATAAGTTAAAAAAAAACATTCTTACCTCAATTCTGTCGAAAAGGTTAAAAAGGACCTTGTTTTGAAAACGACGGAAAGATTCCTTTATAAACCTCTTATAAAAATTCAAACAAGGGTATAAATGACTTTAACCCATATTCTTGTAAATAGTAAAAATGTTTTGAAATACATTTCGAAGAAACATGGATGTGGATGATAAATAGATCCCAGTAGATTATTACGTATAATACAACCTCGGATAATGAAGAGATTGTGAAATAACCCTTACCTTGTACTTTTCCTTGGTTGTGGTAGGTTAACCTCCTGTATAATGGTGAAATAATTGTTATTAAATTATACAAGAATCATATACATTAATATGATGTCATATATGATCTTTTAATATTGATTTGATAATAATATCTTAGTATTATCGTTGTTTCGGGTGTTAACTTACTTGTTTTCTTTCATATGTTTTGTTACGTAAGACATGTTTGTAAAGGATAGGTTGTATATTATTCATATCCAGAATAATATCAAGTCTTTAAACATCATTTTTAAATCATAAAATGATAATTACGCTTTAATGGTTACGATGGAGAATGAATCTCATCGCGTTCATGGAGACGGTAGTCCGTACGTACGCACGAGCGACAATATCATTCTTTTGATATTAAAATAATATATAAATGGATGGTATATCATATATACAGAATCATTAACATGTTATATTTATTATTTACATGAGTTACACATCATTATTATACCCATCCAAATAATATTATATTGAATAACAATTACACCACGACGTGGAGACGGTAAGCCGTACGTACGCACGTATGGTGACATGTTATTCAAAGGGTGGATAGAATACTGAATATGATTGTACCATATTTTAAATAACATCACAGTATATGTGAGATACTGGAGTTATTATTTCAGAATGGTAAGAACAAAGGAAGAAGAAGTGGAAGAAGAAATGAACTTAGAAAAGGGTGGTGAAATCATTACCTCTTCTTCGGGTTCTTCCTTTTGATTTGATCAAAAGGGCTCCTTAGGTTGGCTTTCTGATCAAACTAAGGCCTCTAGGTTGTATTGAGGGATGTTGGGAGAGTATTTGGGCAGAGTTTGGCCGAACCAAAAGGCTTTGAAGGTGTGAAGAAATGAGAAGGAGGAGTGCCCTTATATAAGAGGGGTGAGGGGCACCTTTGGAAAAGCTAGAAATATTAATTTATAATAAATTCATATTCGGTTTATAAAGGCTCCAAAGTTTACTATTCAAATGATGTGGTGGGGATAGGTCGAAAGCAACTCATCCAATAGAATTTAGACAGGTTTGGGTACTTATATTAACCTTATCTTTAAGTATTAACTCTAAGTTAATTAGTTTCACTTTTACAATGTCTCTTTGTATTTTATATATTATGGTTAATAAACTTACTATATACATCCAAGAGACCCCCAAGTGGTCCATTAATGATTAACCTATCATGATATAAGTCTCTTGGCCGAACCTTAGATTTTTAGGAATTTAATATCAATTAATAATATAATATTTGTTTTAAGAATTCTTTTATGTCAATTTTGACACTATTCATTAGTTGATTTTTGTGAAACTCATAAAAGATTTATTACTTCGAACAAAGTCAATTAAATAAATCCTAATATATCATATTATCCTAGAAAATTATTTTAATTCATTAAAAGTTTCATATTATATTTATTTGGGTATTTATAATATCACTTATTTTAATTTTTCACTATTATAGTAATTACTGCATCATCATTGTGTCATAAATAAAATAAATTATTTAATGTCTAAAAATTATAAGTAAAATATCATTATGTAGGATATCGTTTTAGCTTTCTAATGAATATTTATAATCGAAAATCCAACATGTATAACCCTATGTAAAAATTGTTCTTCTAAAAGATGTAATCTTATGCCATTTTTATTTTTATTTTAACTTTATTAATATAAAGTGTCCCTACCACATACAAGTGGCTCCAAGGGGTCCCCAAATTGACCCAAGGATGCCCATGGTCGGGTATGTGTCCACCAATAAGGTTAGGACACGTTTTAGGGTAATTTTGTATTATTATAATATTATTTTTTTAACCCTTATTTACCGGATTTACCCTTTAACCATGGTAAATAAAATATTTACCACAGTAACTATTCAAATGTCTAAAAATAAAAGTTACCTATTTACACAATTTGAACATCCTGATTCCAAATATGGAATCCATTTTCCTAAATTCAAAACACAGAAGTGGCAGAAATTAATTTAAAATTAATTCCCGCTGTTAAAACAAAAAGCGTGTTTTTAAGAGATAATAACTATCAAAAGATTGACACTTGTTTATGTTCGGTTTAATTGTAAAATTATGTCCAATTACCAAAATTATATTAAATGGTAAAAATATATTCTAAATATACTTTAAAAACACTCAAATTCATAATTTATCACTAGTAATTAATTTGATTAAAAAAAGTTGTTTTTAATTAAAATTTAGTAATTTTCACTATTCATCAAAATATGAAAGTTATCCGAAATGTACCAAAATTTCACCCTAGGCTAAATTCGATATTCCGAATCCAAAACTGAAGTCCATTTTCAAATATAAAATATATATAATTTCAAAAAGTAGGTATTACTATTCATAACGGCTAGTTTGATTAGTTATGGTGTGTTAGAACTCGGTGTTGCGTACAACACACGCTATCACATTATTCAAAGAGAAGCGTACCATAGAAGCTTGGGGTGTTACAGTAATCTTGTGATAACTCAAGATTATGTATGGTTTAAGGCTGGGTCCTTATAGTTGGTATCATAGGTCAGTTTAGTTAACTTTAGGAGTTAGAATTCTATGAAATGATTATCCAAAAGTTTTTTTATGGTCAAATTGAAATGATATAGCATTTAAAGGTTACCATGTTGCTTCAACTAAGACATGTTTGGTCAGAATGGTTTTCCGCAGAGGAAACAGGGAAGCAGTTCTAGGAAGGCGTACAGAAGGAAATAACCTTCCGAATCAGCATCCTGAGATGGTCGGAATTGGAACTGAATAGTTTGTTGCAGTAATGGCGCAGTTGACTCAAGCGATAAATGGTGGTGGTATCCATGCACGAGATCAGCCAGATCAACCGCAAAGGAACATGTCAGCGGTGGAACATTTCATGAGGCAACATCCCTCATCATTCAGAGGATCATCTGACCCTGTGTTAGCTGAAGGGTGTATTAAAGCACTAGAGAAGATTTTCGATGTCATGGGGTGTTCAGACAATCAAAATGTTAGTCTTTCTATTTACCGTTTGGAGGGTGAAGCATATCTGTGGTGGTCGATGGTTAAAAACATCAGGGACGCTGATGAGATTGATGCTCTCGACTGGGATGAATTCAAAGGTATTTTTCTTGAGAAGTATTTTCCTAAGGCTGTTCTACTTAGGATGGAAAAACAATTCCGAGAATTGAGGCAAGAGGAAGACTCAGTGGCTTCCTATGAAGAAAGGTTCACTCGATTGGCAAGGTATGCTCCAAATTCTATCTGAGACCTTGATAGTAAAATCAATTGTTTTTATTTAGGATTAAATCCAAAATATCGAAGGGCTTTAGCTTCTCGTGAATTTAAAAGTTATGAAAAGCTTGTTCGATGTGCTGATAAGGTGGAAATGGAGTTTTCCGATGATCAAGTGTTCTATAACAACCAACAGAAGAAGAGACTGAGGTGGTAGGAGAAAGGTAAGAAATCTTCAAAAAAGTCTGATGGTAAGAAAACTAAGATTCCAGTTTGTGATAAATGTGGCAAAAGGCATGCTGGGGAATGTCTTCTGAATTCTGGAAAGTGCTACCGATGTGGTAAGATGGGATATAAGGATCGTGATTGCACTGAAAAGTATCAAGGTGAAGGTAAGACCAAATTTGATTCACAGTTAGTGAAATGTTATAAGTGCAATGAGATGGGTCACTATGCAAACGAGTGTCCGGCAAAGAGCTTGAGTGATGGGAAGCAGTTAGAGTACAAGCAGAAAGGGTGGTGAAATCCTTTTCAACTACTTCAGCAGATGTCGGGCCATCAAATGAAGTTGTATCAGCTCCAGGGAGCATAGTATTTTTCAAAGAGTGACTTGAGATCGGGGTACCATCAGCTGAAGGTAAAGGAAGCAGACGTTCCGAAGGCTACGTTTCGTATAAGATATGGCCATTATGAATTTGTAGTAATGCATTTTGGGCTAACCAATGCACCTGCTGTATTCATGGACTTAATGAATAGAATTTTCCATGAGTTCTTGGATAAGTTTGTGGTGGTTTTCATTGATGATATTTTGGTGTTTTCTAAAATTAAAGAGGAGCATGAAAGACATTTAAGGGTTATCTTCCAAACCTTAAAAGAAAAGAAATTGTATGATAAATTTAGCAAGTGTGAGTTTTGGTTGCAACAAATTTCTTTCCTTGGTCACATTGTTTCTAAAGATGGGATAACTGTTGATCCTACTAAAACAAAAGTTGTTGAAGAATGGACAAGACCCGAAAATGTAACCGAGATACGTAGTTTTCTTGGTTTGGCAGGCTATTACCGAAGGTTTGTTAGAAATTTTTCACGGTTATCTGGTCCAATGAGTAAGCTAACTCGGAAGGGTGTTAAGTTTATCTGGACAAAAGAATGTGATGATTGTTTTTAGGAATTGAAAAGAAGATTAGTGAATGCTCCAGTTTTCGCACTACCTTCCAGGAATGGTGAGTTTGTTATATACAGTGATGCTTCATTGAAAGGACTTGGTTGCGTCCTAATGCAGAATGATCAAGTAATTGCTTATGCTTCACGACTGTTGAAAACTCATGAGGTAAATTACCCTACACATGATTTTGAATTAGCTGCTATTGTTTTTGCATTAAAAATTTGGAGGCATCATTTGTATGGAGTAAAGTGTAAAATATATACCGATCACAAGAGTTTAAAGTATATATTCACTCAGAAAGAATTGAACATGAGAAAAAGGAGATGACTAGAATTAATCAAGGATTATGATTGTACAATTCACTACCATCCGGGAAAAGAAAATAAAGTGGCTGATGCTTTGAGTCGAAAAATTAATGCTTCATTAGCAATGTTGCATTTGGAACGTGATCCTTTGGTTAAGGATTTGATGAACTTTGGCATAGATGTTTTTGGTGCAAGAAGTTCTTCTGTTTTGTTTCAGGTATCAGTGAGATCATCTCTATCAGATAGAATCAAGCAAGCACAGAAGCAAGATAGTGAGTTGCCGAAAAAGGTAGAGCTGGTTCAGAAAGGTAAGTTTCCTGAATTCAACATTGATAATGATTGTGTTTTGATATTTGGGAAGAGATTTTTTGTGCCTTGTGATTCACAGTTGAAGAGAGAGTTGTTATATGAAGCTCATAGTTCTCCGTTTTCAGTTCATCCTGGCAGTACTAAGATGTATAGAGATCTGCGGGAGTATTACTGGTGGGATGGAATGAAAAGAGATATTGCTGATTTTACTGTGAAGTGTTTGACTTGTCAACAGGTTAAAGTAGAGAAGTAGTTACCGAAAGGGATTCTTCATCCTTTACCAGTTCCAGAGTGGAAATGGGAGAATATATCCATGGACTTTGTTGTGGGATTACCAAAGACATCTCGAGGTAATAATGCAATCTGGGTCATTGTTGATCGCTTGACTAAATCTGCTCATTTCCTTGCTATACAAGATACTTTTTCCCTAGATCAACTTTCTGGTTTGTATCATAAAGTGATAGTCAGGTTACATGGAGTTCCTCGCTCCATTTTATCTGATCGTGATCCCAGGTTCACTTCTAACTTTTGGAAAGGCCTTCAGAAGACGTTGGGTACTGAATTAAATTTTAGTACAGCTTTTCATACTCAATCAGATGGGCAGTCAGAATGAACAATTCAGACATTGGAGGATATGCTACGAGCTTGTTCTATGGATTATCTGGGAAGTTGGGACCAACATATTTCTTTGGTTAAATTTTCATATAATAACAGTTTTCATTTCAGTATACAGATGGCTCCATTTGAGGCATTATATGGAAAACGGTGTCGAACTCCAGCTTTTTGGGATGAATTAGGGGAATGGAAGCTGAAGGGACCAGAGTTGGTAGAAGAGATGGCAAAAAAAGTTCAGTTGATTCAGAGACACATGAGAATAGCTCAGAGCAGGCAGAAAAGTTATGCGGGCAACAGGAGGAAGGATCTCTCTTTTGAGGTAGGTGATCATGTTTTTCTCAAAGTATCACCATGGAAAAGTGTGATGCGATTTGGTAAGAAAGGAATGCTGAGTCCAAGGTTTATTGGACCATATGAAATTCTAGAGAGAGTTGGATCAGTTGCGTACCGAGTGGCTTTACCACTGAGTTTATCTCAGGTACACAATGTTTTTCACGTTTCAATGTTGAGAAAGTATATGCCAGATCCATCTCATGTTTTGAGTCCAGAGGTAGTTCAGCTGGGAGAGAACATATCTTATGAGGAACAACCAGTCCAGATTCTTGACCATAGGGAGAAAGTGTTACGGAATAAGGTGATTAAGCAGGTAAAGGTTTTATGGAAAAACCACATGATGGAAGAGGCAACATGGGAATCTGAAACTGCAATGAGGGATAAGTACCCCCATTTATTTGATAAGTAAATAAATTGTGGGGAAGCAATTTTCTAAAGGGGGAAGGATGTAACATCCCAAGTAAGTAATGAATAATATATATTTTTATCTATGCCTATTAATTACTTATATAGTGTTTTAGAGGCTTAAAATGAAAATAAATACAATCTTATGCATGGAATACACTAATATTCTTAAAAGATTGTTTTACTTCCTTTTGATGGAAAACCATTTTTAAATATTTCTTTTGACAATTTTATAAGCTATGTTTTTAAAAAAAACTTATTCTTTATGATTGGGACATCATAATTTACTTTGTGTGAATTTTTGGTAATTTTTCGATAAAGTTCATTTTTAATGAATAGTGAAAAATGTTGTATTTTAATTCAAAACCTCTTTTTAATCTAATTTATTTATAAGATTAGATTATCTTTTGAATTCGTTTTAAAGTGAAATTGGAATATATTTTTACCATTTTATCCAATGGTGGTCATTGGAATCAATTTCACTTTGAAATAGGACTTAAACTGGTGTCATTCTTTTGATACTTATTGTTTTATAAAAACACGCTATTTGCTCTGACAGCGGGAATTAATTATTAAATTAATTAATGTGACTTATATGTTTTGAATTTTGTAAAACAAACATCATTTTTGAATTCAGAATATCAAATATAGCTTAGGGTGAATTTTTGGTAATTTTCTGAAAAACGTCATTTTTTGATAAATAGTGAAACCACTAAGTGGTACTTATAAAAACTGATTTCTCCATTTAAATGAAATTTTTCCATCATTGTGTTTTGAATTTCAAAACTCCAACATACATGGTTGTCATTAAGAAGTAAAATGTGGTTCAATGAGATTAAAATAATTTTTTGGTGAATAGTAACTTATTAAGTTCTTAATCGTGATTAAAGGTAATTAGTGTAGTTTGAGGTAAAAGTAATGCTTTTATAAAATGAGGTGAGCTTGACACATGTCCTACCCTCATTGGTTGTGTCATGGCCGACCAATACAAGCCATGGGTCAACTTGGGGACCCCATGGAGCCACTTTGTTTGGGAAATGACATAAATAACTTTTTATTTAATGTAAAAGTAAAAATGACACAAACATAATATGTTTTACAAAAAAAAAATTTACATGGGGTTATATAGATCATATTTTTGATTATAAATTGTCATTGAAAATCTAAGAAAATTTCCTACATCAGAGTATTTTTTTTAGAATTTTTAGACATTAAATAAATTATATTATTTATGACATCATGATGATGCAGCGATGACCTCATTATTTAACGATTTAAATAAACTGGAAAGATAATCTAAAATCTAAGACCTACACATGGAAAAATCCTATTGGATGAGTGGATTTCGAACCCTTATCACCTTATCGTCGATTTATATCAATGTGGGACCTTTTGAATCCGAAAAGCTTTTTAAAATAAAGTAACTTATCTTTACTTTCCAAGAGTGCCCCTCCTCCCCTCTTATAAAAGGCCCCCACCTCTACCTCATTTCACACACTCCTCAAGCCTTTGGCTCGGCCATCCCCTGCCCATTTACTCTCTCCAATTCCCTCTCCTCATCCTAGAGGATTCCCTTTGGTCATAATCCTTTCAAAGGAAGCCTTTAGGCTCAAATCAAAAGGAGTTACACTTTTAAAGGTAATTCATTCTCTCATGTTCATTTGTTTTATTTTGCTTCTCCAACCCCCTAAGATCTTTTTATTTAATTCTTTTGTAACAAAACCAGTATATTCATTATACTAGGATGTTTTTATAAGATTTATTCCAGCTAAACTCTCACACAACTACATTAAATGGTTAAAGAACATACGGTTTCCGTGGAAGGCAAAATTCTGCCTCCCGAAACGATATTGTTCAATACTCATTTAACACCTTCAAAGGTGGCCAATATGATGTCACTATTTTTATATATGATATATAATAGGTTTATGTTTTCCTTAATCTTATTTATTTTTCATTTATGGCACACCATTATTGTTTCCATTATGGGTAAACACGATATCTTCATTTTAGGAAGTGCGGACTACCACCCCCTGAAAGTGATTTGATTCGTTAATACCATATATGGGATGTGTAAAGGATAAATTTAATGATATTATATATTTTATTATACTTGAATTATAATATACTCTTATATCATTATGATTCCATTCCAGAAAATATGAAATAGAAATAGAAGTAGCGTTCATGCGTACGTACGGCTTACCGTCTCCATGAACGGTGCATTTCATTTCTTACCTCTAAATGTGATGTAATATTATAAATACATTTATATGATGAATATTTATGATATATATTTTATCCAAATAATTAATATAGTTCTGGATAAAACTAAACTTTTACCAAATTAACAACATGTAAGTGTAAGAAGTTTATTTTTGACTTAAGAACCAAATACCGACAAAATGAACAGTATTAACATAAATGATTACATGATGTTCATAACAAGGTATAAAAGGAGTAATGAACTTGAAAAAGGTTCATGAGAAAGTAGAGATTAACTCAAGTTTATTTTTCAGGAGATTAAAGAATGGTCGGGTCAAGTCGGATACGAGGTATGGGACTTCGTCTCAATCTCCTTTCATTGAGGCATATTTTATACACAACTTTCTTTTATACGGTGTATAAACCCCTTTGACTTTTACTGAATCTTTTTATATGAAGCGTTTACTAAACGAAAAAAGGGAATGTTTTTGTCGTACGTATGCGGCGACAATGACTTCTCCGCCATCGTGACCGTTATTTGAGTTTCGGCTTCCTCTACAAGATATACATTCTTTTTAAAAGAAAAATAAATACCATGTTTTACTTTTCTTTTATTTTGGTATCGAAAATGGTTTTCATAATGTTTTTATATCAATGTGTTTTATTGATATCTTGTGATTGAAAGGTGGAAATGTTATGTTTCCTTTATGCATGTTTTATGTGATATGATTATGTTGAGGTTCTTGGGCATTATTATGAAGACGGGTGGTTCCGTGATAAACTAAGGGCGGGTGAGCCCGATATAGCTCTCCAATGCATTGGGTAACGCGGAGGAGTGAAACGTTAAGGTTTCTCCGAAGAGATTTTAGGGAATATACTGTGATGGGTATTCCAAACGTAACCAAGAGGGTTACTCCCTACGTAAGAATGTTATGAATACCTCAAGTTACCTTTATGTCTTATGATTTCTATTATTTATTCATGATTTTATGAGGTATATTAAAGTGACTATGTTTTATGAGTAAAGTATGATTTCATTCTTATGTATATATGAACTCATGTTTCCTTTCCATGTTTTTTTATAACCCATACTGAGTTTTTTATGCTCATCCCAAGTTTTTGAAATGTTTTTCACAGGTCATGGGAAAGGTACATGATAAGATGATTGTGACAAGGAAGTGTCAAGAAAGAATCCATGTTTTATTTTCAATATGTTTCCGTTGATCGGAAAAAGAATACTGTCTTTTATTGTAACCACTTTGTTTAAATGTGGGTTGTAATGCATGTTTTAAGATCTAATCCTCTAAAACTCTAAACCTGAAAATATCCTCAACGTGTAATCTTGTGATAACTCAAGATTATGTAAGGTTTAAGGCTGGGGCTTTATAGCAACATCCTGGAGGAGTCATGCAACCCCTTCCCATACCTGAGTGGAAATGTGGTAATATCATAGAGGACTTTTTAATGGGACTACCAAAGACTACTAGAAGGAATGATGCAATATGGGTCATTATTGATCATCATACCATGTTAGCACATTTTCTTTCTATAAAGAAGATCTACCACTTGAACGTCTAGCAAGACTATATATAAATGAAGTTGTGAGACTTCATTGAGTACCCTAATCAATTGTTTCTAATCATGATCCCCATTTTACTTCATGATTTTGTAAGAGTCTTCAGAAGGCCTTAGATACTGAACTTCGTTTGAGCACTACCTACCACCCTCAAATAGACGAAAAATATGAATTAACTATTCAAAACATAGAAGACATGTTGATATAATTCTATCTTGACTCTCAGGTTATGTGGGATCAATATTTACCTATGGTCAAATTTTTCGATAACAATATCTTTCATTCAAGTATTTGGATGGCACCATAAGAAGCGTTATATGGAAAGCGATGTCACACACCAACCTATTTGGATGACGTTGGTCAAAGAAGACTCGTAGGCCGATAACAATTGGAGGAAACGATGGAAAGGTGAAGGTAATCCAAAATCACATCAAAGCAGCACTAAGTAGACAGAAGAGCTATACTGACAACCTAAGAAAGGATTTGGAATTTCAGGTAGGAGATCCTATTTTTTTGAAGGTATCTCCATGGAAAGGTGTTATACATTTCGGTAAGAATGAAAAATTGAGTCCCATGTATATCAGACAAATCAAAATTCTATAACGAATTGGGGTTGTAGCTTACTCTTTAGAAATTATGCCATGTCTCTCTAAAGTTCACGATGGGTTCCACATATCACTATTGGGAATATACATGTATGACCCAATGCAAGTACTTACGAGGAATTAGAACTGGAACCCAATCTGTCTTATTGTGAAGATCCCATAAAGATTCTTGATATAAGAGAACAAGTGGTGAGATATCAGATGCCTTGTCTGGTAAAAGTTCAATGGAGAAACCATAAGATGGAAGTGGCAACATCGGAACCCAAGGAACTTATGATGAAGAACCACCCGAGTCTTTTCATGTGGTAGAATTCTAAAAAATTCTAGGACTTAATTATTTTATGTAGTGGAGAATGTAATACCCCATGCATCCACAGTACACTTCTCTTTTAATAATACAGTAGCGTGTGTGGTATGCAACTTCGAGTTCTAACATACACCACAACCAATCAAACTAGCCGTAAGGAATTGTAATACCCACTTTTTAATATATTATAAATTTTATCATTCAAAATGGGCTTCATTTTTGGATTCGGAATAACGAAGTTTTCCTAGGGTGAAATTTTGGAATTTTTCTAAAAACAATCATATTTTGATGAATAGTGAAAAATTACTAACTTTTAATTAAAAACATCTTTTTTTAATCGAAATAATTAATAGTGATAAATTATGAATTTGAGTGGTTTTAAAGTATATTTAGAATATATTTTTACAATTAAATACATTTTTGGTCAATGTATATTATTTTACATTTAAACCGGACATAAACAAGTGTCAATCTTTTGATTGTTATTATTTCTTAAAAACAGGCTTTTGTTTTGACATCGAGAATTAAAATTAAATTACCTTCTGCCACTTCTATGTGTTGAATTTAGAAAAATTTATTCCATATTTATAATTAGGAGTTATAAATTATTTAAATAGGTATATTTTATTTTTATACATTTTTAATAATTACTTCGTTATATATTTTATTTAACATGGTTAAAGGGTAAATTCGTTAAAGAAGGGTAAACAAATAATATAATAATAATAATAAATTACCCTAAACGTTTTCTAACCCTATTTTCTAATACATGTCCAACCATTGACATCTTTTATCCAATTTGGGGACCCCATGGAGGCACTGGTAAGTGATAGTGACACTTTATATTAATTAAGATAACGTAAACAGAAAAATGACATAAGCAAATATATTTTATAAAAACAATTTTTACCTAGGATTATAAATTTTATATTTTTGACTATAAATATTCATTAGAAAGATACAAATATTTCCTACATCATGGTATTTTTTTATAATTTTTAGACATCCAATAAACTAAATTATTTATGACATAGTAATGATGTAGTGTTTACCTCATTAATAAAAGATTTAAATAAATAAGAATATAAAGACTAAAATAATGTCCAAAACCTGTCCAATTATTATTGTATGATTTAATTTAGATCATGAGTCATCTTATATTTATCTTTAATGAGCTTTTTACCTTTATAAATTGTATATAATTAAATAATTAAATAATATCTTTAATATTTCCTAAAGAGCCCCTCCTCCCACTTATAAAAGGACACCACTTCTAACCAATTCCTCACACCTATAAAGCCTTTTTTTCTCATCCAATATCTACCAAATTAAGCTTCTTACATAACTATACTCCTCTTAGAAGACTTATCTTAGGCATAAGGCACTTAAAGAGTTATTTTTGGTTCAAACCAAAGGGAGTTACCCAAATTAAAGGTAACGATTTCTCTTAGCTTCTTTTATTTTATTTTACTTCTCCAACCCATAAACTCTTTTAATTATTTTCTTTTTTAACAAAACTAGTAACATAAATAATCTAGGATATTTTTATGAGATTTATTCGAATTAAAATTACACACACATCCATCTAATGGGTGAAGAACATAATGTTTCTGTGGATGGAAACCAAACGCCTCACGAAACGATGATTGTTCAATAATATCCTACAACCTCTCATGGTGGCCATTATGATAGAACTACAATTAAATATGATATTAATGATAGTTATTTTATATATAATCTTCTTTAATTCCATTTTATATCATACTATTATTCGTTTCATGTTTTATATATATACGATAATTTCATTTGAGGAAGTGCGGACTACCGCCCCCTCAAAGTGATATGACTCGTTCATACCATATTTGGAATGTATAAACGATGGTGTTAATGAACATAAGTAACATATATAAGTAATTATATTATACTGGAATAATAATATACCTATGTATAATTTGGTTTTGATCCCTTTTAAAATGAAAAATGAAATGGAAGTTGTGTTTGTACGTACATACGGATTACCGTCTCCACGAACACGATGAGAATCATTCCCCATCGTATCCATGCTATTATATTTCTCATTCTATGATTAAAAATATTTTTTAATGACTTTATATCATACTTTATATGAATAAGAAACAACCTATCCATAAAAAACATGACTTATGTAACAAAGCATATAAAAGAAAATGAGTAAGTTGGCACCTGAAATGACGATAATACTAAGATATTATTAACAAAGAAATGTTAAAAGATCATATATGATATCATATTAATGAATATTATTATTTTATGATTTAATAACAATAATGTAACCATTATACAGGAGTTTAAGCTACCCTAACGGAAGGAAAAGTACAAGGTAATGGTTTATTTCACAATCTCTTCATTATCCGGGGTTGTTTATACGTAATTATCTACTGTGACCTCTTTACCATCCACATCCATTTTTCATAAAAAAGTAATTCATATCATTATTAATATTTTATATACTATGGTTTAAATTAATTTATAACCTTGTTTGACTTATTATAGGAAGTTTTCATTCTGTCATTTTTCAAATAAGGTCCTTTTTAAACATTTCGACATTATTAAGGTAAGAATGATTTTTTAACTTATACAGCTGGTGCGGCTATTTTCCACCGTTATTTAATTGTCGAAGATTCCCTTACAAGATTATAAGAATATTTTCAAATTAAATGTTTTCTTTTATAATTATGTGACTTCTAAATGATTTAAAAAAAGAGATATTTCTCTCCAATAGATTTGATTTCATCTATGTCAACATCCTTTGATGGATTTTAAGCTTATTTGAAGATTATTTATTATGATACAAAACATCCATATTTTATTGAAGGTTTTGTGATATGGTTGACTGTGGAAGTGTTATTTTTATACCATTCATGGTTTATGGAGAAAGTATTGACATTTCCTATGCTAGTTTTAATACGAATATTTATGTAATGTTAATACCTGTTCAAATGAGGAATGCATTGGACTTAATAAGTGACAGGTGGAGCCCTCTATAGCTCCTCGATGCATCCGTAGGTCACATGAGACAAACTATTGTCTTGGCACAAGGCCTTGAAAAAATCCTTTTTGTTGTCTTGGTACAAGGCCTTGACTATGTGGTTATGATAGTTTGGCATTATGCATTCCATCGTTATAAAAGTGGTTTTTTATATTTCATGTGATAATTAGACTAGTATAATATACATGTGAATAAGTAAATGACATTATTTCATTTAATTTCATCCTCATTATGTTGAAATTATTGTTTAAAAGGATTTTTTTAGTTATACGTTGCCTTATATGTTTATGATTATTTATGAATTTTCCGCTATATTGTTATCCTTAATGGGAATTTGAGCTCACCGCTTTCTATGTTTGATTTTTCCCATGATGTGAAGAAGTATTTTATGAATGACCTCCTAGGATAGAATAAGGGGATATGAGTGTGGAGACAATATGTTGTAGTAGTTTTCACTTTATGATGTAATGTAATCTTTATGAATGTATCTAGTTATTCCAAGGCTACTAAACCTATCGGTCTTTTGAGACATGATCTTTTTTGATCATTCCAATGTTATGTAATAATGCACCAGCAATGGGTATCTGGGGCCAGGGTGTTACAATGATATTATTTCTTTTTTAAAATGATATTTCTGATAATCTATGATATCATAATTTCATCATAGCATTTTTTTTTAATGTTTTAAAAAACATCATCTTGTTCAAAGGGTTATTTATGGGATGATGACTGTTTCATTTTAATTAAAATAAAAAATATATATATTACATGATGAGTGGGACAAATTACTCCTTACATTGAATTTGGTAATGAATTATTGGTTATGAGATATAAATTTCATGTGACCAGGTTACTTAGTCTCTAGGATCAAAATGATTTAGTGTGGTGGTTTTAAACTGCACTAATAGTTTTATATGTAAACAAGATAGCTAGTATCATGTTTTAAAATGGGTTAGTTTGATATTGTTATGATCTACTCAAAATTTTATGTATTAATCGGTGAGAATTGATTGAGGTTAATACTGGGTGAGTGTTATGGCATAAATCTCTACTCAAAAGTTTACAAGTGATTAGGTTTGAAAGATTCAAGGTTCACAAAGCATGAGTGTGATAGTTTTAATCTCTTCTAATAATTTTAAATTCATACATGTAATAATGTATCTAGGTTTAAAAAGGGTTATTTTCAAGCTTTCAATCTCTACAAAAAGTATTATTTATGAAAAGGTTGGTGGGTAGCACGTTTCAAGGGATAAGAAATCATATTTTTATGATTATGTCCCATTTTCAATTTTTTTCCTTGTTATAACATGTTTTCATACTTATTACATAATTTTAAAGTATTACTAACTTTTATATTATAATCACATGCTGTATTATTGTTATTATTTTTTACAAGGAATACCCTTTATTTTATGTTACATTAATTATATTTTTATGATCTTTTGTTTCTCAATCAATTTATTTATTATTATTCATTATAATTTGAGATTTAATTATGTTATTTGTATTTTTATCAATTTCTTATTCATGTATATGATTTAATAATTTATTCTATTTACTTTAAATTTCTACGAATTTGGGATCACCCATTTAATATATCTGTAATCCTAGGATATGAAAATGGTTATATCACGTGAGATGTTTTAAAAGGATCCATTGGAAAATTATTTTTTATGAATGATTCTAAGTATTGAAAAATAAGTAACTCATATATATAATTTTAATGAAACTAATACAATATGTATAAGGGTTGTGCCACTATTTGAGAGACATATTATTTAAATAAGGGGATTAATGAACTATTTATGCCATGTCTACCATGGGTTTCTTTAGTTGGTATGAGAGAGGGGATATTTATTTTAGAGATTAGTTTAGCTATTTTTGATATTATTTTATAACCCATTTGATTTTTTCTTAAACAACATTTTATAAACCATATTTTTTTGTCTATGTATTTGATGATATCCAAATTTATTTTTAAATTCTTGAGTTAATGGTTTTTTATTAAATACTTTTATATATGTATACTGAGATATTGATTTGACTATGGATGTAATGAACCATAGTGTAATTAAAAAATGGGTTTGTTTATCATTTAAATAATTATTACAATTATTTATGATAAGGGGGACTAAGATGTCAAACTTGGAAACACACTCAAATGAAATATTCTATGTTTAATTTCATACTCTTTATAAACCATTATGGTTCCCATGATTTCTGCTGCATTTATTCAATCAAATTGGCCTCTTTCCTATTACTAAACTTATAGGTTATCCCATTATGTTGGATTCTACAACTCAAAATCTCACAAGGTCATCGGTTTCTTATTTAACAACCCTAATATTTTATTACACAATTAAACATAATTTATTACATAAACTTCACATGATACAACATAGAAGATTGAGATGTCTAGTGTCTTTGGGGCGTTCTATCGTTATATAACAACTTAAAACATGAAATAAAACATCTTTATTGAAAACATCATTTCCATGACCTCTACATTTCCTCATACTTAGCATTGTATGGGATAACCAGAGGACATGCATAAAAAAGGGTGAGCTATAAATCCCAGTAAGGGAATAATTATGAAATAACATGAGGAATACAATACATGTTATACTATAATCATATCAATAGATAACAGTAGAAGCATAAACAAAAAGGCATGATAAATCATCATAATCATAACATGTAAATGTGGCAAAAACACTTAACATGAAATTATCATGAGCTAAGGCTCTTTTCACATGGAGCATGAGTAAATACTCGTTGCACATGAAGCATGAGTAAAACCTCAATTCACTTGAATTAGAATGAGTCAACACCAATTTCACATGACATATCAAATACTATACTTTACCAAATGCATTGGAGCGCTATAAGGGTGCACCCTTCTTAATCCTTTCATGCCATGCATAAGTGTGTGCCACATGGATCATATAACACAGATTCATAGAGCATTGTCATTTAATACATGATAAATGAATGTGTAATTCATAAATGAAAATTTATAATCAATAAGTAAATGTTCATAAAGATGAAATCCCATGAAAGAGAAATGAGCATGGTATTCACTACACAATGGCATTGTCTTGGAAAATCGATGCAATTTTGGCAACGTAACGGCGTGGCGTAAGAATTCATAAAAATTGTTGATGATAGAGAAAGTTGTGTATCATCATATTTACATGACATGGACAGTAAGGGGGTCATATAGATATATGTCCTCACAAATTTAATGGAAATTAGATTCATGATACAAAATAAATACTTGAATGTAAATGTGGAGAGAGAAATTCATTTCGAAATTTCTTCATAGTAACGGGTGTACATGGCAGGCATTTAATGAGAGATAAAGGGGTCTCCTACCATTAAAAAATAAATAGGGCTGTATGGGGTAGGTGAAAAACCATACCCCAACATTTATAATTGAAATTAAATGGGAATAACAACATTACGAAATTTTGACAAAAATGAGAAAGGATGAAAAGACCTTACATGGAACTGTGCTTCCATAGGCTTGGGAGAGGCTTAAGAGAAAATTCATGGGAGATTGGGGAATATTGGAAGGATTCTAGAAAGATGAGTGCAGAGGTTAGACAAACTCCAATGTATTTGAGTGAGGAGTAAGTGGGAGCTTGGGTGGGTTTATATAAGAAAAGTGAGGGAATTCTTTATTATTTAGGTTTGGGACACCTCACATTAAACTTATCCAAACCACAAATCATACCATGGTTTTTTCCCATGGTTTTTGTAAAATGGAACTGAAAAAAAATATTTTATAATTCCAAAGTCCGAAATTCTTAAAATAATGGGGTTAATTATGTGAAGGTGAGTCACACACCCATGGAAAACAATTTAAAAAGACAAGATCTTTAATAAGTCTTGAAGGGTCCATTAATGCCTTTTAATATAAGTAAAACTAACCCAAAATCACATTAATTAAATTTAAAAACATAAATTGGACGAAAATAAGGCTTATAGTATTTTATTACATCACTATTAGGTCATTATGATGTCGTAAAACACATTATATATTTAATCGGTATTTAATTTTAACCAAAAATTTGACTGTCTCCGAAAATTATAAAAAATCCACCATTGGATAATTTCGATGTCCTGACTAAATAAATAATATTCATTTTATCTACATAATTTTCTAAATAATTTAATTGTCACTTTTAAAATATAAACCGACATTTATCGAAAATTAATGGGGTTTGACAAAAATGGATTTCAAACCATAATAAAAATTACAATTGCATTCATAAAATTATTTGATCATTAATATTTAATAAAAATTATTTTAATAATAATAATATTTTATTAAATTATTATTCAATTAAAATAAACTATTATTTCATCCAAATATATTTCTATGTTGAATTTTAACAAAAAAAATACTATTTGAGCTTTTAAAACTATTTACAAGGTAACAATAATAAAATGAAATTATACTCATTGTTATATACAAAAAATAATGTACATAACCATAGTGTTATGTTCTTGTTACATAACCCCTTATAACACCCACATAAGACTGAAGAGTAAGGTGTGCGATGGTGACAGACTCTTGGGGTAGCTCGGATAACATGGCTCAGGTGGTAATCTCCATCAACATCCACTTCCCTCGTAGGTGGTCCCGCTCAAGCTTAACATATTCAATATCGTCTAGGTCTTAGTCAAGAGCGAAGCTTAGTGACGCCACCACCTTTCCGATCTCTGACAACTGGGCATTGTATGGGGCACATCTATTGGATGAGGTCATTGCTTCCTTTGTCTGAGTAAATTGGATTTGTTAAAACCCTATATTAATACTAATCATGGGATCACAGTTCAACGACTATATTAGCAACAATCACCATTCTACTCATAACACCAATGAAGTTGACATTATATATAAATATTTTACATAAAGATACATATAATTATATCAGGAGGGATATCCATTAATGATAGTCTGGGTCTTTACAATCTTACCCCTTAAGAAATTTCTCCCTCGAAATTTCCTCCTCCCACACGAAAAAAAATGTGGGTAACTCTCCTTGATTATTTCCTCAGGTTCCCACTTCGCTTCTTTGTAACGACCCAAAATTTAATTAATGGAAAATCCCTCTTGATCCAGTTAAAGGTTTCATTATGAAAAAAAAATGTTTTTATAAGATGTCAACTTCTTTAGTTTAACGTTAAGATTTGTGACCGTTACTTTTATAGCCGTTAAACAGTGATCATCTGGGTAGTTTAAATATAAGGCTTTAAAGAACCAATTTTCTACTCAGACAAAGGAAGCGATGGCCTCATCCAGTAGAATTACCCATTACGAAGCCCATTTGTCGGAGCTCGGAGAGGAGGTGGCATCTTTGGGCTTTGCCCTTGACCAAGCCCAAGCTGATCTTCATCAAGTCAAGCTCGAACGTGATCGTCTACGGGAAAAATGGAAGTTGATAGAGATTACCATTCGAGCGATGTTATCCGAGCAACCCCAAGAGTCTTTCACCATCGCACACCTTACCCTTAGGTCTTATGCGACTATTTTAAGGGGTTATGTAACAAATAAGTAGCACCATGTTCATGTACATTATTTTTTTGTATATAATAATGAATATAATTTCTAGTCATTTTTGATACATTGTAATTAGTTTTTAAAGTACAAACGGTGTTTTTAGTTATTATTTAATTAAGAATTATATTTTATTAAATTAAAGGATTTTTGAATTAAATAATATTTTAATAAAATATTATTATTAATATTAAATTAATTTTTATTAAATATAAATGATCTTATAATTTTATGAATGAAATTAAAATGTTTATTAAGGTTTGAAAGCCATTTCTGTCAAAACCCGTGAATTTTTTATAAATGTCGGTTTTTATTTTAAAAGTAAAAATTCACATATTTAGAAAATTATTTAGATAAAATAAATATTATTTTTGGAATCAGGAAGTCGAAATTATCCAACGGTGAATTTTTCATAATTTTCTGAGACAATCAATTTTTTGGGTAAAAATTAAATACCATTTAAATATATAATGTGTTTTATGACATCATAATGACCCAATGGTGATGTTATAAAATACCATAATCCTTATGTTCGGCCAATATGTGTTTTATCATTAAAATAATGAGGTTTTGGGTTTGTTTCACTCACTTTTCAAAGCATTAATGGAGCCCTCAAGACTTATTCAACACTTTGCCTTTTTAAATTAATTTCCATGGGAGTGTGACTCACCTCCACATAAGAAACCCTAATTTTTTAATAAGTTCGGACCTTGGAATTGTAAAATATTGTTTTCCTCTTTCCTTTTCCAGAAACCATGGGAAAATACCATGGGATGGTTTGTATTTTGGATTATTTTAATATAAGGGGTCCCAAACCTAAATAATAAAGAATTCTCTCACCTTTCCTATATAAACCCACCCAAGATCCGACTTCCTCCTCACTAAAAGCCCTTGAAGTTCGTCCAACCTCTGCCCTACTCTCTCTAAAATCCTCTCAAGGTGCCCCAAGCTCCCAAGAAGCCTCTCACAAGCCTCTCTCTAGCCTTTGGAAGCACACTTCCAAGTAAGGGGTTTTCTTCCTTTCTAATTTTTTTGTCAATTTTCTTTAAGTTGTATTTCCCTTTTTATTTCAATTATGAATGTTGGGGTATGGTTTCGCACCTCCCCCATACTTCCCTCTTATTGTTTGAATGATGGGATAACCCTTTCTCTCTAATTAAATGCCTCCCATGTACATCCGTTACTATGCCGAAATTCCGAAAGGAACTTCTCTCTCTTCTTTTACATTCAAGCAATAATTTTGTATCATGAATCTAAATTCCATTTCTATTGTTGGGAAATGTAAATATATGATCTCCATACTGTCCATTACATGTAAATATGATGAGGAACCCCTTTCTCTCTCATCAACCTTTTTTATGAATTCTTATGTCACGCCGTTACGCTGCCGAAATCGCACCGATTTTCTAAGCCAATGTCTTTGTGTAGTGAATACCATGCCCATTTCTCCATCAAAGGTATTCACCTTTATTCACATTTACATATTGATTATAAATTTTCATGTATGAATTCCACATTCCTTTATCGTGGAATAAATGATTATGTTTTATGAATCCATGCTTTATGATCCATGTGGCACACTTATGCATGAAATGAAATGTTTAAGAAGGGTGCGCCCTTTATAGCACTCCAATGCATTGGGTAAAGTATAGTATCATGATACTTCATGTGAAATGAGTGTTTACTCATGATAATTCAAGTGAAAAGAGGGTTTACTCGTGCTTCAAGTGCAATGATGGTTTACTCATGCTCCATGTGCAATGAGCCTTGGCTCATGCTAATTCAATGTTAAGTGTTGTTGCCACATTTCCATGTTATGATTATCATGCTTTATCATGCCTTTATGTTCATGTCTCTATTATGCTCTATTGATATGCCTATTGCCTAACATGTATTGTACTCCTCATGTTATTCATTTTGTACTCCCTTACTGGGCTTTATAGCTCACCCTTTTCTTATGCATGTCCTCAGGTTATCCCATGCAATGCTAAGTACGAAGGAATGTAGTGGTCATGTAAAGGATGTTTTCAATAAGGATGTTGTATTTCAAGTTTAAAGTTTTTATGTAATGATCATATGCCCCAAAGACACTAAACCTCTCGATCTTCTTTGTTGTATCAAGTGAAGTTTTATGTAATAAAGCATGTTTAAGTTGTAATAAAAAGAAGGGTTGTCATAGTTGGTATCAGAGGATAGGTTTAGTTATTTTTGGGATTAGGAAACCCTAGTAAATCCTTAGATACAAGACTAAGCATAATAAAAACATCCCTAGGTTTTGGTAAATACTAAGTAAGTGTTTTATCAAACAAATACATCCCTATCTGGATACGAGCAGGTAGAGGCGGCTCTGGCACAGATGTATCCTAGGGGTAAAACCTGAAAACACCACTTTGAGCTAGACTCGAACGACAACTGGTGCACGACAACGGGCCTTGCTGCACTCTTGGTTACGACACTCCCGGGGGATATGTTATGATAAATTCACAATCTTAGTATGAACCCTTATTAAGGGAAAAATGCCCCTAAGAATATATGTTAGAAGGAAGATCATGAAAAGCCTGGATTGAATCCTATAGACTCATGAGTTGAAGAGATTATAGTTTATTTATAAGTCATCAACTTTTGTCTTTGGATTACCCTTTATGTGTTACCCCTAACTTTCCTTTTATTCCAGCCAATGGCCGGTAATAGGAGAACTCGGGCTAACAACCGTTGTGAAGATCAGTGTGATGATTGTACTTATGAGATGCCCAATCCAATGGGAGCGGGAATCGCGAACTTTGTCACGCTTCTCTCTCATCTAACTCAAGTTTTGAATAGAAACACTGGTCAAGAGGAACGTTCAAGCCCCCCTAAGAAAGAACAAGTCACTATTGAAAGCTTCACGAGACAAAGGCCTCCTACTTTTAGTGGATCATCCGATCCCACGATTGCTGAACAAAGGATCAACACCATTGAAAAGATATTCTCCATCCTCCAATGCTCTGAAAAAGAGAAGGTTCTCCTGGCGGCTTATCGTATGGAGGGTGAAGCTAATCAAGGGTGGACGTTGATCAAAAATACGATGCCTGAGGAGGAGATCGAGGCTTTGGAATGGAAGGTATTCCGGAAGATATTTTTTGATAAATATTTTCCACGCACCCTCCGTCTTAAGATGGAAAGGAACTTCCTTTCCCTCAAGCAGAATGATGAGGAATCTGTGGGAGCGTACAAGGAAAACTTCACAAGGCTTGCACGATACACTTCCGGCTTTGTCGTTACCCCCGAATGCAAGGTTGACCGCTTCTTTGGTGGGCTGAAGCCTAGCTTGCGGAAAGCATTAGCGATCCGTGACTTCGACAGCTATGAGGAAATTGTCCGATGTGCCCTCAAGGTTGAAATGGAGATCGGAGAATCACAGGGGTATCATGGGGACAAGAAGCGGAAGGTGGACTTCAATGCTGGTGGTCCGATGGATAAATCCAACGGCGCTAAGAAATACCAGCACCCCACTTGCCAAAAGTGTGGAAAAAAGCACCCTGGAAATTGCCTTAGGGGGACAAGAAAATGCTTTAAGTGTGGAAGAGAAGGGCACCTAGCTGTTAACTGTCAGCAAGAAGGACCCGCGGCTGCGATGGAGGGGAGGAACGCTCCGTTCTAACCTCAACGCGTTGTTCAATGCTTCAAATGCAAAGAACCGGGTCATTTTGCGAATCAGTGCCCTAATCCAAGGGTTATCGGAGGCAATCAACAACCTCCAAGACAGCAAGGAAGAGCTTTTGCCATCACTTCTGCCGAAGTGAACCCCGAAAACGAAGTGGTGACAGGTACGCTAGTTATTCATTCAAGAATAGCGAACGTACTTTTTGATTCAGGTTCTACGCATTCTTTTAAATCTCAAAAGTTTAGTAGAACAATCCCTACACCACCACAAATCATGGAAGTAAAGATGTCAGTGAGTACGGAAAATGGGGCAATCATTGCATCCCATGAGTATAAGTCCTACCCTGTTATAATCTATGGATTGAATTTCTAGGTGAACCTCGTCATACTCCCTTTGGTGGAATTTGATGCAATTCTTGGCATGGATTGGCTTTCCTTATATAGAGCCAACATAAATTGTCGAGAGAGGGAAATCACACTCCATATGGAGAATCGACCCCCGATTCTTTACAAGTGTCAGGAGGAAGATGAATCTCCTTTAGCTCCATCATCTCAAGCATGGATATTACTGCCTTATGAGCACGCATATCTGGCTCAGATGATTGAGTCCAAGGAAGAAACCACCCTTGAAGAAATGCCTATTGTGAGGGAATTCGCTGAAGTATTTCCCGAGAAACTTCCTGGTCTTCCTCCAAGAAGAGATGTTGAGTTCTCAATTGAACTTATACCTGGGGCGCTACCAATATCTAAGACTCCATATAGAATGGCTGCGGTTGAGCTTGAAGAACTGAAGAAACAACTACAGGAGAATCTGGATAAAGGGTTTATACGCCCATGTGCATCACCATGGGGTGCACCAGTCCTCTTCGTCAAGAAGAAGGATGGGTCAATGCGGCTTTGCATCGATTATCGTGAACTTAACAAAATCACGATAAAGAACAAGTATCCTCTACCAAGAATCGAGGACTTGTTTGATCAGCTGCGTGGAGCACAATACTTTTCCAAGGTCGACTTGCGGTCGGGATATTATCAAGTAAGGGTGAAGAAGGAAGATATCCCCAAGACTGCTTTTCGTACAAGGTACGAGCACTATGAATTCATAGTAATGCCTTTTGGACTCACCAATGCTCCATCAATATTCATGGACTTGATGAATAGAGTCTTTAGAGATTACCTAGATAAATTTGTGGTAGTCTTTATAGATGATATTCTAATATACTCCAAAACCAAGGAGGACCATGAGGAGCATTTAAGAACTGTACTGGAGACTTTGCGCAAGGAGAAGCTCTATGCCAAGTACAACAAGTGTGAGTTCTGGTTGAAGGAGGTCTCATTCTTGGGCCATATCATCACAAGCAATGGGATATCTATGGACCCCTCCAAAACAGATGCAATTGAGGGATGGCCGAGGCCAACATCGGTAACTGATATCCGTAGCTTCTTGGGGTTAGCTGGATATTATCGACGATTTGTGAGAAACTTCTCACGATTTCCCAACCCTCTTACCAAGATAACTCGAAGGGGAGTAAAGTTTGCTTGGAGTGATGAATGTGAAGAAAGCTTCAAGGAGTTGAAAAGGAGGCTTATCACTGCACCTGTGCTCACTTTACCCACAAGTGGGGAGCTTTTTGTGGAATTCAGTGATGCTTCGAAGAAGGGCTTAGGATGTGTGCTGATGCAGAATGATAAAGTGATATCCTATGCCTCAATGCAGTTGAAAATCCATGAGCGAAACTATCCAACGCATGATCTGGAGTTGGCAGCGGTGATCTTTGCCTTGAAAATCTGGCGGCATTATCTCTATGGAGAGAAATGTGAGATATATACTGACCACAAGAGTCTTAAATATATATTCACACAGAAAGAGCTTAATATGCGCCAGAGAAGATGGATAGAGCTCATAAAGGATTATGACTGTTCAATACATTACCACCCTGGGAAGGCGAACAAGGTGGAAGATGCCCTAAGTAGAAAGGATCCAGCAATTCTATCAATGATGAGAATTGAGAAGGATCCAATCTTCTTAGACTTGATGAAGATGGACGTGGGAATCATAAAAAAGGGAACATCATCAATCCTTTCACAAATGATTGTTCAACCATCTCTTTTAGAAAGGTTAAAGGATGCTCAAAAGGATGATGCGAGAATCCAAGAAAAAGTGGAAGCTATCAAAAAGGGAAAATCCTCAGAGTTTAATGTTAATGAAGAAGGAATTGTGCGGTTTGGGAAAAGTCTATGTGTTCCATCATGTTCGAAGCGGAAGAAGGAACTTTTGGATGATGCACATAGTTCAAATTTCTATATTCACCCAGGGAGCACAATGATGTATCAAGATCTCCAAGAAAACTTTTGGTGGGATAATATGAAGAAGGAGATCGCTGAATATACATCAATGTTCCTGGTGTGTCAGCAAGTGAAGGCAGAGAGGCAGAAGTCTAAGGGGATGATGCAACCATTGCCCATACCAGAATGGAAATGGGAGAACATCACCATGGACTTCGTCACTGGACTTCCAAGGACATCCAAAGGCAATAATGCAATCTGGGTTGTTGTGGATCGTCTTACAAAGACTGCACACTTCATTGCTATTCGAGAGAATTTCTCTTTTGATCAACTGGCATGGATATATATCAGGGAAGTGGTACGGTTGCATGGAGTACCACTATCTATTGTGTCTGACCGAGATCCAAGATTTACCTCTAAGTTTTGGAAGAGTCTTCAACATGCTCTGAATACTGAACTGAACTTCAGTACGGCCTATCATCCTCAAACTGATGGCCAATCCGAGCGGACTATCCAAACACTTGAGGATATGTTGAGAGCGTGCTCAATGGACTTTAAAGGAGGATGGGATCAACATCTTCCTCTAGTTTAGTTCTCTTATAATAATAGTTTCCACTCGAGCATCCAAATGGCACCATATGAAGCCCTTTATGGGAAAAGGTGTAGAACACCGGCATGTTGGGATGAGGTCGGTGAACGTAAGCTGCTTGGACCAGAAATGGTCGATGAAATGGTGGAGAAGGTGGAAACCATTCAGCAGCATATCAAGGCAGCCCAAAGTCGATAGAAGAGTTATGCAGATAATCGTCGACGAGACCTTGAGTTTAAAGTCGGAGATATGGTGTTTTTACGCATATCTCCGTGGAAGAAGGTCATGAGGTTTGGAAAGAAAGGGAAGTTAAGTCCAAGGTACATCGGCCCATTCGAGATTCTTGATCGTGTTGGGGCTGTGGCCTATCGACTAGCACTTCCTCCTACCATGTCCAATGTATATGATGTATTTCATGTATCCCTCTTAAGGAAGTACATACCTGACCCATCACATGTACGTTTTCAGAGGTGGTACAGTTAGAGGATGATCATTCTTATGAGGAGAAACCAGTGAAGATCTTAGATCATAGAGAAAAAGTTCTACGAAATAAGACAATTCCCCTCGTCAAGGTGTTGTGGAGAAACAACAAGTTTGAAGAAGCAACTTGGGAGTCGGAGGATATGATGAAGCTAAGTTACCCACATTTGTTTTAGTGTGGGAAAAGGAAAATTTCGAGGGAGAAGTTTCTTAAGGGGGGAATGTTGTAACGACCCAAAATTTCATTAATGGAAAATCCCTCTTGATCCAGTTAAAGGTTTCATTATGAAAAAAAAATGTTTTTATAAGATGTCAACATCTTTAGTTTAACGTAATGATTTGTGACCGTTACTTTTATAGCCGTTAAACAGTGATCATCTGGGTAGTTTAAATATAAGGCTTTAACGAACCAATTTTCTACTCAGACAAAGGAAGCGATGGCCTCATCCAGTAGAATTACCCCTTACGAAGCCCATTTGTCGGAGCTCAGAAAGGAGGTGGCATCTTTGGGCTTTTCCCTTGACCAAGCCCAAGCTGAGCTTCATCAATTCAAGCTCGAACGTGATCATCTACGGAAAAAATGGAAGTTGATAGAGATTACCACTCGAGCGATGTTATCCAAGCAACCCCAAGAGTCTATCACCATCGCACACCTTACCCTTAGGTCTTAGGCGGCTATTTTAAGGGGTTATGTAACAAATAAGTAGCACCATGTTCATGTACATTATTTTTTTGTATATAATAATGAATATAATTTCTAGTCATTTTTGATACATTGTAATTAGTTTTTAAAGTACAAACGGTGTTTTTAGTTATTATTTAATTAAGAATTATATTTTATTAAATTAAAGGATTTTTGAATTAAATAATATTTTAATAAAATATTATTATTAATATTAAATGAATTTTTATTAAATATAAATGATCTTATAATTTTATGAATGCAATTAAAATGTTTATTAAGGTTTGAAAGCCATTTCTGTCAAAACCCGTGAATTTTTTATAAATGTCGGTTTTTATTTTAAAAGTAAAAAATTCACATATTTCTAAAATTATTTAGATAAAATAAATATTATTTTTGGAATCAGGATGTTGAAATTATCCAACGGTGAATTTTTCATAATTTTCTGAGACAGTCAAATTTTTGGGTAAAAATTAAATACCATTTAAATATATAATGTGTTTTATGACATCATAATGACCCAATGGTGATGTAATAAAATACCATAATCCTTATGTTCGGCCAATATGTGTTTTATCATTAAAATAATGAGGTTTTGGGTTTGTTTGACTCACTTTTAAAAGCATTAATGGAGCCCTCAAGACTTATTCAACACTTTGCCTTTTTAAATTAATTTCCATGGGAGTGTGACTCACCTCCACATAAGCAACCCTAATTTTTTAATAAGTTCGGACCTTGGACTTGTAAAATATTGTTTTCCTCTTTCTTTTTCCAGAAACCATGGGCAAATACCATGGGATGGTTTGTGGTTTGGATTATTTTAATATAAGGGGTCCCAAACCTAAATAATAATGAATTCTCTCACCTTTCCTATATAAACCCACCCAAGCTCCCACATCCTCCTCACTCAAAGCCCTTGAAGTTCGTCCAACCTCTGCCCTACTCTATATATAATCCTCTCAAGGTTCCCCAAGCTCCCAAGAAGCCTCTCACAAGCCTCTCTCTAGCCTTTGGAAGCACACTTCCAAGTAAGGGGTTTTCTTCCTTTCTAATTTTTTTGTCAATTTTCTTTAAGTTGTATTTCCCTTTTTATTTCAATTATGAATGTTGGGGTATGGTTTTGCACCTCCCCCATACTGCCCTCTTATTGTTTTAATGATGGGAGAACCCTTTCTCTCTCATTAAATGCCTCCCATGTACACCCGTTACTATGCCGAAATTCCGAAAGGAACTTCTCTCTCTTCTTTTACATTCAAGCAATACTTTTGTATCATGAATCTAAATTCCATTTCTATTGTTGGTACATGTATATATATATGATCTCCTTACTGTACATTACATGTAAATATGATGAGGAACCCCTTTCTCTCTCATCAACCTTTTTTATGAATTCTTATGTCACGCCGTTACGCTGCCGAAATCACACTGATTTTCTAAGCCAATGTCTTTGTGTAGTGAATACCATGCCCATTTCTCCATCAAGGGTATTCACCTTTATGCACATTTACATATTGATTATAAAGTTTCATGTATGAATTCCACATTCCTTTATCGTGGAAGAAATGATTATGTTTTATGAATCCATGCTTTATGATCCATGTGGCACACTTATGCATGAAATGAAATGTTTAAGAAGGGTGCGCCCTTTATAGCGCTCCAATACATTGGGTAAAGTATAGTATCATGATACGTCATGTGCAATGAGTGTTGACTCATGCTAATTCAAGTGCAACGAGGGTTTACTCATGCTTCAAGTGCAATGAGGGTTTACTCATGCTCCATGTGCAATGAGCCTTGGCTCATGCTAATTCAATGTTAAGTGTTGTTGCCACATTTCCATGTTATGATTATCATGATTTATCATGCCTTTATGTTCATGTCTCTCTTATGCTCTATTGATATGCCTATTGCCTAACATGTATTGTACTCCTCATGTTATTCATTTTTTACTCCCTTACTGGGCTTTATAGCTCACCCTTTTCTTATGCATGTCCTCAGGTTATCCCATGCAATGCTAAGTACGAAGGAATGTAGTGGTCATGTAAAGGATGTTTTCAATAAGGATGTTGTATTTCAAGTTTAAAGTTTTTATGTAATGATCCTAATCCCTAAAGACACTAAACCTCTCGATCTTCTTTGTTGTATCAAGTAATGTTTTATGTAATAAAGCATGTTTAAGTTGTAATAAAAAGCAGGGTTGTCATATTCTTTATACATGTTGTTCCGCTACAACACCTTGACGAGGGGCATTGTCTTATTTCGTAGAACTTTTTCTATACGATCTAAGATCTTCACTGGTTTCTCCTCATAAGAATGATCATCCTCTAACTGTACCACCTCTGAAAACGTACATGTGATGGGTCCGGTATGTACTTCCTTAAGAGGGATACATGAAAGACATCATATACATTGGACATGGTAGGTGGAAGTTCTAGTTGATAGGACACAACCCCGACATGATGAAGAATCTCAAAGGGGCCAATGTACCTTGTACTTAACTTCCCTTTCTTTCCAAACCACATGACCTTCTTCCATGGAGATATGAGTAGAAATAACATGTATCCAACCTTAAGATCAAGGTCTTGTCGATGGTTATCTTCAAAACACTTCTGTCGACTCTTGGAAGCCTTGATATGTTGCTGAATGGTTTTCACCTTCTCCACCATTTATTTGACTATTTTTGGTCCAGGAAGCTTACGCTCACCGACCTCATCCCAACATGGTGGTGTTCTGCACCTTTTCCCATAAAGGGCTTCATGTGGGGGCATTTAAATGCTCGAGAAGAAACTGTTATTATAAGAGAACTCAACCAGAGGAAGATGTTGATCCCATCCTCCTTTAAAGTCCATTAAGCATGCTCTCAATATTTCCTCTAGTGTATGGACAGTCCGCTCGGATTGGCCATCAGTTTGAGGATGATAGGCCGTACTGAAGTTCTGTTCAGTATTCAGAGCATTTTGAATACTCTTCCAAAACATAGAGGTGATCTTTGATCTCGATCGGACACAATAGATAATGGTACTCCATGGTGCTTTACCAATTCCCTGATATATATCCATACCAGTTGATCCAATAAGAAATCCACCTGAATTGCAATGAACTGTGCATCCTTTGTATGACGATCTACCACAACCTAGATCGCATTTTTTGCCTTTGGATGTCTTCAAAAGTCTAGTGACAAAGTCTGTTTTGATGTTCTCCCATTTCTATTCTGGTATGGGAAATGGTTGCATCATCCCTTTAGACTTCTGCCTCTCTGCCTTCACATGCTGACACACAAGGCACATTGATGTATATTCAGCGATCTCCTTATTCATATTATCCCATCAATAATTCTCTTGGATATCTCTATACATCTTTGTCTTTCTTGGGTGAATAGAGAAATTTGATCTATGTGCATCATCCATATGTTCGCTCTTTATATTTGGAAGTGATGGAACACATATTCTTTTAAAAAATCTCACAATTCCTTCTTCATTAACATTAAACTCCGAGGATATCACTTTTCTGATATCTTCCACTTTTTCTGGAATTCCCACATCTTCCTTTTAATCATCCTTTAACCCATCCAAAAGTAATTTTTGAGAAATCATTAGTGAAAGGATTGAAGATGTTCCATTTTTTATAATTTCCATGTCCATATTCATCAAGTCTAAGATGATTGGATCCTTTTCAATTCTCATCAATGATAGAATTGTTGGGTCCTTTCTACTTAGGGAATCTGCCACCTTGTTCGCTTTCGTAGGGTGGTAATTGATTGTGTAGTCATAGACATTGATCGGCTCTAACCATCTTCATTGGAGCATGTTCAACTCTTTCTATGTGAAAATATACTTGATGCTTTTGATGTCTGTATATATTTCACACTTCTCCCCAATGAGATAATTGTGCCATATTTTCAAAGCGAAGATCATTGCAGCCAACTCGTGGTCTTGTGTTGGATAGTTCCGTTCATGAACATTCAATTTCCTTGAAGAATAGTAAATAACTTTGTAATATTTCATCAACACACATCCCATTCCCTTCATTGAAGCATCATTGAATACCCCAAAAAATTCTCCACTTGTGGATAAAGTGATCACGGGTGCAATGATAAGACTCCATTTCAACTCTATAAATTATTCTTCACATTGTTCACTCCATGAAAACAATACTCCCTTCCAAGTTAGCTTGGTAAGAGTGTTGTACAATCATGATAAATTTTTTACAAATCGTCGATAATATCCAGCTAACCCCTAGAAGCTACGAATATTCGTTACTGATGTTGGCTTTGGCCATCCCAAAATTTCATCTGTTATGTAGGGATCCACAGATATCCCATTTCTTGTGATGATATGGCCCAATAATGAGACCTCTTTCAAAAAGTACTCACACTTGTTGTACTTTTCATAGTGCTTCTCCTACCGCAAGGTCTCTTGTACATTTCATAGATGCTCCTCATGATCCTCCTTGGTTTTGGAGTATATCATAATATCATCACTAAAGACTACCAAAAATTTGTTGAAGTAACCTCTAAAGACACTATTAATCATGTCCATGAAGATTTCTGGAGCATTAGTGAGTACTAAAGGCATTACTATGAATTTATAGTGACTATATCTTGTATGGAAATCAGTTTTGGGGATATCTTCCTTCTTCACCCTTACTAGATAATATCCTGACCGCAAATACACCTTGAAGAAGTATTGTCCTCCACGTAGCTAATCGAACAAATCATCAATTTGTGGGATATGATACTTTTTCTTTATCGTGAATTTGATAAACTCTCGATAATCGATGCAAAGGCGCATTGAACCAAATTTCATCATGACGAAGAGGATTGGTACACCCCATGGTGAAGCACTTGGGCATACAAACCCTTTATTCAGATTATACTATAGTTGCTTCTTCAGCTCCTCATTATCCACAACAACCATTATATACGGAGTCTTGGATATTGGCAATGCCCCAGGAATAAGATCAATTGAGAATTCAACATCTCCTCTAGGAGGATTACCAGGAAATTCCTCGAAAAAAACATTAGTTAATTCCCTCATAATTGGTATGTCTTCAAGGATGGTTTCTTCATTGGACTCAATCATCTTATTCAGATACGCGTTCCCATAGGGGGGTCGATTCTCCACATGGAGATTGATTTCCATCTCACAGAAATTTATGTTGGCTCTATATAAAGAAATCCAATCTATGTCAATAATTTCATAAAATTCCACCATAGGGAGTATGACGAGGTTCTCTGGAATGTTCAATTCCATGATTATGATAGGGGAGGAGTTATATTCTTGGGATGCAATGATTTCACCATTTTCCTTACTCACCGACATCTTCACTTCTATGATTTGTGTTGGTGTTGTGATTGTTCTACTAAACCTTTGAGATATAAAAGAATGTGTATAACCTAAATTAAAAAGTATATTCAATATTATTTAATGAATAACTTGTGTACTCGTCACCACATTGTTATCAGGGTTCACTTCGGTAGTAGTGATGGAAAAATCTCACCCTTTCTACCAAGAAGATTGTTGGTTTTCTCTGAAAACCCTTGGCTTAGGGCACTGATTTGCAAGATGCATGGGTTCTTTTCATTTGTTGCAATGAACCAAGAGTTGAGGTTTTAATGGATCGTTCGTCTCCTCTGTCATATATGTGGTTCATTCTTGTCGATAGTTGATAGCTTGGTGCTCTTCCGTTTCACACCTAATGTATTTCCTCATCTCCTTCAGGAAATTTTTTGGGTTCTTCTTTCCACACCTTTGGCAAGTGGGGTGTTGGATCTTCTTAGCACCATTTGATTTATCCATCGGACTGCCAATATTGAAGTCCACCTTATTCTTATTATCCCCATGATACCCTTGAGGTTCTCTGATCTCCATTTCAACCTTGAGGGCACATCGGACAATTTCATCATAGCTGTTGAAGTCACAGATCGCCAGTGATTTCCGCAAGCTAGGTTTCAGCCCACTAAAGAAGTTTCCAACCATTCATTCATAGGTAATGACAATGCCGAAAGTTTATCATGAAAGCATTTTAAATTTTTCATTCGACGCTCCATTAGATTCGTCATATTTTTTCTTGAGCGAAAGGAAGTCTCTTTCCATCATAAGCCAGAGGGTGCATGGAAAATATTTATCAAAAAACATCTTTCAAAAATCCTTCAATTCCAATGCCTCGATCTCATTCTCAGGCTTCGTATTTTTTATCAACATCCACTATAACGACCCATACTTTACATACATTGTTAATACTTCAAGATTGAAGCACACTTATTACAACATATGACAAAACCACAAAGGACCGTATAGGTATAGTGTCTTTAGAAACTGGGAAACATAAACAACTGGTTCATAAATCTTCTACAGTGTCTCCCATTTATTTCATCATATATAGGGTCCCTTTTAGCATATTCTACTTAATATCCATCTTCCTGACCTGGGTAAAAGAAAACATAAAAGGGTGAGCTCAAATGCTCAGTAAGGGCAAATAAAGGAAATAAAAATCATATCATATCTTTTTGAAAATCAAAACCTGCAAAAGAGATCATAATATCTTAACATGGAATAAATCATAGAAGTGAAAATGAGATCCCCATAATCATAACATAAAACTTGAAACTTTATGGCATGCACACATAATCATGGAAAATCATTTCTTGTTAGTCATGACTCATTGCCAAGACTATCTTAGTGGACAAAGTCCCTTTCTGAACCAAGTTCACTCCTCGTTTCAGTCCTGTATCACTGAACTGAAATAACCTTCCGTTCCAGCCATGTCTATATCATGAGATATAAAATCATTACCCAATGCATTGGAGGGAGATATAGGTCCCACCCATCTTATAATGAATCCTTTCTTATGTGTGCCACATAATCATAAAACATACATCATCGCATAACACATGTAACAAAAATGGGATTCTTGAAACATCATGACATCATAAATCAATTCATATAAGATAAAGGAATTCATAAACATAATTCCATCACAACATAGTCAAATAAATGTAAAAATATGGATAGAAACAGAACCCTTTATTATCTTAGATGGAAAATAATTTTGATAAAACACTTGAATTGAATTCTTGAGGAAAATATCCTTTCTTCTTCAAAATCAATTTCTTTTCACAAAACATCATGCAATTTTAAAAGAAAGAGATTTTATTGAAAATAGTCATGAAATCTTTTATAGGAAGCTTAATTAAAATAAGGCTTTATAAAACAGTAGAAATCCATTCGTGCCGTATAAGTTAAAAAAAACATTCTTCGTACTTTTGTCGGAAAAGTCAAAAAGTACCTCGTACGAAAAACGACAAAAGATTCCTTTCATACGTATTACTAAAAACTCACTGAAGGGTAAATATGGATTTAAACAATTTTACTTGGATGGAAATAATATTACATATTGAGTAAACATGGATGTGGATGATAAAATACACCCCAGTAAATACTTACGAATAAACAATCTCGGATAAAAATGAGATTGTGATATTTCCCTTACCTTAGGTCTGATTTGCTTTGTTCATGTCCGAAGCTCCTGTATAATGGTTTAAATAATGTTATTGACTTATTCCAGAATCATACATATTGATATGATATCATATATGGTCATATTATTAGCTTCTTGTTAGTAATATTTCATTGTTACTTGTTACTCGGGTCTTTATAACTTTTTGTTCTTATGCGTGTTTTGTCGAATAAATTATTATTCTTATCTTTAGGTTATAGATAATTCATTTACAGAATGGTATTAGTGTAGTATATACCATATTCATTCATTCAATTCATTTATATAATCATTATGAAACGAAGATCATGTAGAACGAGTCGCATCACATCGTGGAGACGGTATTCCGTACGTACGCACGAGTGATGATATCGTTCCTATGATCGTGGAATTGTATTGGAGTATATATATATTATTTCAGTATCAAAATTACTTCATAATAATCATATATAGTTACTCATTACACCATTATACCCATCCTTGTAAGGTGATGGTGGAAAATAGATTACACCACGGCGTGGAGACGGTATTCCGTACGTACGCATGCGCGGTGATTTCATTTTTACGTAGGATGGATAGAAGGTGAATTAGGGTTGTTTCATATTTATAATAACATATCAGTATGTAAGTAATACTGATGTTATTACTTTATCATGAAACAACTCAAAATAATAAGTTGAAGAAGAAAGAAATTGAAAAGATCGGTAATCGATATTACCTCTTCTTTGGAACGCCTCTTTGAATCCCCCACTTAAGGAACTAAGATTGGTCTTTTGGAAGACCAGGACCTCTAGGATTATTCTAGGGAAGTGGAGAGGAGAAAATGGCAGGGGTTGTCCGAGCTTGAGTGCTCAAATTGGTGTGAGGAGGAGGGGGAGGAGGTGCCCTTTTATAAGGGAGGAGAGGGGAACCTTAGGAATATCTCAAAATATTATTTTATATTAAAGTCAAAATCGGTTTATAATGGTTCCAAAGGGTCTTATTTCGAAGCTAAAGTGGGGAAGGGTCGAAATCCTATCAACCAATAGGACTTAGACAAGTTTAGGGTATTATTTTAACCTTATCAATTAGATTTAACTCTAAGTTAATTAATTTAACTTTTACCGTGTCTTTTTGTTTTCTTTCACTATATGGTAAATACACTTACTATAACATGCCAAACGAACCCCAAATTGTTTATTATTAATATATATATCATTATCTAAGTCATTTGGCCGAACCTTAGATTTTTAGGAATAAAATAACAATTAATAATATAATATTTTATTTAAAAACTATTTTGTGTCAATTTTGACACTATTTGATATATGATTTTTTTGAAAGTCAAAACAGAATTATATGTTCGAACCAAGTTGATTAAATCAACACTAATATATCATAGTAACCAAGAAAATTAGTGGAATTCATAAAAAGTCTTAAATTACATTTATTTTTGTATTTATATTATCAATTATGTCAATATTTCATTAATAAGAGAATTACTGCATCATCTTTGTGTCATATATAAATTAAATTATTTGATGTCTAAAAATTACAAATAAAATACCATCATGTAGGAAATCTTTTTAGCTTTCTAATGAATATTTACAATCTAATTTATCGTAAGTGTAACCCCATATTAAAAAAATGATTTACTTATTAAACTTTGATTTTAACTATTTTAACCCTTCTTTAAATAAATTAATAATAAATGTCCTAATCTAATCCAAGTGGGCCTAAATGGTCATATTTTATTCCTAAGTTTGTTTTTGGTCGAATTACACTTGTTCAATAGAATTAGGACATGTGTTAGGGTAATATTGATATCATATTTACCCTTAGTTACCCTATTTACTATTAACCGCGGTAAAAATAGTAAAAAGTTACTATTCACCAAAAAATTATTTTCATCTCATTGAACCACATTTTAGTCCTTGATATTAACCGTGTCTCTCGGATTTTTGAAATTCCATTCACAGAAGCGGTAAAATTATGTTTTATGCAAAATTCAGTTTTTAACCTACCACTTAGTGGTTTCACTATTCATCAAAAATTGAAAGTTTTCAGAAAAATACCAAAATTTCACCCTAGGCTAATTTCGATATTCTGAGTCCAAAAATGAAGTCCATTTTGAAAAATAAAATATATAAAATTTTAAAAATTGGTTATTACTATTCATAACGGCTAGTTTTAATAGCATATTGTTGTTTAGTGAAACTCGGTATTGCGTACGACGCAAGCTATCGAGGAAGGTCGCGATTGCGTGCAAAGCAAGCCAAGCAAGTGTTGTGTAGAAAAAGATTCCTTTGATGGTTTATATAACATAAAAGTCTCGGGTGTTACATTCTACCCCCCTTAAAAAGAATTTCGCCCTCGAAATTCGTCACTTTGTAACAAACAAATGAGGATACTTCTCCCTCATCATATCCTCAAGCTCCCATGTAGCTTCTTCAAGTTGGTGGTTCCTCCATAAAACTTTCACCAAGCGAGTGGTCTTGTTTCGTAGGACTTTTTCGCTACGATCCAGAATCTCTATCGGCTGTTCTTCATAAGAAAGATCTTGCTCCAGCGGTACAACTTCTGAGCTGAGTACATGTGAAGGATCTGGTATGTACTTTCTCAGGAGAGATACATGGAACACATCGTGAACTTGAGAGAGATTCGGTGGAAGCGCCAATCGGTAAGCTACCTTCCCAACACGATCCAGTATTTCGAAAGGACCGATATATCTAGGGCTCAACTTCCCCTTCTTTCCAAATCTCATAACCCTCTTCCAGGGAGATATTCGTAAGAACACTTTATCACCCACTTCAAACTCTAGGTCTTTTCTTCGGTTGTCGGCATAACTTTTCTGTCGATTCTGAGCTGCTCTTATGTGTTGTTGAATAGATCTGACCTTTTCTGCCATTTCATCAACGAGATCAGGTCCTAATAGCTTTCTTTCCCCAACTTCATCCCAGCAAGTTGGAGTCCTGCATTTCTTTCCATAAAGAGCTTCATAAGGAGCCATCTGAATACTGGAGTGAAAGCTATTATTATAAGAAAATTCCACCAAAGGTAGGTGTTGATCCCAACCTCCTTTGAAATCCATAGAACAAGCTGTCAACATATCTTCTAGGGTTTGAATTGTTCTCTCAGACTGACCGTCTGTCTGGGGATGATAAGCAGTGCTGAAACTCAACTCTGTATCCAGAGTATGCTGAAGACTTCGCCAGAACTTCGAGGTAAATCTCGGATCCCGATCAGATATAATAGAAAGTGGTACTACATGCAATCTTACCACTTCCTTTACATATATCCTGGCAAGCTGATCTAGAGAGAAATCCTCTGTAATAGCAATGAAGTGTGCAGACTTTGTAAGACGATCAACTATGACCCAGATAGCATTATTGCCTTTGGATGTCTTAGGAAGTCCTGTGACAAAGTCCATAGTGATCTTTTCCCATTTCCATTCGGGTATGGGTAATGGTTGTAACATCCCCTTAGACTTCTATCTCTCAGCTTTAACTTGTTGACAAACCAAGCATCGAGAGACATATTCAGCAACATCTCTTTTCATGCCATCCCACCAGAAGTACTCTTTCAGGTCCCTATACATCTTCGTGCTTCCAGGATGAATAGAGAATGACGAACTATGAGCCTCATCCAGCAGCTCATTCTTTAATTCGGGGATGGGAGGAACGCAAACCCGATTCCTGAACTTTATTATCCCATCACAATCAAGGTTGATTTCAGGAACATTTCTCACCTTCTTTTGTAACTCGACATCTTCTTTTTGTGCCTCTTTAATCTTCACATGTATAGATGGTTGAACATTCATTTGAGAAAGATAAGATTTTTCCCCTTCCATTATAATTCCAAGATCCATCCTTTGTAAATCCATAAATATTGGATCTTTTGTGATCCTCATCATGGATAAACTAGCATGGTCTTGTCGACTTAATGCATCTGCCACCTTGTTTGCTTTCCCAGGGTGGTAATGGATTGAGCAGTCATAATCCTTAATCAGCTCCAACCATCTTCTTTGACGCATATTCAACTCCTTATGTGTGAAAATATACTTTAAACTTTTATGATCAGTATAAATATCACACCTTTCACCATAAATGTAATGCCTCCAAATCATTAATGCAAAGATTACCGCAGCCAACTCCAAATCATGTGTTGGGTAATTTTTCTCATGGATTTTCAACTGTCGTGAGGCATAAGCTATCACCATATCATTTTGCATAAGAACACACCCCAATCCCTTCTTGGATGCATCACTGTAGATCACAAACCTTTCTCCACTACAAGGCAGTGTGAGCACAGGTGCACTGGATAACCTTCTTTTCAACTCCTTGAAATTCTCTTCACATTCCTCTGTCCAGACAAACTTAACTCCTTTCCGAGTCAACTTGGTGAGTGGATTAGATAATCGTGAAAAATCTTATACAAAACGTCGATAATAACCAGCCAAACCAAGAAAACATCGGATCTCAGTTACTGTTGTTGGTCTTGACCATCTTTCGATAACCTCTGTTTTTGCTGGATCCACAGATATCCCCTCTTTTGAGATTATATGACCCAAAAATGCAACTTTTTGAAGCCAAAATTCACACTTGGTAAATTTGGCATAAAGCTTCTCTTTTCTCAGGGTCTTCAATATAATTCTCAAGTGATCTTCATGCTCTTCCTTGCTCTTTGAATAGACAAGAATATCGTCTATAAAGACTACCACAAATTGATCAAGATAGTCTCTAAAGAATCTATTCATTAGATCCATGAAGATAGCAGGGGCATTAGTAAGACCAAATGGCATCACTATAAATTCATAGTGTCCATACCTTGTACGGAAAGCCGTCTTTGGTATATCCTCCCTTTTGACCCTTAATTGATGATACCCTGAACGAAGATCAATCTTGGAAAAGTATTGAGCTCCGCGTAGTTGGTCAAATAAGTCATCAATGCGTGGGAGAGGATATTTGTTCTTAATAGTGATCTTGTTAAGTTCTCGATAATCAATGCAGAGTCTCATTGATCCATCTTTCTTCTTAACAAATAGAACAGGTGCTCCCCAAGGTGACTCACTAGGGCGTATGAATCCCTTATCAAGATTCTCTTGGAGTTGCTTCTTCAATTCCTGCAACTCAATTGGGGCCATTCTATAAGGTGTCTTTGAAATAGGCAAAGCACCCGGTACGAGTTCTATTGAAAACTCAACTTCACGATTTGGTGGAAGACCTGGTAATTCCTCCGGAAAGACATCATCAAACTCCCGTACAATGGGCATATTCTTAATCGTGAGTTTCTCACCAACTATTTGAGATAAATAACCTTCATTTAGTGGAATCAATACCCATAAGATGGAAGAAATTTCCACTGGAAGGTTATGTTCATCCTTGCATTGATAGACGATCGTAGGTTGATCTGGAATATGAAATGTGACTTACCTTCTTTGGCAATTGATATGAGCTCCATGTAGAGAAAGCCAATCCATGCCAAGAATCACATCAAATTCCACTAAAGGAAGGATCACAAGATTTTCAGGAAGCACTTTCCCACAAACTTCGATCGGAGAAGAATTATAAACTTCTGATGCGACTGTTGTGCCATTAGTTGTTGTCACAGCTAACTCAACATCTAATTGTTGAGGTAATACGGTGATACCCTTAGAAAATTCTTTAGAAATAAAAGAGTGGGTGGATCCAGAATCAAATAAAACATTTGCTACTTTAGAGTGGATGGTAAGTGTACCTTTCACCACATCGTTATCGTACTCCACATCGCTGATAGAAATTGCATGTGACTTTCCTTTGTCTTTAGCCTTAAGAGTTTGTTGACGTCGACCATCATCATGAACCCTTGGATTTGGGCATTGATTGGCATAATGCCCCATCTCCTTGCACTTGAAACATTGAAGTGTAGTAGGTTCATTCTGTGTATCCCTTCCTTTGTTTGCATCATTAGACATCTTCTTCCCATTATCACGGCATTCAAATGCCCGATGACCTTCCTTTCCACATTTAAAACATTTACTTGTCCCTTTAAGACAACTCCCTCCATGTTTCTTTCCACACTTTGAGCATAAGGGAAAGTTCATCTTCTTTTCCGTGTGCTCTTTAGATTTTTCTTTGAATTCCATCTTCCTCTTCTTATCAAACCCATGTGACTGATGGGTTACTCCAATCTCCATCTCGACTTTGAGAGCACATCGAACGATTTCCTCGTAGCTATTGAAGTCCCTTATGGCTAACGCCCTTCGAAGACTTGGTTTTAAGCCACTAAAGAATCGATCGATCTTACTCTCAGGTTGGATAATAATACCAGAAGCGTACCTTGCAAGTCTTGTAAAATTTGCTTCATAGGTACTAACAGATTCATCATCCCTTTGCTTCAGTTCAAGGAACTCTTTCTCCATCTTTGTTCGGAGAATACGAGGGAAGTACTTATTGAAAAATAAGTTCTTGAACTCGTCCCATTCCATAGACTCAATTTCATCCCTTTGCCTCGTATTCTTAACAAGATTCCACCATTGATCCGCATCTCCTTCCAAACAATACACTGCTAGGATGACTTTATCATGATCAGAACATTGAAGAACTGAAAATATCTTTTCAGTAGTACTAATCCATTGTTCAGAAACTAATGGATCAGTAGACCCACTGAAAGAAGGTGGACGCTGCCTCATGAAGGATTCAACAGAATGTTGCTCCCTCCTTTGCTCGTTTGGAAATCCTGCATGATTCATAGCTTGAAAAAGTTGTGTGAGCATGGCTACAAGATTTTACATTCCAGCTCCCATATCGTTTGGTTGCTCAGGGGGACAATCATTGCATTTCCCATCGCATTCCGCATTAACACGGTTCCTTCGGGTTCTAGCCATTGACTAAAACCAAGAAGAATAGTGTGAGCAACACTAATTATAATAGGAAACCACAAAATTCAAGAATAAAATTTTCATGCTTATGGTCTTATCCTAGGTTATTCATGGCCATTTCTAAGATTGTGTACTATGCTTAGACTTATCCTTAGGGTTCTTACTAAGGCTTTCACATCCTAGTTTCCAAAGGTTGACTATACCTTTCCTCTGATACCAACTATAACGACCCATACTTTACATACATTGTTAATACTTCAAAATTGAAGCACACTTATTACAACATATGACAAAACCACAAAGGACCGTATAGGTATAGTGTCTTTAGAAACTGGGAAACATAAACAACTGGTTCATAAATCTTCTACAGTGTCTCCCATTTATTTCATCATATATAGGGTCCCTTTTAGCATATTCTACTTAATATCCATCTTCCTGACCTGGGTAAAAGAAAACATAAAAGGGTGAGCTCAAAAGCTCAGCAAGGGCAAATAAAGGAAATAAAAATCATATCATATCTTTTTGAAAATCAAAACCTGTAAAAGAGATCATAATATCTTAACATGGAATAAATCATAGAAGTGAAAATGAGATCTCCATAATCATAACATAAAACTTGAAACTCTATGGCATGAACACATAATCATGGAAAATCATTTCTTGTTAGTCATGACTCATTGCCAAGACTATCTTAGTGGACAAAGTCCCTTTCTGAACCGAGTTCACTCCTCGTTTCAGTCCTGTATCACTGAACCGAAATAACCTTCCGTTCCAGCCATGTCTATCTCATGAGATATAAAATCATTACCCAATGCATTGGAGGGAGATATAGGTCCCACCCATCTTATAATGAATCCTTTCTTATGTGTGCCACATAATCATAAAACATACATCATCGCATAACACATGTAACAAAAATGGGATTCTTGAAACATCATGACATCATAAATCAATTCATATAAGATAAAGGAATTCATAAACATAATTCCATCACAACATAGTCAAATCAATGTAAAAATATGGATAGAAACAGAACCCTTTATTATCTTAGATGGAAAATAATTTTGATAAAACACTTGAATTGAATTCTTGAGGAAAATATCCTTTCTTCTTCAAAATCAATTTCTTTTCACAAAACATCATGCAATTTTAAAAGAATGAGATTTTATTGAAAATAGTCATGAAATCTTTTAGAGGAAGCTTCATTAAAATAAGGCTTTATAAAATAGTAGAAATCCATTCGTGTCGTATAAGTTAAAAAAAACATTCTTCGTACTTTTGTCGGAAAAGTCAAAAAGTACCTCGTACGAAAAACGACAAAAGATTCCTTTCATACGTATTACTAAAAACTCACTGAAGGGTAAAAATTGATTTAAACAATTTTAGGTGGATGGAAATAATATTACATATTGAGTAAACATGGATGTGGATGATAAAATACACCCTAGTAAATACTTACGAATAAACAATCTCGGATAAAAATGAGATTGTGATATTTCCCTTACCTTAGGTCCGATTTGCTTTGTTCGTGTCCGAAGCTCCTGTATAATGGTTTAAATAATGTTATTGACTTATTCCAGAATCATACATATTGATATGATATCATATATGGTCATATTATTAGCTTCTTGTTAGTAATATTTCATTGTTACTTGTTACTCGGGTCTTTATAACTTTTTGTTCTTATGCGTGTTTTGTCGAATAAATTCTTATTCTTATCTTTAGGTTATAGATAATTCATTTCCAGAATGGTATTAGTGTAGTATATACCATATTCATTCATTCAATTCATTTATATAATCATTATGAAATGAAGATCATGTAGAACGAGTCGCATCACATCGTGGAGACGGTATTCCGTACGTACGCACGAGTGATGATATCGTTCCTATGATCGTGGAATTGTATTGGAGTATATATATATTATTTCAGTATCCAAATTACTTCATAATAATCATATATAGTTACTCATTACACCATTATACCCATCCTTGTAATGTGATGGTGGAAAATAGATTACACCACGGCGTGGAGACGGTATTCCGTACGTACGCACGCGCGGTGATTTCATTTTTCTGTAGGATGGATAGAAGGTGAATTAGGGTTGTTTCATATTTATAATAACATATCAGTATGTAAGTAATACTGATGTTATTACTTTATCATGAAACAACTAAAGAATAAGAAGTTGAAGAAGAAAGAAATTGAAAAGATCGGTAATGGATATTACCTCTTCTTTGGAACGCCTCTTTGAATCCCTCACTTAAGGAACTAAGATTGGTCTTGGGAAGACCAGGAACTCTAGGATTATTCTAGGGAAGTGGAGAGGAGAAAATGGCAGGGGTTGGCCGAGCTTGAGTGGTCAAATTGGTGTGAGGAGGAGGGGGAGGAGGTGCCCTTTTATAAGGGAGGAGAGGGGCACCTTAGGAATATCTCAAAATATTATTTTATATTAAAGTCAAAATCGGTTTATAATGGTTCCAAAGGGTCTTATTTCGAAGCTAAAGTGGGGAAGGGTCGAAATCCTATCAACCAATAGGACTTAGACAAGTTTAGGGTATTATTTTAACCTTATCAATTAGATTTAACTCTAAGTTAATTAATTTAACTTTTACCGTGTCTTTTTGTTTTCTTTCACTATATGGTTAATACACTTACTATAACATGCCAAACGAACCCCAAATTGTTTATTATTAATATATATATCTTTATCTAAGTTATTTGGCCGAACCTTAGATTTTTAGGAATAAAATAACAATTAATAATATAATATTTGATTTAAAAACTATTTTGTGTCAATTTTGACACTATTTGATATATGATTTTTTTGAAAGTCATAACAGAATTATATGTTCGAACCAAGTTGATTAAATCAACACTAATATATCATAGTAACCTAGAAAATTAGTGGAATTCATAAAAAGTCTTAAATTACATTTATTTTGGTATTTATATTATCAATTATGTCAATATTTCATTAATAAGATAATTACTGCATCATCTTTGTGTCATATATAAATTAAATTATTTGATGTCTAAAAATTACAAATAAACTACCATCATGTAGGAAATCTTTTTAGATTTCTAATTAATATTTACAATCGAATTTATCTTATGTTTAACCCCATATTAAAAAAATGATTTACTTATTAAACTTTGATTTTAACTATTTTAACCCTTCTTTAAATAAATTAATAATAAATGTCCTAATCTAATCCAAGTGGGCCTAAATGGTCATATTTTATTCCTAAGTTTGTTTTTGGTCGAATTACACTTGTTCAATAGAATTAGGACATGTGTTAGGGTAATATTGATATCATATTTACCCTTAGTTACCCTATTTACTATTAACCGCAGTAAAAATAGTAAAAAGTTACTATTCACCAAAAAAATTATTTTCATCTCATTGAACCACATTTTAGTCCTTGATATTAACTGTGTCTCTCGGATTTTTGAAATTCCATTCACAGAAGCGGTAAAATTAAGTTTTATGCAAAATTCAGTTTTTAACCTACCACTTAGTGGTTTCACTATTCATCAAAAATTGAAAGTTTTCAGAAAAATACCAAAATTTCACCCTAGGCTAATTTCGATATTCTGAGTCCAAAAATGAAGTCCATTTTGAAAAAATAAAATTTATAAAATTTTAAAAAGTGGTTATTACTATTCATAACGGCTAGTTTTAATAACATATTGTTGTTTAGTGAAACTCGGTATTGCGTACGACGCAAGCTATCGAGGAAGTTTGTGATTGCGTGCAAAGCAAGCCAAGCAAGTGTTGTGTAGAAAAAGATTCCTTTGATGGTTTATATAACATAAAAGTCTCGGGTGTTACATCCACCATTGATCAGCATCACCCACCATATGATAAGAATCCATGAGAACATTATCTTGTTCAGAACATTGATGGATGGAGAATATCTTTGCAATGGAGTTGATCCACTCTTCGGCGATTGAGGAATCAGATGATCCATTAAAAGTAGGTGGCCTTTGTCTCATGAATCTCTCAGTAGTGACTTGTTCTTTCTTAGGGGGGTTTAACGTTATTCATGACCCATGTTTCTATCCAAAGCTTGAGTTAGCTGAGAGCAAAGTGTAACAAAGTTTGTGATTCCCTCTCCCATTGGATTGGGAATCTCATTAGTACAGTCATCACATTGATCATCATATTGGTTGTTAGCCCGAGTCCTTTTATTACCGGCCATTGGCTAAAATAAAAGGAATGTTATGTGTGACACATAAAGGGTAATCCAAAGACAAAAGCTAAAGACTTATAAATATATTTAATTCTTTAACTTAGGAATCTATTGGCTTCACTCTATGTTATCCACGATCTACATTCTAACATATATTCTTAGGGGAATTTTTTTAGTTCCCTTAATAAGGGTTCATACTAATCTTGTGAATTTACCAAAGAATATCCACTAATAGTGTTGTAACCAAGAGAGCAACAAGGCCCGTTGTTGTGTACCAGGATACCCCGGGTTAAGCCAAAAACTCTTTGTCGGGGTTTTCACCCCTGGGTAAATCTATGCTAGAGCCGCCTCTACCTGCTCGTTTCTAGACAGCGATGCATTTTCATGATAAAACACTTACTCAATACTCACCAAAACATAGGTGTGTTTTTATTATACAAATTCTTATCTATAAATCATTACTATGGTTTTCTAATCCTAATCCCAAAAATAGCTAAACCTATCCTATGATTCCAACTATGACAACCCTGATCTTTTATTACACAATTAAACATAATTTATTACATAAAATTCACTCGATACAACATAGAAGATTGGGAGTTATAGTGTCTTTCGGGATTAGGATAATTATATAACAACTCAATACATGAAATACCACATCTTTATTGAAAACATCAATTAGATGACCACTACATTCCCTTGTACTTAGCATTGCATGAGATAACCTGGGGACATGCATAAGAAAAGGATGATATATAAAGCCCAGTAAGGGAATAATCATTGAATAACATGAGGAATACAATATATGTTAGACAATAGGAATATCAATAGATCACAATAGAAGCATAAACATATAGGCATGGTAAAGCCTGATAATCATAACATGGAAATGTGGCAACAACACTTAACATAGAATTAGCATGAGCCAAGGCTCATTGAAAATAGAGCATGAGTAAATCCTCATTGCACATGAAGCATGAGTAAAACCTCATTGCACAGGAATTAGCATGAGTAAACACCCATTTCACATGACATATCATGATACTATACTTTACCAAATGCGTTGGAGCGCTATAAGGGCACACCCTTCTTAAACCTTTCATTTCATGAATAAGTGTGCTACACGGATCATATAACATGGATCCATAAAACATCATGATTTATTACACGATAAAGGAATGTGGAATTCATACATGAAACATTATAATCACTAAGTAAGTGTGAATAAAGGTGAATTCTTTTGATAGAGAAATGGGAATGGTATTCACTACACAATGGCATTGGAATGGAAAATCAGTGCAATTTTGGCAATATAACGGTGTGACGTAAGAATTGAAAAATTGTTGATGAGAGAGAAAGAGGTGTGTCAGCATATTTACATGACATGGACAGTAAGGGGGTCATATAGATACCTCTCCCAACAAATTTAATGAAAATTAGATTCATGATACAAAATAATTTCTTGAATGTAAATGAGGAGAGAGAAACTTCGTTTGGAATTCCAACATAGTAATAGGTGTACATGGGAGGCATTTAATGAGAGATAAATTGGTATCTCATCATTCAGACATAAAAAGGGCAGTATAGGAGAGGTGAGAAACCATACCACAACATTTAAAATTGAAATTAGAAGGGCATAACAACATTAAAAAAATTGGACAAAAATGAGAAAGGAAGAAAATCCCTTACATGGAAGTGTGCTTCCAATGGCTTGAGAGAGGCTTGAGAGAGGCTTCTAGGGAGCTTGATGATCCTTGTGAGGATTCTAGAGAGATGAAGTCTGAATTTGGATTAACTTCAAAGGCTTTGAGTAAGGAGGAAGTGAGATATTGTGTGGGTTTATATAGGAAAGATGAGGGAATTCTTTATTATTTAGGTTTGGGACACCTCACATTTTACTAATCCAAAACACAATCCAGCCCATGATTCTTGGCCATCGTTTTTGGAAAACGGAATAATAAAATAATATTTTATATGTCCATAGTCCGAAATTCTTAAAATAATGGGGTTGCTTATGTGGAGGTGAGTCACACTCCCAAGAAAAACAATTTAAAAAGACAAGATGTTTAATAAGTTTTAAAGAATCCATTATTTCTTTGTAAAATAAGTAAATCAAACCAAAAATCAAATTATTTTAATGGTAAAACAAACAAGGGACAAAAATATTGCTTATAGTATTTTATTATATCCATATTGGGTCATTATTATGTCATAAAAAAATTATATATTTAATCGGTATTTAATTTTTACCCAAAAATTTGACTTTCTCAGAACATTATGAAAAATTCAACATTGGATAATTTCAACATCCTGATTCCATTAATAATATTAATTTTATCCAAATAATTTTCTAAATAGGTTAATTTTTTACTTTTAAAAAAACTGACATTTATTGAAAATTAATGGGTTTTGATAAAAATGGATTTTAAACCTTAATAAAAATTACAATTGCATTCATAAAATTATACAATCATTTATATGTAATAAAAATTAATTTAATAAAAATAATATTTAATTCAAAAATATATTATTTCATCAAAATATATTTCTTAATTGAATTTAAAAAAATTTATTTGAGAATTAAAAGCTATTTACAGGGCAACAATAAAAAATGAATGTATATTCATTATTATATATCAAAATAATGTACATAACCATAATTCTAAGGTCTTGTTACATAAATCTTTATAAAACCTGCATAAGACCGAATAGTAAGGTGTCTGATGGTGATATACTTTTGGGGTGGCTCAGATAACATTACTCTGGTGGTAATCTCGACAAACTTACACTTCTCTCGTAGGAGGTCCTGCTCGAGCTTAACATATTCAACATTGACATGGGCTCGGTCCGGAGTGAATCCCAATGATGACACCTACTTTCAGACCTCTGACAAATGGGCTTCGTATGGGGCACGTCTACTGGATCAGGCCATTAATTGCTTTTTATGACTAAATTGGATTTGTTAAACCCCTATATTTATACTAATCAAGTGATCACTGGTCAATGGATATATTAGCAATAATCACCATTATTAACATAATACCAAGAAATTGACATTTTTTAAAAACATTTTACATAAAGATACATTTAATTAGATCAAGAGGGATTTCCATTAATGAAATTTTGAGGTGTTACATTCTTCCCCCCTTATGAAATTTTTCCCTTGGAATTTCCTTTTCCCACACTAAAATAGATGTGGGTAACTCTGCTTCATCATTTCCTCTGATTCCCATGTTGCTTCTTCAAACTTATTGTTTCACCGCAACACCTTAACGAGGGGAATTGCCTTATTTCGTAGAACTTTTTCTCTATGATCCAAGCTCTTCACTGGTTGTCTCTCATAAGAAAGATCATCATCTCACTATACCACCTCTGAAGAGAGTACATGTGAAGGGTCCGGTATGTACTTATTTAAGAGGGATACATGAAAAACATCATATACTTTTTCCATGGTAGGTTGAAGTTCTAGTCGATAGGCCACATCCCCAGCACGATCAAGAATCTCGAAGGGGCCGATGTACCTTGTACTTAACTTCCATTTCTTTCCAAACCTCATGAATTTCTTCCATGTAGATATGCATATAAATACCATGTCTCCAACCTTAAACTTAAGGTCTCGTCAATGGTTATCTTCATAACTCTTCTATCGATTTTGGGCTGCCTTGATATGCTACTGAATGGTTTTCACCTTCTCCACCATTTCTTCATCCATTTCTAGTCCAAGCAGCTTACGCTCACCGACCTCATACCAACATACCGATGTTCTTCACCTTTTCTCATAAAGGGCTTCATATAGTGTCATTTGGATGCTCGAGTGGAAACATTTATTATAAGAGAACTCAACTAGAGGAAGATTTTGATCCCATCCTTCTTTAAAGTCCATTGAGCATGATCTCAACATTTCCTCAAGTGTCTAGATAGTCTGCTCGGATTGGCCATCATTTTGAGGATGATAAGTCGTACTGAAGATCAGATTAGTATTCAGAGCTTGTTGAAGACTCTTCCGAAACATGGAGATGAATCTTGGATCTCGATCAGACACAATAGATAGTGGTACCCCATGCATCCTTACCACTTCCCTTATATATATCCATGCCAGCTGATCCAAATAAAAATCCTCCCAAATTGCAATTAAGTGTGAACCCTTTATAAGATGATCCACCACAACTCATATTGCATTGTTGCCTTAGGTTGTCTTCAGATGTCCGGTGACAAATTCCATGGTGATGTTCTCCCATTTCCATTCTAGTATGGGAAATGGTTACATCATCCCTTTAGACTTCTGCCTCTCTACCTTCATTGGCCGACACACCAGGCACTTTGATGAATATTTAGAGATCTCCTTCTTCATCTTCTCCCACCAATATTTCTATCATAGATCTCAATACATCTTTGTGTTTCCTGGGTGAATAGAGAAATTTGAACTATGTGCATCATCCAAAAGTGCCTTCTTTAGCTCCGAACATGATGGAACACATAGTCTATTCACAAATCTCACAATTCCCTCTTCATTAACATTAAACTCCAAGGATTTAACTTTTCCAATATCTACCACTTTTTCCTGAATTCCCTCATCATTCTTTTGATTATCCTTTAACCTTTCCAAAAGTGACATTTGAGAAATCCTTTGTGAAAGATGATCCACCAGAACTCAGATTGCATTGTTTCCTTTAGATGTCTTTATAATTCCAGTGAAAAAGTCTATGGTGATGTTCTCAAATTTCTATTCTGTTATGGGAAATGGTTGCATCATCCCTTTATGATTCCCATTTCCATCTTCATCAAGTCTAATAAGGTTGGATAATTTTCAATTCTCATCAATGATAGAATCGCTGGGTCCTTTCTACTTAGGTCATCCTCCTCCTTGTTCTCTTTCATAGGGTGGTAATGGATTGATCGGTCATAGTCTTTGATCAGCTCTAATCATCTTCTTTGGCACATGTTCAAGTCTTTCTATGTGAATATATAATTGAGGCTTTTGTGGTCCGTATATATTTCACACTTCTCCCAAAAGAGATAATGTCGCCAAATTTTCCAAGTGAAGATCACTACAGCCAACTTGAGGTCATGTGTTAGATAGTTCTATTCATGAAAATTCAATTTCCTTGTAGCATAGGTAATCCCTTTGTCATTTTGAATTAACAGACATCCCAAGGCCTTCTTCAAAGCATCACTGATTAACACAAAAAATTCACCAATTTTTGGTATAGTGAGCACAGGAGTAGTTATACGCCTCCATTTCAACTCCTTGAATCTTTCTTAGCATTCATCACACTAAGAAAACATTACTCCTTTACAAGTTAACTTGGTAAGAGTGTTGGAAAATCATGAGAAATTTCTCACAAATAGTCGATAATATCCGGCTAACCCTAAGAAGCTATGAATATCCATTACCGATGTTGGCCTTTTCCATCCCTCAATTTCATCTGTTTTGGAGGGATCCATATATATCCCATTTCTTGTGATGATATGGCCCAAGAATGAGACCTCTTTCAACCAGAACACACACTTTATGAACATTGCATAGAGCTTTTCCTTCCACAAGGTCTCTAGTATAGTTCCTAAATGATCCTCATGATCCTCTTTGGTTTTGGAGTATATCCGAATATCATCAATAAATACTACCAAAAATTTTCAAGGTAATCTATAAAGACACTATTCATCACATCAATGTAGATTTCTAGAGCATTAGTGAGTTTGACAAGCATTACTATGAATTCATAGTTCCCGTATCTTGTACGAAAATTAGTCATGGGGATATCTTCCTTCTTCAGCCATACTTGAAAATATCCCGACCGCAAATCCACCTTGGAGAAGTATTGTGCTCCACGTAGCTGATCGAACAAGTCATCAATTCGTGGAAGAGGATACTTGATCTTTATCGTGATTTTGTTAAGATCATGATAATTGATCTAAAGGCACATTGACCCATCTTTCTTCTTAACTAAGAGAACTGGTGCACCCCATGGTGAAGTACTTGGGCGTATAAATCATTTATCTTGATTCTCCTGTAGTTGTTTCTTCAGCTACTCAAGCTCCAAAATAGCCATTCTATATAAAGTCTTGGACATTGGCAATGCCCCAGGTATAAGATCAATTGATAATTCTACATCTCTTATAGGAGGAAGACCAGGAAATTCCTAGGGAAACACTTTAGAGAATTACCTCACAATAAGCATGTCTTCAAGGATAGTTTCTTCCTTGGACTCAATCATCTGAGCCAAATACGTGTGCTCATAGGGCATTAATATCTATTCTTGAGATGATGGATCTAAAGAAGTCTCATCTTCCACCTTGCACTTGTAATGAATCGGGGGTCGATTCTCCACATAGAGAGTGATTTCCCTCTCACAGCAATTTATGTTGGCTCTATATAAAGAAAGACAATCCATGCCAATAATTACATCAAATTACACCATAATGAGTATAACAAGGTTCGTTGGGAAGTTAAATCCATTGATTATGATATAGGAGGAGTTATATTCACGGGATGCAATGATTTCCCCATTTTCGTACACACCGACATCTTCACTACCATGATATGTGGTGGTTCTAGGGTTGGTCTACTAAACTTTTGAGATATAAAAGAATGTTTAAAACCTAAATCAAAAACTATGTTCACTATTCTTGAATGAATGACTATCGTACCTATCACCAATTTGTTTTCAGGGTTCACTTTGGTAGTAGTGATGGAAAAAGCTCTTCCTAGTTGCCTTGGAGGTTGTTTGTTGCCTCTAAAAACCTGTGTCATAGGGCAGTGATTTGCAAGATGCACTGGTTCTTTGCAGTTGTAGAAATTAACCATGAATTAAGGTTTGAACTGAGCATTCCTCTTCTCTATCGCAGCCATGGGTCTTTCTTGAAATAGTTGACAGCTAGGTTCCCTTCTCTTCCACACCCAAAGCATTTCCTCATCCCCTTTGGGCAATTTTTAGGGTTCTTCTTTCTGCACCATTGGAAAGTGGGGTGCTCGGTTGTCTTATCATCGTTGGATGTATCCATCAGACTACCAAAATAGAAGTCCACCTTATGCTTCATATCCCCATGATACCCTTGAGATTCTCTGATCACCATTTCAGCATTGAGGGCACATTCGTCAATTTCCTCATAGCTTTCAAAATCATGGATCACCAGTGCTTTCCGTAGGCTACGTTTCAACCCACCAAAGAAGTGGTCAACCTTGCATTCTGGGGTAACAAAAAATATGGAAGCGTATCGTGAAAGCCTTGTGATTTTTTCCTCTTACGCTCCAACAAATTCATCCTCTTTTGACTGGAGTTCAGGTAGTCCCTTTCTATCATAAGCTGGAGGGTGCGCGGATAATATTTATTGAAAAACAACATTCAGAAATCATTTCATTCAAACACCTCGATATCCTCCCCAGAATTCATATTTTTTATCAACATCCACCATTGATAAGCTTCACCCTCCAAACAATAAGCATCCAGGAGAATCTTCTCTTATTCATATCATTGAAGGATGGATAATATATTTTCAATGGAGTTGATCCATTGTTCGGCTATTGAGCGATCATATGATCCATTAAAAGATTGTGGCATTTGTCTCATGAAGCTCTCAATATTGACTTGTTCTTTATTGGGGGTGGGGGGGGGGGGTTGAACGTTCCTCTTCACCCATGTTTCTATTCAAATCTTGAGTTATCTGAGGGAGAAGCGTGAAAAATTTCATGAATCCAACTCCCATTGGATTGGGAAGCTCATTAGTACAGTCATCACATTTATCTTCACATCAGTTGTTAGCCCGAGTACTCCTATTACCGGCCAATGTATTGAATAAAAGGAATTTTAGGTGTAACACATAAAGGGTAATCCAAATAGAAAAGAGGATGATTTATAAATAACTTTTGTTTTTTAAATTTATGAATCTATAGGCTTCAATCTATGTTATCCATTATCTACATTCTAATATGTATTCTTAGGGGCATTTTTTTTAATTCCCTTAATAAGATTTCATACTAAGATTGTGAATTTTAAAAAGTATATCCCCCAGGAGTGTCGTAACCAAGAGTGCAGAAAGGCTCGTTGTCATGTACCAGGATACCCCGGGTCAAGCCTGAAACTCCTTGTCGGGGTTTTCACCCCTAGGTACATCTGTTCCAAAGCTACCTCTACCTGCTCGTATCTAAGCCAGGGATGTATTTTCGTGATAAAACACTTACTAAATACTCACCGAAACCTAGGGTTGTTATTATTATAAGTAGTCTTGTCTCTAAGGCTTTACTAGTGTTTTCTAATCCTAATCCCAAAAATAACTAACCCCATCCTCTGATACCAACTATGAAAACCCTGTTCTTTTATTACACAATTAATCATAATTTATTACAAAAACATCACTTGATACAGCATATAAGATAGAGAGGTCTAGTGTATTTGGGGCATAGGATCATTAAATAACAAATTAAAACATTAAATGCAACATCTTTATTTAAAACATCCTTACATGACTTCAACATTCCATCGTACTTAACATTGCATGGGATAACCTGATAAAATTCATAGAAATAAGGTGAGATAAAATCCTATTAAGGGAATAATCATGGAATAACATGTGGAATACAATACATGTTAGAAAATAGGTATATCAATAGAGAACAGTAAAAGCATAAACATAAATGCATGATATAGCATGATAATCATAACATGAAAATGTGGCAACAACAATTAACATGGAATTAGTAAATCCTCATTGCACATGAAGCACAAGTAAATACTCATTGCCCATTAATAAGCATGATTCAAAATCCATTGCACCTGATGTATCATGATACTATACTTTAACCAATGTGTTGGAGCTTTATAAGGGTGCACCCTTCTAAAACCTTTCATTTAATTCATAAGTGTGCCACATGGATCATATAACACGGATTCATAAAAAATCATAATTTATTACAAGATAAAATAATGTGGAATTCATACATGAAACATTATAATCAATATGTAAATGTGCATAAATGTTAATACCCTTTATTGAGAAATGGGCATGGAATTCACTACACAATGGCATTGGCTTGGAAAATCGGTGCAATTTTTGCAGCGTAATGGCCTGACGTAAGAATTCATAAAAATGGTTGATGAGAGAGAAAGGAGTGTCTCTCCATATTTACATGACATGGAAATTAAGGGGGTCATATTGACACATTTCCCAGAAAAGGTAATGTAAATTAGATTCATGATACAAAAGAATTTCTTGAATGTAAATGAGGAGAGAGAAATTCCTTTCGGAATTTCAGCATTGTAATGGGTGTATTTGGGAGGAATTTAATGAGAGAGAAAGTGGTCTCCCATCATTCAAACATAAATAGAGAAGTATGGGGGATGTGAGAAACCATGCCCCAAATTTTTTAATTGAAATTATAATGGAAAAACAAAATTAAGAAAACCGGACAAAAATGATAAAGGAAGAAAACCCCTTACTAGGAAGTCTCCTTCCAAGGGCTTGAGAGATGCTTGAGAGAGTCTAATTGAGAGATTGGGGAACCTTTGGACGATTATATAGAGATTAGGTCATATTTTGGAGAACTCAAAAGGATTTTAGTGAGGAGGATGTGGGAGCTTGGGTGGGTTTATATAGGAAAGGTGAGGGAATTCATTATTATTTAGGTTTGGGACACCTCACATTAAACTAATCCAAACCAAAAACAAGCCCAAGTTTTTTTCCCATGGTTTTTGGAATATTGAAGTGGAATAATATATTTTATAATTACAATGTCCAAACTTCTTAAAATAATGGGGTGGATTATGTAGAGGTGAGTCACACTCCCAAAGAAAACAATTTAAAAAGGAAAGATGCCTAATAAGACTTGAAGGGTCCATTAATGCTTTGTAAAATAAGTCAAAATAACCCAAAATTACATTATATTAATGGTAAAACATAAATTGGACTAAAATAAGGCTTCTAGTATTTTATTACATCACTATTGGGTAATTATGATGTCATAAAACACATTATATATTTAATCTGTATTTAATTTTTACCAAAATATTTGACTGTCTCAGAAAATCATGAAAAATTTAATGTTGGATAATTTCGATATCCTGATTCCATAAATAATATTAGTTTTATCTGAATATTGTTTTAAATATTTTAAATCTTACTTTCCAAATAAAAACTGACATTTAATGAAAATTAATGGGTTTTGACAAAAATGGATTTCAAACCTTAATAAAAATCACAATTGCATTCATAAAATTATATGATAGTTTATATTTAATAAAAATTAATTTAACGATAACAATATTTTGTTAAAATATTATTTAATTCAAAAATCCATTAATTTATCAAAATAAATTTCTTAGTTGAATTTTCACTGAAAAAACATATTTGAGGATTAAAAACTATTTGCATGGTAACACTAATAAAATGAAAGTATATCCATAATTATATACAAAAATAATGTACATAACAATACTACTAAGGTCTTGTTACATAACCCCTTATAACAGCCACAAAAGACCGAAGAGAAAGGTGTGTGATGGTGACAATCTCTTGGGTTGGCTCGGATAACATTTCTAGGGTGGTAATCCCTATAAACTTTCACTTCTCTTGTAGGAGGCCATGCTTTAGCTTAACATATTCTAGCTCAGCATGGGATTGGTCATGAGTGAAGCCCAATGATGCCACCTCATTTCTGAGCTCGGAAAAATGGTCTTTGTATGGGGCACGTCTACTGGATGAGGCCATTGCTTCCTTTTTCTGATTAAATTGGATTTCATAAAACCATATATTTGTACTAATCATGTGATAACTATTCAACGACTATATTTGCAACAGTCACCATTCATAACATAAATCAAACGATGTTGATATTTTATATAAAAATTTTACATAAAGAGACATTTAATTAGATCAATAGAGATTTCCATTAATGAAAGTTTATGTCATTACAATGCATGTGTGTTGAGGTTGACCTTACGCAACATCTACCTTTAGTTATATGGATATAATATGGTGATGTTGGTTTTATTCAATAAGTGGTTTATGAAAACATAAAATGATACTACACTAATTTTCTACATCATGGACACCCCCTTGGAGATTGTGACCCTAGGAAGACCACATTGAATAAATGATATATTGGGAAACCTCCACAGAGCAAAGAGAAATTTGTTTGGGTTGAGAAGAAAAGAATGAATATTGTTGGACAAGATGTACCCTCGAATGATAAGGCGATAATTTTTTCTTCATCTGTCCCAAATTCCTAACTAGTAAGGACTTAGTGCGCTTAGGTTGATGTTTTTTCTGGGATTGTGGATGCGGTCAATAATTCTGAACCTATTATAGACAATTTAGTAGTTCTTCCACCTTATCATGCGAGTGCAGAAGAGAGTCACTCTATTTCTGGTGACTCTAACCGTGTTAATAATGAGCATGCACAGAAAATTCAGGATTCTTATATTCATTCGAGTTCCAATAAATGTAATAAGCCTTTTACTGATCCTGATGGTTTTATTACTCTATATCCCAAAAAGACTCAAAAACGCATTTATTACTCTAGGTTGGAAAGAACCATTAGCACTAGATCTTTAGGGATTTGAATGAAAGAAAATAGCATCACTCCATAGATAGTGCTCAATGAATATTAATCTGCATCAGTATCTTCTTAAGAAGGGGAATCCTCATCAGATGAAGAGGAACCCTACCATTGGATTGAGTAACAAGAGGATATAAATAAGCATATAAATTTCACTCGTGTGATTAAGGAAGGATACATGGAGGAATATTATCCATGGATTGGAGATGAAGAACAGTTATCTTTTAGAAGATATCATAATAATGAAATATATGTTGATGATTATCTCAATATTATGGAGATAATGTTTGATAGATTTGAATTTGAGATTGACCAAAACCTTGATTTTAATTACCTTCATCTTCGGTGGGAATGGATCTTTAGTTGGATTCTCTGGGCTACATATTACTGCTTCCATGGTTTTGTAGCTCTATGAGGGTGAAATAACCTGGTTATTTGTTCTTCTTGGTTTTTTGGTGATTTCAGAGTCTCTATTATTCACCTTACCTTTCTCCTGAAGGGATAGTCTTGTGAATTTCCACAAAGGAGGTCTGCTGGTCGATTTTCTTATGTGGATGAGGATTAGATGTGTTGGAATTACTGCCATTTTTCTTCAATTTCTCTTGTTGTTTAATTCAACTGCTAGAGTGAAGGAGTTTAACTTTTTGGCCCCACGGTATTTGTTGTGTATGAATGTTTGGAGGCATTAGGGAGAGTTGTTTTCACTATAAGAAATGTGCATAAATGCATGAACCTATTAGTGGGTATTTTTTTGCTGCTGTGTGTGCAGTTTCCTCCCCCTCAGGTCTATTTCTTCATAATGTGTGTATAGATTTCAAATACTATTTAACCAAGAATGTGCGGTCACATGATTAATACATGTTTTTTCAGTGACGTCCTGAAAATCAAAGGTTGAAATTGGATTTCATGGGTTTTTGAGGTTTAGGTGTGGATGAACATGAAATCTACTTTTTATAAGGAGTGGTGAATCAGGTCACTATGTTGGTTTCAATGAATGCTATCATTGGATGGTATTATTTCATGTTAGGCTAGAGAAATACTACTCACCGGATTTAAATGTTACTCTCAGTGAGGTCATAACATGGTAGGTTGCAGCTCGGGTTCATTTATATGAATTCCATCTTATGGATATAAAATGGATACTTTGAGGTACTTCATAACATTTTCTTTCTTCTTTTCACTTTTATCATGTTGGTTCAAGCCCATTGTACCTCATGTAATCACTTTATGTATATCTTTTTCTTAAATGTTTTTGGGGAGAATGGGTTCTACTGATGATCTGAGCCTTTCAAGTATTAAATATTCTCAAAAACCCTGAGAACTAATTTTATGAAATGTTTATATTTTGAAAAATTTTATTTTATAACACATGTTTTAGGGATGGAAAAGTTTCTTGTTTATAAAATGTTTGAATTCATGATTATAAAGGGTTCGGTTTATTTTTGTAAATATAGGTTATATAGTACTCATATCATTTATATTGATTATAATTCAGTATATTTTAAAGGATTTTTTTCATTTTTTAGATTATGGAATATATTATATATTTTTTTATTTAATAAACTAGAGTCAATAAATATTTTAATATTGAAGATATTTTTTTTTAATAATATGTGATTTAACTCTGGTTTTAAGGCATGTATACCTAGGTAATTTTGCTGAAGGTATACTCAAGATAATATATTTTTGGGGTATAAAGCATCAATGTTATTTAAGGAAATATAATTCTGTTTGTATATCCTAAAATAATATGGTATAAGTAAATTTTATATTATGACTACAATAATGAGTATGTTCAGAATACCAACATATGCTTTAATTTGTGAGATATATAAAAAATAATATAGACACAATTTATTTTATAGGGTAGAATATAGTAACACTATATTTTTGATCTATAAAATTATATTCCATGATACAAAACATGTGATGAACACTGCACCCAACATGAAAGAGAGACAACATATTAAGATTTCATTATTAATAAAGTTATAATATACACTATGTTGACAAATCATTAACATCAATAACCTCTATGAGTTGAATAATTAATACAAGCTAATATAGATTATTTTATTTTCAATAAAATACATTTTCATTATATTATTTATTTTCAATGAATAGGCTATATTTATATTTTAAATAATTTTTTTTAGATAACTTATTATTCATTTTTTAATTCCTCACCAAAAAAATAGTTTACAGTTATTTTTTATATTTGGTTAATACAACTAATTATTTTGTGAAAATTAACTATTTTATTAATAGAATCATATATATATATATACATATATATGACAAAGAAGTATTCGAATATTTGTTTATTTAAAAATATATATTATATATTTCAAAATTGAATTCTAAAATGCTATCATTAATTTGTAAACTTGTAGTCATTATTTTAATATTTTATACAAAATTTTAAGGAAAATTGTTTTTTTGTTGCCTTTCATAATTTATAATAACATGAAGAAATGAAACATTTTATATGTATTAGTTTAAAATAAAAACCTTTTTAAAATAAAATATATTTTTAATTCATTTGAAAAAATTTAATTTATAATTAAATCCTAATAATATATATGTTCCCTAAAAAATAACATTTTCCAACTAATTGGTTTTTGTGTGATACAAGAACAAAGTTAATATTTATTTCTATGCACATAGAATTATTATTTAATAAAATACTATCACAACCCATCCCGTGTGGCTCATGTTGTGACTACCCCAATCCTTCTTCCATTTGACAAGTGCTGGCGACTAGCACCGAGTAGGCATATTCCAAACAAATTGGAGACATTTTCTTGTGTACTTGTACATGTGAACAGAATTCCAAGACACATATTCTAGAAAGTGAAAACACTATGTAAATATAAAAAAGTTAGGAAAGTAGAAAAATGAATGTAATGAGGCCAAAATAAATTCCCAAAAAGGAAAAGTATAAGTATAAGTCCCAAGAAATCCTTCATAAAAATCGCACATGAAGGGTATGAATAGTAACAAATGTCTAGAGATGCAGAGGGACTCCTCATCTTTCAGGTCTCTCTAGGATCCAGCTCGACCTAGCCCACTAAGGGCTTAATCAATGCGTCAATTGTCTGCACAAGACATGACATGTACAGGAAGAGCCAGTGCTTGGGTGAGTAAATCAATACTCAGTATGGCACCCCGAAACCCAATGTAAATGAAAACAAAGAAAACACCACTATAATGATATAGTTAGCTCATAATAGGTATATTTTAAAAACACATATAATGATAACACCATGGTATACTCATAAAGGAATCCAAGAATTAACATCTCATTCACTACCAGCCATGTGGTTTTGATCGTAGCATGTTTGATTCTAAGAGATCTCACTCCCTGTGATATCTGATTTTATGCACATAGAACAAGTCTACTAAATGTATCTGAGAGAACATCTAATCTTTATACATCACTAATTTTCCCTGAGAATTATGGAATACCTTGTAAAAGTAGTATCGATATCATTTTCAATCCTTAGTCATATGATTCTTCTCAAGGAATGCTCGTTCTAGCAGAACTCACTCCTCGGGAACTGAAGTCATCTGGGACTCTTACATGATATCCTACTAATTTGGGCCCCATAAAAAAGGAAATTTATAGTAAATAGATCATGATATAAAAAAGTGAATTCCACTCATAATATACAGTGATCCTAATCTATATTAACCCACAATGTAAGGGATTTCTCTCAGAAAATACCAGGAACCCTATCAATGTGGCTCGTAACTTTGTGGATCTTCCTCAAAGATTACCTTGATCCCTACCTATATGGATAACTATATGGAGGATTATTTCCCTACTCATGGTGGTCACTTAAGTAGCAAAGAAACTCTAATAGGGTTGATGGAGTATCACTCTATTCCAAAGGAGGTCGCCACAAATCTTTCTGGAACTCTATCCTCTTGAGGGATTGTTGACTAGTGATTTGGATGCAATTCCATTTCCAACCCTTGAGGAATGAACCATGGGGAAGATTAACACCTAAAATGTTCATCACTAAAAACCCACAAATCCATATCAAAATTCAACCACTTCATGATTGTCACAATACCACAAACAGATTTTCAAACAGACTTATATTTTGAATGTTAAGTGCTTTTTTATAAAAAGGGTCTAGTTGGGACCAGGTACTATCCAACCCAATTGGTCTGAACTGACTCGACCCAACTCAGGGTCTTATGACTTGACCCACTAGTCCTAGCTAGTCCTTTCACTTGCTTGGCCAACTTGAACATAGGCTAGTTCGGTCTGCTGGATGTAGTAGTTGTAGCGTCCCAGCCAAGTCAACGCCTCTAGCCATTGATTTGGTTTCCCCTCCCATACGTGGTCCATGTGACAACATTCACACTAGCCCAACACAACACCATACCTATTCATCTCTAGTCCTCACCACTCCGGCCCTCCCTAGTTGAGACATCCAATCAATGCCTGCGGTCGCACCGTCTTGGGCCCCTCCATTGCATGCTGCCTGCTATCATGTGATTGACCCACTTCCAGTGACTCCCCTTCTACAATAAGCCTCCATAGCCCTACTTCCCCATTTTTCATCATAGATCTCGTATTGTGGTCCTTGGGTCTCCACTTTCCATATCATGGGATCATATCCATTCTACAACCCATCTAGGTTCAAATTCATTTGAGCAGTGTTACCTTCTACACAACTTTGATCCATTCTCTATCTTCATCATCATACCTCTGTCATGTAGTTTCCATCATAGATCCACGATATCAGACCGGTGCATCAAGATTATAGAGTTCAATGATCAATTGATCATGAATTGTTGTGTCGCGGGCTAAATAAAGAATTCCCATGAAAACTAAAGAAAAGATGCAGAAAAACAAGAATCAATAAAGAGGAATGGTCCTCAATAATTGATCAAGTATATCATGGTTCATTTCCCTTATAATTATTAAAAAAATACTTAATATATGATAATAACTTTAAAAAAAACAATCCCAAATAAACCAGATAAGTTAAAACCAATCCCACAAAATTCATGACCCACGGATTAATCCATTTGTCGATCAATCCACATTCATTGTAGTGATAAATAATTGGGAAGGAAAATATGTTAATACTCATGCCCTACTTCGATTTTGAATTAGTCAACTTTATGGTTCGACCGTCATTGGAAATCTATTAATATTCATCATGATCAGTCATCTCATCTATCCTCGATCCCCTTGTTGTCGTTGTTTTTTCATTCTCCAATGAGAGGAAATTTCAGGTGTTATTATCCAGTGTTCATAGGGAAGGATCAGTAATCTAATAATTTATCCCTACCAATGGTTAAAGAAGAAAGACTAATTTCATCATTCAATGCGTTTCAGCATGACATGAGTTTCAATGTTACCATTACTACGGAGGAGCATTGACATGCTATTTCATTTATGAAATCTACCGAGCTACACCATCTCAATGTTTCTACAACACCATGATATGAAACATCAATAATAAATAATTTAAACATATTTTTGATATTTTATTCTTATTTAAAACGTTCTAAAAATACTATTCACAGTCAACCAACACCAGTCAATGTTATACTCCACTAAAGTAAAATATAACAGTATGAACACAATGGTGGTATCATATTTCAAATATAACTTACCACTCATGATTTATTAATATTTTAAAATAAAATAATTTATGTTTAAATATTATATTTATGGTTATTTCATTTTTAGGTTTTATCAATGTAGACCAATGCCAACTAAAGTTATGTCATTCCTGCGACAAACCATCCATCCTAAAAATAATAGGTCTATAGAATTTCAGAATCAGGCACCCATTTAAGAGTTATTAAATTTATTTAGGAAAACCACTCATTAGGGATTTTAAAAACATAATATTTTTTTTTCAAACCATTATGGGCCCACTAGGCCTGGGAATTGTATGTTGTCTTAGTTCCTAGTCTCATAATATTAGCAAATAATTTTTAAAAATAAAATTGGTAAAATAAAATTAATTAAATTTTCCACATATTGAGGATTTATGTCCTGAAAATCCAAACCAAGGGATACCCAAATAGATTAGGGTATGATCATGAACCTAGGCCCCCTTCTCCTATGTGCTTTTCTAGAGATTCTCATGCTACCACATGGCATACACTAAAGGAATCAACTACCCACATAGGGTCCTATCATGCAAATCCTTGATATCCATGACTAGGATGAAAAGTGATCATTTAGGTCAAAAATTATAGGTTATGGGATTATATAGAGTTGAGTTGTCTCGTGCACATAAAGGCAACCCATGATCTCTACTAAAATCTGCCCCTAAGAATATACGAAGTGGCTGACCTGGTCGGTCAGTCAGCAATCACCCAATAGTATCATGTCCCCTAGACATATGTGATACATTTTTCATTAAGGACATCGATATACTTTCTCAACCCCTTATTTGATACCCATAAAATAAAAAATCAACCCCTTCTATGAATAGGGTATCTACAAGGTTTTCTTACAAACTACGAAACTGATATAAACAAGGGATCAATTTTTATAACAATAAGTAATCCCATCCTCATCCCGTTATTTCACCCCCATGCCTTCCATGACCCCAAAATGAACTTTCTAATGCATTTACACTATAAGTGGCAACTTATACTATTTGAAATCCTCTGAGAGGAATGATGTGATCCCTACCTTTCAAATATTCATTAGGGGTAATTCTCAAGAATAACTAAGCACCTAATATATCACCATCATTATCATAGAGCCATGCCTCCCTAACGCACTATAATAGTGGGGGGGAACAACCATCAATTAGAGGTAGACCACATCATTTATATCTATTAAGGATAACTGTAACAAGGTCTTGTGCTTCATTTCCTCGTTCAAATATTGAAAACTTGATCATTGTTTGAAAGAATTTGCTACCACATTCCCCTTCCCATGAGTATGAACTATCACAAAATCATAGTCCTAGGGGAACTCTAGCCGATTCTACCTTATCAAGTTAATATCCTTCAGAGAGAAGCTATACATGAGACTCTTTTGGTCTTAGTATAAGATAAATCACCCGTCCATCAGGTACTCTCACCACATCTTCAATGAAAATACTATAATTACCAACTCAAATTCAGGGTCTCATAGATCTAATCCTACTGTCTCAATTGATGTAAACTATAAGCAATCACTAAATTCATCTAAATTAGTAAACAACCATTTCTGGTCCTTGATGAATCGCAAAACACTATGTAATTGACTCTCTTCTCTCACAAACTCAAGATCTAGGTGAGCTTCTAACTCTTTCATAATTGTTGAAAAGCTTGTGGGCACCATTTTATCCGTGATAAAGGCTTCCCCATTCACCTGATCAATGTTTTTGTCGAAAATTTGGTAGTGGTTACTCATTCTCCAACATAACATCGTTAACATTCTGGTATTCCTTATATAACCTCGAACATTTGTTCTTACAAATATCTTTCTCTAAATGTCCTCGACCTACACGCTCATCTCATGAAGCTCTACGAAATCAATATGATATTCTGATGCTAATATCAGTTTCATTTTGGGGTGTAGAATAATGTAGAATTCTATTTCCCTATAAGTAGGTAAACTAATAAAATCATAAGGGAAGACATCATCATAATATTCCACTACTATTGGGAACAGAAAACTCATAACCTCTACTTCCACAGTGGTATGTCTATCCAACTCAAGAGTGATTGGTTGCACCCTCCTATGCATGAGTCTTTCCTCTTCTACCACAGATTCATTTTTCACTGGCCAAGAAAAATCCCATTCCATCAATGTTGTCAAACCCCCACCCTCTTCCTAAAATAACCTATAGGAGCATGAACTATCGATAAAAAATACATACCTAAAATGACATCATAAGGCATCGACACTTCCACTAAGAGATTTCAACTGAAACTCTCACCTCAAGGGACATATCACACTATTATTACTAGTGTTATTATTGAGTCTCCTTCTGTTAGTATCTCTCGACATAAGGGTTAAGTCAATAGTTTAAAGAGTCACTGTAGGTATCAAATAAAATCTGTGACAATGAAGAATTAATAGAACCTATGTCTATTAATATGGAATCAAAGAGTATACAGAGACCATACATCAAGTAATTCATGGAACCCCTAGGTCATATGCATTGACTACATGTAGCTACCCCTTCCCTTGTCTTCCAGCTCCTTGAGTCTTGTGTGGACCACATGAGGCTGGTGTTGATAACATGTTGAAATTTATACCACCTGTTGCTTCATTATTAGCACCTCAACATCATATTCCACCCTATAGATCTATCTGTTCATATCACATAATCTTCCTCAGTGTCCCATCCACTATTTCCCTATCCACACCATGATAATCTAGACAATATATAGTGATATGTCCTTTGTTGTCTCATGAAACTCTTTTCCACTCTCTAATATTTCTTGACTCACCATATAAACCCTGATATATAATTATATTAATGTTAAAAATAATATATATATATATATAATGTAAATTCATCAATCTACACATATGTGATAGTTGTCTCTGAAAAAAGTGTCACATCAGTTAGTGAGGCGGTAGTTTGTCGTTAATGATTGATGTTATTTTATCCAATTGTAGGTAGAGTATATGGATGTTATTAGTGACCTTAACAGACAAACATATCATTTTATAGAAAATAATGAGATTATTTTATCATCATTGTTTAGTAATAATCAATGTAGGTGGTGTAATATATAAAATAAAAATTTTCATTGAATAATATAACATATTGTTTGAGTAACCCCATTTGGTTTTCATCACCAACCATCATATGATGAATTTATGATAATTATAAGTATTACATGATGAGGTTGTGTTGGAAATAATTTTGATTGGGTTAGTATTGAATGAATGATAGTTTTTTATGTGATAAGAGGAGAAGAGATGTGGTTTCCACTTACAAGTGAGGTAAGTTGGAGACTTGTAATTTTTTAAAATGAACATGTGTACCCATGTTTTATCGTTAAATATTTTAATGTTAGAGAAGAAAAATATGATTAATTTTATAAAATAATTAGTATATTTTCAAAATCACTTAGTATAATCCTAATTAGTTAATTTCATCCCCTTAGACAATGCATCAATGTGATATATCAGGCTCACCCATTGTTATGATCGATATTAGGCTCACCCATCATCATAGCATATATTAGGCTCCAATTTGATCATAATATATTCTAAATAACAATAAAATTATCATAATAAGTGGAATTAATACATTCGATCATCGTTCACATTGAAAATTAGTTTGATTTATAATAAAAAAAATATGTATATCAAAATAATCATTCAATTTAAATCCATTTTTACGATGCCCAATTCAAAGGGAATGATGTTTTTTCATTAAAGAAATCATGAATTATTTTAATTGAATTTTAAAAAAAATAATTTTTATGAGGACGATAAAAATAAATGATGTGCTATATGTTAAAATAGAACATACATTTTCCATTTTTTTCAAATCATTCCATAAAAAATGAATAAAAATATTCAGTATTATCCATATTGAAGGAAAATAAAAAGTGACATATAATGTTTTTTAAAATATATTTATATCAATATATATACATCCATTATGTAATTTGTATGAATATTTTCATTTAATACAATGTTTTAAAAAATAATCTTTTAACCAGTTTATAATGTGGATTTTAAGGAAGAGTTTCTATTACAAAATGTTGGGATCCCCTTCTACATTATATATCACCATTATAATAATTTTTTAAAAAAATTTAAATTCGTTAAGAACAATTATATTATAATAAATTAACATTTAACTATTAATTTCATTTATTTCAATGAAATATTTAATCAATTAATTTTTCAATTCCACATAATGAGTTTTGATGATATTTGACTCATATGACATGAATTACTTCTGTTTGTTGACTATGGTCAACATGGTTATAATTAAATCTTCTATAAAATAAAATTAATGAAAAACTTTTCTTTTTTATTATTTAATTATAAATTTTAAACCAATAAATATATATAGTTACGAATAATAAATTATTTTTCAGTAATATAAATGAAAGGCCATACTGGAAAATGAGTTACATTTCCATTCTTCAATGAAAATGATGTATATAATTTAAAAAACATTTTACCTTTCCAAAATCATAGTAATGTCATTAATAAAATATCACATTATTTAATATATTTATATATATAAACAATGTGATTAATTATTGAAAAATGATTAATATTTATTCATAGAGGTCGTAGTCTGTATGTACGCATGAATGATGCTATCATTTTTCAATGGATGGAAGATTAACAATAAGGGAACAAATCTACAGAGTTTGGCCATTTTTGTTATTATGATGCATTCGGTACATAGAGGATATATAGATAGAGTCTAGAGGGGTTCAACTACAAAGACCTAGTAGCAGGGAGAGTACATGGCACATAAGTGTATAAGGTCATGTATCTAGTGCACAGCTTGTGTGAAATCTGTTTAGAGATTTTTGAAACCATTTTTGGTAATGTTACAAAATTATTAAACAATTTTCCTTCAATCCTATGTGAGAAGGAATTTTTCAGAAATATTTGAAACATGACTTTTATATGGAATGAGAAGGGGTATAATTCCATGTATATCCCCTATGTAGTGTCCCTATAAATGCTCCACTATATCAGGCATTCCTCAAACCCAATAGATTCTGTAATTTTACAAGTATAAGGTGACCATCTTAACATTCATTTTTTATTCCTTCTGATGGGAATTTATTTTTAACACTCTCTCTTCAATTTCATGAGATCTATGGTATATTATACCTCATCACTAATGGTTCTTCAATATGGTTGTGTATAATTTACACATACTTTTCCTAAAATAATGAAATAATTATAATTTTATCCAAATAAACAAATAATGTAACAAATATATAACATACCCTCTTCCCAAATGAAGGATCCCAGCATAGATCTTGAAATAAGAGTGTAATTTATCTCAATAAAGAATGTATTCAATTACCCATTTCCATGAACCACAAAATTCACACTGGTTTTGAAGGGTTTGTGTTTATATACCATACAAAAGATTTATCTCAAGAGATGTGTGAAGGGGTAGATTATCAAATGGGTGGTAGGGAAATTCAAAATATTTATGATTTTTTGAATTAAATGAATATTTTATAATTGAAAAGTATGTTAGTAAAAAATATTACGTGGACCAATGATGTATTTCCAAATATTGTATTATAATGGGATAAAATACATAATTCATAAATATACAAGATAAATTTTAAAATATATCACGTTATTCCAAGAAAAATAATATTCTGGAAGATAAAATATATTTGTACAAGTACCCTACACAAATGAGTGATTTTTGTTGTCTTCCTTTATTCATTGCCCACCCCACACATTTTCTCAAGATATGTTCCACATTAATTGGTATCAATTAGACACAATGGATGTAATAAATAACTAATTATATGGTAGGTATATATTTTTTAATAATTAAATGTTACCTCCATGAACTATTCATATAAGAAATTCCCCCGTGATATTAATTTATCTAAAATAAATATCATAAAACATTTATCCCTAGATCAATAACTATAAATGATTTTTCAATTTATTCATGTATATTAATGAATTCATGATATATATTTTATTAATATAATATCTATTTAAATATTAGTTATATAATATTTATTATTTCTTTTAGTTTAATTATTAAATTAATTATAAATAATTCTAACCCCATTAATAGAAGTTAACATATATTGTATTTATATTTTTTCATTCATTATATAATATTCACCATTTAAATAAATTCATGTTTTTATGTAGGCATAGTTTTAATAAACCCAGAATTTCTATTCTATACACACCTTTCATTATAATATTCATGTTATTACATGATTAAAGTGTGCATGAAATCTCTATCCCAAATTTCACATATTTTTATCATTTTAAATTTTTATCAAAGAATAAGGGATCACATATGACATTTTTGAATTCACTATATTTAATTTATTTTATATATTCTATCTTTTATTATGTTCAACTCAATATATCATTTATTCAAATTATATGACATCCCTATCAAATAATTATTTACCCTAATATTTCATAAAAATAACTTCTTTTATATTAAAGAAATAAAAATATTAATTATAAACCCAATCATTATGTTTTATAATTAAATATAAATTAAATAATATTAATAAATATTAAATAAAAAATCATTCCATTTATATTAAAATATATATTATTCATATCGATTATGTTAATAATAAGTTTTTATTATCATTTTTTAAGAAATTCAAAGGAGCCCTGTTCGGAATGTGAAATGAATATTCAAGTTCACCATAAAAAATTCAAAATTCAACAATGTGTTAATATGAAATTAATATATCATAGTTTATTATTGAAAAAATTATTAAAAACATTTTTAGAATTTTTTTATTTAGATCAAAAAAAGGATATTCGACCAAAGAGAAAAATGGCATCTTATTTGTGTGAAAAGTATTTCTAAATTATTTCAAGTAATAGAGAGAGGATAATGTTACTATTTCATAAAAATATAATTAAAATACAATTTAAAATAAAATTTTGGTTTTTATATAAAAATGTTCCAATAATAGCATACAATGTTAATTCAAGAATACACAATCCATATTTAAATGATATCTAACACATAAACAATATCCCTATTGGTAACATTTCAATTATAAACACCCTTAATGATGTAAATTAATTATAACATAAAATATAATTAATTATGATTGATTAATTATATGAAATTTTAGGGCAGATTATATACATTATGTTAAATAAATTAGTTTCATAAACAAACTTGTATCTGAGGGAAGGGTGTTTTCAGATGAAACTGATACCTCAAGTTGTCACAACCTTCCTTCACCAAAAGGAGGGAAAGGTCAGCAACTTGCCAATACCTTCCTTCTTTAAGTTTAAGGAGAGATAATGACCCCTGAAACCCGACTTCTATAGGTCCCGGAGTGGCGACTAGAACCAAGGGTATGGAAATTACACACAAATTGAAGGCATTACCCCTTTTTATTTTATAAGATCGGGAGATAAGATGATGAAACCCAACAACACCAAATCTAAATGAAAACTAAAGCCAAAAGTAAACCATTCCCACATTCATGTTCCAAAATTAAAAGCCACAAAGTACAAAAGTGATTACAATGGTATGTACCAAAGAAAGAAAAAACAACAACTCCAACTGCCCCAATGGTCCGAGCTAGTATGGTCTTGCACGATCCCCGAAATCCTCCTGGAAACCTGAAAATAGTTTTATACACGTAGGGTGAGCATACAAGTACACTCAGTAGGGAAAACCAAAGACACTCGTGCAAATGTGGGGGAATGTACTAAAGTCCTGTGAGAAGCAGACAACCAACACTATCAAGGAGTTCACCCATCCCACTCACCGGATACACTCACCAAATAATGCAAGTCAAGTAATATATATAATAATAGAACATCAATGTTTGGGTACCCCGCACCACATTCCCACTGGTTATTGAAGTCATCCTATGCATTGGACCAATCCTACCATTCTCACCGCAGTCCCACTACCACACCCACCCGCACACACCTGGGCCACAACTACACGCAGTCCCACTGTCGAATCCCGCCCATAAACACCTGGGCCACAAATGACACAAGTAACCATGCCTGCAAACACCTAGTCCAGAACAACCACCACCACGCCTGAAGACACCTGGGCTATAAGATCCACTACCACGCCCGAAGACACCTGGGCCTCATCTTGAAGACACTTGGGAAACCACCTGCCCGCACAGACATGGGCCAACCACCATACTACCCTGCCTGAAGATTCTTTGGCTAATAATGGACCTCAGGCCATCACATCCTGCCTGAAGATACTTGGGCTATCCAGGAAAGGGAGTAGAAAAGGTGATAATAACCAGCCACTAATAATAGTGTTGAAAAAAACACCCTCCCCCATGAAATGGGGGTGTTCGGAACTAAGTGGTCAACTTGGGTGGGGAACGAATAAGAAACTCAAAACTAAAATTATATATATAGGTAACAAGCACTTTCCCAAGTTTAGGTTTTTCTTCAGCCAGCCCAAAGAACACAGACAGCACTCAAGTCTGAGTCACAACTCTCCCCAACAAAACCCATTTGTCCCATTTGTTTTCATGTTCAGTAATGATGTTTAATTAAGTTCTACACCTACTTGGGAAACTAACACCACAAGCATAAGCAAGGAAAAGAATCCATCCAAACGTAAATTTAAAAATTCACACCCAGTTCTATTGTAAAGTCACAATAACAATGGGATAAGTGAGACCCCATGAAGTACTGGAACCAAAGTAACCCCCGGGACACTACCCTGTGTCCCCCAAAATGGTTTCTCATCAACAGAGGATCCCACCCCAATTCGTGATATAAAAAAGTTAACCACCTGGTCTTAAAACTCACAACCACTGAATCAATAACAACAGGGGATCCCATCCCCAATTTCATAACCACCGAGAGTAAAAAAAATAGGGGATCCCATCCCCTCCCACATCTCTAGCAATCGGCCCGTGAAAGAAAACAACCAAAACACTACCACCAACACAAAGCAGGGCCATTCTATTATTTTCAGAATTATAAGATTTAACACACTCTATGATTTCAATTTCCGTGTGCTTTAACCTGGGGTTATCACAAAAGGATTGATCCTGCTACTTTCAATTTATTTAGCCGGGAAAATGTTATTAACCATTTTCCTTTTTACAGCAGTTCATAACCACAAAAAACCATTTAAAACATCACAAGGGGTTTATTAGTGCACAATGAGAGACCACCAATGACCATGATTTTCAATAGGCGTAAGCCCGGACAATTAAGAAAGAAGATCATAATATAAAATAGCATCAATGATCACATCCCCCATCGTTCTTTACAGAATCCATTCATTATCTTTATTTAGGTCTGGATTATCCATTTCTACAGAATCAAAAGCACGCACACCCCAAATGATACACACAAGGAAGAGGCGATGGAGAAATTCCCTACTTGTTGATCAACGATCGACACTAAGGCCAGGCGCGGAACTTCACGGATAGCGATGCGGCTCGCCTGAATGAAAATCACCTCTTCTGAACGAAGGGTACTCCTCGTAGAGGGTGATCGAGAAAAAAAGAACCCATGATGAACCCCTCAGTTATAAGGGCCACAGACCGTTGAGATAAGAACGTTAAACCGCGTAAGGAGTGGGGGTCGTGGGTTGACCACGCGGCCCCCACACATTATTAAAGGGTCTGGAGGTTTAAACCGACGCACACACTAGGTTAATTCATTAAATATTTATTTAATACGTTTCGGGGCATTCCCGGGCTTTAAAAGGAGTTTAACGGGGTCAAATAGGGTTTAAAACATTATTTTCGCATGAAGGAGCACTACTGGAAAGGACCTGCGGGGGTAGGCCAGAGCCACCGGTAGCCGAGCTACCGCTAGGCTGTAGCCACCAGTAGACCGAGCTACCGGTAGGCTGTAGCTACCCGTAGACCGAGCTACGGGTAGACAGAGCTACCGGTAGGCTGAGCTACCGGTAGACAGAGCAACCGGTAGGCTGAGCTACCGGTAGCTACGGCAACTGGTAGACCGCTCTACCAGTAGGATGTGGGTACCTATAGACCGAGATACCGGTAGGCCTGCTACTGGTAGACTGAGCTACCAGTAGGCCTACTACCGTTAGGATAAGTATACCGGTATTCCTTTCTGACTGAGATTCCCAGACCAGAAAACTCAACTTGTGATTTCTAAAAGGTAATAGACCCAAAAAACCTGGGCCATTACATCAGATACCTCTTAAACGATTCTCGTCCTCAAGAATCAAACAACCCAGAAGGAAAGAGAGGGTCCGAACAACCACCCCGAAATATACCTCTTAGGATTGAACCTCCTGTTAACTAAAAACGCCTTCTGTCAAGAACCAAGCAACATATCATGTCAAACAGCCCAGGCATGTGGGGGTTGGGGAGTCTCCTTCCCCATGTCAAGATATTATCCTCTTTTGGAGATAGTGACTCACCCGCACTAGTTTAATCGCATCCACCTTAATGCATTTTGATTAGGGGTCAATTTCTCTCCTCCCCCATAGCCAGGGCTTTTCACACACATTCAGAGGAAAGAAAACCAGTACATTTCATAGCCAACAAGACCAAAACGTTCTACCACAATAGGTAAAACAAATAGAACATTACAAAACTTAAAACAACTCTGGGCACTGGGCACGCATCTGTGCTTCCCTCTCCTACGTACTCCCCTCAAGCCCACCATGTCTTCATAACACACGACCCAAGGGGATGGTTCACCCATGAAGCACCTTCTCCTCACAATCCTCAATCATCACTGGTCTATACACAAAATTCACGTCGTCCTCGATGTCCATCTAACCCCAATCAAGGACGTGTGAATCGTCATGCAGATACCGATGGAGCTGGGACACATGGAAGACATCATGTATCCTCAGTAGCGGCAGTGGTAATGCTAGCTGATAAGCCACTTCACCGACCCGCTGCAACACTTCTAAGGTCCCGATGAACCTGGGAGAATGTTTACTCCCCTTACCGAACCTCCATTGTCCACGCCTAGGGGAGACCTTCAAGAACACGTGGTCTCCAACCTCAAACTCCAAGGGCCTCCTCCTGGTATCAGCATACGACTTCTGTCGGTCCTGGGCTACCTTCATCCTTTCCCGTATGAGCTGAACCATCTCTGTCGTTCTCGGAACCTCCTTCGGGCCAAGGATGCCTACCTATCCTACTTCAGTCCAACACACAGGTGAACGGCATGGCATTACGTACAAGGCTTCAAATGGGGCCATACAAATGGTAGAGTGGTATCGATTATTTTAGGCAAACTCTACCAGGGGCAAGTATCGTACCCATGATCCTCCTGAGTCCAGAACATATGCCCACAGCATATCCTCCAAGGTCTGGATGGTGCCCTCTGTCTGTCCATCTGTCTGGGGATGGAAAGAAGTTCTATGATGCATCTGGGTGCCAAAAGCATGCTGCAATCCTCTCTAGACTCACGAGGTAAACCGTGCATCCCTATCCGAGACTATAGACCTCGGAACACCATTCAATCACACCACCTCATCCACATACTTTCGCACCAACGCATCCACTGCACTCGACTCCCTGACCTTCAAAAAGTGAGCCGATTTCATCAACAATTCCACTACTACCCAGATGGCGTCATATACCCCTTGGACCTTGAGTAGTCCCGTGATGAAATCCATAGAAATGTCGTCCCACTTCCACTCATGGACATCTGGGGACTGTAGTAGGCTACCTAGAACTCGGTGTTCACCTTCACTTGCTGACACACTAAGAACATGGCCACAAACTCTACCACTTCTCTTTTAACTCCAGGCCACCAAAACGGTTTCTTCAGTCCCTGGTACATCTTGGAAACTCTTGGGTGTACCGCCAGGGGTGAGTTGTGAAACTCACTGAGAACCTTGCCACACATAGATTCTGGAACAAACAACCTTCCCTTGAAAAGAATTTGGTTTTGGCCATCCTCCGCCCATTATTCCGGAGCATTTCCCTGGTCAACTCGGTCACACATCACATTGCACTCTGGGTCTCCCCACTAAGACTCCTCTACTTTCCACAACAGATAAGACTGCACTGTCATCTGATATATGAAACCTCTACCGCTATCCATCCTCACATCCAGGTGTAAGGTAACCAATTCTTCCATTGCCTTCCAGGTGTCTGCTGACTCTCGGACCGCATCCTGCTGCGTCCTTCTGCTCAAAGCATCGGCCACTACATTCCCATTTCCCTAAATTGTAGGAAACCTCGAAGTCGTAATCCTGGAGGAACTCCATCCACCTTCGCAGCTACAAGTTTAAGTCCCATTGGCAGAAGATATACCTCAAGATATTATGATCTGTAAAGACCACAAAACGTTCTCCGATGAGGTAGTTTCGCCATAACTTCAGTGAAGAAACGACCGCTACAAGCTCCATGTCATGGGTGGGATAATTACGCTCATGAGGGCGTAGCTGGATAGACCCATAAGAGATCACCCATTATCGCTGCATCAACACACATCCCAGGCATTGTCCTGAAACATCACAGAACACCTCATACGTTTCCCCTTCTTCCGGTAATCTCAGCACCAGGCCACTAACCAAATTTTCTTTCAGATAGCTGAAGGCTACCTCGAAATGCTCATTCCAAATTAAAACTTGATCCTTCTTTGTCAAGGTCGTCAAAGGGGCTGAAACTCGGGAGAAGTTGGGTACGAACCTCCAATAGTAACCTGTCATCCCGAGGAAACTATGGACCTCTGCCACATTCTTGGGTGCTTCCCAAGAAACAACTGCCTCAACCTTTAATGGGTCCACCGCTACCCCCCCAGACACCACTTGGGAGAGGAAGTGCACCTTTCGTGTCTAGAACATTAATTTTGACAACTTCCCATAGAGCTGGTGATTTTGGAGGAACTCCAAAACCATCCTGATGTGTTCGGAGTGGTCCTCCTCTGATCATGAATAGACCAGGATATCGTCGATGAACACAACAATGAACCGATCCAAGTACTCTCGGAAGATGGAGTTCATGAGCCCCATGACCATAACCACGGCGTTAATAACACCGAAGGGCATGACCATGAACTCTAAGTGTCCATATCTACACCTGAACACCGTCTTCGGGATGTCACTCTCTTTCACTCTCAACTGGTGGTATCCAAACCGCAGGTCGATCTTCGAGAACCGTCCTGCCCCTTTCAGCTCGTCGAAAAGATCGTCTATTATCGGAAGAGGGTAGCGATTTTTGATCGTCACCTAATTCAGCCTCCTATAGTCTATGCACAACCTGATACCACCATATTCCTTCCTTCCGAACAAGACTGGAGCACCACATGTTGATGCTCTCAGTCGAACATAACCCCTCTTCATCAAATCTTCAATCTGAATTTGCAACTCCCGTAGCTCTGAAGGATCCATCTGGTAAGGAGCCATCAAGATCGGACAAGCATCGGGCTGTAGGTCTATCCCGAACTCGATATCACGTTGAGGGGGTAGAGTCGTCACCTCATAGGGAAGACGTCCATAAACTCACGGAAGATCTCTGGCACCTCCACCATTTCAGCATCTATTGACTCTACTGACAGCTCAGTTAACAAGGAGAGGAGGGATTCCTCTCACCTGCTGATCTTCTGACTGCTCCGCTTGCCGATGAAGGTAAAACCCTGGCTGCCCAAGTTCGATAACACAACCCTTCCTCGGAAACATTTGATGATTGCATACACAGATAATATCCAGTCGATGCCTAGGATGACATAGTATGGCTGTATCTATAGCAGAAGAAGATCCCTGACCGACTGTTGTGGACCTACCATCAGTCTGCATCCCTGAAAAACAAACAACAAGTCGGTCTAACCTCCGACTGGTGTGCTCAACACCAGGGGAACTGGAAGTCTCTTGACATCTAGACCCAAGGCATGGGCGAGACTGGGTGCAAAAATGGAGTGTGATGCTCTGGTATCGAACAAGACATAAGCAGGGGTACTGAACAAACTAATCGTACCTCGAACAACCTCCGGTCTTGCTGGAACTGCTGCCTCCGTGGCATGTAACTGTCCACACTCAGCTCCTCTACCCCTTGGTTGTCGTCCACCTCCCCGACCAATCCCCGGTCGGGGTCCCTGAGGAGAAACCTGAGGTCGGCCCCCTCCTCCTACGTCTGCCCTCGGAGGAGCGGGAGCTCGCTGTCCCTGTTGCTGCTACTGGAAAGGCCTGGCTGGAATCAGCTGCTGGGGTAGGTGTTGGGGTTGTCCGCCACCGCTGTATTGTACCATTTTCGGGCACTGACTCCGGAGATGTCGAGGGCTCCCACAGACGAAGTCCCATGGACCTGGGCCAGAAGAAAAAGGGCGAAGACTAGGGGATCGAAACTGAAACTGCTACAGCCTGCTCCCTACTGGTCGGAACCTGGAGGGTCCTAAAGCTGGAGGCCTAGTGCTGACGACCTTCCCCTTCAATGGTCCCAACTAGATCCCCTCTAGTGACACACCTCCTAGAGTGTGGATCCTCTCCAACACTTCAGCCTTCTTCTGGACCTCAAAGTACATCGGCAGGGTAAAGGGGGTAACAACATACCAGAGGGAGGGTCGAAGCGCCTCCTCTAAATTTCATGCCCGAGACTCATCGACGGTAAAGAGGTCTGGAGAAAAACATAGAATGTCCTTGAACTTGATTCCTAGATCCCTCACCGACATACTCCCCTAATAGAGAGAGAGTATCTCCTGTCTCTTTTCCAACTTCATCGTCGAGGAGTGGATTTATGAACGAAACTCCCTCTCGAAATCAGCCCATGCCACCTCAGCCTCCCACCTCTCCCCCAGGTAAAGTGTCCACCACTGACGCGCCGCTCCCTGCATCTGGATGACGGCCAGATGAACCCAGTACTCGGTCGAGACCCAAATCTGGCCGAATGCTATCACTAGCTCCTCTAGCCAGCCTTCTGTCTTCATTTCAGAGGTGACGCCCTCATACTTCTCATGGGTCTGTCACTAGAAGGCCCAAAGAGTCTTCTGCCACTGGCCATCCTCCTCCCCGGGATCATCTCTCTGCCGATCAGCCAAAGTATTCTCTGGGGCCTCGATCACATATACCACACGTGGTCGCCTTCTAGGTTTCATAGATGCAAGGTAAATAAGGAATACCTATGCCCAAGTAGTGCAGAAGATTTTTTTTTAAAACTTCATAAACATTTCATTTATTCTTAATTCCCAAGACATCCGAGAAACATGAGAACACAAGTCATTATGATGCATGTACATTTATTAGGGTCTCTACCCTGCAATCAGCGTGGCCTCACTTGGCCGTTCGGTAGGTCCAGAGTCCTTGCATCGGATCATGGGGGGCCCTAAAAACTCATGTCCTGTCTGGTCTTCCCTGGCCCAATTCATGCACCAAGGTCACCCAACGACTTTTCCCTACCATCCCATGAAATCCTCACTGTGCCTAACTCCAGACTCTATCCTATCTTTCAATCATCCCTCTGATATGATTCATTCATGAATCGCCTTCACCAAAAGGAGGGAAAGGTCAGCAGATTGCCAAGACCTTCCTTCTTTAAGTTGAAGGAGATATAATGACCCATGAAACCCTCCTTCTATAGGTCCTGGAGTGGAGACTAGCACCATGGGTATGGAAATTACACACAAATGGTAGGCATTACCCCTTTTTGATTTATAGGATCGAGAGATAATATGTAGAAACCCAACAAGACCAAAACTAAAATAAATGTAATGCCAAAAGTAAACCATTCCCACATGCATGTTCCAAAAGAAAAAGCCACAAAGTAAAAATGTGACTACAAGGGTAGGTACCAATGAAAGAAAAACATCCACTGCAACTGCCCCAAAGGTCTGAGCTAGTATGGTCCTACACGATCCCTGAAGTCCTCCTGGAAACCTGAAAGCCGTTTTATACACGTAGGGTGAGCATAAAAGTACACTCAGTAGGGAAAACGAAAGACACTCGTGTACAAGTGGGGGAACGTACTAAAGTCCTGTGAGAAGCATACAACCAACACTATCAAGGAGTTCACCCATCCCACTCACCGACCACACTCACCAAATAATGCAAGTAAAGTAATATATATAATAAGAGAACATCGATGTTTGGGTAACCCGTGCCACTTTCCCACTAGTTATTGAAGACATCCTACGCATCGGACCAGCCCTGCCATACTCACCGCAGTCCCACTGCCACACCCGCCTGCACACACCTGGGCCACAACCCCATGCAGTCCCACTACCGAATCCTTCCCGCAAACACCTGGGACACAACTATAACACATAACCACCTGCAAACACCTATACTAGAACAACCACTGCCATGACCGAAGAAACCTGGGCTAGAAGATCCACTGCCCTACCCGAAGACACCTGAGCCTCATCCCGAAGGCACTTGGGAAAGCACCTGCCCGCAGACACCTGGGCCAACCACCACACTACCATACTCGTAGATTCATGGGCTAATAATGGACCTCAGGCCGTCACAGCCTGCACAAAGATACTTGGGCTATCTGAGAATGGTTGCAGAAAAGGAGATAATAAACATCCACTAATAATAGTGTTGGGAAACACACCCTCCCCCATGAAATGGGGGTGTTCAGAATAAATGCTCAACTTGGGTGGGGCATGACAAATAAACACAAAACAAAAAGTATATATATAGGTAACAAGAACATTACCAACTTTAGGTTTTTCATCATCCAGCCTAAAGAACACAGACAAAACTCAAGTCTGAGTCACAACTCTCGCCAACAAAACCCATTTGTCCCATTCATTTTCATGTTCAGTAATGATGTTTAATTAAGTTCTGCACCTACTTGGGTAGCTAACACCATAACCATATCCAAGGAAAATAATCCATCCAAACGTCAATTTAAACATTTGCACCCGGTTCTCTTGTAAAGTTACAAAAACAAGGGGATAGGTTAGACCCCTTGAAGTACTAGAACCAAAGTAAACCCAGAGACACTACCCTGTGTCCCCCAAAATGGTTTCTCATCAACAGAGGATCCCACCCCAATTCGTGATACAAACAAGGTAACCACCAGGTCATAAAACACACAACCACTGAATCCATAACAACATGGGATCCCATCCCAAATTTTTATAACCACCGAGAGTAGAAAAATCATGGGATCTCATCCCCTCCCACATTTCCAGCAATCAGCCCGTGAATGAAAACAACCAAACCACTACCACCTACAAAAATCAGGGCCATGTCGGTATTTTCAGATTTATAAGATTTAACACACTCTATGATTTCAATTTTCGTGTTCTTTAACTGGGGGTTATCACAGAAGGATTGATCTTGGTGCTATCAATTTATTTAGCTGTGTATACGTGATTAACCATTTTCCATTTCACTGTAGTTCATAACCACAAAAAACCATTCAAAACATCACCAGGGGTTCATTAGTTCACAATGAAAGACCACAAATGGCCATGATTTCTAGTAGGTGTAAGCCCGCACAATTCAGAAAGAAGATCATAATATAAAATAGCATCAACGTTCAAACCCCCCCCCCCCCACGTTCTTTATAGAATCCATTCATTATCTTAATTTAGGTCTGGTTTATCCAATTCTACAGAATCAAAAGCACGCCCACCCCACACGATACACACAATGAAGAGGCGATGGAGAAATTCCCTACTTATTGATCAACGATCGACACTACGGCCGGGCGCGGAACTTCACGGATAGCGATGCGGCTCGCCTGAACAAAAATCACCTCATCTGAATGATGGGTACTCCTCACAAAGGGTGATCGAGAAAAGAAGAATGCACGACAAACCCCTCAGTTATAAGGGTCGTGGACGGTCGACATAAGAACGCGAGACCACATAAGCAGTGGGGTTCGTGGGTTGACCATGCGGCCCCCACACATTATTAAAGGGTCGGGTGGTTTAAACTGACGCACAAACCAGGTTAATTCATTAAATATTTAACTAAAACATTTAGGGGCATTATCGGGCTTTAAAACAAGTTTAACGGGGTCAAAATAAGGATTAAAACCCTATTTATGCAAGAAGGAGCTCTATTGGAATGTACCCGCGGGGGTAGGCCAGAGCCACCGGTAGCTGAGAGCTACCGGTGGGTGAAAAATACCGATATCCGAGAGCTACCGGTAGACCGAGCTACTGGTAGGCTACAGCGACAAGTAGACTGAGCTACCGGTAGACAGAGTTACCGGTAGGCCGAGCTACCGGTAGAGAGAGCTACCAGTAGGCCGAGCTACCGGTAGACAGAGCTACCATTAGACCGAGCTACCGGTAGACAGAGCTACTAGTAGGTTGTGGCTACCGGTAGACCGAGCTACCGGTAGTCCTACTACCAGGAGGCTAACGCTATTGGTAGTCCTATCTCACCGATATTCCTAGACCATAAAACCCAACTTGAGATTTCTAAAAAGTAATGGACCCCGAAAACCCTGGCCATTACACAAGTCTCCAATATTTCATGTATATCGTTAATATAATTTCTAATAAACATATGAGTATTATATTTTCATTAATAATTTTATTTGGTTTATTAAAATATACATAAACTTTTTACATCATTTATTTTAATTTTATAAATAATAATTTATTCTGTTACACCCCCATTATGTGTTTTGGTGGTACTCATTTAATTATTTAAAAAAATCATCAATGTGTTGATCGAAGAATTTTTTTTCATTATTCCTTCATATCAAAAACAAAAATCCGGAAAAAATAATTTTGAAAAAAAAAATATTCATTTATAAAAAATAATGAATTATGTTAATGAAAAAAAACATTGTTACAATCATGGAGATGGATTGTCATGCCAACACATGAGTAATGATTACCTTTTTTAATGATTATGATGAAAAGAATGTATAATTTATATTATATTTAGTTAATAATAATAATATAATAAATATAATAATGCATCATTAAATAAACTTTTTTATACCATCCATGTGATGCAGAAATAAAAAACTATTCAAGTCGCTTGTTTAGGTGGAAGTTTGTCGTATACACAAATGACGTTATCATTTTCAAGGAATAGAAAGGTATGAAAATATATGATATATTAATATTCTATAATTATTAACATTTCATTATTATCATATAAATAAAAATGAAATCCATCATAATAGAATTTTGTGAGGTGATGATGCAAATCCAATTACAACATTCCATGAGTTGGTAGTCTGACGTAAACACAAATGATGGTTTAATGTCTTATTTGGGATAAGTGGAGATGGATTTAGGTTTCTCCATTATAATAATATAATATTAGTTTATGGTAGAAATTTATTTTTTCATATTATCATTATTATGAAATACTTTGATGAGGTGTTAGAAGAAATAAAACAAATATGTTCTGTTAAGAATGATAGATTTTATTGGAACAACCTCTTTAGAATTATACGTAAAACCACTATAGAGTTACTTTAGGAACAAAAAAATGAATCAAAGACGTGGGATCATAATTAAAGAGAGGATATAGGAATTTATTGTCTAAAAATTTAGTTTTGAATTTATAGAATCGATAGGAGAGGGGGTATAACAACCATGCTCTTTATTACACACATAAACATGATTTATTACATAAAGATTCACATAGGACAACTCCAATGATCAAGGGACTTACTGTCTTGGGAAATTAGGGACATTAAATAATAATATATAACATAAAACACACCAACTTTATTAAATACTTCTTTTACAAGACAACATCATTCCATTGTACTTAGAATTATAAGGGATAACCTGAGGACATGCATAAGAAATGTGTGAGATATAAAAACCAATATGGGAGTGAACAAGGAATAACATAAAGAAGATAGTAAATGTTATAAAATAGGAATATCAACAACAAATAAGAGAAACATGAACATAAATACATGATATAACATTATTATCATTTCTTGGAAGTGTGGAAAGAATATTTTACATGATATTATAATGAGCCAAGGCTAATTACTCATGGAGAATGAGTAAACTGTCATTGCAATTGAATTAAAATGAGTAAACCCTTATTTCACATGACATATCATGATACTATTCTTTACCCAATGCATTAGATCACTATTAGGGTGTTCTATTTATAAACATTTCATTTCATGAAAAAGTATGTCAAATAGATCATACAAAATGGATTCATTAAACATCATAATTTTTTCCACAAATAATATATATCGAATAAAAAAATGTATGCCCTCAATAGACATCTACATTCACATAAATATGAATACATGTGACAAATAAATGGGTATGGTATTCACTTAAATGATGATTTTGGAATGGAATGTTTTGTGTAACTTCAGCAGTATAACGGTGTCAAATAGAAACTGTAAAATGGGTTGATGAGAGTGAAAGGGGTCTTTAATAATTTTTACATGAAATAGAATGTATGGTCTCAAGTAATAGAATATCCCAACTTGTGTAATGAAATTTAGATTCCAAATATAATATAATTTCTTGAATGTAAATGAAGTGAGAGAAAACACTTATGAAATTTCGACATGGTAACCGGTGTACATGGGAAGAATTAATCAGAGAGACAGAGGCCTCTAATCATTAAAAAATTAGTAGGAATGTATGGGGGAGGACTAAAATCATACCTTAAAATTTTTTATTGAACATAAATGGGTATAAAAACCAAAAGAAACATGGAAAAAATATGAAAGGAATAAATCCGTTACTTGGAAATGTGATTCCAGGGGCTTGGGAGAGGCTTCAGAGAGGCATAATGAGAGCTTGGGGCTCCTTGGTAGGATTTTAGAGAGAAGAGGGAATATGTAGGTCAAGATACAAAGGTTTTGAGCGAATAATATTGGGATCCTGGGTTGGATTATATAGGAAAATGGAAGGAATTCATTATTATTTAGGTTTTGGACATTACAAATTAAACTAATTAAAACTAAAATCCATTGCATGGTTTTTGACAATTTTTTTTTCAAAGTGGAGTGTAAAAAATTATTTTATAAGGAAAATATCATAACTTATTAAAATATTAGTCTTGATTGTGAGGATGTGAGTCACACTCTCAAGGAAATCATTTTAAAATGTTAAAATGATTTATATGTCTTGGAGGGTCCAATAAAGCTTTGTAAAATAAATCAAACAACCCTAAAATCAATTTATTTTAATGTTAAATTGTATATTAGACAAAAACCCCATTTATAGTATTTTATTACATCACAATTGTGTCATTATGATGTCATAAAACACATTATATATTTAACATTATTTAATTTCAACCCAAAAATTTGATTGTCTCTGAAAATTTTGAAAAAATAAAAATTGCCTACTTTTGATGTCCTGATTCAAAAAAAATTATTCATTTTATCTCAAAAAATTTCTAAATATGCGAAACTTTACCTTTAAAATAAAAAATTAAATTTATCAAATATTCTTCAGTTTTGGAAAACACATCCTTCAAACCTTAATAAATATTACAATTTTGTTAATAAAAAAATTACCATCATTTATATTTAATAAAAAGTAATTTAGTAACAATATTTTATTAAAATATTATTTAATTCAAAAATAAATTAATTTATCACAATATATTTCTTTTTTTAGTATTAACTAAATATTTTATTTGTGCATCAAAAAACCATTTACAAAGTAACAATGAGAAATTTAGTATATATTCTTTATAAAAAATAATGTATGTAATAATAGTGCTAGGGAATTGTTACATTACCAATTAGAACACCTGAAGATGACCTAAGCATAAGGGGGGAAATGGTGACAAACTCTTGGAGTGGCTTAGATAACATTGCGCTTGTGGTAATCTCTAATAACTCCCACTTCTCCCATAAGTGATTCCATTCAAAATTAATGTGTTTAAGCTCGACTTGGTATCATTAAAGAGAGAAGACAATTTATGCTAACTCATTTCCGAGCTCCAACGAATGGGATTCATAAAGTGAAATTATACTTGATGAGGTCATCACTTCCTTTGTCTATGTAAATTGGTTTGTTAAATCAAAATATTAATACTAATTATGTGGTTCCTATTAAATAAATTTATTATCAATGGTAAAAATTATTAATTATATTTTAAAATTCATAAACATAAATCCACGGAAGTGTATATGTTTTATATAACTATTTTATATTATAAGACATTCAATCAAATCAATATGAGTTTTCTTTAATATACATTTGCATCTTTACAATCCCCCCCACCACTTATGAAATCCAACCCAATAAATATCATTTTACCACACTAAAATAGATGAGGGTAACTTCACCTAATCACTTCATCGAGTTCCCATGTTGCTTCTTCATAATTTCGGTTTCTCCATAACTCCTTGACAAGGGGCGTTGTGTTTTTTTATAGATCTTTTTACCTATGATCTATGATCTTCACTAACTTCTCCTAATTGGATTGTTTCTTCTCCAATGGTACCACCTATGGATTGAGTACATGCGATGGGTCATGTATGTACTTCTTAAAGAGTGATACAAGGAATACATCAAGTACATGAGATATATTCGGTTTGATTGATAGTTGATAGGCCACTACTCCAATGCGATCAACTATATCAAAAGGGCCAATGCACCTTAGACGAAACATTCTCTTTTTCACAAATCTCATAATACTCTTCCATGGGGATATGCTGAGGAATACCAGGTCTCCAACATAAAACTCTTGGTCTTGTTGATGATTATCAACATAACTCTTTTGTTGAATCTCGGTAGCTTTAATGTGTTCCTGGATGTTCTTAGCCTTCTCCACCATTTTTTCGAACATATTTGGAACTAGGAGTTTTCAATCCTCAATATCATCCCAACATGCGAGTGTTCTACACCACTTCCCATAAATGGATTCATAATGACATATTTGGATGGTTGAGTAGAAATAATTATTATAAGAGAACTCAACCAGAAGAAGATGTTGATACCATCCTCCTTTGATGTCCATTTTGTATGCTCCAAACATGTGTTCAAGTGTTTGCATAGTCTACTCATATTGGCCATCAGTTTGGGGATGATGAGCTATATTGATGATTAGATCAATATTCAAATCCTGTTGAAGACTGTTCCATACCATATATGTGAATCATGGATCTGGATCAAAGAAAATTGATAGTGGTATCCAATGCATCCTTACCACTTCACTGATATATATCCATTCCAGTTTATCAAATAAGAAATGTTCTTTAATTTCAATGAATTGTTTATTATTTGTAAGATGGTCCACAACAACCCAGAAAGCTTAATTTCATTTTCATGTGTTCAGATGTCTGGTGACAAAGTCCATGGTGATGGTATTTATTTTTCATGATGGTATGGGTAATGGTTAAATCATCTCCTTATTCATCTACCTCTCATCATTCACTTTATCACATACCAGCACATTGATATAAAATCTGTGATTTCCTCTGTCATGTTATCCCACCTATAAGGATCTCTTAGATCTCGATACATCATTCTGTTTCCTAGTTGAATGGATAAATTTAACTATATATGTTATCCAAATGTTCTTTCTTTATGTCTGGATTTGATGGAACACATAGTCTGGACCCAAAGTATCTCAATTCCTTCTTCATTAACATTGAAATATGAGGATTTTTCTTTTTGGGATAGTTTCCACTTTCTTCTGATTCCAACATCATACTTTTGAGCATCATTTATCCTTCCCAAAATAGATTTTTGAGAAATAATTATCGAAAGGATTGAATATATACCCTTATTTTTGACTCCCATGTCCATAATCCAAAATTCTATGAATATTGGATCCTTTTCAATTCTCATCTATGATAGAATGGGTGGATCCATATGACTTAGAGCATGTTCAACCTTGTTCACTTTCCCAGGGTGGTAATGTATTGATCAGTCATAATTTTTGGTCAAATCTAACAATCTTCATTGTTGCATGTTCAACTCATTTTGTGTGAAAATATACTTGGGGCTTTCAAGATCAATGTATATTTCATACTTCTCCCTAAAGTGTTCATGTCACAAAAAATTAAAATAATAGATTACAAAAACAAACTCTATAACATGTGTCGGATAGATTTTCTCACAAATATTCAATTTTTTTGAAGCATAGGAAATGACTTTATCATTTTTCATCAACACACAGCCAAGGACCTTCTACAATGCTTCACTAAAAAGAGCAATAGTTTATCCACTTAGAGGAATTGTGAAAAGATTTCAATGATATGTTTCATTTTTAACTCCATAAATCTCTCTTAGAATTCATAAATGAAAGAAAAATTTACTCCATTCTGAGTTAGTTTGGGAAGAGTGTTAGAAAATCATGATAAATTTCTCACCAATCTGAGAAAATGTCTAATTAACACCAGGATGAAATAGATATTTGTTATTGATGTTGGCCTCATCAATACCTCAATAGCATCTATCATTGATGGATCCACATAAATCCCATTTCTTTTGATGATATGTCCCACAATTGAGACTTTATTAAACCACAACTCACACTAGATAAACATTTAACATGTATTCTTCTTTCGCAAGGTCTCTATAATAATTCTTAGATTCTCCTCATACTCCTTTTTGGTTTTAGAGTATATTAGAATATCTTCTATAAATACTAACTAATATTTGTTGAGGAAATCTCTAAAGACTCTACTCATCATGTCCATGATGATTTCTAGAGAATTAGTGAGTCCAAAAGGCATTACTGTGAATTCATATGCTTGTAACTTGTACGATAAGCAGTCATATGGATATCCTCTTTCTTCACCATCACTTGGCAGTATCCTAACCATAGATCCATGTTGGAGAAGTATTCTTCTCCACATAGGTGATTGAAGAAGTCATCAATTCAGGGAAGGGATGCCTATTCTTTATATTGATTTTGGTTAGCTCACGATAATCAATGCAAAGGCACATTGAACAATCCTTCTTCTTGATGAAGAGGACTACTGCACCACACGGTGATGAACTTGGGAATATAAACCATTTATCCAGATACTCTTTTAGTTTTTTCTTAAGCTCCTCAATCTCCTCAACTACCATTATATATGGATTATTGGATATTAGAAACTCCACAGGTATAAGATCAATCAAGAATTCAACATCTCTTCTAAGAGAAAGACTAGGAAATTCTTCGGGAAACACATCAGTGAATTCCATCACAATAGGCATGTCTTGAAGGATGGTTTCTTACTTAGACTCAATAATCCTACCAAGATACACATGCCAAAAGTGAATTAATATCCATGATTTAGATGATAGTGCTAACTAAAATTCATCTCCCTCCTTTCACTTCTATAGAATCAGGGGTCGATTCACAATACGGGGAGTGATTTTCATCTCATGACAATTTATGTGGCATCTATAAAATGAAATCTAATCAATAAAAAAAATATTATCAAATTCCACAAGAAGTAGTATGATGAGGTTTTTTGGGATTTTCAATGCACAAATTGTGACAGGGGAGGAGTTATATTCATAGGATACAATGATTTCCAAATTTATTATTTTCACACACATCATTACATCCATGCTTTTTTGTGGTGTTGGGAATGTTCTACTAGTCCTTTGGGATATAAAATAATACATTGAACCAGAATCAAAAATTACATTATCTATTCTTAAATGAATAAATGGCATACCTATCACCACTTTCTAGTTAGGGTTCTCTTTAGTAGTAGTGATTGAAAATGATTATCCTTGTTTCCATTGAGGTTGATGGTTTCCTCTAGAAACCATTAGAAAATTGTACTAGTTTGAATATTTACATGGTTCTTTGTTGTTGAATCAATGAACTATGCATTTAGGGTCAAATGGAGTGTTTGTCTCCTCTATCGCAGCACCGATTTTTTTTCGGAAGTTAATGAACAGGTTCCCTTCTCTTCCACACAAAAATAACTTCTTCATTCCCTTTATGAAATTTCCAGGGTTCTTATTTCCACGACATTGGAAAGTGGGGTGCTGGACATTCTTTGAACCATTGGATTTCTCCATCAGAATGCCATAATTAAATTCCACCTTACGCTTCTTATCCCTATGATACCCCTGAGATTATCTGATCTCCATTTCAACATTGAGGGAAAATCAGACAATTTTCTCATAGCTATCAAATCCATGGATCACTACGACTTTCTATAGGCAAGGTTTTATCCCACCAAATAAGAGGTCCACCTTGCATTCTAGGGTAAGGAAAAATCATGAGGCATATCATGATAGCCATGTCATGTTTTCTAGGTACAATCTGTTGGAGTTGTCGTATTCTTTCATGAAGGAATGAAAGTCCCTTTCAATCTTAATTCGGAGGGTGCGAGGAAAATATTTATAAAAAAATATTTTACAGAAATCCTTCCATTCCAATTCCTTGATTTCCTCCTTAGCCTTTGTATTTTTTTATCAATTCCCAACATTTAACTCCTTCACCCTCCATACGATAAGTAGCTAGAAGTACCTTCTCATGTTCATAACGTTGCAGGATAGAGAAGATCTTCTCAATGGAGTTGATCCATTATTTGGAGATTTAGGGATCGGATGATCAACTAAAAGTAGAGGTAATTTCTCTCATGTTCCTATCGATTGCATCTTGTTCTTTCATAAGGGGGTTGAACGTTCCTCATGACCCATTTCTCTATTCATAACATCAGTTAACTGAGAGAGTGTCATGAAAATGTTTGTGATAACTACTCCCATCGGATTGGGCATCTCATTAGAGAAATCATAACATTGATCTTCGCATTGGTTATTAGCTAGAGTCTCATATTACCAGCCATTTTCTGGAATAAAAGGAATGTTAGGGGTAACACAAAAGGGGGAATCCAATTACATAAAAGGATAACATATAAATTACACAGATTTCCATAACTTATCTATGTCATCCATGGTCTACTTCACATAATATATTCTTAGGTAGATTTTTTAACTCCATAATAATGGTTCATATTAAGCTCATAAATTTAACATTGCATATCCCCCACAGGTTTCGTAACCAAGAGCGTAGAAAGACCCATTTCGTTCACCAGTTCCCATTCGAGTCTAGCTCAAAGCGGGGTTTTCTGCTTTTACCCTTATATACAAGTATGCCCAAGCCTCCCCTATCTACTATTATTCAGAATGGGATGTATTTTATTGATAATCTACTTACTATATACAAACCAAATATTAGAGATCTTTTAATTATACAAATTCAGATACCTAAGTCTTTTAATAGGGTTTTTTATCCTAATCTCAAAAATAACTAAACGTATCCTCTAATACCAACTAAAAAACCCCTGAACTTTATTACATAGCTAAACATGATTTATTACATAATTTTTCACAATAGAAAAGTCCAAGGATTGATAGGTATAGTGTCATGGAAAATTACAGACATTACATAAAAACATATAACATAAAACACAACATCTTTATTGAAAACCCCTTCAAATGACCAAAACATTCAATGATTCTTCGAATTTCATGGGATAACCTGAGGACATTCATAAGAAAAGGGTGAGTTATAAATCCTAGTAAGGGTGTAAAGAAGAAATAAATGAATAATATAGTATACTTTACACAATAGGAATATCAACAGAGCACATGTGAAAAATTAATATAAATACATGATATATGATGATTATTATATCTTTGAACTGTGGAAATGACATTTATCATGTTATTATCTTTATCCAAGGATCATTGAACATTGAGCTTGAGTAAACCCTCATTGTATGTGAATTAGAATGAGTGAACCATAATTTCACTTAATCTATCATGATACTAACCATTACCCAATGCTTTGGAGGGCTATTAGAGTGCTCCGTTTATAAACATTATATTTCATGCATATGTGTGCCACATAGATCATACAATATGGATTCATTATACAAACTAATTTATTCCACTAATAAGATATTTGGAATAAATAAATTTATGATGTAAATAAACACAAACATTTTTATAAAGGTCACTACCCTTGATAGAGAAATGGGTATGGTATTCACTAACATGATGATCTTGGCATGGAAATTTTAGTGTAACTTTTCCAGTATAACATCGTCATATAAAAATAATAAAATTGGATGATGGGAGAGAAAAGGGTAATATAATCATTTATACTTGAAATAGACAGTAAGTGGGTTAGGTAACATAATTTCCCAACACGTGTAATGTTATTTATATACATAATATAAAAGAATAGATTGATTGAAAATGTGGAGAGAGAAATTTCTTACAGAATTTTGGCATGGTAACATGTGCACATTGGAGACATTAATTAGAGATAAAGATGTATATCATCATTAAAAAATATTTAGGGAATTATGGGGGTGTGAAGTCAAACAAATGTTTTTTTAAAACAAATGGGCTATAACAACATGAAAAAACATGGACAAAAAGAAGAAAGCATGAAATCTCTTTCTTGAATGTGTGACCCCAATGACTTGGGAGAGGATTGAGAGAGGCTTATAGGGAGATTGAGGCACCTTAGGAAGATTATAGAGATTTTAGGGAAGATTTTGGTCAAGCTCCAAAGGTTTTTATTGGGGAGAAGTGGGATCCATGGTGGGTTTATATAGGAAAAGGGAGGAAAATCATTATTATTTATGTTTTGGACACAACACATTAAACTAATGAAAACCCCAAACAAGCCAATGGATTTTACCATGTTTGTTCTCAAAGTGGAGTGGAAAAATTATTTTATTTGGAAAACATCTGAAATTATTAAAATATTAGGATTCCTTTTGTGGAGGTGAGTCACACACTTATGTAAATAATTTTTAAATATTAAAATGTTATTTAAGTCATGGAGGGTCCACTATGTCTTTGTAAAATAAAACAAAAAAACCACAAATCACAATATTTTAAATATAGAACATATATTGGAAATACATTCAATTTATATTTTTTTATTACATTAGTATTAGGCCATTATTATGTCATAAAACACATTATATATTTAAACAGTATTCAATTTTTAACCAAAAATTCAACTATCTTAGAAAATTATGAAAAATTCACCGTTTGATAATTTCAATTTCGTCATTAGAAAAATTATATTTATATTATCTAAATTATTTTTTAAATATGTGAATTTTTACATTTCATATAAAACCCAATATTTATTGAAAATTCATTGGTTTTGAAAAAAAAACACTTTCAAACCATAATAATAATTAAAATTGTATTAATAAAAACATTGTTACATCATTAATATTTAATAAAAAGGAATGTAGTAATAATATTTTATTAAAATATTATTTAATTAAAATATCCATTAATTCATCAAAATAGATTTCTTAAGTGAATATTAACTAAAAATACTATTTCTTCTTCAAAAACACTTTACAAAGTAACAAAGATAAAATGAATTTATATTATTTGTACAAACATTAATGAACATAATAATAGTGCTAGGGCCTTGTAACATAACACCTAATAACACCCGCATAATACCGAAGGGTAATGTGTCTGATGGTCACAGACACATGGGGTGGCTCGAATAACATTTCTCAGGTGGTAATATCTATTAACATCCACTTCACTAATAGGTTATTGTGTTCATGCTTAATGTGTTGAAGCTCGACTTGGGATTGGACAAGAGAGAAGCCCAGTGACACTAACTCCTTTAAATGCTACAAAAAATGGGCATCGTATGGAGAAATTCTACTAGATGTTGTCATAACTTCCTTTGTCTATATAAATTGGGTTTGTTAAAGACTTTTATTTATAATAATAATGTCGTCATTGTTCAACAGTTGCACTAGTAATGGTAAAAAATATTTAGGATAATTTAAAATAATAAAAAATAAAATCACGATAGTGAATATGTTTTATATAACCATTATAAATTATATGAAACTTAATCATATCAAGTGGAATTTTCATTAATAAATGATTGGGTGGTTACAGGGAGTTCTATTTTATAAGGGAGGAGGATTGGAATTCCAATAAATACCAAAAACTATTCTATAATAGAATGTGACCCTCATCCCCTATGCCTCAAAAATTAAAAATTATAGTTCTAGGGATATTATTCCTATAAACATGATTACAATTGAAAATAAAAAATCAATAAACAATTTCTTTCATTTACCTATGTAGTTTATGCCCTAGAAAAATAATTTTAATATTAACAGTGGTCACAAATTTTTACTATTTTTAATATTTAGTATAGCCAAATATTAAGCTAAACTTATTACATACTAGTAATTATATTGATTCCAAATATAGAATCTATTTTATAAAATTAAATAATCATTTGAGGTAAAATTTAAATTCCACTAAAACCCACCAACGAGTAAAAAAATGGGTATTCCAAAATTAATCTTTTTGAGCATGAGATAATCTTAAAATAAATAATGAAAAATTAATAAAAATTAAATCAATTTAAATTATTTTATATAGAAAAATGATATAAAAAATTCATTCAAATCAATCCATTATATGTTTTATTTTAATTATTCAAAATAGAGAAACATTATCATACCGAATTTTTTTTAATAAATACATTTTAATGACTAAAAAACCTTATTTTATAGTCCAGTATAAAGATGATTTAAATGTAATTAATTTATTGATATGTAAAAAATCAATTATTATTTTAAATTAAAAAAAAAAACTTAAAAATTATTATTTTTATTTTACTATATTATTATAAATAAATTATTGTTATACTAAAAAAATTCTACATTTAATAAAAAATAAATATTTTAAAAAAACCCAACATTTTACACCAAATTTAATATTGATATAATGATTTCAAAAGTGATGTTAATTTTATATGTTAAAAATTTAAAATTCTGTGAATATTACATATAATATATTCTCAAAATAAGGAAATAGAAATAATTTTTTAATTATTTATTATAGAATTAATTTTCTTTATTAAATATGGGTGCATATTTTTTAATATTTTTTAAATAAATTTATATTGAGTTAGAACATTAAAAATATTTCATAAATATATTAATAGTTTTCATAGAAAATAATTTAAGGACATGGTTATATCCATCAGTTTTAAATAATAACATTTTAATATTATATCGTTGTTTTTTAAACTCAGTGTTGTTTGTTGAATATATTACTGAAATTACTTTTCATTCAAAATCTGATGGTGTCACATTATATTCTATTAAATAAATGTTATCTTAATATTTCAAATTTTCTATATAATTCAAGGGTTTTAATTTTTAAAATTTAATTGTGAAAAAACCCACATTATAAAAACGGTAAATAAAACCACCTCTTAAATCATGAAATGTAAACATGAATTCCATCTATAATAAACAAACATAGTTTCAAAATATGATAACATTTGTGGGATATGAAAATTTAGACATGCAAGAAAATAATAAACAAGAAAGTGGGTTGATATATATAATTGATTCATATAAGGTGAATAATCAAGATAATGTTTACAATCACTACCCTATAAAACATTATTGAGTTAAAAGACTATTGATTCCTTTGATAGGAAGGTAATACTATAATTTTTTTTGATATCATTTTCAGGGAATTATGGGTTCTTTTTAAATCATTAGATACAACAATACAAAATATAATTTATATATATATTTTTATTTTATAAAAATAATATCATCCTTTCGTCATGATTTAATCAATTTCTGCCGCACCACATACTCTATGGAGTGAATTTCTAATAATAAAATTTATTACTAAAGTGCTAAAATTTACTTTTAATGAATCATATGTAAAATTATTTCGTAAAAAAATATTCCACCTATGATTAATAAAAAAAATTATTAGCACAATGTAAGATAAGACCCAAAATTACTCTGGTAAGATTAATCACCCAAATCCAATAATAAAACAACTGATTTAAAAAAATCATTCCGTAAATAAATATCCCTATAAACCAATTGTCCTAAATATCCTCAAAAATTAAAGATGGTTTTAACAAAAAAATATTTCATATCCATCAAAATAGGTCTCCAAAATCATATTATTAATCTTCCTAGATAGTCATTCATTTTAAACATTGAGGATATATATCTCAACCTAGTAAAATGGTATACAAAATTCTATTAATCACCTAAAAATATTAAAAATTATGAAATAACTGATCCTCCAATATGTTCCCCAAAGGTAGATTAATATTTATCTAAAAAATAATTTATATAATAATATTCATATACTAACTAGTACATATTGTAGGCCAATGGATGGTTTTGAGATCTTATCACCCTTTATATGAGGGATTTAGCCCCACATCCTTAATAGATGAGACATGTTATCATCTGACATGCATGTATTCCTTTTTTTAAGAAAATATTTATCTAATTCCTATAATTTATCATAAAAATTATGAACATTACCAACATAACATTAATCATAAATCAGTATAAAAAAACTAGTGTTTTCTAAACTAGTTTTGTTTTAACAAATTTTAAAAATATTATTTTAATATTTTTAAATTAACATCAATGACAAGATAAAAACTAATGTTTAACAATACTATTAAAATATTGTCGAATAAAATATATTTTAATTATTCCTAAAATAACCCTTTTTTCTATGACCCATACTAAACCCAACAGTTATACTATAATAAATGTCACCCAAAATGTTCTAAATCATCCAAGACGTTTGTATCAAAAAATCCCAGAAGGACAATTTTTTCCATTTAACTTATGTTAATAAATATAATAATTATCCAAAAAACACTAGGTTTAATCTATGTAATCCGTGTTTATCATATATTCATGACATTAAAGATAATTTATAAAGACTCTATAAATTTCGAAAAACATATCTTTCAGGATTTCTAAAACATATGTGAATCTAGGATCATTTGTGTGTATTAGGTGACAAATGAGTCCAAATGATTGTATTTATTTCGGATTCATTACCCATCGGTATAAATTTCCAAGAACCACATACACTTAGTGTATCTATACCCATTTTTAATTTCTCAAAAACTGCTTTCTATATCCATTAAGAAAATTATCCTAAACATAGAACTATGATTGGTCTTATCATATGGCATATTCCTAGGTTTATCACAAAATTTGTGTCATTTTAGGTTCTAATAGATAACTAAACATTTTCAATAATACAAACTATAGTGTTATAAGAGTTTTACATATGTTTTTATAATATTTTAAACATAAAAAAATATTAATTGTTTCCCATTATCATGAGGCATTGGGTGTTTTGAAGATACGGTTCGTAATAAATCAAAATAAGGATAAAATAAATCTTCATTATTTTAATCATTATAGATATATCATAAATGATTTAGGGATCCTAAAATTCATGATATAACATTGGTAATACATGAAAAAATGGGTGATAGAAAAAACCATGTAATGGGATAAATATGATAAGGAAACATATCATGTGAGTAAAGGTATAACGTGATATCAAAAAATTGATGGTTCAATGGTAATTACATTGAAGTATAACATAAATAACATAATATAATAAGATTTTCGAATCATTGGAAATGTGTTAGAAACATATAACATGACATAAAAATGATTAATGAATAAATTACAAGACAATATCATATAGTGGAAAATGTAAAATAATTAATTTGTTTTACTCTCAAATTCGGTACCTAATATATCAAGATATTAAATACATTACTCTGTGATTTGGGGATAAATTTAAGAACTCCAATCATATAATATATATCATCCTCACCCAATGCACTATACTTTCACACATTCGGACATGTTCATGATTTATGTGTCCCACAAAAAGGAATTCAATAATTAGGTATAATGGTGTAATGAACCACAGAATAAAATTATGTTTCATAATCATTCATCATATTATAATAAAATGAAATTTAATAACGATTTATTTTGAGTGGGGAACATAGGGTATGTATTAACCCTTCAACATAAGAAATAATAATCTCGGTATATATATGATTGGAAGATATATATAATTTATTATGAATCAGTTGCATCAAAAATTGTCATCATTAATGATAATATTTCTAAAATATTACATAAAATATTTGTTGAGAAAAATACACATTTAATATTCAAAAACACTTTTAAAAAAAATTAAGAATATGGTGTGAAATAAATTTTTGAAAATAAACATTTAAACATGAAAATGAATATCTATTATAATTATTGTAGATGATGTTAATAATTCATTATTCATGATAAGTATGTTAAAACATAGATTCCATTCAAATTTTTGCACGAGAAGTAAAGAAGTACATTTTTTGGGAAATAACAGAAGTATTCAATGATTTTTTTTTAAAACAATCATTTGTAAAAATTTATTTAAACAATAAAATATTAATATTATTAATATTATTGATAATTGTTAAAAAACATGGATTTTGAAGATACATGAATTTTTAATAAACAAAGAAATAATGTAAGATTATCATCAACATTTTTTTTCTTAATTTCAAATGGAAATGTGAGTAAAATTGTTCTATTAAATTCAAATTTTAAAAAATATAAGTCTACATTAAAATTCCGTTATTTTATTACATAATGGTCAGTTAATTTTTAACATTTTAAAATCATTAGTATACAATCCCAATTGAAATAGTATTGAAACATAAGTTTTTATTACTTTCATAACTTTCGAATCATAGCTCTCATTAGTGAACTAAATTAACTATAAAATATTATATCATAAATTATTAGGTATTCAAAATAAAACATGTAAAGGGTAATAATATAAACCTGTATAATAAAGTAATCATTATAAAATAACATGCGAGTCAAAGAATGATGTTTTGAGACAAACCCCATATCTCAAGTCAAGACATTGTCATATTAATATTTTATATCTAGTATATTAAACTTATATAAATTATTTTTTAACATAATAAGAATTTACATGTCAAATCCCATATACATAAATAATTTTATTCATTTTTAATGACATGTTTAATTACATATTATGTTACATCCACATCTGGGGTTTTAATAACACGTTGTTAATAATTTAAATGTGGGATTAGTGTCTTATCCATTGTAAAACGGTTCATTGTTCTATAATATCTATAATTATAAACCTGAAGTAATTTTATAAATATAATAAATCAATTATTCATTGAGAATTAATTATAATTTATGGTTATTGAAATTAAATATTATTATAATCACGAATATGGTAAGTCGTATGTAAGAATGAGTAACATTCCAATTTTTCCAACAACCATGAAGGAAAAAAGGAAAGTGAAATTTTATCATAAATAAATATTATAATATCATAATTAAAATATTATTATTATTAAATTAAACTTAAAAATACCATCCATGTGATTCAATAAATGAATAATGAATCACATCACAACTTGAGGTGGTAGTATGTAGTAGACACGAGCGAAGCTATGATTTTCAATGCATGTTAAGGATAAAATTATATGATATATTAAATTTCAATAATTACTAATATTTTATTTATAAAATATATGTTCATTATATACATCATTATAAACAATTGTGTTATTCGATGATGGAATATGAATTACATCAGTCTGTGAAGCAGAAGTTTGTTGTACTCGTAAATGATTGAATTGTATACAATTTGATGGAAGTGGTGACGGATTTATATCACTTAAGTAACAAAAAAATAAATTATAATATATTTTCTATTTATTATATTATATAATCATGATCAAATTATATTTTAATTCCTTTGAATAAGAAAAAATATCAATATTAATGGTTCAAAATGATAAATATTATTCGAAAACCTCTTTAAGAATATAACTAAAGCCTCCATATATTGGAATTATGATCAAACCCAGGACAATAGGATGTGGTAAGTGAATTACAGAATGGATATTTATAGGTATTTTTTAATCCAATGTGTATTTTAATTGTGGAATAGGGATGAGAGTGTAGGTCCTTTTATAAGGAAGGACGAGTGTCATTATATTAAATACCATAAACTATTTGATATTGGGCAGTAAATCACAATAAAATTTCCTATAAAATTAAAAAATAATGGATTTGAACAGATATATGGATGAGTTAAACCTCTAAAATTTAAAATCAAAATATTTTCAAAGATTCTATTAAATTTACTTCTTTATAATAACCCCATCACCCTCCCCTATAAGTTGGATATAACATTTTCTATAGTTACATGTTTTTCGTGTATTGGAAATTTATTATGAATAAATTTTGTTTCCACTATTATATAAGATTATTTATATTACATAATAAAATGAAATCTATTTTATAAAATTGCATTCATATAATTGTTTTATTTTAATATTAATTTAATGTCACATATGTATCGAATAAACAAATTTTCAAAAAAGAAAATATTTCAAGCATACGATGATCTTATAATAACTATATGAAAAGTGTAAATAATTAAAATATTTTAAATTAATATATATATATATATAATATATGTATTTATTTTAAATCATTTCCCATTAGAGGTTATTTTAGATCTATAAAATGGAGAAACAATATGCAATTTTAAATAGTTTTTTTTGGAAAATGTGTTGTAATGCATAAAATTAAACTTGTATTAAAATATACTATATAAATGATTTAAATATAATTAATTATATGAAATATAATTTAATAATAATTATGTTAACTTAAAATAAATTAAATAAAATAAAATTATTTTAAATTAATTAACTTATTAAATGAACTGATAGTTTTTCTTAAAGTTAGTATTCTCACAATTCAATGAACAATCATTATTTTGTAAAACATTACAAACATTTCACACTATTTTAAAATTTATATGTTTATTTAAAAAATATAGTCATTTTTATAAAATTCAATTATTAAATTTAAAAGAAAATAAATATGATATTTTTCATAAAAAGTAATAAAAATTATTTTTGATGGAAACTTATTTTTTATAGAAAAAATATCATTATAAAAATTGTGTTATAATTTATTAATAATTTCTAAATAAATTCATACTCAATAGTACATTTCTATATATTTCATAAATTAATTAATACTATTCATAACACCAAATTTAACAGATTAAATATATTGGTCACGTTTAAATAATAATATTTAAATATTTTATAGTATTCCCTATAGACACATTATTTTGTGTTCAATAAGAAATAAACCATAATTTCCAAATAAAATAACATGGTGGTTAAAAAATTGAATAATAATAATGGTGGTAATTATATCTCCCTCAAATTAATTTTTTAAGGGTTTTTTATTTATTGAGATAGACATTTTTAAAAGGTTTTCAAGTCACTAGGTTTACAGATGTTGATTATGATTGCATTATGGTCTAATAAAAAAATTCATGTAAATATATTAGAATTTCTATGGATTTAAATTGTGTGATTGTGATTTTTCAATCTCTAAACAATTTTTATTTGTTAATAGGATGGCTAGTTAGTATGTATATAATGGGTGAGTGTGAGGGTGTTAATCTCTTCTAAAAATTTTATGTTTGAACTTGTTAGCATGTCTCCAGGTTAAAAATGGTGATTGTTATGGAATTAATCTCTAATCATAATTTTCAATGCGACTATCTAGGAAAGATTCGCATTTTACAAAAATTTATATTCAATGTCTTAAGAAAATATCTATATTTTTCAAGTGAAAAAGTATGTAACCGTCCAGATTCACAAGGATAAGAAATCATGTATTTATAATTGTTCCAACTCTCCATGTTGTTTATTATATAATAACCTGTTTTCATGTAAATAAATTCCTTTTAATGGATATTCTCTTTTATATAATATTCACATGTGATGTTTTAATGATAATTATTTAATAATGTTCATTTCTTTTATTTTTCCTAAATGTTCATCTAATGATCTTATGATTTTCGATCAGGTCTTTTTATTATAAATAATAATTCATAGATTATTGTGTAATATATATCTTTATCATATTCTTATTCAGGAATATGATCTAATCCTTTATTATATTTCTATTCTCTTATAATGAATGCAACATTACACTATTATTAATTTTCCAATCCCTATCTTATGATGATGGTTGTATTATTTGAGTTTTCTATAAAGGGAAAAGTTAAATATCATTAATTTGAATGATTATTGGTAATGTAAAATGATTTTTTATATAATATATAATTCATTTATCATTTAGATTCATGTATTGAGTGAATACTTTTATATATAATATTCAAATAATGATATTTTATTATTTATTTTTTGTATTTATCTTGGATCTCTAATGTGGTTCAGGGAAACACATTGTAATATAAAAAATTAACAACATATTAGATATTACAATATTGATTCATATGGATTTGTAGTTATAGAGGCCTATTAAATTGTAAATAGAAAATGTTAAATGAACCAATGTGGTTATATTTTACTAAAATTTTGGATTTCATTATATCTATTTTTTTGTAATAAAGACTTCTTCTATTTTAATTTTATATATTTTTCGTATATAATTCAATATAAAAATTATATATATTCATTAATAATTTTATTATTTTGGATTTATATGGTTGAATCTTTGATTCCACTACAGTAATAATTTGAAAACTATTATTGGTGAATTTAATATTTCCAATATTTCCCAAATATATAAAAATTCTCTAGTTATCGATTGGGTTCATAAAGATGAATTCCATGGGGTGTCTCCTAGTATAATCCATATACATTCATCACTAAATAAATTCAACAAATAAATCAAGTTGATTCTTGAGGGCTACCCTTATTAAATTCTATATGATGAGATCATCATATTTGAATCAATATTATTATTATGGAGTTCTATAGGTGTAAAAAATTGATTCCAATTAATACATCCCTTTTAATTTAAAATATGGACACTGAGTTTTGACTGAAAAGCATATTTTTTTGGAATTTCAATACAGGAATGTGTATGGGTGAGACATGAATTTCCTAAGGTAAGATGATTATTTTTCCTTCATGATGTTACGTGAAACATGATATAACCATGATAGATCCTCTATAATCTAAGATAGGTTTAGAAAAAATATAGGTAGGGTCAACCGTACTTTCTCCCTTGAGACCCATGACTCAATCTGTTTCTACATATTTCTATATATTGTTTATATAAATATAAATCCACTTACCTGTTGCATACCTTTGATGATCTATAATGAAGAACATGAATTTATTTGGATATATTTTTTATTGGAATATTTATTTATACTAACTCAACATTTATGAAGTTATTTGGAACTTTCACTGATTTCATTGATTCTATTTTTCATAGGCATAGGTTCACGGCTGCTGGTGTTTGATTATATAGTATGGTTTGTGTTTAGGAACTAAAAATCATTTAACGGATTAGAAAATCTAGTGTAATTATATCTTTCATTCAATTCCTTTTTTTATCATTTTCATATTTTTTAGAAGTAATTGCTGATATAAATTACTGTATGTTCTCTATTTTGCATCACTATAGAATTTCATGTGTTGTGAGTTATTGTTTTTCAACAATATTTTATTTAGTCTACATGTTGTGTTATATTTCATTTTATTTATTTCTTCTATGTTTAGTTAGGACTAGAGTGTATAGTATCCCAATTAAACTACTAATATACCCATTTTTATTATTCACTATGTCTGGAATATGGAATGACATGCTTGTGGATAGGGTGGATGAGCCTGGGGAACTGGTCTAGTGGTATTTGGATCCAAGAATTACTCCAAGGTGGGGTATTGGTCCAAAATAATTGTTCAGTTTTTTAGGGTGTCTATATTGTTCTTCTAAATATTTTCTCATTATATTTAAAAGGATCACATCATTATAAATTCATCTATATATTGTTTACATACTATTAATTTTTCTCAACATTCCTTGTTTTTCATAATTTTTTTGAAATTTTTTACCATATGATTTCTCGTTCTATTAATTTTTATCACAACAAAATTTACAAAATGTACAAGAATTTTAAAATCGGTAATTTAGAAATATATATTGTGTACCACTTAAAAATTCATGGTTATTTAGGTTCTATGGGTAGGGAAATACTTTTAAATAAACTATATCATGTATTTTTATTATTATTATATTTCTATTAATTATAAATATTTTCTGTGGTTTAATAATTAGTTTTTGAGATTATTCCTTTATTTCATTATGGTTTATTCATCTTGGTGGTATTTAAAACTGGGTATATCCATTATTTTAATGTTGTTTCAAATTCTATTAGACTACAAAATAATTTTTATGTGATTTTTAATATGTCATATAAATGTCATAATTTTAAGGCTTGTTTGGAGTTTTAAAAGGAACTTTTAATAAATTTTAGAGTATGAATGTTTATTAAATAATTTTTTAAAATAGATTTTGAAATTATATCACAAGGTTAGAATCCCAAGGTAATATTTTTACAATATATATATAATTCATTCACAATTGAGGAGTTTTTTTGGATCATCCCAAATGAACATGATTTATATATTCATTTAATGTTATTTTTTTTATGTCTACATGTGTATAATTTGGGGATTGGGGAAGGGGTATTTATGGGGGTGGGTTTATATGTGATATAGTAATGTGTTTTATTATTTTTTATTGGAATATTTATAGTATACTATACATATATCCTTTCCATGTATTACTAATAACACGAGGTTCCTATGTGTTTAGTATGAGGTTGAAAGATGAATTCTATACATATCAATATGAGATGGCCTTGTATCTTATATATTTTAACCAACATTAAATTTTGGGAATCCACTAGAAATTATATCCAAGAGTATTCTGATTGGTTATAGACTATAGATAATTTATAAACCAATAATTCATTCCAATTAATTATTATTAATATTGTTTCACTAGAAGATTAGGATGTATCCAAGACAATATAAACAATAAGTTCATTACTTATTAAGATACATGATTATCCTTTTTCATTAGTATTCATGTCTTTTAAATATTAATATGTAGTTATAGAGACCCAAACATCGAATAAATATATATTAAATCTTGTAGATTAGTATTCTTTAAATTAAAAAAATCATGAGGATGATAATGGGTTGGAAACTTTGTAGATATGGAACGAAATTTAATTATTTAGGAAAATTTCTTCAACATCTCCAAAAAAGAACTTCCCTTTTTGTACACACCATTAACACACCCTAATTGAATCCTTTATTCGTATTATATGAATTAAAAAATTGAAAATGTTATATCTGAGGTTCATTAATGGTAAACATGGGAAATAAATAAAAATAACAGATGCATAATAGTATGAGAACATGATTATATGATATTAAAACCATGCCCTTCATATCAATGAACAAAATTATGTGCTATGGAATAACTATTGAAAATAAATACAATAAAATCATTGTTAAATCAAAGAACAAGATCCATGATAATATGAAAATGTTATAAGGAATATATTTTTATTATATACACAATCATATAAATTAATATGTCAAGGATACTGGAAAATACATTCATTAAATTCTTGGTTTGGTTTGACCACATGTGCACCTACTTCGAGTTTGGGATGCCCTCATGTATAATTTTTTTTGGGATTTGTATAACATCCAATGAACAATTTTTGGGATGTGTATAACATCTCATATATGCTATTTTGGTCTTGGGATATCCACTCATGTACTCACTGAGCTCAAATAGCATCAATCTTTTCCAACTTCTTAGGAGGGAGATATAAGTCCAACCCATCACATTATATGTACATTTTATTTCTATAACATCATAAAACATAAATAATATTAGCACATCATGAAAAAGTATTGGAAAATAGTTTTCATAAACATTTCAAAAAATCAATTTAGTGTGACACATTATAAATAAATTGGTTTCATAATCATTTAATCAACATAAACATTTCCCATATACCAAGGAGTAAGGGCGGTATCAATCAATATTATTCCAAGTAACACTTAAGTATCATCAAATTATTTAATCATATATGTAAAATGATTTTAAAGATAGCATAAAAAAATTGTAGGGGATAATAGTAATTCTATATTATAAATATTGTTATCAATCATTAAATTTTTTTCAAATCATTTTCCTTGACTATAACATTTGAGTATTATTAAAGAATCTATTAAAATGATTTAAATTATTAAATCGGTAAAATACCCATATTAATTGAAAAATAAAATTAGACATAAAATATTTTTAAAATATTATTCTTTGAAAATAACATTTCAATCATAAAAATTAATCATTAGAAAATTGATGGTCATAATTGAAGAAAATGGGGTACACATAAAACCAATATTCCATTAACATTGTTCGTGAAATCCAAATGATCCTTGTTGCAAAAATGACATAATTATTCATATAAAAATAAAATATGATTACTCAATAATGGGTAAAAATAATTAATAATACAAATTCTGAACGTTAATTCATTTTTTTAAAAAAAATTATAAAACATGAATATTGAAAAAACGTTTTTTAACTGAATGGAGTGATAATGTGGATTTTTATTAAAAATATTATTTTTGGAATATTGTGGCAATTAAGAGTCGAAAAATAATAGGAAAATTTATTAAATTAAAATATCCATAGGGGAAGAAAGATCATGTTTTTTTTGAGTGATGTATCAAAAAATTTCATCATCAGAATCATAAATTTAAACAATCATGATAAACCATGAAATTTTATTGTAAAACCATTACCACTTTGGTAACATTAAATCGTAATCCCAATCGAAGAATAATAATTAAATAAAAATATTATTATCATGAAAAATAAATAAATACAATATTTTTTTCAATGGGGCTATATATAAACCTCATTGAATGAGATACAAGCATAACATAACATATGTTGCAAATACATATAATTGGGGGAAAATCACTGACCACATTAGTAACATTGAAACAATAAACAGTTCAAAAGAGGGATCATAAAATGGGATATGTATGTCCCAACAACTTTCTGTAAAATAATTAAAAAATTAATTCATGGGAAGTATATATACCACATAAAATAAATTCGTAGTGAATATGGAATGTTTCATACATAAGTGAATGTTTAGAAAAAAATCCCATAACACATTGGAACTATATTGAATAGTAATCCGCCATTTAATACTAACTTGAAAATAAACCTAAAATATTGTGAACAGAATTATATTTATGATATAACATGTAAAATAATCAATATATAGACAATAAAAATGAACTATCATTGAATTAGGTTCATGTCTCCTGATAATAAAAAACCAACTAGAAACCCTTACGCAAAGTCTTGACATCCTTTCTACATGTTAATACCCCAGGTTTAATAAATGAATGGTTTTTTTTATAAATATATTATATAACCAACCAAATATATATCATACCATATATAAATTACTTATGACCTTTTATTACTAATTTATTATCAATTCCATGTCTATGTCATGTTTCAGGTCATAACTACTTTGCCTTTCATGCAAGTTCTAATTTTTAAATTTTGGACTTCTTACTTTGAGAATGGTTCAATAATATCTCGAATGATAACCTAGATATAAATATCATATTTATTCAATATAAATATATATATATATATATATATATATTAATTTATAATAGTTTGTTATAAAAATTGAAATACGCTATTCAAGTAGATGTTAGGGTATATGTTCACCTAAACGTTGTTTCCATTTTATCAAATGATTGGAATAAATAATGTTAAACAATAAATTTCCATTACAGAATATTTTTTATGTAAAATATATATCACACATTTTTATTTAAACATTACCTTGTTTTTTTTAATTTACAGTGTCTCTAAAGAATGAATAACATCGTCTCATGATGCGGTAGTCCATCATACACATGAATAACATTATCATATTCCCCAAGGAATGAAAAGAAAAAAGTATCGTAAGGACCCGACCTTAGTAATATATATAAAAACTTTTTTTGAAATATACAATTTTTAAGATACTGAGGATATTTTTTATTCCAGTTCTAGAGGATCAGGAAAATATCTTATCATGTTAACCCATAAATTAAATGTGGACACATACACGAAGCATCCATTTTTTCAATAAAACAAAAGTAATGAAAATAAATTTAAACATATTGTCTTGAGAAATCTTAAATTTTTTTGACAAGACCACATAATTTCCCCTACTCCCCCATAAAAAGTTGGAAATATATTATAAAATATTCAATTAGAAAAAAACATAGTAGGGGACATACAAATTAATAATTCTAGTAGTCCCATGAAAAAAATAAAAACAACCATAATATATATAGATTTATCAAATAATACAATGACTGTATGGGTGTATTAATTTTTTTATTAAAATAAAACATATTTTTCTATAATAAAATTTTTATAACACATATAACTCATAGTTAAGGAAATTTGGGAAGTTGGTTCATCATTTGAGTAACTACCCCATCTACTCATAGAATCCCTTCATGAATAAGTTCCAATCATTACTATAGACTAACCATCATAGCTAATCATGATTATCGATCACATTTAATATTAGAATAACTTACTCAATATATTCCAAAAATCTCATAGGATAAAATCTTCACTGTTAACTATATATCATATATAGAATTACCATATGGTCTACTTCCATCTCGAATGTATCAAATGCATTGGAGGTGATAACATACCCATCGATACTAATTTTATCTCAGAACCAAAACACATTAGTTATAAAATTAACTGCCCATCATCATAAAAATTTTTGAAGAACCATATAATAATCAAAAAAATAAATTCCTGTCGTATTAAAATATTCATAAGAAAAATAAATATTCATTTTTAATCAAATATAATTAGAAAACTAGGAACATATAAATTAAAAAATATTATTCCAAAATAAAAATGTATACATTTAAAGGATGTTTAAAAAAAAGTAAGAATCGTGATATATGGTGAGTCTAGTCAGGCTTTTACGTTTAAAAAAAATACTTTTGTATTTTTATCATAAAATTCCCATAGTACCTCATTTGGAAAACCGATAAAAATATTCATTTAAATAAATTTTTTTAAAAGAAAAAAGATATCTAAAAAATTCAATATATTTTTATTAAAAACTATATTCTGATCATCTATATAAATAAATCTTAGGGATATGGATAAAAAAGTTAGTTTTTAGGGAAACAAAAAAAAGTTAAATTTTAAAAGAATATCTATTACCATATGTAAAAATCATCAAATACATTATTTGTCATACAAAATAATAAAAATAGGACTATTATTTCTTAATAACTAGGTTAGAATTCATTATTTCTTTATCAATTTTTAAAACCTAAATTCCCTAATCATTTAAATTCACATGTTCTTTTGTTTTTACGATATTCGGTACATAAGTCAATAATTACTATGGTCGGTTGACTGTGGTAGAGGAGGTAAGTATTCAATATTATGAAAAATAAAATTCATTATATATTTATAATTTTGATACATTAGTTATTAAATTTAAATAAATCCACTAAATACGATTAATAATATTGAACTATGCTACAACCATGGAGGTAGTAGGTCCTATACCCACATGAGTAACATATCCATTTTAAATGATCATTAAAAAAATAAAGAAATTGTTACATTATCTATATATAATAATCATAATAACATATATCATATTAATTTTTAAATCAAATTAATATATATTATCTATATGATCATGCGATTAAAAATGAATCACACTGCATCGTAGATGTGGTAGTACACACGAACAAGTGAATTAAATTTTCATTTTTTTGCATGGAATGGTAAAAATGTGAATGATATATTATATTTTAGGAATGATAAATATCTTTATAAAATGATATGGATATATTATTTCCATCATTATAAAAAATATTTAAATATGGTGATGTAAATGAATTACATCAGTTTACAAGGCTGTAGTCTTCCATACACACGAATGATCAGTTATTTTCTAATTTGATGGAAGTTGATTATAATATGGGTAATTAAAATAATATAATAACATATTATTTTAAGAATAATATTAGATTTATTATATTATCTTGGATGTATAAGCTTTTATGGAGGTGGAAGATTCTACAAAACATAAATGCTTGATTAAAAATGATACCTCTACTTCGAAAATTTCATTTTCTTAAAATCTCAAGACCACTATGGGTGGTTTTATTACTAAAATAAGAAACCAATAATTATTTAATGGATTACTGGAATGTACATTTTCTTATATTGAATGAATCAAAATGGGTTTTAGGTGTTAATAACAAGAAAGAAGATGTTACCTTTTATAATGGAGTGGAGGGGCACTTTTGGAGCTTCTCAAAATAATAATTTAAACTAAAATAATTATTAACAACAAATTGATAAACACATTTTAATTTTTAATGTTATATGATTATTGGTTGAAATAACATCATCAAACAAAAATTATATAAGTTTATTCTATATTTATACCCTTGTCATTTGGTTTTATCCCTTATTTTACCCCAACAAATCATACCATTACAACATAGATTTTTATACTTTTTGGGTTAATATATTTAAAATAATATCAAAAACTACAAATAAATGGATAATAGGTAATATTATAAAGCACAATAAAATAAATTTTTAAAATTTAATATTTTTAAGAATTTAGTATCATTTAATATGATATTATTTTTATAAAAATTTGATAGTGTCAATGTTTAAAAATGTTCTTTAATTTGACACATAATATATCAATATATAACTTATAATTCTAAAAATTCATATATCAAAAACATTTAAATTTCATATTGAAAATTATTTTAACATATTAATTATCTATTTTATATTTATTGCAGTATTTTTAATATCGTTTATCATGTATTTTCACTAATTAAACAATTTATACATTATTAGTGTGCATTCATTTATTGTAATTTTCTATTCAATGAAATTTAAAAATAAATATCTAGAGTTAAGAAAAATATTTTATATTTCAAAATACTATTGGAATTGTAACAGTTCCTTGGGATAACATTATATTAAAAATATTAAACTTATTAAAAAGTAGAGTGTGACATGTTTGGAATTTCATTAAATGAAATACTATAAAGAAAATTATTTCATACACATTTACCAAAAGGTAAAAACATCCACACTTGGGGTTATTATGTTTTGGATATAATTATAAAATAATATTTTGAAAATTATTTTTGTGATTTTACTTTCCTTATAATTATATTTATAACCATTACAACTGATTTACATTTTACCATGGTAACAAAAAATACTAAGTCTATTATTCAAATTTCCCACAAATAAAAACAAAATATTTATGAAAATTATATAAAATGATTAAAAATATATAATCCAGTTTTAAAAAAGGTTATCAAAAAATTTTCAAAATTTAATTTATTAATTATTCGGAATAATGCTAATTTTTTTTAAAATATATGACTAATTTAAATATAAAATTCTTCTTTAACAAATTAAATTATAAAATTAATTTCATGAAAAAAAATTATACTAAACTAATTTACTAATAATAATTAAAAACAATCACAAAACATAATTTTTACCATGTATATTCGTAATACTAATAAATTTTTAATAAAAAATTAAATTTTTTATTATTCCTAAAAAAATCAATTTTTTCTCTTAATTTTTTGAAAATGTGCAATGATTATATTGACATGAAAATTTCAAAAATAATATTAAATTTTTAATTTTTATAAATTATAATAATCATCCATAAAAATATTAATATAATTTTTAAAGAAAAAATATTTTTTAGGAAGGAAATGAATTTAATAAAATATTCTACTAATTTAATTGTCATTATTCAGAATATTATAATTGAGTATTTCCACTATATATTTAATATATTGTCAATAAAATTCATTATATTTAATTTAAGGTCTAGGTTGTAATGGTCACATTTAAAAAATTTGGATTTGTTTTTCATTTATGATTAGTGGTTCATATCATGTGTCTGATCGAAGATTGTGTTTACATTTAAAAAATATATAAATATAAATTACCCATAACCCTTTTCACTATTTTATCCGCATAATTTTTAACTCATTCTTTGTAACTGAGGATAGAATTTTTAAAATAAATTTTCTAAAAAATAACATCATAAAAATTATTTATAAAACAACCACTACATTTGAGAGAAAATGGATCAATGATAGTCATATGGAATAACAAATAACAGGATTCAATTCATGAGTACATAAGTGGGAACTCAAAAAATTGATATGGAATAGAGAAATTACTCCCACGATCTAAAATTGATTGACAGATATCATGGTCATGAGAATGTTATCCATCACACAACCATAAATTTATGCTGGATTAAAAGGCCATTGATTTCTTGATACGAATAGTAAAAGAATAACATTTTTGTTTCATGATTCTTTTCCTTTAGTAAAGAATTCCATTTCCATATATTTTAATAATACATGTAAATAAAAATATAGGAAATGTATAATTTTATCCTTTAATAAATTTTAAAAAATATCGCTAAATGATGAGTATTCTATATGAATTGATCATGCCTGAAACTTTAGAAACAACTTCTGCATATCAAAAAATAAACAAAATATTAATGTTATATTCCTCATATCTTTACATATTAACCATAACCAAAATGGTCTTTATAATATTGTTAAGTCCACAAATATAATTAACCTATATTTTAGGAAAAACTGAATTAAATTCCCATAATCACCTGTAATACAAAAAATTAAACATAATTCATTCAATTAATAATTATAAAAAAATCCATAAAAAAATTTATACTAATACTAAAACTCAAAAATAAGATGATTTATGTCACACATTCTTTTAAGATATTTCTAATATTTATATCCAAATAAATTCAATGATGCTTAAATTATCATTATATAATATAATGTCTCATATTAGATTATATAAATTATAGGACAATAATATTTATAAATAACCAGAATCACTATAAATCCATAGAAACTTTACATATTATTCCAAACGATAATTAATCATTTATTAGTCTCCTAGTATACTGATCTTCATCCAAAATAAAAATTATCACTAAATGAATTTTTTGACAAAACAGATGTCCCTAAATTGAAACAACACATAATTTTGTCATAATTAATGATCATATAAATCATACTATCTATAAATAACTTAATTATTTTTCCATAAAAGTAATTAAATTATTCTTATTTTCCAGTTTAAAACATTATGGTAACATGTTCCTCAAAAATTTATCAATCACAATAAATACATCCCAAATAAATTATCACCATTTCACTACACCTGTAAGGGCTAGGATCCATGTGGATTAACCCTTTGAATTTTCTCTAGGATTACAAAGCTCAGATAAGGCTTAGAGTCTCTTTAGAGTAATTCAGGTGATGAAAATGAAAGTAGAGAACTATCCCAATGTGGAAGTGGGTTTCACGTAAAGAAGAAGAATTTCATGTTGTAAAATAAGGTTTCACACTGTGTAATATTTTAAGGATTAGAAAATAAACTAAAATCAAAAGATGATTATTTTTTTGGAGGAAACAGACTTCAAGGAATTACATGATGTGAATGGGAATTACCAATCATGTAAACCCCCAATGTTGTATTTTTTTAGTTATTTTTCTAGGTACTAAGGTTTTCAAACCCTATCGCTTTATATTCCATCTCTCTCTCCCAAGGTGACCCGGACATCCCCTCTGTTTTTTTGGAGACCCCGTCAATGGGAATCAATCTTCATCTTTCATCTTCGAGCGGTGGTTACCCCTCCTAATCCAAGGTGTAATTTTACATTTTATTCTTTATATTTCTTCTTGATTGATCTCCTTTTTCCTTTTTTATTCTCTTTGTTCTATGTTGGTTTCATTCCAATGTCTCTAATGGGGTTTACCTCAATTTTTGTTTTTGCGATGATGTTGTGACATCCTCTGATGGATTCAGTTCATTAGGGAGGGGTGACCAATGATACAGTTCATAGTTCACTCTCATGTGACAAACATTGATGAAATTTTGAAGTTGGGGATTCATTTCTTCTATACATATTTACATAAAATAATAGAGTTGGCATGATTTACCACCTTGAATAATAATGAATTTTTCCTTAATTTTTATATGATCTAGATAATAAATTTGTATAGATCTTATAAAGATGTTGCTTATTTATAGAATGATAACTGTTTGACCCCTGAATTTATATATAGTGTTGTATTTCAGTTGTGATTCTTTTTGGTAGATTAGCATGTTCTTTTTGATGGAAATGGACAAAAAATGTAAAGCTATAATTAATTCATAACTAATTGGATAAAAGAATTATATATAAATATTTGATGAATCTATTTGTTGTTGTAATTTGATGGTAATGAAATTGATATTTGGAGACATATTTAACTGAAATAGTTAATGTACATAAATCATTTGGATTATTGATGACAATGTAATTAAAGGCATGTTAAATTAATTGTTTAATACAATTTTGATAGATTCAGATAGATTGTTTCTTAGGTTTCCCGTAGTTAGATAATTTGAATAATGAATTAGTTAATTCAAGATGTAATCATAACTATTATTGTTACATAATATAATGCCTTTAAAGTACCTAAGCTTCCAGATTTTTGTGTAGGCTAAGTGCCTTGTGTTTTAAATACGTGATATCTCATTGTTGTGTGAAGGCGATATTCCTTGATTAGGGGAAAAGATCCTGGTTTACATGATTGTTTCCTACTACATGTTATTTTATGTTAGCTTGGTATGGCTGATCCTATAGGGATGCTGTGGTGTGACGGTGGGGAGGCCCATCTTTTTAGTAGTAGGTTATGTGTGTACTGGTTAGATGCATCAGTATATGCATGTGGGTGTCGGGTAGGACACCATAGTTGATGGAATATGTTGAAGATATGAATAACCATTTTTATGAAAGGTGGGTTATTTTTTGAATTTTTTATTTAGATTCCATTAAAGTTAATTTTTTATCTTCACACTTTTCTCAACTACTTGAGTCAGATGAATGTGATTAGTTACACACTTTCAATGCGTGGTGAAGACATTTGGGGTATTCCACGTGATTTCCCTGTTTAGATTCTCATGGATGGATGAGTTTACTCTCCTTCTATTAGTGGAAAGGAATCAATGGGTAGTTCATATACTCAATGTGTTGAGCCCCTTGTGATTAGGGATTTAGAATGTTTTCCTATAGTACATGGTGAAATGTAAAGTAAGTTTGTTAATAAATTAATAAAAGTTTAACTCATGGGTTTTGACATTTCATGGGTGTAATACTGAGGTTGTATATTATGAGTATCCATCAACTCGATTATCAAATGCTCAGAGTGCATGGATATTTGTTGGGATGATAATAAAATGTAATATAGTAATTGTTAATGGTTAACTCATGGTTATGAATTAATTAACATAAAGCGATACTAAGAAAAAATAATAATTTAATTTAATGAATATCTTTAAATGGTTGTGTGATTATTGGATATCTATTCCAAGTTTTGTATGTCTAGAGTCTGAGATATGTTAGCGATCATTGAGTCTAACACTAGGTTATTCCCATAGTATGGTTGTGAGCCTTATAATATCATTTACTTCCACCCTATAGGTTAGTTAAAATAACACCATGAAGATTCTATGCTATATGGAGTGTTTCCCAAACATCCTAGTAGGAAGATGAGTTGTCAACATCTCCCTTTTTTCCAGGATCTATTCTCTTGGTATTTAATTGTGTTGGTATGCACGGAGGTTAGATTTCCCTATATATGTTTGTATAGGTCTCCAATTTCATTTTATTATTTCACAAACTAGTATTGTAGATAAATAATCTTAACGAATACAATGGGTATAGCACATATAGGATTTGATGGCTTGTAGATACATAATTGGCGTATCTGTTATGATGTCTTGAGGTAAAATATATGACGTGTGATCCATGTTATGCGAGAAATGATGGGCACTTGAAAATACCAAGTTACTTTTGATTATGTGGAAGTGCTGGTGGGTTGCATGAGGTGCATGTTGCAGTGCCTTTCACTAGTATTTGCATGGTAGCCTTTTTTTAGAGAGATGCGCCAAACATGAGCATTTAGGGAAGAGTGGTAAACCAGTGGGGATGTATTAATGGATTATACTTGATATTCATTATTATAATATATTTTATTTTAGGTGATATGTGGTTAGAGTACACATAGTGAGCCGGGGAACTTAGTATACCTATTTAGGTTCCATGCCAGTTTTGTTTTTTGTTCACTTTTCCTTAACATGATTTCATTAAATTCATTATGAGAGGTTCCAGGGAGGATCTTACTATGTAAACTATTATACTCTCCCTATATATATAAAAATTGTTTTTAGTTCAGTTTGATAAGGTTGGGGATTAGAATGGTTACTACTGTCTTGGGGTTTAGAAGGAGCTATTTTGGATTTTGGTCATTGTATACATTAGTTTCTTTTGGAACATGCAATTTTCTCTTTCAATTATAGTATCACTTGCATGAAATTGCATATATGTACATGGGTATTATTTTATATTGTATTCTAAGTATGAATTGGTTGTTTTCTATCTTTTCAATCTCTTCTACATGTGTTTATCATAGAGGGTAATTCCTCACATCTTCATGTTTATTATACCATCAATGCTTGTATCCAACCAATGACCTATTAGAGGCGGAACACGGGGTTTAGTATCCCTCTTCTCCAATTTTGGTCCTAGGAGGGGTACACTTTCTGAGGAGGGGGTCATGATAATGTGTTTCAAAGGTAGATTAAAGGGTAGGATGGAGTTTATAGTTAGCACAAGTGAGGATGCATGTGTTGGTAGGGAAATAATGCTAGATTATTTTAACAAGAACTGTGAACAAGGAAGACCAGCTGACACATGGGTGTTTATTTTCCCATATGATTGGATACACAGACCGTTAAGAGTACATGTGATACTAAACTAGGTTTTACGAATTGTAATGTAGAGACCTATTAAAGGATAATTATTCATTATAAATTTAACCAATGATTGAATAAGTATACCTTGGGATAGGTTAACTTAAACTGAATAAATGAACACATTTAATAACTATTAAAGTCTTCCATAATCATGTTTTAGGTGATCTGACAATTTATTATTTTCAAGGAATGACACCATGTAGGCATCCTAATCCGCATCACAAAGAAGATGTCCAACATGTTGCATGAGAAATGAATCACCGAGTGAAGGTTGATGACAAAGAAACATAGAGAATGGAACTTAGAGAGATTCATCTTTAGAGTCTATTGAGGTATGAAAGATTAGTTATAGAACAATTCCTAGAATACTGGTTGGTGGGGGTTTATAAATCCTTTAATTAGATCCTTTCATGGAAGGAGCAATGGGCATCGATGGTTGTGATGATGGTGCATGTGAGAGCGATGCATTGGTGGTTCAAGTTCCTCAAAGATCGCAAGGAGTTGGAAGTCTCATTGGAGGAGTTCTGAGACCTATTCAGATCTATGTTTAGTTCATTTTCCATGAAGGTGGACCATCACCAAGAGTTTTCTTCCCTTCAATAGGGGTTGTCTACTTTTCTAGAGTTTATAATCCTGTTTAAGAACCCAGTGTGATAGGCTTCACACAAGTTACAAATTAGGAGTTGAGGGTGAGCCATTTTGAGAGGCTTTGTATCAAATATCCAATTCCATGACACCCATTTTATGGTAAATACATATCTCGAGGTGCAATAATGACCAATTTCCATCAATAGGATGTTACCCAGAACCATATCTTCATGAGAGGGGAGTCATCGGGTTTCCTCATGAAGTAGAGATATGGTTTGAGGTTCCCCATTTCCTATACGAAAGAACTTCTGATTAGCCAGGTGTAGGTTACAACCATGAATAGCTCATTTCACTAAGGCTAGTGGCTCTCAGGACTATGAAATAAACCAAACATATGTTTTTCTTATTGAGTCCAACGTCATCAGTGGTGATAGTTTCTAACCTTTTTGAGTAGTTATCTTATGATTGTTGTTCCACTTTATGTTCCGTTGCTGAGGAAGTCCCAGCTAAGGAAGAAATGGCAGTATTCTCTAGTTTGGGATCAACCAATATCATATGGGCCCAGTATAGGATAAACCATGTATTCACCCTATCCTCAGTATGTATTGCAGAATCATTGAGGTGGTGGTCATCATGCTTAGAGAGGCTGTGGAGAAGGTTTTGTTCAACTTCATACCATACTGTTTCACATTCCAAGGGAGGAATACATCAATCAAGGTACCCTTTTTCGTTTTTTTCTACATGGGTGCATTCTTTGTTTGATCATATAGAAATAACCTCTTTAATCTCAATTTCAATATTCCATGATTTCATACAAGAGTTATAGAGTCTTCTGGTGCCATGTGCATTGAATACATCATTTATAGCTCCAGTTGACTTGTTTGATTTGTGTAGAAACTACGAGATAGTGCTGGGGTAGCAACTCTCTTGGGTAGAATTCCAATTTTTATGGTTAAAATCATCTGACATCATCCTTGGAATGAATCAGTCATATTTGGTGAATGATATCATTGATTTATTTCAAAGGCAGGTTGTGTTCTTCGATGATGATGGAGATTAAGGAGAGTTTTTGGCTAGCGAGACACTTGGATGTATCCAATGAATGTTTTCCCTATTCCATCCATGATGGCCAATATGATTCGAAGTTCATTAGAAGTTCAACAGTTAATTTTTACTAGGGTCTTAGAAAATTACACATATATCTTTCATGAAGAGTTTGTAGTGTTACCACCTCTATGAGAGATTGTTTTCTGGATCGAACTAAATTCAGGAGTGTCTCATTTCTTGATTTATTTTTATAAGATAGTTCCTTCCTTATATTGGGATATTAGTATACAACTCTATGGCATATTGATGTGTGGTTTTTTGTCCATGTGTTTCACTGTTGAGTGCACCAGTTGTGTTCCTAAAGTAAAATGATAACATATTATGGTTTTTTATCACTATTCATTTCTTGAACCAAGTGACAGTGAAGAACTGCTATCATCTTAAATGAAATGAGGATTTTTTTTTGATCAAATAATGGGTGAAATTTGGTTCTCGAAGATTGATTTTTCAGTCAGGATATCATCATATGTTTGTAAAGTATTAGAATGTTTTTAGGTTTAAGTTTTGTTTTCCTCATGGAAATGATGTGTATTTTGAGATGTCATTCAGTGTGATGAATTCTGCATATTTTTTCATGGGGTTAGAGAACACTATGTTCTTTGAGTTCATAAGTAATATTTTAGTAGATATCATCATAGACATCATTGTGTACACTACGTCCATGAAGGGGAAAGTAGACCTTCTTCTTACTATTTATATATTTCTTCACTGTGATCAGTTGATTGGGATGTTTTCAAAATGTCTGTTTTGGGATTGGGTTGTTTGTTTCCTAAAGAATAGTTTACCTAAATTGTTATTAGTTTTGGATCCATTGATGATAGAATAATATTTGTCTTGGGATACCACAAGATAGTGGAAGAGGTGTGACAATTCCTTGGAATTATGAGCAATTATAGAAGGGTCATAGATGATGTTTCGTAGGTTTTGAAACCAAATAAAGTGAAGAACCAAAATAATAAATAATTCTTATGGAATGATTAACCTCAACCATTTTGTAAGTATCTAAAAGATATGTTTGTTAGTGCTGTAACTTTTTTTCTTCCAATAGAATGATATCCTTATGTTTTTTTCTCTAATGCTTCACGTATTCGGTTGGTTTTTGTTCTGATGTAGTAGAGATAAATTGTTTTATGTTTCATGGATATAACAACTCCATTAACTAAACTATTTCACCCATGATCTTGAGTTAGAAGCAATGGTTTTATCCCCGGAATTGTAGAGACATGACCAAATTGGAGACTGTTCTGTGTTCTTCACTGATCATAAGAGCATGATGTATGTTTTCCCCCAACATTACTTGAACATGAATCAACATTAGTGGATGGTGTTCTGATATGATTCGAACTTTGATATTTCATATACACATAGAATGGGGAATTTCATGGATAATTTTCTGAGTAGAATGTTGAGAAATGATGTTGTGTGGGAATAAGGTGGTTCTCGGAGAGTGATTGGAGAACATTCAAAATTTCATCAATATATGGGAGAAGTTATAGGAAAAGATTTTCTTTTTTATATGGAGGTCCAGTCACCTTATGTGTAGTGTGTAGAGGTTTCCCAGTTTTGGGATCTACAGGTGGAGGTCTGGAGACATTGAGTAATTTTTGGAGGGTCCCCTGATGGTTGGACTAAAAATGAACAACATTGTGTGTTGTTTCAGGGAATAATTTGTATTCCTTTGGTGATGCATGAGATGGTTCTCATATAGTTCAGTAGATCTCCATTGGCGGTACATCCTTGAATTATGAATAAATATTTTTCTCTGAGAGGTCAGTTTTGGTGTCCTGGGATGAAGCATGATGTTATAGATTTTGTGTCTCAATGTTTGGTATTCCAAATGTTCAAGGATGAGAAACATGTTCCTGGTGGTTTTCTCCACTGCTTTATGTCCCTTAGTAGATGTGAGGGAATATCTCGATGGAATTCATTAAGGATGACATTGCTATTATGGATTATACCAGTCTATATGGATGTGATTGTTTCATTGGAATATATGAACCCACATGATATTTATTAAGGAGTTGGTATCAATGGAGGTTTTGTCAAGGCATTATTTGGAGGTGGTGGTGAGACCTAGCAGCATCCCGAGAATGACCATTTTCGATCAAGATCCAAATTTTACCTATAGAATGTGGATAGGCCTTCAATAGGATTTTAGGGTCATAATTCATTCCTATTCCAATTTTAGGAGGATTCCAGTAGAGTTTGACAATGGGGATCTTGTGTTTCTAAAGATGACATCTTATCATGGGCAGTGAAGGGTTGGTCATGAGAGTAAGCATCCTCCCTTATATATTGGGACTTTTATGGTCTTAGCTGGTTGTTGGAGCCATGATATAATAGATAGTGATTCTCCAATATATGAGTTGGATATATGATGTTTTTCACATGTCATAACTCTATATTTATCTTCATGATGACTCTCACGTCATCGGTTTTCATGAGATCAATGTTCACAATGATTTAACCTTTATGTAGCAACCTATAAAGATCGTGGACGACCAAGAGAAGGTGTTTCCCTATAATGATAATCCATTGGGTCTTGTCTTGTGGAGTAAGGGGTAATTTTGAACAGTACCTAGGAATGTGAGTCACAGATACGTGCTCAATACCCTGTGATTTTTCTTTTTATCTCTAATCATGTAAAGATGTTACTTTTGTGGTTATAGAAAATTATGGTTTTGGGATGGATATATTCTTTTACTTCTTGTGGATTTATCTCTATTGATATGTAGCTTCCTCATGATAGATTTTATGAGTTGGTTGTGGTTTTCGCGTGGTTTTGTGTTGTTTCCATAGAGTGGTGGTTTAGGTCCTATGGTGGTGAGAGCCTTGAAAGGTATATCGCATAATGACTATTTTGATGACAACTTTTGGTTTATTCTCTTAGTTAGTTTTGGATTATCATGAATGATAATGTTTTGATAGGTATATTATTTAAGGGTTTATATCTATGTGGATCAACCCTTTTCATGTTCCTGAGGCTTGTGGAGCCCATAAGATCCTTGAAAGAAGTTTTGGCGGAGTTAGGGTGCTAAGAATTGGGAACATGGAATATTCACAAAACCAAAGTGTGTTTCAAACTATGTATAATAATATAAATATTTGCAATAACATTTCACTCATTTTAATATTTATGGGAATCTAAGATAAAATAAAATCTTAATGTGATTCATTTTTTAGTGAAAACTAACCTCAAGTAATTGCACAATTTAAAAGAGGATTACATGTTGTGTAATTCCCCAAAAATGTAATGTTTTAGGATTATTTCTAAAAACATGGTTTTTCAAACCCAGTGGCAGAAACATTCCTCTATCTAATCCCAAGAGACTAGATAGTCCCCACTATAGAGTCTTGGAGAACCCCTTTATGGGAATTGATATCAGGCATCCATCTTCGATCCGTGTTGGAATGATGTGATTCATGATGTGTTTATCCATTTCATTATATCTATTTTTTTAAATTTTGTCACTTTTCCACCCATTATTCTCCCCATTCTATGTTGGATTATTACACATGTTTCTAATAGGGTTTCACTTGGTTTTCTAATGATATTGTGGTGTCTTTAAGTCCTCATATGGGTGACGTTATGCAGGATAGTTGATAAGATATCTTTTTCTTTATCCATTATCATTTGAATAACATTGGAGACATTTAGATTATGGGGATTCATTTATTCTCTATTTAATTATTTTAAATCATGGAGATAAACTGATTTATCCCCATGGATAGCAATAAAATTCAAAAAATAATTAATTGAACTTGATTAAAGAATTTGTATTGATTGGATAGCAATATTTCTACTTTATATCAAGATAATGTGGTTGTCATTGATTTTATATATAGTGTGTAATCTATGTTGTTCTAGTTGTTCATGGTTTGTCAGGTTATTCGTGATGGAAAATGGTAAAGAACATAAATCCATAATTATTTGATAATTAATTGGCTAAAGGAATTAAAGAGGAATGTGTAATAAATCAGGTTGTTGTTGTAATTTGAGGATAATATAATTAATGCATGAATGCATATTTAAATTAATTGGTTTATAAAATTAAATCATGTTGATGTTTTTTGATAAAGGAATTAATGTAAGGTAAAATTAATTTTTAAAATTAATTTTTTATATATTGAGATAGCTTGATTCCTATGTTTCTCGTAGTTGGAACATGTTAATAATGAATCAGTTAATTCATGATGGAATAGGAACCAATTTTGTGATAGATTATAATCCCTTTGATGGGCCAGAGTTTCCCTCTTCCTTCTATAGGCATTTTTAATTTTTTGGATCCATGAGATCTCATTATGTGTAAAGGAAGGCTTCCTTTTTTTGGGGATGAGAGCCCAGTTGGTATAATTTTTTCCTATGGGTTTTGATGTGTAGTCATCTCGGTATGGCTAATATTAGAGGGATATTGTGGTTTATGTGGTAGGGAGGGCCAGATGTGATGTGAGACTCAGATGGATAATCCTAGATGGATATTATCGTGTTAGTGGAAGGGATTCTTGGTTTTTTTGAAATTAGTTGATTCCTAGAGTAGAGAAATGAATAAATATATGAATGAGGGTGTTGGTGAGGACAATAGAGATGATGTATTGGGTTAATGATGGGATTACCCATTATTATAAAATATACATGCTTTTTGATTTTTTTAGCATCCATCTTGTTCATTTATCTACATTCCATTCCCCCTACATGAGTTAGATAGATTTTTTTGGATACTCAATTTTCACCAGAGGTGAAGGCGCATAGGGTATGCCACATGCTTTCAATTTTTATCTCCTCATGGTAGAAGTAGTTTACTCTCCTACTATAGGTGGTGATAATTGATTGGTAGTTCATCTACTCACTATGTTAAGCCCCTCAGGTTTGGGGAGTGTATAGTGATTTCCTAGAGTACCTGTTGATATGGAATGTATTTTTGTTGATAAATGAATAAATTTTTAACTAATCAGTTTAGAGATTGCATGGATGAAATACTGAGGTGGTAAATTATGAGAAGATAGAGGCTTGGTGTTCTTATGTAATGAGTTTATGGATTTTTTTTATATTATAATGAAATTTAATATAAAATTTTATGATGGTTAATTAATTTTTATGAATTAATTAATTTAAAGTGAAAATGATAAAAAGGGATAATTAATTTTAATATATCTCTTTTAATGGTTGTGTGCTTATAGGGTATCATTTATTATCAGTGGTAAATGGGAGTTCGAGAGATGATAGTTTGTAATTGATTTGGAGACTATGTTATTCCAATATTGTGGTTGTAATCCATATTAGATCATGTAATTTTGTGGATCGATGAACTACTCCACCATATCATTTAGGGAAAATGACACCCCATTGATTCTAATCTATGGGGGTGTGTTTTCCCAGAATTCCAAGTGGTATGATAGAGGACAGACTACACCCTTTGGCCTTGAAATCTTCTCATGGTAGTTACTAATGTTTTTATTCTATTATGGTTAGTTTTCACCATATATTTTTGTTGAGGGCTATAATAGAACATGTTTATTTCCCACAGTTTTATTCTGTATATAGTTTCTGAAAGAATACTATAGGTATAATGTGTAAAGTATGGGATGGATTGTTCATCCTTACTAATTGTATGGTACATGATGTCTTGTGGTATAATATCTAACATATGATGCTTTTTATGTTAGTTGTGGTGGCTTCTGAAAACATTCTGGTTACATTTGGTTATGTAGAAATAGTGTTGTGCTTAATTAGCTGCATGTTTTGGTGATTTTCCAATGTTTCTATAGGATATTATTTTTAGAGATAAGTGCTCAAGAACTGAAATATTAAAGTAGAGAGGCATACCAATGAGGAAATAGTAGTAGTGGGGTACAATTAATATTCAATATTATTTTATATGAACATGTATGGGATACTTGAGGGGAGTATCCATGGTGATTTTTTGAATATAGTACACTTGTTTAGTTTTTGAGTTAGTTCCAATTGTATTTCACCTTTCATTATCATACTTTCGTTACCTATTCCATGAAAGGATATGTGGAGTATCCTACTATGTATACCATTATAAACACTATATGCATTAAAAAATTATTTTTCTGGTAATTTGGATTAGGTTTGATGTCATGCTTGTTACTACTATATTGGGGGTATAGCGAGAGTTTTTTGGGCTTCATGATCACCATCGTCTTTACATCCTTTTGGTACTTTTTTCTTTTTATTTACCGTAATTCTTATGAGTTATTACATATTTGTACTTGGGTTTTGTTTTATATTTTAGTATAAGCCGGATTCTACTTGTGTATATCTTATCTATCTATTATTCGTTTGTTTCTCTTATAGCTTAATGCCTTTCATCTACATGCTTATTTTACCATCATTTCTAATCTCCATCCTCGAGCCTACTGGAGGCTGGAATTGGGGGTTCACAATCTTCCATCTCCCATTTCTATTCGAGGTGGGGTACTCATTTTGGGGTGTGGTCATGAAAATAACCCTTTTAAAAGGTATCCATTCTATCATACAAATGATTCTAATTGTCAAAAACAAATCCTAGTGAAGAATAATCCATTATATTTATATTATTCTTATAATATAGAAAAATTCAATTATATCATAATTATGATAACACAATAAAAAAACGTACATCTTTTTGCTTTATTCTTAAACCATTAACTATTCTTCTCCATGTTACTTTAAAATACATCATTCCTTAAATCAGTGATATGAATTATATCCATGTTACTCATCAATATCAAACCCAAAATGCTTCATACATAGAACATAATAAAATAATTCATACCTTAAATCCATATATCATGATTTATTTGTTATCACCTTAATCTTCTAACATGATTTCCAACTTATGAAATTTAAATTGTCATATTATATGTGGAATTTCCCTTCTTGAAAGATCTATTAAACATGATATATTCCAATTAGAAGAAAAATATACCATGACCCCTAAAATTTATGAGTAAATTAAATGTTGATAGATATTCTATATTGTTTTTTAATGGATAATTAAATAATTTTAATAATATCAAAATAATTTGATAAGTATTTTATAAAAATAAAGATAATCAAATCATCATGACATGATAAGAATGATGTGCGATATCATATTCCATTCATCTGTATAAATGGTACTTAATTGGTAGATATGAAAATAATTAAAACATTAATGGAATTATTTCATGGTAAAATTGAAATGGACATTGAATATACTATACACATATAAATTCAATCATACATTATTCTTCAAATAAATTATAACTAATTCTCTTTCCCTTCGTAATAAAATATAAAAAATATCACCAGTCACACAAACATTTCCTTTAATTAACCATCAAAAGTGGTTTCTAAGTCATTGAACTTTTTACCAACATTAATATTATGAGAAATGATTATTTCTATAAATATTTTTTAAACCATATATTAATGAATCATTTTATAGAATGTTTTCCAAAACCTCATCTGATTCCAACACTGAGGTCCCAAATATAATAATTATATATTATTGTGTTCATGAACAATAATTTTGTTAAAATAATGAGGATTTTTTTTATAGATTTATAGAATTTGTAAAAACACATATAGATTACACATATACATTATAAGTGGAAACTAATAAAAAATATATATTTTAATTCATAGAGTAAAATTCATTAAAATAAAACATGGTTTCTTTTCATGGGAAATCATTTCAATTTACTTCAGGAACTCATCCCACCCATAATCTTCCTTAATCACTATAAAAATCTTTCTATATAAAGGATGAGCAAAAAAGTCTAGATAATGGACATAAAAGAGAAATACATGAATTTGTCTTAGGAAAAAATACATATACATAATATACATTCCTTTATCATAATATTCATTTAAATAATCTTTATAAAAATTTCTATAGGAAACGAAGAAATTTTTTTCTCAAATAAAACATTAGGACCCCATTGATTGAATATATAATACCTATTGTAAAAGTTTCACCACATTGGAGGGACCAGTACATCTACTCATGGAAGACCTTCACGGTAAATTAAAATTCATTACCATAGAGTAACCTTGATATATAATCATGATTAAAATTAATACGTAATCCAAGAATAACCAATTTAGTTTATTCTGATTATCTCTTAGGATAAACATAGATAGTCAAATCAATCTCATAATTTAAAAATCTTTACAGTTGACATCCATCTCTAGAGTAACCACTACATAAGAGGTTATAATGTAACCACACATCATTGGTTTATCTTGAAACAACCATTCATTGGTTAATAACATAAAAACTCATCATCATATATACTTCCCAATAACTATATCATAAAAATAAAAAAAGAATTATTGTATCAAAAAAATAAGCTTATAGAAAACATCTTTCTATTTTTTAATATTAATTTTATAGAAAACTATGCACATGAAAAAGAATAAAATAATTTAAAATAACCATGTATACTTGTAAAATAATCCTTAAATAAATTAAGGATCATGATTTCAACAAAATATGATCATTTTTTATAAATTTAAAAATAATCATTCCATATTTTTGATAGAAATGACACAATGTACCTCATATGAAAAAATGTTTAGTTTTATCTTCTCAAAACATTTTGTAAAATGTAATAGATGAAAATAGATAATATTAAAAATTCATAAAAATATAATAAAAACCATATTTAAATCATTTATAAAATTAAATCATGCTTAAATTTAATAAAAAATGTTTATATGGTAAACATTAAAAAGTTAATTTTGAAAAGATTGTTCCTTACTTTATCTCCAACTCATCACATACATAATTTATCATACAGAAAAATAAACATGGATTAAATATTTAGATTCATAAAAACAATTTTAAATTACATTATACATTCTATACCAGTTATTTCAATGTTAATTATTTAATAATTTAAATTTTCATCATGTTTTTTGATTATATTCGTTACTTAAGTCAAAAATGACTTTGGTCAGTGGAAAATGGTCAAAGTGGTTAATATTTCATCATTATGGGAATAATAATCATGTCATAATTATATATTTTATAACTCAATTAAAATTTTAAATCCATCTATTAAATATTTTATTTAAAAATTTACAATGTTATAATTATTTAAATGAATGGTTTTATGTATGTGTGGGTAATGTTTCCATTTTTCAAAAATCATTATAGAATGAAGGTATGTATTTTTCTATTCTTCCATAATTATCATAATTTAACATATATATATAAATATATATAACATTTATTTTATAATATACACACATATATATATATATATTATCCATGTGATGTGGTTATGAAAAATGAATCACATCACTTCATGGAGGTGGTAATCGACACGATCATACGAATAATGTTATCATTTTTCTCTAAACAAAAATGTTAGAATGTAAATTTTATATTATCTATTAATAGAGGAAAATATGTCACTAACATCATAAATAAGAATTAATTTCATAATTATAACCAGTTTTGATATGTCGTTAATGAAAACGAATAAATTGGTTCACATGGCAGTAGTCCGTCGTACCCACGAATGACGATTTTTTCCCATATTATTGAAGTGGAGATAAAAAGAGGTAATTAAAATAAAATAATAACATATAATTATATATATAATACGATGTTTAATATTTAGTATGGTTTAAGTAGGTTTTAGGGATGTTTAGTGATAAAAACATAGTGATTTTTCCTTAAAAATGATACATATTCTTTGAAAAATTTCCATTTTGTTCCACATAATAATCATTAAGGATGGATTTTTTACTAAAATAAGACTTATAAAAATGTGTGGAGTGATTAAAATATGTTATATTTTTAAGGTAGTTTGTGTTCCAATATTTTCATTATGTGTTAACGAAATGTTAGAAGAGGTTCCCATTTATAAGGGTAGGGACAGACACTCTCGGAACTACTCAACTTAGTAAATTAATATAAAATAATATTTAATAACTAATGACCCCAAACATATTAATTTTTAATATATGATGATATTTGGTTTAAATAACCTCATAAAATAAAAATAAAATATGTTTTAACTATATTTATACCCTTATATTTTCGTTTTGACCCTTATTTAACCTCTTTACCTCTTATAGCAACAACATGGATTTTAACACTTTTTTGAGTAATATAATAACTATAAAATGTAAAAGGATAAATAAATGTATAATTGCAAAAATGTGAACACATGCCATAAAAATTATCCAAATTTAATATATTTTGGAATTTTATATAATTTAATGAAATATTATTTGTTATAAAAACATAATAGTGATATTTATGGTAACTATTCATTACATTAACTTTTATGATATCAAGATAACACATATAATTAAAAAAACATCTCATTATATCCATTACATGGAATATTCATAAATATAATCATTTATCACTTTAATTATCTTAAATTTTATTAATGTAAATATTTTAATATCAAATATTTTATTTTCCAATTATTAAACAATTACTACATCAACATTGTGTAAGAATTTATGGTGATTATTTACTTAATAATAATTAATAATTAATTTCCATGATTAATATAAAACGTTTTTATTAAAAAATAATATTTATATTCTAATATATCCATTGTATAACATTATGTTAGAAATAATTTACTTTTTAAAATCATTAGTGTGACATGTTAATCATTTCATTTAATTAAATACTATAAAGATCATAATCCCATCCACATGGACCCAAAAAGTTATAAATTATACCATTGGATTATTAAGGTTTATATATACTAATCCAATAAGTCTTAATAATGTGTTAATGTAATTTTATTAACCTTGTCATTTTTTTATCATTTAATTACTTAATTTACATGGTTAACTAGTAACTAATATTTAAATGATTAGTATTACAATTATTATGAAATAAAATGCGAGTATATAATAAATTTAGTCCATATAATTAAAAATATGGAATCCTTTTCTAAAAAATTCAATATAATGAATTTTATAATTTAATATCAAATGAAATTGGTGAATCACAATGTAAAACATTTATTCTGAAAAGATCCCATTTTAGATATACAATGTTTTTATCACAAAATAAATTATATAATCAATTTATAAAAATATACTTGTAAAAATGAATTAATAGAAATTTAAAAATAGTCCAAAACCTAATTTAACCATCTAAATAATATAAACAATATATTATTTACAATAAAAATTAATATTTTCCCACTATTCTTTAAAAATTCAAAATTTTCAAAAATATATAAAAAATTAATAATATGAATGTTTGAAATTTTGAATTAAAAAATCAAAATAATATTTCAAAATACAATTTAAAAATTTATAATAATCTCTAATTAATTGAAATTAGAAATCATATTTGAATAAATCTATTTTTTTATGAATAAAATGACATCACTAAAAATCATGTAATATTAAATAATAATTAATTAATTAATTGTAAATGAGTATTAAAATTATATATATCATACAGTGGTAAATAATATTTGTTCCTTAAAAATTCATGGCTAGTTTATAATGGAAACATTTATATAATATTATTTCATTGTTAATTTAAACTCAGTGGTGTATATCTTATACTCTATGGGAAACTGATACTAAAAGGACCCAACCTTAAAACATTACATAGTCTTGAATTAAATCAATAGTTCAAATTGAGGACCTTTTCAGGTTTATTGTTTTAGAGAGTTATTCCATAACTATTACATTTCAAAATATTAAAAAGTAGACACTTCTATATAGATTCCATTTTTTTATAAAATAAAAACTCTTGAAAAAAAGTGTCATGTGTAGTTCCATGTTTAAGATAACATGACTTTTCCATGATCCCATCCTTGACCATATTCCACATTATGTCTTGTGAAAAACACTTCAAAAACATGGGATGAGCACAAAAAACTAAATAAGGTATACACAAAGAAGGAAACGAGTCAGTTTTTCAAAACAACAAGTAAACCATGAATACTTTAACATAATTAATACGTTTCACCTTTATGAAGTAGTAAATACTCCTCACTGAATAAAAGATCATTACTTACCCTTTTGTGACCAAAATATTACCATAAAACCCATATAATGAACACATACAATATAAAGGTAACTTGGGATATAAACATACATAAATTTAATAACCATACGGTAGACTTCCACACATGTCACTAAATGTAATAGCCATACGGCCGACTTCCACACCCAATGCATTGGAGGATATAACGTAACCACCCATCCTGGTTTTCAAGAACCACTCGACAAATGGTTTATCATGTAACCACCCATAAAATTTCCAAGTATCACTATAACACATAAAATAATTCAAATACAAACATTTCACAAATAACATTTCATTTTCATTCACAAGATGTAATTTCAAGATATTGAAATTATCAATCCATTTTCATAAACCTTTAAAAAGAGATTTTTTAATCAATGTGTCCCATACCACTTTGAAGATTTTAAATGAATTATAATTTGAAAACATTAATTTTTATATAAATAAATAATAAAACCCATTTTGAAAACATGGACATTAAGGTGAAATATTTTGAAGAACAAATATTTAAAACATTTAAAACGATATTTTAGTTAAAGTGGTTTTTAACAAAAAGAGAGACGCTTGAATACATATAATTGAGGAATAAAATTTATTCAGAACTTTATAATATCATGAGAATAAAGGGATTCATGATATAATATGTCAATGTACAGTATATACACCATATAAGAGTGAATTGTTGTATAACAACAATGAAGTCTCGAGGGAAATGTAAATTCAGTTGAAATCCCTTATAAAGATGGTATCCAAAAATTAAGGATAAATATATCACATATTGATGTGTGAAAAATATAAATACTCCCAATATAAGTGGATATTATGTGTAAAACAATCATAGGTCCTTCACAAATATTCATCGGATGACATATTCAAGAAATAGATGTTGAACCCATGAATTGATATGGCTTTAAGAAGTTCCCTTGTAATCATTTGACAGCCAAATGATGTCACATTAAAATTCAGATAATTAGTGGATGAGACAAAAATGGTATCTCATAACTTCGAAATAATGTTTAAATCAATAATTATATATAAGAACATATCCCAAAATAATAAGATGTAAATTAAAAGACCTAACAAAAAGAGGTCTTTTAAATAGTGGAGGGTGAAAGGTTCCCTTACTGATTTGGTAACTTACAAAACTTATGCCACATGAAAGAAGGATCATAAAATGAAGATTTAAATACTATTAAATTAATGTATATTACACAACTATTACAATCATGTGTAGTAAATACACCACACAAAATGAAATAGTGGCAAATAAAGCATGAATCTCACGGGAATAAAAAGTGAGACTAAACCCTTTACCGCGTTGTAATCAACTGAGTCGAATGGAAAAAAGTTAATAACCACAAAATTAAACACATAATACCATGAATATAATGATTATAATGATAATATATATCATATAATACACCACATGCAATGAATAAGTGGTGAATAATGGAAATCTCACGGAATTAAAAGAAAGATAAAAAATTCCGTTACCAAAATTTGGAAGCCTAACAACACCACATAAAATTTATTAAAATGAATTGATGAGAGTAATAGGGGGTATATAGTCATATTAAAATACAAATTGAAGTATGTTTAATATAAAATAACATCCTCCAACATAAGAACATGGAGCATAAAAAATGACATAAAAGAGAGAACTTGAAAAGAAAGAGAGGTCGGATCCCTTACCTCGTGTCCAACATGACCCGTTCATTCTTTAATATTCAGAATATTAAACTGAAGTTAATTTCTACTTGATAAAGAAACATTTTCAAGATTATTATTCAATTTATATCACTTATTACCATGTTATAAACATTATGTAATCATTTAAGTTAATAATGTTCGTTTTGTCGATATTTGGTACTTGAGTCAAAAATGAACACCTTGTATTTTAAATTTGTCCATGTGGTCAGTAGTCTCTTATATCCAGAATGGTATTCATGATTTATATATCATATATATATTATATATCAATTATTTAAAAGTATTTATAATAGTATATAACATTTGGAGTTAAGAAATGAAATGCACCGTTCATGGAGACGGTAAGCCGTACGTACGCATGAACGCTACTTTCATTTATATTTCTTATTTTAATGGAATTAAAACACAATGATACATAGGTATATTATAATTCTAGTTTAAGATCATATATAATATCATTACCTCCATCCTTTATAGATCAAACATAAGGAATTAACGAATCACATCACTTTGAGGGGGCGGTAGTCCGCACTTCCTCAAATGAGATTATCTTATTAGCCCACTATGGAAACCATAAAGGCATGATATAAATGGGAAGTACAGAAGAATAAGGAAATAATAAACATAATATATATCATATATAAATATAGGTCCATCATAATGGCCACCATGGGAGGCGGTAAGAGGTAATTGAACAATCATCGTTTTGTGAGGCGTTAGTTTGTCATCCACAGAAACATTATGTTCATCACCCATTAGATGGAGGTGTGTATATGTTTAGTTCATATCCATCTCATAAAAACAACCTAGTATATTGAGGATAATGTTGTTGTTACAAAAGTAAGGAATTAAAATAGTTTGGGGGTTGGAGAAGTAATATAAAAGAAAATAATTCAAGATAAATTCTTACCTTTAATTTGGATAACTCTCATTGGTTTGAACCAAAGGACTTCCTGAAGTGCCTTATACCTAAGGTAAGGCTTCTAGGAGGAGTATAGGGATGTAGGGAGATTAATTCGACAGTGTTTGGACAAGCCAAATGGCATTATAAGTGTGAGCAATTGGTTATAAGTGGTCTCCTTTTATAAGGGAGAAGAGGGTCTCTTTAGGAAAGTGTGAAAATATTATTTTATAATATAAATTTATTCGGTTTCTAAAGGTAAAAAAATCATTATGGTCTAAGATAAGATGACTCATGGTCTAAATATAATAATAAAATTGGAATTTTATTGGTTTTGGATAATATATTAGTCATTATAATCTTATTTATTTAAATCATTTATTAATTAGGTACATATTGCATCATTATTGTGTCGTTAATAATTTATTTTATTCGATGTCTAAAAATTATAAACAAAATACTATCATGTAGGAAATATTTTTATATTTGAAATTAATATTTATAGACAAAAATATAATTTATATAACCCCGTCTAAAAATTAATTTAGTAAAATATATTTGCTTTTGTCATTTTTTCCTTTACTTTAATTTAATTAATGTAAATTGTCAGTATCACTCACAAGTGGCTCAATGGGGTCCCAAAATCGTTCCAAAGATGCCTATGGTCCTTAATGACACTACCTATAATGTTTGGATAAGTGTTAAGGTAATTTGGAATTATTATAATATTCTTTTTACCTGGAATTGCCCTATTTACCTTTAACCTAGGTAAAAAAAGTCAAAAAGTTTCAATTCACCAAAAAATATTTTCATCTTATTGAACCACATGTTTCCTTTTTATAACAACCATGTATGTTGGATTTTTGAAATTCAATACACAGAAGTGATAAAATTTCATTTAAATGAAAAATTCAGTTTTTTAACTGCCACTAAGTGGTTTCACTATTCATCAAAAATTGATGTTTTCAGAAAAATACTAAAAATTATTTCTAATCTATATTCGATATTCCTAATTATAAAATTATGTCTATTATTATAAATTCATAACATAGAGGTGGAATTAATTAATTTTAAAATTAATTCCCGCTATCAAAACAAATAGTTTGTTTTTAAGAAACAATAACTATCAATAGATTGATACTTGTTTATATCCAATTTCATAGTGAAATTAATTCCAATGACCAACATTAGATTAAATCATAAAAATATATTGTAATTTTACTTTAAAACCAACTAAAAAGATAATCTTTCCATATAAATAAATTATATTAAAAGGAACTTTTGAATTAAAATTCAATATTTTTCAGTATTCATTAAAAAATGAACATTATCAGAAAAATCCCAAAAATTTACCCAAATTAAATATTGATGTCCCCATTATAAAAAAGGATTCTATTTTGTAATATATAATGTATTAAAGTGACCAAAACTAGATTTAAAAATTGTTCTCCATTAAAAGGTGGTAAATCAGCCTTTAAATTTAAATTATGCTTAAAACGATATTCATTCATATTTTAACCCTCTAACTATTTATTGGATAATTGTAAATACATTTAACAATCATGTTTAATCATATTGTAATTAGTTTTGTTCATTCTCTCCAATTCAATTTCTAGGAGTTAACTACCATTTAAAATAATATAATTATATTATTAGTGTGCCACATATGATTTCAAAGAACCTCGTTGTTGCGTATCGGGTACGCTATCAAACATAGGAACCATTTTAATGTAAAATTAATATATAATTCACAAATATTAATAAATATGAAAATATATTATTTTTCATTTACTTGAGATGTTACATCATTCTCCCCTTTTGGAAATTGAATCCTTGTAATTTTTATTCAGTTATCAAAATAAGTGGGGGTATTTATCCCACATAGCATTTTCAGATTCCTACGTTTCCCTTTAATCATATAGTTTTTCCATAAAAACATTACCTATTGAATTATCGTATTCCGCAACACTTTCTCTCTACGGTCCAAAATATGGACTGGTTGTTCTTCATAAGATAGATTCTCTTCCAACTAAACTACCTCTGGGCTCAAAATATGAGATGGATCTGGTACATACTTTCTCAAAATCAAAACATGAAAAAAATTGTGTACCTAGGATAAACATGGAGGTAAATCCACTCTGTATGCAACTGATTCAAATTTCTTTAGAATTTCATAAGGTCTACTGAACCTCAGACTCAACTTTCCCTTCTTACCAAAACGCATCACGCTTTTCCATAGAGAAACATTGAGAAAGACATGATCACCTACCTCAAAAGAAAGATCCTTCCTCCGGTTATCTGCATAAATTTTTTGTCTTCTCTAAGTTATTCTCATTTTCTTCTAAATCAACCAAACTTTCTCTACCATCTCTTCTACCAATTCTGGTCCCATTAGCTTCCTTTCACCTTCATCATCCCAAAAAGCTAGAGTTCGACAACTATTTCCATGTAATGCCTCAAATGGATCCATTTTTATACTGGAATGAAAACTATTATTATATGAAAATTCAACCATAGAATTCTTTTGGTCCCAACTTCCCTGATAATCCATCGAGCAAACACGAAACATATACTCCAATGTCTGAATTGTTCATTCTGATTACCCATCTGATTGAGGGTGAAAAGCTGTACTAAAATTTAATTCATTACCCAAAAACTTTGGAAGGCCTTTAAAAGAGTTTGATGTAAACCTGGTGATTGCTCCCAAATTTACCCTACATGTATAAGCGGTTGTTGAATTACATATAGGGGTCGAATCTCTAGGGACCAAAGAAGTAACCTTTAGAAACACACGTTTTATGGAAGTTGGGTTGTGAAGTGGCCAACTTGGGTTTAAATTAATTGTATAACTAATTATTTAATTTAAAGAAAAATTAAAAAAAATACTTGATCTAAAACAATTAATTAATATGGGTTGATCCTTGGTTGTTGCTTTTGGTGGATTGGAAGCATTTCTTTTCTTAAAAATTTCATGTCATTAATTGAATACGTATCCAAAAAACGAGTTAATTCTCCCAAATAATTCACCAATTTAATCCCTACACAATTCCAAAGCCCATCACCAAATCACTTTGAGGTTCACTTTACTGAGCACTCAAAGTAAATAGATCATACTAGAACTCAAAATGTGTCATCGTTAAACATGGAAAAGGTGAAGAAGAACATAACTCATCGAATGGAAATCATAAAATAAAAAACATATTTAAAAATTAATGTACATGAAATAACATCCAATCCATCTCATGAAACTCTCTAGGACCAAACCATAAATATTTTTCCCTCTATATATGTTATTCTTTCAATGGAAGCGAGAAGTCGACTTAAAGAAGTGGAATTGAAGAAGAAAAACATTAATAAAACCGAACACCCCCCCGTTGTGTGATAAATTCACATATGTTGGTGTGAATAAATTCACACATTGATTCAATGGCATCAACATGTTAAGAAAAGGAAAATAAATATTGATGAAAAAGAACAACTTTTATTAAGGTATTTAACGTGAATGAAAAAAATACATTAGGGAAATTGACGATGTGATCACAAAATGAAATTAAGAAATTACAATTTAAAGAAAATAAAAAAAATCCATTCCAAACAAAAAAATCCCCTCCCTTCAGCATAAGCTCCTTATATAGGCATATTTGGAGACTTAGATGCACCCCCAACAATAAATTACATCTCCATTAATTTATAGAGTCAAAAAGATGGTGAGAAAATTAAGGTATTTTTACGTTTCGAAGTTGACTCAAAAATTTCGTCCATATTCGTCCACGATTTTGATGTGTGAATTTTGAATTTAATGAGGCCGAATCCTGAGGGGTCCTAGAAGTGAAATATGCTCTTCCTTCTGTCCTCTATGATCATTTAAATATCAACTTTAGATACCTTTATCATCATGAAAACTTCATAATTAGCTCCAGCCACAATGGAATAAAATTATCCTCATACTTTTCTCTTTCTACTGTAAATATTTTAGAATCATTGGGCTTGGTTTGTGGGCCCCAAATTTTTTAGATGGGCCTTAGGCCCATCATGCCTTTTCCAGCAAATTTCTGCATTCAGGAACAAAAATCCCCATCTTCCCTTGGGATTAATCCACCAGACCTAAAAGAAAAAATGTTCCAAATAATGTTATGGGACATATAACCAAATTTCAAATTAAAATGATGAACAATTTATTTTTCACAAGAAATTTATTGAGTGGGCCCAAAATGACATTTTAAGCATGAATTTCCCAATGATGGGAAAATGAAGTTCAATTTCTGAATTGGACTAAAATTTATGTTTATTCACTTTGAAATGCATTAATATTAAGATATTAACAATAAATATTAGCCACTTTCAGTGACTAATCACACCCCCAACTTGAGTTTTTCTAGTCCCGAGAAAAATATATTAAAAATATGAAATTCGAATCCCCTTTTCCAAAAACATTTTAATAAACATTACACACTCAAATATCTCATAACAAAAAAATTATGATACCCATTAAAATCATTTAAAAAAAGATAGGTCCATAAGCATATCCCACGCCCAAGCCCATTCATTTGTTCAAATTCATCGCCACATTTCATCCAATTCCAATTAAGCATGATAAAGTGTTGTGCATTACAAAAGATATGGGCCCATTTTATTGTTCAAGGGGAGAAAAAATGGAAGCACTAGGTGGGAATCTAATTAAACCTTATGATGAGTATCCATTTTTTGTTTGTTTTTTTAAACAAGATAAATATGAAAAAAATATCTCTGGGCAAGGAAACTATGGAGTCATGATACCCAAGTGTCGAACGCCACACATATTGTCAATTCCATGCTCTACAATAGGGATATAAATCGTAACTCTAGGTAAGAAAACTATGGAGTCACGATCCCCAAGTTCCAAACGCCATGAATTTGGACTAAAAATTTCTCTATTTGGTCATTATTTTTTTTATTTTTTTGGATACTCAAATTAAACTAAATGTTACCCCAGAACCCTATTCTATAATAAAAGGGACCCAAGAACTCAAATTTACACCCAAGATCCAATCGGCATGCATTTTGGTATTTTTATTAAAAGGATGAATATATAAACATTGAAAAATCAGATCGGACAACCAGACATTCCAAAAACTATGCTCATGGACTTAAACTTACATTAAAATCAGAATCAAGGCATGAAAAATTATTTGATATCAAATGTCAGAGTTTGCATTGTGTGTTATCATGTTCAAGGTTAATGGAATTTTTCTTCACATGCATGTTCTTATTAAAAAAATCACTTTTTTTATTTCCTCTCCCCCAACTTAGAATAACAATGTCCCCAGTGTTTAAAGAAAATAAAATTTATAAGGGGGGTAGGAGAGGTGTTTCCAAGAGGAATTTTAAAATGATAAACATGGAAAAAATACACCTGGTTTTTAAAGTTTAAGTTCATGATGCTCTATATTACTCCTTTGATATCTTGGGGAATGTAGGCACCTCCTTGATTGAACATGTATCCCCCAAAATAGTTCCTGAACCATAAAAATAATAACAAACCAGACAAAACAAACAACAGAACAATTTATTAAAAACCAAGTATCAATATTTTTATGATTTTCCTTGTATTTCTTTTAATTTTAAAAATCAAACTGATGATACATTGTCTTCTTTATATTTCCTGGGTAAGGTATTACTCAGGGATAACACCGCGTGACACAGATGAATACGATGATCCCATTTCATACCAATCCTTACTCATAAAAGATGAATATATCAACAATCTATTTTTTTAAATACTTAAAAAAACATAAAATAAAATTAAATAAACTGATGATACATTGTCTTCTTTTAAATTTTTTGGTAAGTTGTTACTCAGGGATCATTCCACATGACACGGATGAATAAGACGTTCCCCTTTCATACCCATCTTTACTCATAAAAGAAGAACATTTCAATAGTCTTTGGTAATTTTTTATATGAAAATGAAAATGATTCAAAATGATTGGAAACATGAAAACCATGGGTTTCCTCCTATACAATGCTTTTGTTTAATGTCGTTTGCCTGACATAGACCCTCCAACATATCTAATTCCATCTTAAAAAATTTGTAGGAACCCATTTTTCTCCACTTCCATAGGTTTGAGATTAATTGTTTTATTTGATTTTTTGTCATTTAAAAACCCATGTTCAACAAGGAGTGTGAAAATCCAAGGAATTTTAGTAATGGTTAATCCAGTTTCTTCTACAGTATTTCCTAAGATTTCAAGGGATAACCCCCCTTTGTGGGTTTCATGAGATGAATGAATGAATAATGCAAGGTCATGGTTATCACCTATGATGGGATGCCTCATTGGTGAAAGACATTGATTTAGATTTCAGGTTGGATTGAAAAATCAAGCATAGATAAGGAATTAGAATCAAAATCAATTTCATTTTCAACATTTCCGAATACAATTGGTTCCATTTGAATTGATGATTCAACCCTGAAAATTTCTAGATGAGTTTGATAAATGGGTATGGATTTTATGTTTGTGATTTCTTCTAATGGTTCAGTGATTGGTGTTTCTAAAAAATCATCTTTGGAGAAATATTCGGGACATTCAATCCATGAAGAAAAATTTCCCTCTTGTGAATTCATGAAATCAATTTCATCATGATTTAAACACTCATTAGCAATTCCCTAATGTTCTTTAGCTTGAAATTCAACATTACCTGAACAATTCACTTCATTATCCAACTCTGTTTTCCATGATTTTAAAGTGGGTTCATTACTAAATTCAAATGAGTTATGTGGGTAACAAAATTCTTCTATATGTGATGTAGCAAGGACATCCTTAGTGGGAATGGATTCTTCATATGTCTAAATGTTTTGTATTTCTAATCTCAGTTATGAAACTTATGAATTAATTTTAACCATTTCTTCTCACAAATGTTCTATAAATTTTTTAGATTTTGGATTTATTGATGTTAGGACATCATGAACATCATTAGGTTTCATATCTTCAATCATCATCGAGAGTTATGGAAATTGATCCTTTAAACAATCAGCATCCCATTGATTGTTCATGTTATCAGGTGTGGGGTATTAATTCAAATGTTGATCAATGTAATTAAAAAAGATCAGTGATTCCCAATGTGGATTCTCTAATTGATTCCATCCTGAGTTTTTGAAAGGATATTGTTGATTAAACTCCATTGGATTTATTTGGAAATTTGGAATTGTGATTTTTGAAAACCAAAAAAAATATAAAGTAGAAAACAGAAGAGAAACAGAGATGATAATTAAGAAATTGGGGTGAGATAAGAATTATAGTGTCTAGGATTACATACATGGGTCCCCGGCAATAGCGCCAAAATTTGGTTGCACACAAATTTACCCTACAGGTATAAGTGATCGTTGAAGTACATATAGGGGTCGAATCTATAGGGACCAAAGAAGTAACCTTTAGAAACACACGTTTTATGGAGGAAGATATGCGATGTGGGAAACATGGGATTGAATTGATTAGATAACTAATTATTTAATTTAAAGAAAATTTAAAAAAATACTTGATCTAAAATAATTAATTAATATCAGTAGATCCTAGGTTGTTGCTTTTGGTGGATTGGATGCATTTCTTTTCTTGAAAATTTCATGTCATTAATTAAAGACGTATCCAAAAAACGACATAATTCTCCCAAATCATTCACTAATTTAATCCCTACACAATTCCAATGCCAATAACCAATATAAATTGAGGATCACATTACTGAGAACTCAAAGTAAATTGATCGTACTAGCACTCAAAATGTGTCATCGTTAAACATGGAAAAGATGAAGAAGAACATAACTCATCGAATGGAAATCTTAAAATAACAAACAGATTTAAAAATTAATGTACATGAAATAACATCCAATCTATCTCAAAAAACTCTCTAGGACCAAACCATAAATGTTTAGCCCTCCATTTATGTTATTTTGTTAATGGAAGTGAGAAGTCGACTTAAAGAAGTGGATTTGAAGAAGAAAAACATTAATAAAAATGGACACTCCACCATTGTGTGAGAAATTCAAAAGTTTTAGTGTGATTAAATTCACACCTTGATTCGACGGTATCAATGTTTTAAGAAAAGGACATTAAAAATTAAAGTAGAAGAACAAATTTTATTAAGGTATTTAACGTGAAATAAAATCTTACATTAAGGAAATTGACGATGCGATTTCAAAAAGAAAGTAGGAAATTACAATTGAAAGAAAATAAAAACTTCCATTCCAAGAAAAAAAAATATCCCTCCCTTCAGTATAAGCTCCTTATATAGGCATATTTGGAGACTTATATACACCTCTAAATAAAAAATTACATCTCCATTAATTTAGAGGGTCAAAAGGAGGGTGAGAAAATTAAGGGATTTTGACGATTCGAAGTTGACCCGGAAATTTCATCCAGAATCATCCACCATTTTGACGTGTAAATTTGGAATTTAATGAGGTAGAATCCTGAGGGGTCGTAGAAGCGAAATATGCTCTTCCTTTTGACCTATATGATCATTTAAATCTCAACTTCATATCCATTTATCATCATGAAAAATTCATAATTAGCTCCGGCCACAGATGAATAAAATGATCCTCATACTTTTCTCTTTCTACTGTAAATATTTTAGCTTTATTGGGCTTGGTTTGTGGGCCCCATATTTTTTTGATGGGCCATAGGCCCATGATGCATTTTCCAGCAAATTTCTACATTCAGGCGCAAAATTCTCAATCTTCCCTTGGAAAAGATAAAATGTTCCAAATAAAGTGATGAACCATATACCAGAATATCAAATTAAAATGATGAACAATGTATTTTTCACAAGCAATTTATTGAGTGGGCCCAAAATCACATTTTATGCATGAATTGAACAATGATGGGAAATGATGTTCAATTTCTTGAATTGGACTAAAATTGATGTTTATGCACATTGAAATACATTAATATTAAGATATTAAGAATGAATATTATCCACTTTCAGTGACTAATCACCTAGGATCACGATCATATACAATGGAGAGGGGAACTCCATGCAACCTGAATATCTCTTTAACATACAACTGAGCAAATTTATCTAAAGACCAAGTATCTCTAATAGGAAGGAAACGAGCATATTTAATCAATCAATTAACTATAACCCAGATTGCATTATTAATCGAGATATCTTTGGTAATCCCACAACTATGTCCATGGATATATTTTCCCATTTCCACTCTGGCACCAGTAAAGGGTGAAGCATTCCTTTTTCTAACTATCGCTCTGTTTTAACCTACTGACAAGTTAAACACTTCATAGTAAAATCAGAAATATCTCTTTTCATTCCATCCCACCAGTAATACTCCTGATGATCTCTGTACATCTTAGTACTGGCAGGATGAACTGAAAACGGGGAACTATGAGCTTTACATAACAACTCATTCTTCAACTGTGAATCACAAGGAACACATAATCTCTTCCAAAATCTCAAAACACAATCATTATTAATGTAAAAATCTGGTGACTTACCCTTCTGAACCAATTCTACCGTTTTCTACAACTCATTGTCTTCTTTCTCTGATTTTGTTTATTCTATCTGATAGAGATGATCTCACTGAAACCTAATACAAAATAGTATAATTTCCTGCACCAACAACTTCTATGCCATAATTCATCAAATAAAAAACCAAAGGATCTCGTTCCAAATGTAACATTCTTAATGAAGTATTACTTTTTCAACTCTAATCATCAGCCACTTTATTTGCTTCTCTCGGATGATAAATGATCGTGTAATAATAATCCTTGATTAATTCCAACCATCTCCTCTATCTCATGTTCAATTATTTCTTAGTAAATATATACTTCAAACTTTTGTGATCAGTATATATTTCACACTTCATTCCATACATATGATGCCTCCAAATTTTTAAAGCAAAAAAAAAACAAAAGTAACTAATTCCAAATCATGTGTATGGTAATTTAACTCATGAGGTTTCAATTAACATGAAGAATAATCAATTACCTAATCATTCTGCATAAGGAAAAATCCAAGTACATTTAACGAAGCATCACTGTAGATAACAAACTCACCATTTCTGGATGGCAGTGCCAAAACTGGAGCATTCACCAATCTCATTTTCAATTCCTGAAAACAATCATCACATTCTTTTGTCCAGATGAACATAACACCTTTTGGAGTTAAATTATTCATTGGACTAGATAACTGTGAAAAATATTCAACAAACCTCCAGTAATAACCTGCTAAACCACGAAAACTACGAATCTCGGTTATATTTGTGCATCTTGGAGATTCTTCAATAACTTTCGTTTTAGCAGGATCAATAGTTATGCCATTTTTTAAACAATGTGACCAAGGAAAGAAATTTTTTGTAACCAAAACTCACACTTTCTTGAATTTCCCAATTATTATATTTTCTTTTAAGGTTTGAAATACAACCCTTAAATGAATTTAATTATCTTATTTACTTTTAGAATAAACCAAAATATCATCAATAAACACAATCACCATTTATCTCCTAAGTCAACTAATCCATCACTGCAACAAAATGTTCAATTATGATTATGACCATATTTGGATACATATTTTAAAAGGCCATTTTCCAATGTATGCCTTCCCAACATAGCTTCCCTGTTTCTCTTTGAAAAACCTCTCTTAACATAGAAATATCTTAGGTGAATCAATATGGTAATCTTTAAATTTTATATTATTTCAATAATATTATAAATTACTTTATGGATATTAATTTAATAATACCCTAACTCTTAATGTTATCTAAACTGACCTCTGATACAAACTATAAGGACCCATCCTTAAAACATTACATAATCTTGAATTAAATAAATAATTCACATTGAAGATCTTTTCAGGTTTAGAGTTATAGAGAGTTAGGCCATAACTATTTCATTTCAAAATATTACAAAGTAGACACTTCTACACAGTTTCCATTTTTTTTAAAATAAAAACTCTTGAAAAAAAATTCATGTCTAGTTCTATGTTTAAGATAACATGGATTTTCTTTAATCCCATCCTTGACCATATTTTATATTTTATCCTATGAAAAACATTTCAAAAACATGGGATAAGATTAAAAATTTCAGTAAGGGATACACCAAGAAGGAAAACAGTAATTTTTTCAAAACAACAATTAAACCATGAATACTTTAATAAGTAATACTTTTCCCCTTTATGAAGTAGTACATACTCTTCACTAAATAAAAGATCATTACGTGCCCTTTTGTAATGAAAATATTACCATAAACCCATATAAATAACATATAACATGTAAAGATAACTTGGGACATAAACATACATAAATGGAATAACCATACGGTCAACTTCCACACATGTCACTAAATGGAATAATCATATGGCCGACTTCCATACCCAATGCATTGGATGTTATAACATAACCACCCGTCCTGGTATTCACGACACCAACCGTCATATGGTATATCACGTAACCACCCGTCAAATTTCCAAATACCATTATAACACATAAAATAATTCAAATATAAACATTTCACTAATAACATTTCATTTTCAATCACAAGATGTAATTTTAGGATATTTAAATAATCAATCCATTTTCATAAACTATTTAAATAGATAATTTTTTTAATAAAAGTTTCCCATACCACATTGAATATTAAAAATGAATTATCATTTGAAAAAATTAATGTCCATACAAATTAATATTAAAACCAATTTTTTAAAACATGTACATTAAGGAAAAATATTTTTAGAAATAAATCTTTAAAACATTAAAAATGATATTTTAGTTATAGAGTTTTTCTAACAAAAAGAGAGATTCTTGAATACAATTAATTGAGGAATAAAATTTATTTTGAACTTTATAATATCATGAGAATAAAGGGATTCAAGATATAATAAGTCAATGTACAGTATATACACTATATAAGAGTGAATTGGTTCTTAACAACAATGAAGTCTCAATGGAAATGTAATTTGAGATTAAATCCCTTATAAAGATGGTATCCTTAAATTAAGGATAAATAAATCACATAATTATGTGTGAAAAATATAAATACATCCAAAATAAGTGGATATTAAGTGTAAAACAATCAGAGTGCACTCACATATATTCATAGGATGACATATTCAAGAAATATAAGGTGAACCCAAAGAATTGAAATTGGGTTAAGAAGTTCCCTTGTAAAAAATCAAGAGCCTAATAGCGTCACTTTAAAATTCAGATAATTAGTTGATGAGAGAAAAAGGGTATCTAATAAATTGGAAATAATGTTTACATCAAAAAATATATAAGAACATATACCAACAAAATAATATTTAAATTAAAAGGCATAACAAAAAAAAGTCTTCTAAAAAGAGGAGGGTGAAAGGTTCCCTTTTCGATTTGGTAACATACATAACATATGTCAAATGAAATAAGGATAATAAAATGAAGATGTAAATACTCTTAAATGAGAGTATATTACACAAATAGTACAGTCATGGGTAGTAAATACACCACACAAAAGGAAATAGTGGAAAATAAATCATGAATCTCACGGGAATAAAAAGTGATATGAAAGCCTTTACCGCGTTGTAATCAACTGAGTCGTATGGCCAAAAGTTAAAAAACACCAAATTAATCACATAATACCACGAAAATAATGATAATAATGATAATATATATCAAATTTAACTACAAAATACACCACAGGAAATGAATAAGTGGCGAACAATGGAAATATCACAGAATTAAAAGTGAGATAAGAAAATCCCTTACAAAAATTCGGTAGCCTAACAGCGCCACATAAAAATTCATAAAATGAATTGATGAGAGTAAGAGGGGTTCTATAATCATATGAAAATACAAATTATAGTATGGTAAAAACAAAAGAACACCGTCCAACATAAGAACATGGAGCATAAAAGAAATGACATAAAAGAGAGTACTTGAAAAGAAAGAGAGAGGTCAGATCCCTTACCTCGTGTCCAACATAACCCGTTCATTCTTTAATATCCTGAATAATATACTAAAGTTAATTTATACTTGATTAAGAACCTTTTTCAAGTTTATTATTCCTTTTATATCACTTAATACTTTGTTATAAACATCATGTAATCATTTAAGTTAATAATGTCCATTTTGTCGATATTTGGTACTTGAGTAATAAATGAACTCCTTATATTTACAAGGTGCCCATGTGGTAAATAGTATATTATATAAAGAATGGTATTAATGATTTATATATCATATATATCATATATATCATGTATATAGATGTCTTTATAATAGTACATAACATTTGGATGTAAGAAATGAAATGCACCGTTTATGGTGACGGTAAGCCGTACGTACGAATGAAGGATACTTTCATTTCTATTTATTTTTTTAATGGAATTAAAACATAATAAAACATAGTAATATTATAATTCCAGTACAATATCATATATAATATAATTAACTCCATCCTTTATGCATCCCACATAAGTCATTAACGAATCACATCACTTTTAAGGGGTGGTAGTCCCCACTTCCTCAAATGAGATTATCATATTTAACCTCTATGGAAACCCTAAAGGAATGATATAAATGGGCAGTACATAATCATAAGGAAATAATAAACATAATATATATCTTATATAAATATAGTTTCATCATAATGGACACCATGAGCGGCGGTAAGAGGTAATTGAACAATCATCATTTCGTGAGGGGTTAGTTTTCCATCCACAAAAACATTATGTTTTTCGCCCATTAGGTGGAGGTGTGTGTAAGTTTAGTTTTAATATTTCTCATAAAAACATCTTAGTATATTTATGATTCAGGTTTTGTTACAAAATAAAGGAATAAAAATATTTTAGTGGTTGGAGAACAAAAATAAAAAGAATACTATTTAAGAGAAACTGTTACCGTTAATTTGGGTAACTCCATGTGGTTTGAACCAATGGACTTCTTGAAGTGAATTCTGCATAAGGTAAGGCTTCTAAGTGGAATAGAGGGATATATGGAGCTTAATTGGGTAGATTTTGGATGAGAAAAATGGCTTTAGAGGTGTTAGTAATTGGATATAAGTGGTCCTCTTTTATAAGGGAGAGGAGGGGCTCTTTAGTAAAGTGTGAAAATATTATTTTATAATATAATGATATTCGGTTTCTAAAGGTCCAAAAATAATTATAGTCGAAGATAAGATGACTCATGGTCTAAATATAATAATCCAATAGTAATTTGATAGGTTTTAGATAATATTTTAATCATTATAATCTTATTTATTCAAATCATTTATTAATGAGGTAAATACTCCATCATTATTGTGTCATAAATAATTTAAATTATTCGACGTCTAAAAATTATAAAAAATATACTATCATGTAGGAAATATTTATATATTTCCAATGAATATTTATATACAAATAGATAATTTAAATAACCCCATTTACAAATTAATTTATTAAATGATATTTGCTTTTGTCATTTTTGTCTTTACTTTATGCTTATTATTCTAAATTGTCATTATCACACCAATGTGGCTCAATGGGGTACCAAAATCGACCCAATGATGCCCATGGTCGTTAATGACTCAACCAATATGGTTTGGACATGTTTTAAGGTAATTTTGAGTTATTATAATATATTCTTTTTACCTTGAATTACCCTATTTACCTTTAACTATGGTAAACCAAAGTCAAAAGTTACTATCCACCAAAGATTATTTTCATCCTATTGAACCACATTTTACTTATTTATAACAACCATGAATGTCATATTTTCTAAATTCAATTCACATACGTGGTAAAATCTCATTTAAATGAAAAAGATAGTTTTTTAACTTCCACTAAGTGGTTTCACTATTCATCAAAAATCAATGTTTTTCATAAAAATACCAAAAATTCAGCCTAATCTATATTTGATGTTCCTAATTCAAAAATGATATATATTTTTAAAAATTCAAAAAATATAAGTTTCATTAATTAATTTTAAAATTAATTCACATTATCCCAACTAATAGCGTGTTTTTAAGAAATAATAACTATCAAAAGATTGATACTTGTTTATGTCCAATTTCAAAGTGATATTAATTTAAATGACCAAAATTGGATTAAATGGGAAAAATATATTTTAATTTCACTTTAAAACCAACTATAAAGATAATATAACTATATTAATAAATTAGATTAAAAGGTACATTTGAATTAAAATGTAATATTTTTCATTATTCATTAATAAAATGAACTTTATCGGAAAAATCCCAAAAATTTACCCAAAGTAAATTTTCATGTCCCCATTCTAAATAAGAACATTATTTTGTCATATATAATATATTAATGTGACCAAAAATATATTTAAAAAGGTACCTCCATTAAAAGTCGGTAAATAAGCCTTTAAATTTAAATTATGCTTAAAATTAGATTCATTCCTATTTTATGACTCTAACTTTTTATTAGATAAATGAAAATACATTTAACAATCATGTGTAATCATATTGTTGTTAGTTTTGTTCATTCCCACCAATACAATGGCTAAGAGTTAACTACCATTTAAAATAATATTATTATATTATTAGTGTGCCACGTATGATTTCAAAAAACCTTTTGTTGCATATCGAGCATGTTATCGAATATAGAAACCCTTTTAAAGTAAAATTAATATTTAATTCAAAAATATTAATAAATATAAAAATATATTATTCTTCATTTACTTGTGATGTTATAGATATTCATTTTAATAACCCCTCAGAATGTTACATTATACTCCCAGTTTAGAAATTTAATTCTAAAAATTAGGAACTCGAGCTCGATAACTAGGGTTTGAAATTTCAAAATACCTTTTTGAAACCCAAAATCTTAAAAATAATTAATTTATATTTCACGTGATATGATGGAAAAGGGATGTATGAAATTCATTTGGAATAACACATTATATGATTTCATGTACGAGAACAAAAGTGGGATTTGAAAAGATTTATATATAAGATAAAACCAACTCACATTGACTAAAATATACTGATAGAAAACATTTCAATGTGAATTTTATCTATAAAAAATCTCTATATTTGTGATTCAAGAAAGGTCCATTGATATATCAGTAAATAAAGTAAAACAATAACATTTTTTTGGGATACATTCCCTAGATTTAAGGAATTATATTTTCATATATAATACAACTATAAGGCCCATCCTTAAACAATATATATTTTAGTTAATTCAACTTTTATTCAGTTTTTTAAGTTTCAAAATATATTTTTAGTCTTTAGTTTTATAGAATTATGTAATAAAACAAACATTAAAACCATGAATCATATAATTTGGGTACTAATAAAAAAGTATCCATTTCATCTGTAATAACTTGTTTTTTAAAACATGATTTCATTTCAATAAAAAAATCACATTATTTAGCTTGGCATATTCTTTTCTCTTACCCATCCTTAAACCCTGTTAAATAAATTTAAAACATGGGGTGAGAAAAAAGATCTCATTATGTAAAATAAAAATATGGAAGGAAAATTTTATTCCACAAATACATATAAACATATGAATTAATTTCCACAAGATAAACCTATCACCCTTAAACTATCATAAACTTACTTTGGGAAAATAATAGATTTCCATAAAATATAGAAAACATAAATAAAATAATATAGGTAACTTTATGCATAAATTAAATAATATTGTAAACCTCATAGATAACATATAATTTGTAACCATCAAAGAAACATTTCAATGTACCTTAGATTCCTACATTCGGATGTAACCCTCAAGGCTACCACATGGTCTTACCATCACAGATACACATTGAGTACACATTATGGATGACCTATTTCATAAACATACCTAATGCATTGGATGGATATACAATTCCCACCCTTCATCATAATAAATTTCTGGGAACTAGAAAAAAATAAAAAAACAATAATACTTTCATTGAATAATTTTTTTGATGTTTTTTAAAAATAAATTTAAATGATGGTTTTTAAAGAAAAGCATCGTACCTGAGGTATTTCTTACATAAAAGGTTTTCTAACCTCTAGTAAAATGATTTAAATATAGTTATTAATTTATTACATAACTATAAATATGTTTATACTAACATATATGACCATATTATTAAGAAATTAATCCCTTTTATAAATAATACTTTATTATTTCCAATATTTTTACTATATTCTATTCATGGTTTCTGTTGTGGTATTATTATGGATTTCATTACAGATTAGAAGTAGATATATAGAATAGTAAATAATTTTTATTAATATATTTCAATAATTGTATATGGTAAAATATATAATTTTTTTATTTATATGAGTATAAATCATTATCTAAAACAATAATTAAAATGATTTAATTTGTTTTGGCTATTTTTATAACCATTAAGAACTTATTTCATTTTACTTAATGTCATGTTTATATATTTCTTCCCAAACATTATATAAATTATTATATGTTAAATAAATTATTATTTAAACCTAATAATGGTTTTATGACCGTATTTGAAGGCAGTAAAGGAAAATGAGAATGTATCATCCACGATAGCAGCAAATGGACACAACGCGGATGATGTAGTCATTTTTATAAGAAATGGGAGACATAAAGGATTTTGGTGATGAATAATTAAATATATAGATAAAATTTTAGGATATATAATATAATGAATCTCTCATTCTAATTTGATATCTGTAGGTGAGTATTGAATAAGAAGAGAAATGAAATTTAATTGAAAGTAAAAGAAAATGAAAGAGGATTTTACCTATAAAATTATTCTCTTTGAGAACCTCTTTAAGAAACTAAATTTTAACCTTTTGGTCAGACTAGAAAGACATGTAAGTGGTTAAGAGTCTTTGAAAACAAATTTATCATAAATTAAACATGATAAAAGGATTTAACATCTGAGAAGGAGATGTGGTGAGGGGTGGTATTTATATTGGAGAAGAGGGGTGTTTTTTATTAATTTATTCAGTAGATTAATATATTGCCTCTATATTATTTATAATTTTGTAATTATCTCTAAATATATTAAAATAATAAAAAATATTTTGAAATTGTGGGACCGTATTAGCCAAATATCATCAATGAAACAATTATTCATTTAATTGGCTTGTTTTGTAAATTATTGTATTTCACCATTCACCAAAAATACAACTATTTTAGTAAAACCCCAAAAAATCACCCTAAAAATTTATTGAGATGTGAGACCAAAAAATAAAATCCATTTTATGAAAATAATATTTAATATTTGAGAAATTTAATTTTTTATTTAATTAATCATTTATTTAAAAAATGATGATTTTAAAATTATAATTGATTGTATGACACCTAGAAAAATTAAGTATGTCTAATAAAATTTTCTTACTATCATAAGAAAAAATAATAATAACTTAATAATCTATTTTATTAAGATAAATTATCTTATAAATTATTATATTAATTATAAAATTGGAAATAAAAAATTATGTGTCACAAAAATAACTACACTTAATTTATTATTTTCAACAAATTTATTTTTTTATTCCATGATATAAATATATCATATTTACATGTATAAGATACATAATTTATAATTATACTTTCATAAGTGGGGTTACTATTCTATTTTTATTTATCCTTATTTTCTACAAATAGATATTATTTCATTATTAATTTATAATGATTTTAACTATTTAATTCTATAATGAAAAAAATATTAAATAAATACATATGTGGGGAAATTCTCCCCCACCCCTCTTCTAAAAAAATTTTCCTTACAAAATTAATTAAATTTTGAAGAAAGTAAAGATACCATTACCTCATCTATTTTTTAGATACCCATGTTGCTTTATCAGCCATGTGGATTCTCCATAAAACCTTAACCTAGTAAATTACTTTATTCAACAATACTTTCACACTATAATCAAGAATCATAATATGTTTCTCTTTATAAGAATTATTTGCCTCCATATGAACTAATTTTTGGCTCCAAACCTGAGATGAATCTAGAATATAGTTTCTCAATGTCAAGGCATGAAAAATATTCTGTATCTGAGATAAAAACCAATGAAAGTTTACTTGGTAGAAAACCGGTCCAACTTTTTCTAGCATTTTAAAAGGTCCAATGAACAATGGACATAGATTTCCATTCATTCCAATATTTATAACAATTTTCTATTGATATATTTTAAGGAATACATTATCACCAACCCTGAATGAAAATTACTTCCTCCAATTATCTAAATAACTTTTCTATGTTCTTGGATCTATCCAAATGTGTTGTTGGATCATCATTACATTATTTGATACATCCTCTACTATTTTTAGTCCAATAAAATTATATTCCTCGACATCATCCCAAAATGATACAGTCCAACACCATTGTCCATATAATTCCCCTAATGGTGTAATATGTGTACTAGAATGAGAAATATTATTCTATTAAATCCCATCAAAATTAATATGTTAATCCCATCATCCCGGGTAATACATTAAACAAGATCGAATAATATCCTCCATTGTTTGAATAGTTCCATCTAAATATCCATTAGATTGAGGATGAAAGGTTGTAATGAAATTTATTTATGTCCCAATGGATTTGGAAGGCCTTTTTAAAAGTTAAAAGTGAACTTGGATCACCACCAGATACAATTGGGAGAGGAACTCCATGTAACAAGACTACCTCTTTGAGGATATCTAAAAAGATGACATAAATACATAGAATGTAGAGTAGGATGAAAATGTGGAGATTTATTTAGCTGAACAATAATAACCCAAATTATAATTTTTCCTCATTAATTATTTGTTATCCCCACCATTAATTCTATGTATGTATTATACCATTTTCACTCTCGCACTGGAAAAGGTTTAAGATTACACTTTTTTATTTTATTTTTCTCTCTTTTAATATGTTGAAAAGTCATTAATTTCATGGTAAAATCATTAATATATATTTTTATTCTATCCCACATGTAATACTCTTGAATGTATATGTACATCATAGTGCATCCTTGATGAACTAAAAACTGTGAACTATGAAATTTACTTAAAAAAATTCTTTTCATTTGGGATCATAGGGAACATATAATCTATTTCCAAGTATCAAGAAACAATCTCTATCAATATTAAATTAAGTAAATTTAACTTTTATATCCAATTATACCTTTTTCTATAACTCTTGGTCTTCCTTCTACATATTGTTAATTTTGTCTTTGAGAGATGACTACACTAATAGCTAAAAAAATGATTAATTTCATATAAAAACCAATTCCTATAAAAAATTTATCAAATCATTAACCATGGAGTATTTTCTAGATGTAATATGGTTAATGTTGCACAGTTTTTTCATCTCAAGGTATATACGAGTTTGATTTCTATTCAAGGATAATAACTGATCCTATAATTATATCCTTTTATCAGTTCCATCTATCTTCTCTACCTCATGTTAAATTCCATATATGTAAATATATATTTTTAACTTTTAGGGTCATTATATTTTTCCCATTTACCTCTATACAAATGATGCTACAAATTTTTTTTTATGGAAAACCCAGTGCTTCTAATTAAAAATCATGTCTGGGATAATTTAAAAATGAGGTTTTGGCTGTCTTGAAGCACAATCATTTACCAAATCATTCAGCATCAGATTCCAACATCCCTTCAATGAAGCATCACTGTAGATAACAAAATCTCTAGTTTGGGAATAGATTTCCAAAACTATATTAACCAACAATCTCCTTTTTTGTTCTTGAAAACCAAAATCAGTGTCTTTTATCGAAATAAATTTAATCATTTTCCATGTTAACATAGTTTGTGGGCTAGAAAACTATTTATTGTTTTTAAGAATATATTGATTATAGTCTATTAATCTAAGAATATTCTGAATATTAGAAACATTGGTTGGTCTTGGATATTTTTCATTTTTATTTTTTGAAGGATCAACATTTATAACATTCTTATTTACAATGTTCCCATAAAAATAAATATTTTTTAATCAAAACTAATATTTTATAAATTTCCCGTGGAACATATTTTCATTGTGAATTAGTAGGAAAATCCTTAAATATTTTTCATGGTGTTGATAACATTCTAAAAAAACCAAATTATCATCCATAAAACAAAAATAAACTTATCCAAGTATTATTTGGATCCATACATAATATGGTGGAATTTTTTTAGTCAAAATGGAATAAAAAAATCCCTAATGATCATATCTAGTGCAGAGAACTGTTTTGAGAATGTAATCATCTTTCACCTTCTTCTAATGGTACCCCAACCTCATGTCAATCTGGGAAAAATAACGATCTCCCGATATCTAATAAAACAACTCATCGATATGAGGCAATGTATACTTATTAATAACTATAATTTTATTCAAATATCTATAATCAATGTAAATTCTCTTGGAAACATATTTTATTAAAAAAATTATCAGTACCCCATGGTGATGGTCTGGGATGAATGACACTATTATCCCAAAACTCTTGCAAAAACTTTTTTCATTTCAACATGTTCTACTTGAGTCATTTTATAGGGGGTTTTGAAATTGTATTATCATATAAAACAATTATATGGTATATTCAACATCCCTATTGTATCAACCTGAAATTTTAAATAAATCTTGTTTCCTAATTTTCTGTGTTATTTTATTATATTTTTATACTCAACAAAAATGTTTCATTTGATAACATGAGTATAATTGAAATGATACCGTTGGTTTTTGACTATTATATGACTATTGTTCAATATGACCGCTGGAAACTAAATGTTTTGATTGTTGTCTCTAAATACAAGTAATCTTGGTTAATTAATATAGAAAGAAGATTCGATGGCCTCACCCAGTAGTCTTGGACCGATCGAAGCCCATCTAACAGATCTTGGGACGGAGGTAGCACCACTGGTCTTTGCTCTGGACCAAACCCAAGCTGAAATTCATCGTGTGAAGCCAGAACGGGATCGCCTTCGCGAGAAGTTCAAACTGATAGAAATTACTACTCGTGCAATGTTGGCCGAGCCTCCCTCAGATTCTCTCACCTTAGCACATCTTACACTTAGGTCCTATGCTGGTGTGATAAGGGGCTATGTAAAGAGACCGTAACCGCATTCTGTAATCCTTTGTTTTAAATAAAAATTTTGATTTCTTTTTATGATGAAGTTTATGAATTTTCAAATGACCGGATAAATATAGTATGAATATTTTTGATGAATTTTAGGAAAAGTATATTTTAAAAATGTTTTCGTAAACCTTAAATAATTAAAAATGTGTAATGATTTGAAAAAAATGGTCTTCTACAATTATGTTCAGTACGAAATTTAGAGTCTAATAAGATCAACTTGATTTTTCATGAATAGCAAATTATGAATAGTGATTTTACGCATAAGATTAGTAATGTGACCAAATGGATTAGTAATTTAACTCAAAGAAAGTTTTAATATAATTTAGACACCTTGATTAATTAATGAGATTCAATAAAATGGGTAAATAACGGTTTCATAAATTATTAGTCAAGTATTAGTTTTTTCGGGTGAATAGTGTTTTTTAATTAAAAATTTAATTAAAAATAATTAGAAAATTAATTTTATAAAATGGACTTTATTTTTGAACTCAGAGCATCGATATTATGTTATGGTAATTTTTGGGGATTTTTTTGAAAAAAATGAATTTTTGGTTAATAGTGTATTTATTTAAAAATAAAATTAAAAATATTTAGAAATTTTTTTTTATGAAATGGAGTTTATTTTTGAAATCAGAGCCTTGATATTTGGTTAATGTGAACTTTTGGGATTTTTCTGAGAAAGTTGAATTTTCAGTGAATAGTAAAAATACAGTTTTAGGGTTTCGGTATGTTTAATGACATCATAACTCTGTCGTGATGATTTCATGAGATATTTTAAGTTTTGGCCGGCCAAGGGTGATTAATTATTGTTTTGGGGGCCCCATGTGGCCTAACTCCATGGTAAATTCCAAGGGAGAGCACATGGTTTTGAGAAAAGCTCTTGTGGGGTGTCCCTTGGCCATTAATGCCCTGTCCCCTCACTTTCCCTATAAATACTCACCCTTTACTCCTTTAGTTTTTACTCCCAAATCTCCCCCAAAGAAGTTCTGGTCTCTTTACCTCCCAAGGAGTCCTCCCACGGTTCCCCCAAGCCCTCAAGGTCCAAACCATTGAGTTTTAAGAGTTACGTTTTAGGGTAAGGGATCCGACCTCTCTCTTTCTTTTCAAGTAATCTCTTTTATGTCATTTCTTTTATGCTCAATATTCTTATGTTAAAGGATGTTCTTTTATACTCCTCTTACTGCCCTTTTTAATGTTCATAAAATGATATATCCCCTCTTACTCTCATTATTTCGTTTTATGAAGTTTTAAGTGGCGTCGTTAGGCTGCCGAAATGTTTTGTAACGGATTCGTTATCCTTTCTCATTTTTCAAGATCTATTTTCATGTAAAGTCTTTCATGTTCCTATTATTATATCGGAGTATGATCTCTAAATTATCATACTGGTCTTTTATGATCATATGATGAGAGACCCCATTTTGATCTCTTCAATTCAGCATTTTGAAATTTTAAGGGGCGTCGTTATGCTGCCGAATTTTTTGGGGATTCTTTCACCCTTCCCATTTTCAAGTTCAATATTATTGTCAAGTATTTCAAGTTACTTTATGTTGGGGTATGATCTCTATATCTATAATACGGATAATTTATGTTCATATGATGAGAGACCCTTTTTGATCTCATCAATTCATTTTTGTTGAAGTTTAAGTGGCACTGTTAGGCTGCCGAATTTTTAAGGGATTCGTTCACCTTTCTCATTTTTCAATGTTTTACTTTCATGTCAAGTATTTCAATATCCTTTTTATTATGTTGGGTTATGATATCTATATCTATCATACTGAAATTTTATGTTCATATTATGAGAGACCCTATTTGATCTTATCAATTCATTTTTGGTTGAAGCTTATGTGACGTCGTTAGGCTGCCGAATTTTCATAAGAGAAATCTTATTTTTGTCTTCCTTTCATGTTCTTCATTTCATATGGTATATTTTCAAATTTCATTACCATGTTCTTAAATATCTTATATTCTGTACCTCTACTATTTTATGGGTCATTTATGAATGTTTGACCCATGTCCCCTCTCTTTTCAATGTTTTCTAAAACCCTGTAACATAGCCATTATGCTGCAGAATTTTCGTCTCAAAATGTCTTTCTCTTTTTCTAAAGTTCATTTATTTTATTAAGTGAATACTCAAAGATCTCTCCTCTATATGGGTAATCACATATATACCAAAATGTTCTATTTTAAATTCTGGTATTTACATACATGAAACCCTCTTTCCATTTACGTGGGTTTAAAGTGACATAAAGATCATGTCTTTATTGTAGTTTTTAAAACGTTATGATTATGAAATGAAACCCATTTCTTTTATGCTATATGGGTTTTTTATGAAATGATTGATGATGATATATGTGGCTCACATGATAATAAATACATGTCAAGGGTGCTCCCAGATAGCACTCCAATGCATTGGGTAAAGACTTAATCTCTAGAGATGACCATTTTTAACGATGCCTTGGTGAATAACCTTGGTAATTTTTAACGACACCTTGGGGATGGACCTTGGTGAAACGAAACAATTGTCAATATTAATTTTTTTAGCCACATATTCAAGTTATTAAAAATGTTATTTTTATTACAATATGCTTCAGGGTTTCATTTTCATGCCTTAAAGTTCTTTTCACGACCTTATTGAAGTATCTCTAGTTCCAATGTAAAATGTTTCTCTTGTTTCCCTTATTGGGCCTTCTGCTCACTCTTTCTTTTGATGTATGTCCCCAGGTTATGAGATGCAGTAATGAACCTAGTATTAACTTAAGGAGAATCCTTTCCAGTGTTTAAGAAGAATGCTTTTTGTTCTTTTCATGTATTATGTTCCTTGTTTCCAAGACACTAAACCTTAAAGATCCTTAGTTCCATGTAATGAAATGAAAGTTATGTTATAAAAAGACGGGATGCTATAGATGGTATCAAAGGATGGTTTAGTTATTTGTGGAAATTAGGATATTAAAACTCTAGGAAGAACCCTATAGAAATGTTTAAATATAATAAATATTCCTGGTATTTTGGTGAGTATTGAGTAAGGGGTTTCCAAGCAAATACATCCCTATCTGGATACGAGCAGGTAGAGGTGGCTCTGGCACAGATGTACATAGGGGTAAAACCTGAAAACACCGCTTTGACCTAGAATCGAATGGGAACTGGTACACGACAACGGGCCTTGCTACACTCTTGGTTACGACACTCCCGGGGGATATGCTTTGGTAAATTCATAAGCTTAGTATGAACCATTGTTAAAGGAACAAAGATAAAATAAAATAAAGGTTCACATAAGAATATATGATCATGGATAACCTAGATGGGGACCTAGGGGATCAAAAGCTAGGGTATACTTGTCTTCTACAAGTTATCCTTATATTCTTTATGTTTCATTTCATGATTATTGGCTAAGTATTTAAGCCGCTAATTATAGCTTCTTTTCATAGTTAATGGCGGGAAATGGAAGAACATGTCCCAACAACCAATGTGATAGGAAATGCTATGATTTCCGTATTAATACGACAGAGATGATTAGAGGATTAAAAGATGATTATTATTTTGGAAGACATTCACTATTTTGAGGACCCTATATGATCAAGGTAAATAGATTACTGCGGTATTTTCATTGAGGAGTAAGGTTGAATTATATTTTGAAGAATCAATGAATTTATGGTGTACTTATAGTAATTTAGGTTACTTATGGAAATGATTAACCTATCTTGGGTAAAATATGTTTAGGTTAGCTACTTTTGTTATAAGATGTTAGGTGTGGTTGATGTTGTTTGGAGATGAACAATGATGTTTATTTTGGAAGACTATGTTATCAAATCCCTCTTGTATTTGGGTTTCAATATTAGTTTGGTTTATTTTGAGGAATTTTAAGGACCGTTATTTATGGGATGGTCTATGATGAACTTTGGGTAGTACCATAGATCTTTGAAGATTTAAAAATAGTTTCCCTTCCTATGGGATTCTTTCTTTTTGAAGAGTTATTTTACCTTACCCTTTATATTTTTGGGATAATGTTTAATGATAGAAGAAATAGATAGTTAATCTTTTGTGGATTATGTGATTCTCTAGAAGATGATTCTTGTGTTTTGATGAGACCAAGTAGTTTTGAATGCTCATCATTTGGAGAAAAGATTAGTTTTGGTAGAAACATATTAAAGGATAAAACTCTACATAAAGGTAGGTATATTTTCTTATGTTTTTGTTCTATGTAGTAAATGAATTCCTCAAAATTATGAAAAGGAACGTAAAACAAAAACATTGTTGGTTTCCATTTCCTAGTAGTTAATCAATGACCGTTTACACACATCATAATTTTGGGATTTTCTTATGGTTAACTTTCTCCTAATCATGTTCTCTTTCACTCTCCCTCAGAATATGACCCTTTGTTTTTCTTCCATGTCCATGTTTTCCTACATGGAATCCTAGCGTGGGCTAACTCGGGTGACCTTTGTACTTCCCTTTGTTTCTTTTAAAGTAATAGTTTTACTTACTCCTTTTCTGATGTGGGAATTTTAATGAAATTTTAAAACCTAATTTTAAAAAATTGCGAGGATGCAATTTCTTAAGGGGGAAGATTGTAACAACCGAAATTTTGAATAAATCTTGTTTCCTAATTTTATGTGTTATTTTATTTTATTTTTATACTCAACAAAAATGTTTCATTTGATAACATGAGTATAATTAAAATGATACCATTAGTTTTTTACTGTTATATGACCATGGGTCAATATGACCGCTGAAAACTAAACGTTTTGATTATTGTCTCTAAATACAAGTAATCTTGGTTAATTAATATAGAAAGAAGATTCGATGGCCTCACCCAGTAGTCTTGGATGGATCGAAGCCCATCTAACAGAACTTGGAAGGAGGTAGCACCACTGGGCTTTGCTCTGGACCAAACCCAAGCTGAACATCATCGTGTGAAGCTCGAACGGGATCTCCATCGCGAGAAGTTCAAACTGATAGAAATTACTACTCGTGCGATGTTGTCCGAGCCTCCCTCAGATTCTCTCACCTTAGCACACCTTACACTTAGGTCCTATGCTGGTTTGATAAGGGGCTATGTAAGGAGACCATAACATCCTTGTGTAATCCTTTGTTTTAAATAAAAATTGGGATTTCTTCTTATGATGAAGTTTATGAATTTTCAAATGACCGAATAAATATAGTATGCCTATTTTTGATGAATTTTAGAAAAAAGTATATTTTAAAAATGTTTTCATAAACCTTAAATAATTAAAAATTTGTAATGATTTGAAAAAAATGGTCTTCTACAAATATGTTCAGTACAAAATTTAGAGTCTAATAAGATCAACTTGATTTTTGATGAATAGTAAATTTTGAATAGTGATTTTACGCTTAAGATTAGTAATGTGACAAGATGGATTAGTAATTTAACTCAAAGAAAGTTTTAATATAATTTAGACCTTTATTAAGTAATGAGATTCAATAAAATGGGTAAATAATGGTTTCATAAATTATTAGTCAAGTATTAGTTTTTTCGGGTGAATAGTGTTTTTTAATTAAAAATCTAATTAAAAATAATTAGAAAATTATTTTTATAAAATGGACTTTATTTTTGAACTCAGATCATCAATATTATGTTATGGTAATTTTTGGGGATTTTTCTGAAAAAAATGAATTTTCAGTGAATAGTGTATTTATTTAAAAAAAAATTAAAAATATTTAGAATTTTTTTTTATAAAATGGAGTTCATTTTTGAAATCAGAGCCTTGATATTTGGTTAATGTGAAATTTTGGGATTTTTCTGAAAAGTTGAATTTTCAGTGAATAGTAAAACTACAGTTTTAGGGTTTCGGTATGTTTAATGACATCATAACTGTGTCATGATGATGTCATGAGATATTTTAAGGGTTGGCCGGCCAAGGGTGATGGATTATTGTTTTGGGTTCCCCATGTGGCCTAACTCCATGTAAAATGTCAAGGGAGAGCACATGGTTTTGAGAAAAGCACTTATGAGGTGTCCCTTGGCCATTAATGCCTTGTCCCCTCACATTCCCTATAAATACCCACCCTTTCCTCCTTTATTTTTTACTCCCAACTCTCCCCCAATGGGTTTCTGGTCTCTTTACCTCCCAAGGATTCCTCCCAAGGTTCCCCCAATCCCTCAAGGTCCAAACCTTTGAGTTTTAAGAGTTACGTTTTAAGGTAAGGGATCTGACCTCTCTCTTTCTTTTCAAGTAATCTCTTTTATGTCATTTCTTTTATTCTCTATGCTCTTATGTTAATGGATGTTCTTTTATACTCCTCTTACTGCACTTTTCATGTTCATAAAATGAGAGATCCCCTCTTACTCTCATTATTTCGTTTTATAAAGTTTTAAGTGGCGCCGTTAGGCTGCCGAAATTTTTGTAACAGATTCTTTCTCCTTTCTCATTTTTCAAGATCTATTTTCATGTAAATCTTTCAAGTTCCTTTTATTATGTTGGGGTATGATCTCTAAATTATCATACTGATATTTTATGATCATATAATGAGAGACCCCATTTTGATCTCTTCAATTCAGCATTTTTAAATTTTAAGTGGCGCCGTTAGGCTGCCGAATTTTTAAGGGATTCTTTCACCCTTCCCATTTTCAAGTTCTATTTTATTGTCACGTATTTCAAGTTACTTTATGTTGGGGTATGATTTCTATATCTATCATACTGAGAATTTATGTTCATATTATGAGAGACCCTTTTTGATCTCATCAATTCATTTTTGTTGATGTTTAAGTGGCGCCGTTAGGCTGCCGAATTTTTAAGGGATTCGTTCACCTTTCTCATTTTTCAACGTTTTACTTTCATGTCAAGTCTTTCAAGTTCCTTTTTATTATGTTGGGGTATGATATCTATATCTATCATACTGGACTTTTATGTTCATATGATGAGAGACCCTATTTGATCTCATCAATTCATTTTTGGTGGAAGCTTATGTGACGCCGTTAGGCTGCAGAATTTTCATAAGAGAAATCTTATTTTTGTCTTCCTTTGATGTGCTTCATTTCATATGTTATATTTTCAAATTTCATTACCATGTTCTTAGATACCTTATATTCTGTACCTATACTATTTTATGGGTCATTTATGAATGTTTGACCCATGTCCCCTCTCTTTTCAATGTTTTCTAAAACCCTGTAACATAGCCATTATGCTGCAGAATTTTCGTCTCAAAATGTCTTTCTATTTTTCTAAAGTTCTTTTATTTTATTAAGTGAATACTCAAAGCTCTATCATCTATATGGGTATTCACATATATACCAAAATTTTCTATTTTAAATTCTGGTATTTACATACATGAAACCCGCTTTCCCTTTCTGTGGGTTTAAAGTGACATAAAGATCATGTCTTTAAAGTAGTTTTTAAAACGTTATGATTATGAAATGAAACCCATTTCTTTTATGCTATATGGGTTGTTTATGAAATGATTGATGATGATATATGTGGATCACATGATAATAAAGACATTTCAATGGTGCGCCCAGATAGCGCTCTAATGCATTGGGTAAAGACTTAATCTCTAGAGATGACCATTTTTAACGATCCCTTGGTGAATAACCTTGGTGATTTTTAACGACACCTTGGGGATGGACCTTGGTGAAACGAAACGATTTTCAATATAAAATTGTGTAGCCACATCTTCAAGTTATGAAAAATTTTATTTTTATTATGATATGCTTCATGGCTTCATTTTGATGCCTTAATGTTCTTTTCACGACCTTATTGAAGTATCTCTAGTTCACATGTAAAATGTTTCTCTTGTTTCCCATACTGGGCCTTCTGCTCACCCTTTCTTTTGATGTATGTCCCCAGGTTATGAGATGCATTAATGATCCTAGGATGAACTTAAGAAGAAGCCTTTTAAGTGTTTAAGAAGAATGTTTTTTGTTCTTTTCATGTATTATGTTCCTTGTTTCCAAGACACTAAACCTTAATGATCCTCAGTTCCGTGTAATGAAATGAAAGTTATGTTATAAAAAGACGGGATGCTATACCTATCAAGTATAACACTGAGAAACTCATCATGAAAAATATCCAGCTATTTATTTACCACTGTCACACCATTAATATGACTAGTTAATTTTTTTCAACAATATGTGTATGATTACATTAATATCCATATTTTTATAGTTTATTAGAATCTTGAAATGTTATCAATGGTATGGGTTCATTCAATTAGAAATACATATTTTAAATTTAAAAAGTATATATTTCTATATAATTAATCTTATAATGATAAAAAATCTATTCCATACAAATAATTAAATGGAAAACTATAATGTGAATAAATAAGGATTGCAAAAAATGTCATTCCACATAGAATAATATAAATAATATTTATTTTTTATTTTTTTCGTCATATTTTCCTTTAAATTTTTAACCATATTCTCTTATTTCATTTCCTGAGTTCAAATTTACATTTTACAAGAGAATTTAACAGAAAAAAAGGAATGTGTAGGCCTCATATCAAATAAGAAATTAGAAATTTATTATTAATCAAACATAATAATTAATACCACATCATTGGATCGACCAACATCTGCCAAATTAGTCACAAATGGCTTCACTACACCTTTATAATTATAATGTAAATGATTCTTATAATTCATATCACTATTTGGTTAGGTATTTATATAATGAACCATCAAACCTCATTTATAACACATTATAGTTTTCTTATTAGAATTAAACATACTGTCATTAATATATTTTTCATTATATTCATGGGAAATATTAATAAACATACCTCATCAAAAACACTTCCCAGATTTGTTAAGGCATTCCCCAGGATACTTTTTAACTCTCTTCCCTTAAAAAAAATTGAATTTTCATACCTCTAGATTTCATTGATTGACTATTACCCATTCCTTTCCATCTAGACCTCTAATTATTCTTATTGTTATGGTACAGATGATCATCTAGAAACTTGATTTCTACCCTCTCAAAACATATAACTAGATAATAATAAATATTTATTTCATTATAGTTTAACGCCCTTTGGTATCTTCTCTTCAATCCTGAGTAAACCCGACAGATTGTTCTATTAATATATGGAATAATATTTGGAGCATACCATCCCATTATAGTGATTTTTTCTTCATACAATGAAATTATATCTTCATCCTTTTGTTTCAATTCATGGAATTTATTTTCAATCCTAGGTCGAACCACATTATGAAAATATTTTTCAAGGAATATATTCATTAATTCAACCCATAACAAGGAAACGATATTCTATCTATCTCTGATTTTTTAGACCATTGCCCACCAATTATAGATTCACATTCAAAATGATAAAAAAAGGGTAAAAGTTTTATTATTTGAACACCATGAACAAGATATATCATTTCATGTTCTTTAATCTACCCATTATCAACCACTTTTTCAGAAGACCCACTGAAAGAATGAGGGTTTTGCATCATAAAATGTTCCACTATCATCATATTTCTTCATGGTAGCTCGATATATTATCTTCCTTGTATGTTACATCAATTTATAGCGTGCATGAACTTAGCCCTTAATTTCAAAAACTACTTTCTTCCAATTCCCACTATTCTAGGATGGAGATTCAGAAAAACATTACCATGTTGGGGTCTTCCTACTTCATATTCCTTGGTTCTCTATGTAAAATATTATAAAAAACATATCATAAATAAAACAACCTGGTAATCATTAATTTTTTTTATCATTTGAACATAATATTATGGTAAAAATATGTTATTGGTATTCTATTAACATCAAAAAAACCCCTAAAGTTAACTAAATTGTGTTCTTATACAAATAATAAGGGGACAAAATGAAACATTATATAGTATAGTTAGTTCATATAGAGTTCACTTTCATACATACCCAATGTTCTATTTGGATTAATGATTTAGAGAATTTAGTCATAAAACATACATGAAAACCCAAAATCAAACATGTTATATGATAATAAAATAGTATATATTACATCCATAATAGAATTTTTTTAATAAAACAAGATTTCATATCATAAAAAATATTCAAAATTTTCAACATGGATTCTTCTTATCTATTATCTATCCTTAAACAAGGTGAAAAACATTTAGAACACTGCAGTGTCACAATAATTTCCCTATGTTACATAAATATATTGAATGAAAATTTTATTAAATGTATCATTCCAAACATATGAAATCATTTTAAAATGGCATCCCCATCACCCTTAATGTATCATATACTTAGTTTTTGATAGCAAGAGATTGCCATAAAACTCATAAAGCATAAATTAAACCATATAGGTAACTTTGGGTATTAATTACTAAATATTTTAACCCCAATGGATACAATATGTTTTGAATCCCTCATGAATACACTACTATGTGACCATCATTTCTACCTTAGGTTGTGACCCTCATGTCTACCTTATGGTTCAACCGTTGTAGTTACAGTTGCTATAACCACTATGTTTGACATTGAACATAAGAATAACCAATGAATTGAAGGTAAATAAATGTCCAATAATTCATAATAAAAATTTCCCAAAAACCAAATAATAGTCATAAAAATTAATACTATGATAGAAACATTCCTTTTGAATTTTGTCAGAATTAAATTTATAAGAGGATTTTTAATTAAAACTCACTTATCTTGGGATTAACTTACATAAAATGTGTTTAAATCTCATGTATAATGGACTAAATAGTGTTATTAATTAATTATAGACATTCACTCATGTTTATAGTAACTTCAATAACAATATCATGACATCTTTACACACATTTATTTAGAGTATATCGTTATTTTCATTGTTTCAGTGCATTTTTTTCATTATTTTCCATAGTTATTTTATTATGGACTTCTTGTCGAATGAAATAAACACTACATAAGTGTAAGAAAATTTTATTATTATATTTCCATAATTTTAAATGATACTATATATAATTTTTTCACTTTATTTGAGGATTTATATTTAGATAAAACATTAATACATATGATTTAATTGATTTTGAAGGTTTTTACGACAACCATACACATAAATCATTTTAATTAACATAATGTTTGTATACTAGTTCCATAAAATTATATATATTATTATATGTATGAAACAATTTTAGTTAACCATAATAATGGTTTTATGAGCTGACTTGAAGGAGGTAATGGAAAATGGAACTTTATTGTCCCTGATTGTAGTAAATCGACACATTAGACATGAAGTTCTCATTTTTAGAATAAAAGTGATAAGGGAAAGAGTTTTATAATGAATTATTCCAAAAACAATTGACAAAATTATATTATATATATCATATTTTCTGTTTCATTCCACTTGGATAAGGTTTGGTTTGGAGATAATAATAAAATAAATGAAAATGAAATGAAAATGTAGGAGGATTGTACTTCAAGAATTCTTATAATTGAGAAACACTATAATGAACTTGGTTTTTGGCATATTTGAGTCCAAAACTTCATGGACGTGGGGAATTTGTTTGGCCTTTCACTACTATCCAATGTTTTAATTATTTCAAAAATCATTAAAATTTACCCTAAACATTTTTGATGAGTGGAAATAAAAAAATTAACAACATTTTATGAAAATTGTTCTATTAATATCAGAAATTTAATTTGTAATTAAAATCATAATTTCATCATTAAATACCAATTTTAAAATTAGAATAAATTTTATAATACATTAAAAATTAATTAGGGTCTCATAAAATTATATTATAATCATAATAATGAAAATATTAATTTTGATACTATTTTGAGAATATGAATTTTATTATAAATAATTATATTAAATATAAAATTATAAAAAAAATATGTGTCACACAGATACCAATAAATAATTATATTTTTTTTCAAAATGATTGTTTTTTATTCCATCACATAAAT